>OV651822.1:21540347-22779513 GCA_927349885.1 Psylliodes chrysocephalus | reverse complement strand
ATGGGTCATTCTCCGTATAGTCAAGACCTAGCAACTAATGACCAATTATTTTCGCGGGTAAAGAATAAATTATAGGATTTACGCTTTACATCGGCCGAAGAGGCCTTTAAAAATGAAAGACAAACTACGGCCAGAGGATTGGAGAAAATGTTTTCGAGAATGTAATGCATTGACTGTGGAGGACTTTGAAAAATATAAATAAGTGTTTTTGTTTTTTTGTAAATAAACTATGTTTAACTTTACTAGACTCAATGGAAAGAAAACCCCTAGTATGTTTTTATTGTGTACTATTTTCGTAAACATACAAACTTTTTTGAAAATAAACATGTTTTTTTTTGGATTAATAAACATTTCGCTGATGAGGCTTCGTTTATGTATATTTTTAATCAATAGTTCAATTACATTTTCACAATTTCTGTAGGTTTGTTTTTAAACATGTCAATTAAGCCAAAAAAAAATTGATGTCCCTTGCCACCACTAAAAGTAAGTTGGTATATTTACGGGACACCCTGTATAGGTATAAGGAAAAAATTTAAACACGGGAAATCTGCAACGGAGCTGGAAGATTTGTTTTTTCAATATATATATATTACGTTCGAAGTAAACATGTTAATTTTCAGATAACACATAATGATTTATGCTATATTTTTGAAATATATAATCATTATTTAAAAGCAAATTTGGCTAAAAAAAATGGAGAAATTGAAATTAGTAAAATTCATAATTTAAATTTCGATATAATTTTGTATGCTCATATAATTAATTAATAATCATTTGTTTCAGGGCTCTGAGTAATTGGTGAAAAGTATTTATAAAAACATGTGCTGTATTATGATATTCATATAAATATATTATTGTAAGGATGAATTGGTTTTTATTTATTTAATTAAATCTACAGAAAAATAATTCTAAATGACTTACCTACGTTATTTACCTAAATTAAAGGAACCATAGACGTAACATGTTGCCAATTTCAACCTCCAGTATCTCACCAATTGAAAATCAGAGTTTCTGTGATGCAACCTGAATTTCTAAGAAATAGGCTCATCTCCGTGTGAAATGAATCACCATCGACCGTCATTTTTGAATAATTTTTTTGGTAATTTAAGAATAATTAGTGTTTATTCCATTTCTCGTACAAAATGCCACTTAGAGTTTTCTTTTCCTTATTGGACATACCACATTTGAGACATGGATAGGTATCCTTGTTACTATTAATGTTTTGATTTGACTCTGCCATGATTCTTTACGTTGAATAATTCAGATATGCATATTAAGGTAGATCGAATATTTTAGAAAACAGATTAGATTGGGATCTGAAGATAAGTGATACACCCTCTACTGTAAAAAAATTAACTAAATATAGTGGCCATTTGATGTTCTGTTTATTAGGTTATTTCAATAAATGTTGTTTTAAAATTTAGCATGTATTTTGTTTGAAATATCTTATTTAATAATAAGCTAATGATTTAAATTTTTATCATATGTATTAAAATATAATTGGAATATCAGTGGAAAACATATTGTGTGTCTTAAAGCAGCTCTAAAAAAAACTGACTCTTAGCTTACATTTCATCTGCTTCCTAAAGCTGTTAAATGTAGGGTAATTTTATAAAATGCAAGTGGAAACATTCTAAAATATTGTCACGTTATGCGTGTTTTAAGATAAAAAAATTTCACGATTTACGTGTTTTAAATAATTATGTGTCGTTTTGGCGGCCCGCCGGCCGTTGACCAGCTGGGTCCGCCTACGTCAAATTATACATTTTTCAATAAAAGGATAAATAGGACGGGTTATACATTATAAGCTAACGACTTTTTTTAGAAACTCGACCAGCAGGATTTGGTTTATAAATGAAAGGTTTCTATTGCCTTTAACTTGGCTTCGTGGCCATTAACTATATAGGGGGTTTATTCGGCAATTAAGACATCTGAATATTAAAGGAAACAACGTTTTCTTAAAACAAATATAGTATATATTTATACTTGACTGTGACTAGACAGAATCAGCGCCTAGTCATAGGCATTCTAACTGGTCATTGCCAAGTTCGGAAGCATCTCCATATCATGGGGTTGTCAGAATCCGCACTCTGCAGAGGGTGCGAACAAGAATATGAGACCATTGAGCATATCCTTTACGATTGCTCGACGCTCTCATTTATTAGAAGATTTGTGTTCGGCGAGTATCGGCTAACACCAGCCGATATATGAGAAGCACCTCTTGGCGACGTTGTCAACTACATTAAATCTATAGGCTGGCTCACGAGCTAGGAGGTGCCTATCATCTTAGGAGGATACACAACGGACCTAATGAGGCCTAGGTGCCGTGGGGGTAACCCACCCTCCACACATTACAGAACGTAAGTATACAAAATAGATCACAGCTTGACACACACAAATATGGGCTCAATGTAATAACAAGTAGGTACACAAAATGTAAACTTACCAACTCCGCTAATATTTGGGGCACATGTCACAACTCTTGCCTGACTATTAAAACTGCTATTCAAAATACAAAAAAGACTTAATTTAAAAAGGGGGCCTCCTATGGGGAGGATCCTTCCCTGTGGAAAAAGCCCAGCGCGTCCCCTCGACATTACCTTTATAACTTCTCCACAGTTTATTGTTATGAAACTAATGTTTAATAGTTATTAAATAACCAACCACGCACATGATTGCAATTTAAAACAAATTGTCGACATAATTAAACAAAGTTTTACGTATTATTTAAATAATTAAAATTGGGAAAAATATGAATTTATACGAAACGTGACTATCTACCTTTACTTATGTGTATATATATCCGGGAAAAAGTACTCACTATTACCCGGGAAGCGGGTAAAAAATTAATTTCATAAAAAGTGACATTTTGTTACCTGACGAGAGATAAAATGTCAAACTTTTTCCCGTCACAGAAAAAATATCTTTAATTAACATAAATGAATGAAAGTAACTCCAAAACAAAATTTATGGGGGTTTACTTACCAATTAAAAATATATCTTTTGTTTTGACCTAAAAACTATTGAAATAAAAGTGTCTAATCTCTAAAAATTAACAACATTTTTCCTTGAAAAAGCACAATATAAACAAAATACATTTTATGGGCTGTTTATAAACTCAAAAATGTAAACAATAAGCCACTACATTTAGTTTAAAAGTACTGACAGCGCTGCCATCCCAATAGTACCAATGATAAAAAAACTACTAGACTATTCCAATCATTCATAATTAAGACCTTATTTATAGCAAGCATTCAGATTGTTGTATATCAGGCATGTATTAATTATTAAAAGGCTCTAAACTTAGACATCATCTTTAATTTCAATCAACATTTTCAAATAACTGTTTTTCTGTAATTAAATTTAAAAGCACTTTAGAAATCAGCATTAATCAATATTTTTGATTTTCCCTGTATTTTATTTCTACGTGATGAAGAATATTTTTTTTAAAATTAATAATACATTTCCCTTTTCTTGACAACTTTTTCAGACATACTGTATAACTATTTTAAAAATGATTGAAGCCCTCCTTGTTTATACACTTTGAATAATTATTCCCAAAATATCTTCTTCCTATTTTCCAAATTTTCAGTTTGGCAACACTGTCGGATACGTGTGAACAGCTGTTCCTACTGTCACGCAATGTATACTCCAGCGTTGTCACGTTTTAAAAACTTCTAGTACATTCTATATCAGTACACATAGTACGTTAGAACTCTTAGAACCTAAAAACAGAAAATAAAGTATCGACCTATTATGCAAGCCTAATAAACGTTGACAGATGTTTAGAGACTATGAACAAGCTCTGACAACGTTTATCAGGTCAATTAATTTTAATTAATTTATTTTATTTAAAAGAATTATTTTTTCAAATACATCACGTTATTATAACTTTAATCATTCAAAATTTAGGCCAGTGTTGAGTCTTATCGTAGTTAGGAGCTAATTCTTTTTTAATATCTATAATCTCAACAAATCAAAAATGTCTAAAAATTGTAAAAATCAATATTTTAACAAAGTTGGATTGCCTCTACTACATAAAATAGTTACTATCTTGGCCCGTCATTACATATTTTTTCATTTAAATATTGTTCCTATATACTTGCTTTTATTTTCTGAATCTTTATGTTTTCCGAATTCTGTAGATCATAATTAACAATATTTTTTAAGTAGTTTAAGCTTGCAAAAATTCATAATAAATAAATATATAATATGTAAGTTTTGTACAAACTAAATCTAGTTGTACCTACTATATAGAACAAATTAATATGTTTATTTAAAAACAGGGCTTATAACGAATAAAAATATTAATTCAGTCATTTTTCAAAATATTTTTCAGAAAAATTATCAAATATTTATTTTAATAATGATTTGAGGAAACAACCTCATTTATTTTAATTCTACTAAATACAGAGCAAGAGTTCACAGTGTGTTTTAAAAATAAAAATATCGCCTAACTCAAGTTTTTTCTGATTTGACGTTGACGTTTCTTTAAGGATTTACAGGTGGGTATACATAGTTATTTCCTAACAAGTGCGGAAAGACACTTTCCGCATGTGTTAAAAACAACATTTTTTCTACGTTTCATGGAAAAAAGTAAATACAAATATATTTATTTATTTTATTCAAATAACACTAACGAACATTAATTCTACAAAATATTCTTATAATGCTAAAGTAACTTGTCCAAAAATGCAAATAAATGCTATTCTTTTTAGCTCTATATTTTGTCCGAAAATGTCTAATAAGTATGTATCTAGTACAGGAAAGTAAAATCACATTTTCGCCTAATGCGGGAAAGTAGGTAACATCTTTCGAAACTGAAATAAGTGTGAAAAGGTACGCTCGTAGGGTATTATCAAAAAGTAGATTTCTTACCGTTTATACGCATCTAAAAAGAAGGATATTTTTTAATATATATTTTTCCGTTGGACAAAAAAAATTCTAATCTAGTACAATTTCATTTAATCTAGTACAATTTCATTTAATCTACTACAATTTTAAATTTTGACAGTTGACACTTCAAGTTGTGGCAGTGGCAACCTTGCAACGTATAGTTCGTGAGTCAATTACTCGTGAATGGCTTTATCGTTTTTGTTATAATTTGGAATATTCTTCAGCAAATATTTGCTTTGTAAGTATCAATATTTTATAATTATTATTATTGAAATACATTTTCCATAAAAATAATAATTCAAATGTCTTTAAAGGCCGTAATTTCCTGAAACAAATTAAACGACGCCATTTTCTTTCATAATAGTTTGATGGATAGTGTTATTTTTACGATGATTTAGTTATTATTCATCTGATTGTTTTTCAGAAACCATATCTTCATTATAATTACAATGTCACTTGTTTTACGTTGCTCTGTAATCATTTAAATTCTGTTTTTGCAGCAAGTAGGTACGAAGTAAATAAAAGGGTATTCTACTTATTTTATTTATTAGGAGGTTTTATTGTGACGAATATTTGAAAATATTTTACTAATTATAGTGATTTAATCATTAAAAAAAAACGGATTGTACAGTTTTATTCGATTCAAAATACAGAGAGATACAGATAGCCTAGAAATGACAAAGCAATAAATCATAAATACCATGTTGCCAAGCCTACTATTTATTTATCATTTTACATTTTTTTTATTACTATATTTTTAACCTTCTTAAAAAAAACTCGTTTAGATTTAAATTTATTTTTTAATAATATGTGGTTTAATTATAAAATTAGCGTTCCAGGTATAGGTATACTACCAATTTTTTGAAATTAGAACTTTTTATTTTTGCTTCTGTACTCTTTGGAGAGACTGAATCGTTGTTGACATTATAATTTTGGTAGTAATTGCTTCATTTAGATGTTTTTTTGAACTCATAATTTTCGAAATGGGAATCTTACTTAGAAATGTTAACTAAATGTATTATTGTCCTAATGGCATTTTCAGTTACAAATCTCTAGTAACAAATTTGCATTATAAAACAGTCAAAAGTACACCAAGCAAGCAAAAATGTAAATGCAGCAGCTTTTGTGGATCAAAAGACAAGAGAGGTAAAAAAAAATGGTATAAAATTAAGGAGGATTTAAGATTCCATCAATTTATTAATAAAGAAATACAAAATAGCATACCTAGACCCAGAGTTCATGACTATGTGGGTTTTACAAATAAATTTAATAATGTCACTGAAGAAGAATTATATACTTAGTTATAATACTAATAATACTGCACAAAATTAATACAAATACGGAATTTAATATCTAATATTACTATTATTTAAACCTGAAAATGTCAACTAAGTAGAGTCAGTTAAGAAAGTTTTTAATTTTTTTTTAAAGACAATCATTGTCCTATCTTAGACCATCAGTCACCTAAGCATGTTCTTAGGGCTGTGTTTCTGTAACAGAGGTTGTTCCTGATATTATATACATGGATCTCATTAGCATTAATCAGTTGTAGGGGTGAGTGTATATTATTCAGAGACAGGTTATAAATAAAGATGCATGTCTGATATTTAGAGAGGGACTGAATGTCTAGAACATTATTTGGAGATACAAAAGATCAGTAGGACGACAAAATGGAGCTTGAAATTTTTTTCTGATAGCACCATTCTGTAAAATTTGTAAGGGTTTTAGTCTGTTTTGGGAAGTTTTGCTCCAAATGAGAGTTAAATATGATAAATGTGAATGGATTACTGAATGATATAGTCTTTAAGTCAGCTGAAAGATAGTAGGCAACCCGTCTTACCTGTCCCAAAGCTCCAATGGCATGACTAATTTTTTAGTAAATATGATGTTCCCAGTTTAACTTGGAATCTACATACAAGCCAATATATTTATTGCATTCTGTCCTAGTTAACTGTTCACTCTCTATGTTTATTTAAAATTGGTTCCATTCAGACTATTTCGATATCACTAAAAAATTGACTTTTCAGAGTATTTAAGGTTAATTTATGAAACTTTAGCCATTCATAAAATTTGATTTAGATCTTCCTCTATAATATTCTTTATTTCCTCTGGATCTTTTCCATAATAGATGAGACATGCATAATCTGCATATAGTTGCAGATAACTAACTAATGGTAACTGAGCCTATGGAGTTTATATAAATCAGGAATAATGTTGGTCCAAGAATTGACCCTTGGGGTACACTATATTGGAGATTAGCCATTTTACTTGAGATATCTCCATTACTTACAAACTGTGTGCAACCATTAAAATAATCTCTGAAAAGATACAATGCAATTCCTTTGTATTCCAAAATAGATAACAGTAGTGAGTTGTTAATATGTAGTATCAAACACATTCTTTAAGTCAAGTGAAGCAATGATACATGCATTGCATTCATCAATATGATGTCTGATGTTGGAAATCATATCTGTAACTGCTGACGTTGTGCTACTTTTGCTACAAATCCATACACCAAAAATTCTTATTTTCAAGATAGGAAAGGAGCCTTTTATTAATACATTTTTCCATGATTCGGTCGGTAATTATTAGTGGAAGTTCATGGCCATCTTTTAAATAATGGTAAAACTTTAGCTACTTTTAGTTCATTGGGAATTGAACCATGAGTGAAAGATCAATTTTCAGCGACATCACCGAAATCACATAAAATATGTTTAGGCGATTTCCGAAATTTGGGTACATTTTAACCTTAGTAACTTTGCAGACTGGCATGTGTCACCTCCTTACCAGCAAATGTCACTTATTAATTGCTTCCTAAGTGCTTTCATATCTCTCCCTGCTTTTTGCAGCAATCATTCTTAGGTATCTTGTTCTGCAGCTACTCCTAGTTCTTGTGGGTTTTTTATCTTCAGTTTAACTGTCTGACGTATTTCTAAGTATATAAAGACAATTTTATTATTAAAAGTGCCATGTATCTGATCCTATTTTAATGTTTCTTTATTTCAAACAACAGTTTATTTATTAATAATTTATTTAAACACTTATTTATTTTAAAACTATTCTAATTTATATATATTTCGAATGTCTCTAAACTGTTCACTATTTATCTTCCCAGTCCAATATTTTATTCTCAACTGTCTATATACAACTGACTGCTGCGTTGTTCCTCTACCAATTTTTATATACAAATTTAAAATTCTGGTGGATTACAGAATGCTCCTCCCAAACTAGAAACATCTCGTTATATCTGGAATATACTAGAAAGCGCCTTCGCCATAGTCGTCACATATTTTTGGTCTTAAGGGGTTTAATTATGTATGATAATCGGACAAGTTGAGCCTCAAAGGCCAAATAAGACAGAGAGGGACTTAGATTAGAGCATGACTGAATAATGAAATGGCTCACATTACACTATGTTATAAATAAAACATGATGCTTCCACCTTATGTATTAGTTAACCTACAGTTTAGTATCTATGATAGGGGAGTCAGTGACACTTTTATGTGTGTCATTTGTGCAAGACAAAATTAAAACATATTTCGTTCATTCTTACCTTGTAGAATATGGAAATACTTTGCTGCAGACGCATCAGCGATGGAGCACTCGATGACGGTGCAGAAAGTGCTAATACCACATATATTATTTGATTAGTTAATAAATAAAGCCTTCATGGCTCAAGTCGTACGTGCTCATCTTTGGTTCTCGGGTTCAATTCCCGATAAAAGCAATCTGTTTTTATTTTGAAAAAAATATGAAAAGCATTTTTCATATTTGCTAAACATGTACTAAAAGTCACTGGGTCCCTTACTAATACTTGTTTAAAGATAAATACAAAATATAAGTTTCATTTTCATCGTAAATTACTTTCCGTTGCAGTTTATAATTTTTTAATACTTGTGAGTTGAAATTGATTGTCTGAAACAGTACATCTGTTGATGCAGTTTCCTTGTAGCATAAAAAGACTGGAACCCTCGTACTCTTCGTATATATTAATATGTGTGAATGTAAACAATTGCAATTATAATTTTATATTATTTATTTTAATTTTAATTGGCTAGTTTCTTCTAAATAACAAAATGATCGATAATATTAATTAAAATATTTTGAGATTCGACTTCCTGTTGTTTAAAACTTTGTCATTGATTGTGCTCGATTTAATATTAGAAAAAAGAGCCCACGTGTCTGTCGCGAAATTCTTTTGTTTATCGTTTTCCGCGTGTCATTCTTTGCTGGGAACGACGATTTACGAATTGACAAATTCATTGGATTTTTAGAAGGTCAAGGATCTTTAAAAATTGTCTGGGTGGAAGCAGATATATATTTTTTTTCATTTGCATTTATATAAAAATAGTTTTTTTTTTTTTTAAAACAAATGATTTTACGAAACTTCTATTGGTAAAGTACTTGACGGGAATTCATTCTTGACATTTCATCTGAGAAAAAAAAAATGCATTACCGCACTAATACACTACAGAAAGTAGATTGCAAAAATAATTTGTTTCATTCTTTACAATACAAAAACTATTTTTTGTTTGAAGATCATTAAAGTAGGTAGTTTAAAGATGAGTAACTAAATTATTTTTATTACAGTTATTGCCGAGGGGTATATAAGGTATTCTTATGTATACATTTTAAGGATTAGGTATTCCCAAGAATTGTCTGGATATTCTCAGGTATTCTTTGGCGGGTGTTGGTAATTTGGATCCGGGAATGTCATATATAAAATATGTAAATTTAAAGCCTCTTTATGGATAGGTAAATTCGGTACCTTGACTATAGGTCATTCACTGAATTTACACCCATATCGGATTAAGAAATAAATGAAAGATTTGACTGGTCAGTTATATTTTAAACATTTACTCATGGGTGGCGTTATTCTGTATATTGCAAGGGGTTCTTATAGGAACAAAATAAATATAAATTTTAGGTATTTAATTTTGCCTCAGAAAGCTTAAAAGAGATAGTTACATGATTTTGTTGTTTAATAATAGTTTATTCAGAACAAAAATTTTAATTTACATATACAGTTTTACCCTGCGATTAAGTAAGTACGATGATTAAAAATAACATAACTTTAAAAATTCTATATTAAACAGTGATTATTATAATTGTCTTTTGACATACCTATAAATCTTCAGCATCATTCTCAAAATTTGTGTCACTAGCGTCGCCTGTCATCATTAAGGGATATAATTATGTTAATTTCGTTTATCCTGTTTTCACGTGCCCACCAGTCGTCAGTTAATTTATCACATTTTTGAAAAAATTTTTTGCCAAATTTCTGGGGTTGATGTGTCCAGTGCTTGTTTCCATATTTCCCTTACTGCTTCGACATTTTATATTTTTTTTCACATAAAGCTATTCTATTATCTTCTTCTTTCTTAAATTTGAAACCTATTTCCTTAAGCAACTTCCAAAGACTTGTTTTGCCAAATTCACCAATTTGTATTTCTCTTAAGTTAGGCAATGTGTCTAAGTTGACATGTTCCTTTTTCGCACGCATTTCATACACCATATCACGAATACGAAATTTTGTCCCACCAGATATATCCGACGTTTTCAGTTTTTTGCCAGGTGTTTATTTTTTTTTGCTCTCTCCGCTTTTGACGTTTTTCAAAACATATTTTAATTTTGAATCACTAATAATACCGAGAGCTGTACAGACGCGTTCATTCATGCACACTCGCTACTGGCTTTAAAGGTCCTCCGTTATCTTTTTCTGCCGTAAAATACTTATGTAGATTACAAATTAAGTCATCTACACGTAACACGCGCTTCGGCATTTTCAGTTTCGACATTTTCAGTTTCGACATACGTTCTCTTCGAAATCCAAAACTGAACTAAATAATTTAGCGCAATTAGTCCTATAAATAACATCAGTACAAAAATAGAACATTTAATTTTATACCTGAGAAGGGGACTTCCGGAAATTTCTGACCATAAAGCGTTTATTGTATTTGGGGAAAATGGTATTACCATAAACAATGTCCAAAACAAAATTATAAATATTTTTATTTTTTCGTGTATTACTTTAGTAATTTAATTTTAATAAACATAATTACATACTATATAAGTATTTAATAATTAAAATATATTCACCCTTTACCCACCAGAGGACTACGCTTATTTTACTCAACTACCCGATGTGAAATTATCCTGTAGACCGGCTCAGTCGTGCATCTGTTTCTTAATCCGATATGGGTGTAAATTCAGTGAATGACCTATACCTAAACCTTTCTGATTCAGGTGAAAGTACCTGCTGTATGAAATCATTAAGAATTTTAAGTATCACAATACGTTTGCCAAATTACGAATAATTATCACCAAATTCAATAAAATTTAACAAAGTTTTAAAGTTTTTTCTCATTTTTTATATATTTTTTTTGCGAAGCAACTCACCATGTCACTAGGCCGCACTGCTTAGGTATATTAGTTAAGTTTTTAAATTTTTTCCAAAACAAATTTTAATTTAGAACTGAAGGTTTTTATTTAATTCTGATTTGCTCTCTGATTTTGCACATATGTTGATTTAAAAATTAATAATATCCTTCAATCACTATTATTGCCTGTTTTAATTTGGCCGGCCCTAAACTCGTTCCCGAGCAGGTACTAACACATAATCCAACCATTAATTGATATGAATGTTTATTGGGGTATTTTAATCCCACAACTAAACTCGCCCCCGATCAAGGGATTATAATTTCTAAGAATTTGAGGATTTGCTATAAATATTTTAAAGCCACTCAAAAACAGATCACCGATCAAGGGATTTTACCTTTTAATATTTGTGAGAGTAAACTAGATTTAGGTACTATAAATATTTCGGGGAAGCTGAGTTAGGCCGTTGGGCCAGCGCTGCAGGTGGCGTAATCTAGGTAGTTGAGTTAGGCCAGCGACCTTCTTTAATTCCTTTCAATTATTAATTAGGAGTATTAATAAGTAATTAGGAGAATAATGTATAGATTAGACTGGGCCAAAAAAATAAAACAATTTTTTTTCTTAGCGGAACTATGAAAATATTGTTCATGACGACAAAAAAAAATTTCCTGAAAGTTTGAGCCCTTAATAATAATATTAAGAGGTGCATCATTGCAGTTATTGATTTTTCAACAGTTGTCGCGTTTTTGCATAAATTTCGGACTTGGTCAATTTTAAAAAAAATTTTCATCTCTTATCCTTGTAGGAAATTAAATTCCCCACAAAAAAGCTCTCTTAGTAAATTTTCGTAAGACGAGTCTATTCTTTGTAATCGAGCCTTAAACATTGGTATATATTTTCAATTTTTCACTTTGCATTTGGGATTTCCAAAATGAACTTAAATATTAAGATTACAAAGAATAGACTCGTCTTACGAAAATTTACTAAGAGAGCTTTTTTGTGGGGAATTTAATTTCCTACAAGGATAAGAGATGAAACAATTTTTTAAAATTGACCAAGTCCGAAATTTATGCAAAAACGCGACAACTCTTGAAAAATCAATAACTGCAATGATGCACCTCTTAATATTATTATTAAGGGCTCAAACTTTCAGGAAATTTTTTTTTGTCGTCATGAACAATATTTTCATAGTTCCATTTTTATTTTTTTGGCCCAGTCTATTATAGATACATTACGGATGTAAGGAAAATAGAAAAGTACTATTTTATGTCTTTAATTGTCACCGAGTATACATTACGATCATGGAAGTCATATATTTTTAGCGAAAAGGGGAAAAAGTTGTTAGTTATAGGCAATTTTAAATTTTGTGAGGCAAATACTCTTGCCAATGGTGAAGTGCGATGGCGATGTGTTAAAAAAAACAAGTGTTCAGCCAAGGTTTATATCTTTCGTGATCAAATAATAGACGAGAAAAGTGATGACAATCACAACCATGAGGAAGACGACACTCTTCAACGACAGGCCCTTAGCAATGGCATTAAAAGTAAAGCATTGCAGGACCTGTCAGAAAAACCCTCAAAATTCATCCATCAAGAATTCAGGAAGAACGAGTTTTGTGACGATATCACCTCGCACGACATTCATAGAGTGCGAAAAAACATTTATGCCGCAAGACGTTCTGTTATGCCCACGCTTCCCAAAAATCAAGAGGATGCTTTTACTTGTTTAGGTAAGATGAATCCTATTACAAATAAAAACGAAGAGTTTTTTTCTATTTGCGATAGGCCTTCACAGATAATTGTGTTTGGTTGCAGAAGCAACTTTAATTTTTTATGTTGTTGATACTGTTTATATGGACGGTACATTTCAATATTCGACCAAATATTTTGTACAGTTTTTTACAATTCACGGTAACAAAAATGGACACTATGTACCTTTAGTTTTTTGCTTATTGCCCTCAAAATCACAATCTGTGTATCTTAAATTATTTGAGTTATTGGATGCAAAATGTCAAACATTAAATCTTTACTTTAAACTTTAAACCTTCTTTTGTTGTGATTGCTTTTGAGTTAGCGATTCATAATACAATTAAAGTTATGTGGCAAAACGTAAATATAATAGGCTGTCGCTTTAGTTTATCCCAAGCCTGGTATTGAAAAATTCAATATTTAGGATTAAGCGCTGATTACCGAAAAAAACTCCGACAATTGGAATGTAATGAGTTAAGTAGATTCAATTTTGTTCAATGCATTGCTTTTAAATATGCACCAAATAGTATAATATAACCTGTACTTTATTATGTATTTGAACCTATATGAAATAAACGTTGTTTACAAATAAGAATTTTTATTTTCTGGCCTAACTCAACATAGCTCTTTAATGAGTTTAAAGGATTAAAATAGCCAAGCGGTTACCGGGGATTATAGTAGGTAGTTGGCCCAACTCGGTTGCGCCCAAATATTTAGTATTATTGAATGTAATTTAGTATTAGTCTTTATTTTGAAGATATTGTTATTCATAAAAAAAATCATTAAAAGCTTTGTAAATTTAAACGAACGTGGAAAAACTGTTTTAATAGTGAATTCTGTTAAATTTACCAAACTAAGGAATTGAAAACTGGTGAAATTTGTTGGAGATGTTCGTACCGTTCCTGTAAAGCCAAAGATTCGATTTTGTTAAATGCATTTCATATTTTTTTAAACATATATAATAAGTTTCATATACCTAATTGTAAATATTTTTTTGAAGCATAAAAATATATTATACCTATATTTCGTTTGTATTTTTTTTACACTTTGTTATTCGTAAAATGTGACATATGCCATCTTTATTACCAAATGGAATTTAAAAATACTGTTAACATATATATTATTTGAAAAGATCGTCAAAAATTAACATTTTTAATTTTTAAATAGATTTTGCTTTGAGCAAAAAACAAATAATCAATATAAAACATAATTCTTCCATTAAAATCAAAATTTTGATTTCGATTTTTGGTATTTTAATAGGATACCTACATGAAACGGTCTATAGTCAAATAATATTAATTCACAATTAATATATTTTTATTAAAATTTTAAATCTTAATTCGATGGGGACGAATTTAGGTATCTACATTTTGGTACCTGTTCTTTTCGGGGGCGAGTTTATGTACTTCTCTTCAGGTATGAGATTACCTCAGAGATTTATTTTAATCCTGGGGACGAATTTAGCAACGTCCTTTAATTTACGAAACCAAGGGATCACAGGGACCGAGTTTACATGTTTTTTTGAACGTTAATTTGCTCGGGATCCAATTTACATGTACCCTCTTTGGAAACTTTGCTGATATATTTTTTAGAGTGTTGCTTCATTATAATGTACACTTGCACTCTATTTTGAAAATTATCTACTTTAAAAATTGATCTCTTAAATAACCCTTATAAAGGACGAAGAAAATATGCGAAATAAAGTTATTGGAAAAATTTATTCTAAAATTTTATTAAAATACAGTTTGTATAAAAATAATATGCTTAATACTGTTTCTACTTTATTAAAAAAACACTAAATTATTAGTGATTTGATTAGTTAATAATATTTGTTGATTTCCAAAAAAGAATCCATTTACAAGTTATTTAAAAAAATGAAAACGTAAGAAAATATTTTAAAATATATTTAAAGGGTGATCAACAAAAAATGTTTCGAACGTATGCCATGGCTAACAAAGACAGATATATTTATTTATGTACGGGTCAGAGCCCATTTAAACAATATAATAATAGAGATAGAGAATACATATCACAGTCATTAAATAGTAATAAAATCCTAAATAAAAATCTAACATCTAAACCTCACTTTTACGTAAATTTTAATTGAGAAATAATCCATTCTACGCGTTTATTAGCAGTTTTGTCATTATAGGAATACAAAGATGAGAACCACAATTTGTTCTATGGAAAGGTTGGAAGAATGTATTAACAGTCCTATTTGTTCTAGAGAGTACAGAAAATCCAATTTGGGTCAGGGACAGTCGGCAGATGAATTAATTAATAATGTTAAATAAACTCGGCTCAGAATTAAATACAAAGTGACATTTAAAAAGAAGAAAAATTGAACTATCCGATTAACGTAAATTTGTCCACGGTCTACTTTAGTATTCACGAAAGCGCGACGTTCAGACCTGGGCGCTTATGTACCTATAGGAATTGCAAAAGTGATACGTGCCTTCCACTTGACATTTTCGTTATCCTCACTACAAGAAATATTAAACCCCCCACCAATTTCGCTGGACCCATTTTCTCTCTCTAATGTTTTAAAGTAGTGCGTGAGGATGCATGCGCGTGACTCATTTTCTTTTGGTTGAATTTTGGTTTATTTTCAAGTTTATCTTATGTGTTTCATAAATTCATCATATGGGTCATTTTTTCTCTCCCACCGTTTTAAAATGAGTGGACATTTGGGTAACTTATTTTCAAAAAGTGGACACTTGTACCAAAGCAAGATAAAAATGATACCGTTTCTCTGAATTAATGTCCATTAGAAATATGTGGTAGTTTTTCGTGTCTAAAGAAATTAAAGAAAAAAAATAAAGGTTCAAATATAAAAACACAATAATTTGACACATTATTTGTCATCTTTTTTCTACCACCGGAACAAAAAAAAACAATTTTCAGAAAAATCATAATAATTCTGTTGTGTGTCTTCTTTGATACATACTAACTAATTGAATCCTAGAAATGCGGATCGATACGATGACCTCGACGCAACGGCAACGTCACATCCAGATTTAGGCACGTGCACGCGAGTCGTGAGTCTCAAAATCCAAAGCCCCCACTGCTCCACCACTTTTTTCAAACAAAACAGTTTTCAAATCCAATCTTTCTATTTAATAATTTTATTTATTTTGAATTTTGTCGTTTGTGATAGAACATTCCAAAGAGCATGTTTTAATTTTTTTAAATATAAGATTTTGAAATTCTTTAAACTAAAATAAATATTGAATCTGAAGCTAATTTTTTAATTTATAAACGAGATTATAAATAATATTTCATAATAATGAAACTAACGATAGGCACATTAATTACGTATCATTTAAATTCGTTAAAACTAAAATAAAACTTAATCGTTAGACTATAATGTATACTTATTATATGGAGAGAATAATTCCTCTGCCACGTGACGCTGCTTTCGACCAATCGAGTTGACTGAATTTTGTTATTAATAAGTGATAATATCACAATGCATTTTTCGCTGTGATAGGTACATGGATTACCATTACTGTGAAACAAACTTCTAACTTCTTTCGATACAAACCACTATTTGTCAGTTATAATCTTTGGCAGACTGTTGTCGTCATAGTCATTACATTCTCTTTCTAAAATAGTTATTTACAAACCACGTGCGGGAAGATTATGTTCGCACCTACGAGCATTTAGAAGCATTAGCGACGAAAAGTAGCCCGAATGCGTAAATGTCTTCGAAATTTGTACACTATGTTTTGAAACGAACAAAACTATATATTATCACATAAATCCTAAATAAAAATTTCATACAAGTTGTATTTTATTTCAAAATATAAAATAAAGCAAGCCACGACTACATGGCATAACTTTAAAAGTCGATATATTTTATTAGACGCTTATTTTCCTATTAATACATGAAATTGCATGTGAATGTTATTTTATAAACTAAATTTCATTATTATCGAAGATAGCTTAATTAATAATAACATTGGCCCTTCGGGACATTCTACAATTATTGTAGGATGTCCTGAAGGGCCAATGTTTTTTGTAATTTTCCTGGTCGACTCGACATGTTGACAGACGGGCTCAAAAGTCAACTCTGCGACGTCACAACGATTAAGGTTTGCAACTCGGATAAAGTATGAAATACAGACTAGCTAGTTACCGGCAGAAGTGAAGTTAGCTACTGCCTACGGCCCTTATAATTAGGCATTCCAAACAAAATGGTTGCTTGTAGGCATTGATATGGCAACCCTGTAGGCCTGGTGAATTTGACACGGTCAGTTATATATTTATATAGATTGATCATCCATGTTTTTTAAAATAAACATCAGCTCATGCCTTGAAGTAAAAATGTAGGTATTTATTTTTCTACATCCATATGGATGTTAGCTAATCTACGCACAGACTACAAAACGAAAAAGTATGCTATTGCGTTCACCTGGACGAATATATTTCATATCCATTCTACCTAGTAAGAACACTGCAAAAAAATGACATTCACCAATCACAGTTCGTTGGACACCCAACTATTATTTTTAAAATTTTAAATAAGCGACAATTCTTTCAAACTAATTGTCAGTATAGTTTTTAGTTATTGAGATTAAATATACATTAAAATGAGTTATTTTTGTGTAGAATCGATAAAAAAATAGCATTTTTATTTGGTCTACATTTTGAAAAAATAAAATGAATTTTAATCAAACTATATGAATATGAAACTAATTTAATTACGAGTATTAAAACTAAATACTAAAGTGGCGGTGGATGCGTCTGCCTCTCAAGCGTAAACCGCGGGATTGATTCTGGACTGGGGACAATTAAATTAATCTTTTTTTTTTTTCATGTTTATTTAATTTTATGAATTAATGTAATTCATAAAATATTTTTAAAATTAGTTATTTTGTCTTAACCTAAAATATTTTTTAAAATTTTAAATTTTCATTAGTGGATCGTAGAAAAAAATATACTGTACAGCTCGAGTGGATTGTTCATATCCACTCTTGTTGCACAAACTACTATTTTTACCATATTCAAAGGCAGAAAATTGGTTTTAAAACACATTTTTGCTAAACCGTTTTAGATTAATGAGCACTTGCAAGTAGGGTTTTTAAACGCCAAGTAAAATCCTAATATTTCAGGAATTTTGTCCGGAATATCCAGGAAAAATCATCAAACGTATTAAGGTATACCTAATATCCCGAATAAACAATCCTAAAATTCACTTTTCTTTTATTTTTTTCATAATAATTTATTTTTTATGTTAAATATTTAATTGACGGTTGTTGTCTTTGTTTGTTTATGCCCTTTGTATTATATATTATTTTATGTTTAATATCATGAATTTTTAATTCAGAAACATTTTATAATTTTAGTTTTTGACGGTAGGTATTTGTTTTAATAAAACGTTTAGTAATTATTTCGTGAGTCGGAATTTTATTATTTTGTCCGGATTTTTAAAGAAATGTCAGTAATTTTTATTACGAATGTCAGGAAATTGTATTTTTGAATATGGCAACCAAAACTTGCGAGGCATTTGACCGCTCGCAAAGCACCCGCTTTGAGCACTCTATATACAGGGTGTGCCATTAGCTCGTAATTGTTCAATATTTAAATTTGTAAAAAGGAAAATGATTCCAACTCAAATGTGACCAAGACGTAAAATAAAATAAATAAAACTCAAACAATTGTGACATATATGAAAAATTGAAAAAATCGTAACCTCGCGTTTTGACACAGCCTATATATAACATAGCAAATGAATGAAGTCAATTAAAATTGTTTGACGATGTGAGAATAATCAAATATGTATAACTACTTGCAGGGTATTTTGCTTTATAAAAGTATATGTTTGGTCAGCACCTCGTTTATTTAACACCCTGTATATTTAAGAATAATTGTTAAATATGCTCATACAACTTTTATATTAAACATTTCTTCATATTTCCAATAATAAAACAGCTATCGATCAATTACGCACTGTTGGTACACCCTGTATATATGTTATTGGTTAACATGTTGGTATCGTTAGATAGGCAAATTTATAAGAAATTTTATGATAAAATAATATACAGGGTGTCGCATTTGAAAAAATTGAGTAAATTGAACTTAATTTTAGCTATATTTAAGACATGTTTCAAAACACTGTATAAAATAAATCGGTTCTATCACCACTATTCGTTAGCTTAGTATCTTATAAGTCTGTATATTAAACAATTTTCAAATCAATGTAAACCTACCTAAATTATGATAATTTAATTTGGGGTCTGCATCATTTTCTAATTTCATAAAAAAATTAATTACTTGGCAGCCCTGCAATATTTAAAAAAAATCTAGTGTTGAATACATTGTTACCAAACCATCCTAAAACTAAAATAAAACAGTGTTCAATTTTAAAAATATACATTTTTATTTGCCAGGCAAAACTGCAACACCCTGTATATCCAAAAATATTTTTATTTGAAACTTATATAACACAAATTGAAATAATGACCAACTTCGCATTAATGGGATATCCTGTATATATTTGTATAACTTGTGATATTTTTTGTTTCCACACCTACCTATATTTGCAATCATATAAAAAAAAGTATTTTAATACGGTAAATAAACTGTTTTATTATTTTAGTATATCATTGACCATATCAAAGACAACAGGCTGTGGCCCTGTTGAGTTTTAGTTATTAAATAATAAAAAATGTGTAACAGGCTCGCGGTCCTTCTATCTCCTATATTAAACGAGATACCAATATAGAGACTCGAATTTGTGACACAGTGTATACTAAAATCAAAACGAGATTTTGCGACATTGTATTTTTAGTTGCTTCTTATCATATAAAAAAAACAAGGCATCGATTCCTAGCATAAATTTCATCATTTACTTCTCTTTTGGAATTTTTTTAAACAAGTTGCAGGTATTTGTAGGGTGCACTACATAATACTTTTGATATAATTTGTATTGCTGCAACATCCAGTATTTATGGGATAATTATGTAGTTTATATCAAACCTGTTCTTTAAATTAGTCAAAAAAATTCAAACAAATAGAATCCAGACAACTTAAATTGGATATGCTAAATGACCAAAACAAAACAATTGGAAGGCCTTAACCCTAATAGCAACAAGAGTTAGAGGGAATATCTCTATAGACCGACAAACACATGATTCGGTAGTATTCTCGTAAACCACCCCGTTGCGAATCCACTTGCAATAAGCGTCATCCATCCCCTTTAAAGAGGACACGAGGTCGAAACGAGGGAATGGGGAATGAACGGGAAAACTGAGGGCGGTTAGGTGGATTTCAGACCCCCGTCGATCCCTTACAGCAACCAGTAACGTAGTGTGAAAGATTATTGTTAATAATATCTTTTAAAATGCAATTTTATCAATTATTAGCTCTTTGCTCGAGGGTTCGATAACGTAGATTTAAAATTTTAAATTGATTGTACATACTAATGATCAAATAACGTTACAAATAATTAGTATTATTGAAAATGACATCCTAGCGGCAAGACAAAAGTGACCTAAGGGAAATTGGTTTTTCTATTATCTTAAGGTAGTTCACTCGTAAAACGGCTTTTCTTAAGAATTCAAAAAAATTGAAATATAAGGTTAATGAAAGTGTCTTTTACGTAACTAAAAAAAAATTTTTTCGTAAGACACTGTACAAATACTCACATTTCTAAAAAAAAAATTTCTCAAAAATTTGCACGGTAAGGTATAGTTAAAAGTTCACTATTAGATAAATAAGGACTTCAACTATTAGAAAAAAAAATAAATTTTAGTCATAATCTAATATTTTTTATTTAACATTGGTGGCGAAAGGACCTCCTTAAGGTATAAATATGCCAAATAATATTGCATGGGCCTAAGGGGTAAAGGGCCCAAATATTTTTACACGGGCAGGTTTAATGAGTAACTCGACAAAATATTTTTATATGGAAATGCTTAAGGGTTAAAGGGCCGAACTATTGTTCAAATAATTGGCAAACCATAATCAAAGTGGTTCTTAAAAATTAAGGTCCAGCAATGTGAAGATCTTCTATGTGGTTTAGTCTAAGTAACGCCAATGCTTCAAAAACCTGAAAATTAAACGTTTCTATACTTCTCATTTTCTTTCGATCTTT
Organism: Psylliodes chrysocephalus; assembly: GCA_927349885.1. Taxonomy (NCBI): domain Eukaryota; kingdom Metazoa; phylum Arthropoda; class Insecta; order Coleoptera; family Chrysomelidae; genus Psylliodes; species Psylliodes chrysocephalus. The sequence continues at coordinate 22,758,393 of OV651822.1, read as the reverse complement.
CGTTCAAAATCAAATCTTTTCTTTTATACTACGAGATTTTTCGCGTGGGCCGCAGTCTCTATAAGGTGGGAATCACTAATTTCCAATTATTTAATGAACTGAAAATATAGCATTGTTTTCCTTATGAACACTTACTGCAATTTTTTTAACTCGTACATACAGAATGTTAGTATATTCGACTTGCAACGCTATACCCCAGAGAGCTCTCGTTAATTGATGAATTTTGATGTAGGAACATGGTCCCCTTAAAGGATTTTTAGGTACTGAGATATCATAAAAGTTTGAAATCAAAATTTGCCATAATTCAAAAACTCTTAAATATTTTTTTAATTTTCCCCCTCTTTTTTATGCCATAGGAACATACATTTTTTCATTTTTTTTTAATTCTCTGTTAATTTTTAGTTATAAAAAAGCAAGAACCTTTTATGTAGCTAAACTGAACGATGTTGTAGAAATTTGGTTCCAAACAAAAGTCTGCAAGTAATTTGTAACGACTCATTATTTCTAAATTCTAATCTAGCAAGCACGTGTTAAATTTTTAATAGTTCGTGTATTTGACAATATCTTGGTAGGTCAAATTTAAAAAAATATTTAAATACTTTTTTGATTTATGGCAAATTTTGTATTTTTTATTTAAAACTTTTAACACCCTGTATCTCGGTAAGTAAGCTCTTTAAGAGTTCATGTTCCGATATCAAAATTAATCAATTAACGAGAACTTTCTGTAATAGAGCGTTGTCGATCGAATATACCACATTCTACATTTTTATAAATGAAAAAATATATATATATATTTTTTTTTTGATATCTAAAAATATGTATACCATATCTTAGGTAATATAATGATCCATTTATTTACAGTAAGGTTCTTACGTATTATAAATAATGTCATTAAATTCCTAAGCCGACCCTGTCTAAAGCAAGCGACCTTCAGCTTGGCACCCGACTCATGCTTGAAACGACGGAATCTTTTAGGAATGCCGCTGACGCTCGAGAAACGGCTAGAACGGGCGGAGAGTGCCGTTGAGTCAGAGATGGAATTTTCGGGAGCGTCTAGAGACTTCTCGTAGCAGAGTTGGACTTTGTATAAATAGCCGGCTCATTGGCGGACAGTTTAGTTTAGTAAAAAGTATTGGACTGAAAAGTTAAATTGTAATAAATAAATTAGAATTGTGAGTTAGTATTATATAAATTAATTAGTACGTCGTAAATAAATTGTAAATAGTGTGTTTTAAATAAATAAATCAAACTATCGTTACAATAATAATGAAATAGGTACCTAAGTATGTGTAAATAAATATCAAAAATCGATAAGTAAATTTTTCACTTGTTTCGATATAAGAAGAACTAAAAATACCTAATTAAAAGAGATACAAAAAATAAATTATGATTATAAAGTTCAGAAATTGAAAGATTTAAAATAACATAATGCAGAATACTTATCTAGAAATTTTCAACTATGATAATGATCGACTACAATCAAGGGGTTTATTGTTGTAAACAATTTTACTGCGGGTAAACAAACATATACTAATCATTTCTAATTATCGATCATTTAATTCAAATTTATATTTCAAATGAGTTGTTTACATATACGAGTCGTTATTTATACATTAGATATTATTAAAAAAGGAAATTATTAAATTGTGTAACATAGCCTTTGTGATTTATTGTAGGTATTATTTTAATATGCATTTGAATTTATCATTATGTCAATCGAACAATATTTGACATTTATAACCAATCCCGTTTTAAAAAAGATGTGAGCAGATTATACTATCGATGTGGATTTAATTTTATGATAGGGGCGCCTCTGGTCACATTGAACAGGGGAGCGGAGAGAGCTGGCGGCGGCGAAGAGTGAAATTTGTGAGCCATGGCATGCCACGCGGATGCGGCCGCATCGGCGGTAACTATTGATTCGCCGCCGACGGTCTACGTCGTACTATCGCACGCACACTGTAATAATAAATAATATACGGCAGCGGCATACGCACACCCACGCATTGTTCTATCTTTTACGTCGGGAGGCGATGCATTTGATGACTAGAGGTGGAAATTCGTCTTTTCGAAACAATTATCCTTGTATGGCTTTATAACTCTGACGTGTTCCGTAGGCGTATTAAAATTCAATTTGTTTTTTCACGCTGGGAAAGTATGGTTCACGTGGTCTTTGCAATTAAAGATATTTGTAACTTTTATCTATGTATGAAAACGAATCCAGTGGTTAAATAACAGCGATTCCGGTTCTACATATTCGTCATCATCTGCATTTTTTTTTTTTAATTTGCATGCTTCATTGTAGGCTCTGGTTGGTGGAATATTAACAGTAATGTTAATTTCTTGATACTGTGACAGGCTTATGGCTTCACCTACAGTAAATCAGGAAGTCTGTATGGCGCTAAGATGGTGAATACGGAATAGGGGTTGCTCGGGCGCCAGTTTTGGTTACACAATTTGCTCTGCGACCCTGTAGTATACCAGAGTGTACACAAGATAAACTCAAAGGAGTGAAACATTTTTCCAGACGGTCACTGCTAACGAGTTAGCCACTAAATTAGAATTAAAGCACTTATCTTCCTTATACCTCGTACCGTACCCTACGGTACTCTGAAAGAAAACAGTTACGAACCGGTAATAAAAGAAACACAGGGATAAATAAAATATATTCCTAAAAAAATACCTGGTGCGCGGTCTTCGCACCCCCTGTATACAGAAAACAAATTTTCAATAAATAAAATTTTATTTAATCAGTGAACAATACAGTGCAATAATTGCAACGGAAATTTACGCTACACCGTGTATACAGAAAATAAATATTTTAATAAATAAAATTTAATTCAACTATAACGGTCGACTAATACAGGAAAATAATTATTCCGGAAATTTAGTGCCCTCCCTGTATACAGAAAATAAATTCTCAGTGAATAAAATTAATTAAATACAACAGTTGAAAGCTACAGGAAAATAATTATGATCTGTATACAAAAAATACAGTTATCAATGAATAAATTTTAATTTTTCCAGTAAATTAAGTTGAAGTCAATATAGCAGTTCCATAACACAAGAATATATTCTATCCGGAAATTAAGAATCCCATTAAAAAACGGTATTTTTATCAAATCAGTTCTTTCGTTGTGAAGATCTAAAAAATTGTCCTCAGCTTATATTTTTATAAACAAGTCGCTTTTCTGGGGAGCTTTTCAGAAAACAAGATCTTACCGCTTCAAAAATTTCTTTTATTTCTATATTTATAACTTTGGATTTAAAAAGCGTGGCATTAAGGTAAAAAGCGGGACATTTTCGTACTTTGGCGTGTCGCATGACAACAAGTTAAAAAGTGGGACAATTACGCCTAAAGCGGGACGTCTGGCAACCCTACCCTTAACCCTTTACTTTTATTCAAATTTTTTTCACAATCAATAGGCCTCTTCTTTTACTAATTGTTTACTAATTATCTAACTATTAAAACTTTTTTTAATATACGTGACTTGTTAGTTTTGGTAACATAATTCTATGTTCTGATAACAATTTTTCTATGATTTAGTCATATATCTCCAACATGCCTCTATAAATAGTACGACATAGTTCAGTTTACATTCCAGGTTCTGATATCGGTAAATATTTAATTAAGTCTTCATGATATAGGTACATACCTAACATAGACACAACTATTTCGTATAATAATTATTCTTCAACGTTATTTCGAATTTTTTCGTCCATTTTTGTTGTACATTTCGGAATCGTATGCATGTCGCTAAAACGTGATATTTTATCAAGAATTTTACTAAAACAAAAAAGCATACGTTTATTAATTGTTTAAAGTGCATCGATTATTCACGACCTATTTCAGCGTATGCAAATATCTTAAACACTTCCGGAATGTATGCACAACATTTTTTTCGCGCATATTTACCCAATACTTTCACATAGTCTAATTGCGTACATTAAATAAGGGTTACCAGTAATTACAAAAAAATTATTGATTTTAAAACCCAAAAAGGTTTATTTTTATTTGTTTTCTTTTCGCACTGGTGATATAATGAATTTTTCGAAACCAGTTTCATAATGTTCAGCATTATGCAACTGGTTGCGTAAAATAGATCATTTTGACACTTTCGATTATAAAAAATGTCAAAATTAGAAAAATAATATTGGAGGCATTTCAAACAAATACGGTGTTGTTTTTAAAAATATGTTGCCAAATATTTTTCAATTTCAATGAATTTTACAGGGTGTAATAAAAGTAACTGTTTATTGTGTATATAGGCGGCAAGGGGCGCCTAGCAAGGGGGCGGGAGGGGCAAGCGCCCCCCTGGCTACGCCAATGATATTGTATCCATTTACGAAGTTTTCTATTTTTGAAACTTCGTTTACATCTTTTGTAGGAAATTCAAATTTTTTGATCACTGCATAGTACATACAGTTGGGTACAAAACACATGACTATGCTGAAGAAGTCATAGACACTGGAACATAAAACAAAATATAAATTACAGTCGTAAAACTAATAATATTATTGTATAACATTTGTAAATAAACATTATAACCTCAAAAATACTTTTGTTTAAAATAATAAATGTTTTACCTTGGAGGACAATCGTAACATTGAGACACGTTGTTCCGATTTATTAAAGTCGCAGTTTTATTTAAACAGAATTAAAGTTGTCTTATGGGAATTTATAAATAGAATCAGATGCAGTTGAGACGACCGACATAAACACTATTTTGCGATATTACAAGTGAACGCACTTTGAGTCGTATTTTGATTAATTGAAGTTAATAATTTTATATTTGAAGATTGATTGAATCAAAATGTTTTTATATCATTTAAATCATGCTATTTTTAAAAAATTATATTTATTCTCACCAAAACTGACTACTCCAATAGCTCGAGTTTGACATATGACGTAAAAGTGTGCGGACACTTTTAATATCGTCTCTTTATTATACATCAATGATTTGAAAGATTCGTATGTCCCGCCCTACTTTGTGACGTCACTGTGTGCGATGCGCAAAATAAGGTGATTTAAGTCAATTTAAGCAGGCACATTGTTTCACGGATCTGTTGACGTGTTGACCTCTCTTTTTGGCTACAGGCTATCGCGAAAACCTCTTGCTCCTGGGCTAACTTCGAATGGTGCAATACGGAGAGGCGATTAGCCAGAGCGCAGTAGCCTACCCAAAAATAGAGATTAACACGTATGAAAACAATAAAAGTATTAAAATTGAATTTATATTTTTATTTATTTTAAAATAATGTGTTTTTATGAAATGTAACTGACTGTTCACTGCACAAATGTATGAATGGAGAAATCGCCCCTGGTTGGTTCTCTTTGTACTTTTATATTATTCGTATCTGTAAGTTCCAGATCAGTAACCTTATAATAAATGTCTTAATAGAGTTTGACAGTATTTCACGAATTATTATTTAGTTATTAATATTTACAAAATCTGTAAGCTGTCATTTCTGACATGTTTTTCTATCGATTTTATAAACGTTTTTCAGAAAAATATTAGCGAATGTTTTGTTAACGATTTGAGGAAATATAACATCAAATAAATTAAAATCGTGAAGCCATATGTCACACAAGATTGTGTGATATAGCACAAGTAGAAGTTGGAAAGGCTTTTGCCAGTTCTCCCACTTTATACACATAAATTGATAGGTTTGTGGCTGATCTCACCGAAGTATACGCGATACATTGGCGTACAAAATTATTTTATAGATGTTAATAACAATTTCGAGTAAATAGTTTAATAAATTGTGAATAGCTCTTGAAATTTTGTAAAATTTGATTTGAATATTATAATACATGTTTAATAATTATTTACAGTCCATAAATATACATGCGATTGTCCAGTTCCACCAGTAACAATTTAAAATTACTTATTCCATGAAACGACACTGGCAGGTTAACATTACTGCAAAATTCTCGAAGCCGTCCGACGTGGTATGACGTTTACCCCCTCTCTACCTACCAAAAGCCTTTACAACTTCTACTTGCGCTATATATGGCTTCTTGATTTATTTATTTTACTATGCGTCTTGATCACATTTGAGCAGGAATTATTTTCTTTTTTAAATATAACATCATTTATTTGAATTTTACTAATCACAGTAACGATTAACAGTATGATGGATGATTGAAAAAAATTGAAAATATCTTCCATCTTTACTTTTTTACCTAGTTGACATTGTGGTTTCTATCTTAAGTAAATATTTAAAGATACTGTGAATTAGAATATTAATGTCATTAGGCATTATTGCCAAACATGTTTCAACAACATGTACAAAATGAATCTGAATATTATCTTATTAACAACGAAACACTTCATTGAATTTGCATTTGAAATTAAAAGTTTACATATGAAATTAATCAACCACTTTGCATGTAACGCAATGAAACGTTGGTCTTGAATATTAAATACTGTTGGTATAGTTGATATTGTGAAATCATTAAACACCGCTTTAATTGTATGCTATCACGTGTACGACAGTTGATAGCGTTATCTACGGATATTTTAAATCACAAAAATACAACAAACATGTGTAATGCGCAAGTTCGATTTATACAAAATCCACTGTAAAACCTTAGTGTATCTTCTAAACAAAGCCTTAATTTTGTATTTTTTTTAGATAGATTTTTGTTTTGTTGTAGTGCCCGTTAGAGTTCGGATGAATCGGTTGAAGAAAAAATTTTACAAATATACTGGCTAAGAAACAACGCCGAATTTATCCAATAAAAAATTAGATATATTGCGTTTCTATGAATTACAAATTAGTATTTTTCTTTAATCATATAACATTAATGATAGAAATGAATTGAATTTTTATTTTATTAATACTTTAAAACTTTTTACAAAATCGCCCATACGTCATTTTTGTTCTGATGTAGGCCCTTTTATATTATTCCCATGCATTTGTCACAGCCCCATTCCGCAAGATAAAAAATTAAATATGGAACGTACCAAGTGTCATAGAAAAAATAATTTGATCAGTTATTCAGCAGTATGAACAAGAATGCCCCCTTCAAAGCAAAAGTATCAAAGTTATTCAGTGTGAATCCTTTCAAGTGGGAGATTCTTGTGTGTATACAGGGTTGGCCAAACCTCTGTCGTAGTTCTATAACTCCTACTATGCAAATCTTAACGATTTATTTGATGTCAATCACTTAATTTTTTTTAAATGGAATGACCCAACTTTTTTACAATTTTAGGTACTCTATGGTCACTAGTACATACCCACAAAATATTGTTTCTAACATCCCACCCCTTTCGCAGAAAAAAAAAAATTACCAAAAAATATTACATTTTCAGACGCCTATTAAAATATGCAGTGCTCTCTCGAATTTGATGTTAGAATTTAAAAAACTACGATTGTATAAAGCCAATAGACCAAAGATTTTTTTGGACCAAGTTTGAATTTTTTATTTTGAACAGGGTGGTCACAAATTAATTTCACTTTCCAAAAATTTCGAGGGAAATTTTTTAAAATTTTTCAAATGTATTACCCTGTATTTCTATTCATCAACTGAAGGAGAATTTCATACCCTTCCACTTCCCTATGTACTTTCCTATACCTATCTGTCGCCGTTATAAAATAAATTCAAAAGGAAGAAAATTACGATAATAAAATTTATTTGAAATTTATCCTAAAACATAAATTTACATTTTATAAAAGATGCTCAAAATGTCTGCCATTTTCTCTAATGCATACATTTATTCGTTGGGCGAATGATCGAGAAACGTTTCTAAGCATATCAGGTGTAATGGAATGGAAAGCTTGCACTATCCTTTCTTTCATATTTTCAGGTGTTGTAGGTGGCGTAAGATAGACTAGATTTTTAATATAACCCCACAAAAAATAATCGGGTTTTGTTAAGTCAGGTGATCGAGCTGGCCATTTTTTTGGACCATTTCTACCAATCCATCTATTTGGAAACTTTTCATCTAATTCATCTGCCACTTCGCGTAAAAAATGCGCTGCTGCCCCATCATGTTGGTACCACATTGTTAGTCTTACAGCAAGGGAAATGTTTTCAAGTAAAGTAGGAAGATGATTTGCTAAAAAATCTAAATACATCAGACCATTTAAGTTGCCTTCAAAAAAATACGGCCCAATAACATGATCCCCAATTATACCTCCCCAAACATTTACACTCCATCTTTCTTGGCTGATGTGTTCTGATGATGTTAGGATTTTCCGTGGAATAATAGTGGAAATTATGTCTATTAACGAATCCGTTCTTGTGGAATGTAGATTCATCAGAAAACAGCACTCTTATCAAAAAAAAAATGGATTTTGTTGCAGTTTAGTTTGTGCCCAGTTACAAAACACCATTCTATTATCAAAATCGGTGTCTTTCAGCTCTTGATGCAATTGTATTTTATAAGGATGATATTGATGCTGTTTTAAAATCCTTCTAACGGATGTTCTATTTATACCTACTTCTTCGGCAATCTTTTTTTGACTTACATGAGGATCTTCTATCGCTGTCAAAATTACAGATAATTAGTTATCATTATCAGTAGCACGTTTGTCAATTTTTGGTTTTTTATAAGCAACATTTCCTGTTTCGGTAAATCTTTCATGTAACTTTTCAAAACTTTTTTGATCAGGGATGCGTCTATCGGGATATCGTTGATGATAAATTCTAAGAAAGTTGAGGGCTACTTAAATTGATCTTGAATTGTAAATATTTTTTACCTGTAGAGATTACATACTTTTACCATATTTTTGTTGATTAAAATTACTAGAAAATTTAAGACAAAAATTCAAATAAATTGGTATTTTTAAAAAGTCTAGGAAGAAAACCAAAGATTTTATTGCTAAACATTTTATTTTAGAAATTCTTCGTCACTGATTTATGATGTTATATTGGGGTTTATCTCCCGGGTCATAAAAATTTTGCTATCATTCATTTTCAAAATAAACTATAGTATTGGAGGGTTGTTACTTCATCCACTCTTTCACCTCGAGTTTCCAGTTTCTGCTAGTTTTTCTTCTGGATCTACCCTTTCTTTAACAATTTACTTGGATCTTTTTTTATGCTTAATCAACCACAAATCTTCTTTCCTTTCATATTATATTACTATACCACTCTTGCTAAATGTAATTATTGCATGGATCCATATTGAATAAAAATTTTCATCACTTTGTATTATCGGTCTGAAGATTGCTCTAAACACCGAAACTACTCACATCGTTCACTTTTGTTTTATTGAAATATTGTTGTATTGATTTACAGTATTATTCGTTCTTTTACATAAAATTTTGTTTTGAATTATTGTGGCGGTTACTCGTTTTCTAAATTATTTATACATATTACAGTTTACAAAAGAAACCTGATAAATTACTATTTAATGGTTATAATTCAATAATATAATCAGTTTTAATCACTACGATAAGTCAGGTAAACCGCAATCATATTCCTCCTAGAAATGACGCAGTTCTAGTTATTGATGTTACACTCTTGCACGATTGTCCTTAATTACTGGGATCATCACATATCAGACTAGAAACGTAATGTTTTAAAGTATAAAACTCATGACACAAATCATTTTTTTTTATTCATTAAAAATAATTAGAATAAAAGCTATATTTATACATAAATATCTTAATTTTTTAAATGAATTTTTTTCCCAATTTTGATTTCATTCAGAGGTGTGTGTAGTTATCACCAACATCACTCATATCTAGGTCTTTGTCGGTCATGGCCTACTCTAAAACAATTTTTCTTTGTTCTACTTATTTTGACTTAATCTTCGTTAATAAACTGTTTAACTCTCCATGTATTTTATTATATTATTCTAAAAAATATACCTATGTAAAATTCTGATTTATTCAATTCTTTTGTTTGTTTGTGTGAAATGCGTTAAAATTAGCCTAGTTATACGATTCCTTTGTGCACAAAAAAATAAAAAAAAAGTTGACAATATTTATAAATGTTTATACTAAATTAATCTAAAACGCTTTAAATTATTCAAATGGCAGGTGTTTTAGGTGACACATTCTTTGTATCACGAGATTGACTCGATTCAGAGTCATAATTACTGTTTGTTTGTGTGATATTGATCACAACTACGCATTTATTTTATTATTTTCCTCTACCTGATTTTAATAGGTCATAAAAGTTCTAAATGGTTTTTATCAACCGTTCGTCTAGAACTAACTAATCGTTTTTTAATAACCTACCACCTATCCTTTCCTACTCGAAAACGGGACTACGGCTGCACACTCGATAATGAAAGTGGGATACCAAAGACGCAGGGATCTCCCAGTGTCGGCCCCACGTGAACTCCTAGCGTCTGGTCGATGACCCTCCGCTCCTGGTACCTTGCCTTGTTCAACCTGTGAACCGCCTGCCTGTCCATGCGTCCGCCCATGGCCATGTTTTGTGGCATGGACGTCGATGCGATGATGGTGAAGGGTCACAATGTTTTGATGATTGTATTTGAATTAATAAATAACAAAATAAAGTCGAATTTCAAGAAGTTATTCATTTATTATTAATTATTTGGAATCGCAATTAATTCTAGGACAGTTTGTTTTGCTTAAATTTTAATAAAACGTTTTAGGTAAAATTTTATTTCTATAATTAATTTAATTTTTTAGTGTTCCGTTCCATATTTGGAAAACAGGAACAGTTATGGAATCACTCCAGGGTAACTCCTTTTTTCTGTTCGCCCGGTGGACTGTTTTTAAACTCGAGAGAACTCAATTGGAGTTAGTCATTTGTTTTCTGATGCCATCTTGCGGGATATCAAATGAAAGCTCTTTGAAGTACGATTTCAAAAATTTATAATTCGTTCGTGTTTACCTTACCTTTTTATACACTTTTCGAAAAAACGTTTTAAAATTAATGTTTTATCGACCTATCTTTAAAAGTAACGCTCAGAAAAATCTGAAAAATCCCGTACGTTGATAATAAGGTGAGATCAAACAAAATTTATTTTTCTGTAGGGTCAGTTTTGGGAAAAAGGTAGATGAATTGGAAGTTAGAAAAAAATTATGATGCCATTACCGTTTTTTATATACAGGGTCTACCAATCTTGTGAAAAAGTTTGATATCTTTCTTATTGTAAGATATATTAAAAAATTGGATGTGTCCAACAAATGACTTTCCTATCTAGTTATTATAGGCTTTTTCGGTTATTTTGTACAACCTATTGTAGCACCTCTGTAAATGTTTAGAGGATAAATTAAATATATACATTTTCCACATAATATCTAACTTTTTTTTTGTTTAAAATAGTTTAACAATAGTTTAATATTTTAACAATAAATCTACAAATTGCAATGTTACAATCTTCTATATATATAAAATTGTTTGTCTTGACTGACTGACTGACTGACCTATCAACGTACGGCCAAAACTACTGAGCCTAGAGAGCTGAAATTTAGAACATAGGTTTATTTTATAACGTAAGCATCCGCTAAGAAAGGATTTTTAGAAAGTTTAACTTGAAATGGGGGGAGGGAAGATTTTAATGAAACTCTTTGTTCTTTAAAGTTAGAAACATGAAAATTTAAATTACAGCTACTACGCATAAATAAATAATGATGTGTTAAGGTAGGAACTTGAAAATTGGAATTGTAGGTTCTCGTCATAAATAAATAATGAAGTCTTTTAGGGTTTTTGCATATTCACATTTTAAGGAGGGAAACGAGGGGTGAAAATTTGTTTGAAAGTATGTATACAGGGTGTACCAATAAAAACTCCCAGGCCGGATATTTTGGTAAGTAATAGAGATATTTTAATTCTGTAAAAGCCAGTTCATAGAGCGCTAAGAGAGCTTCAGTTTTAGATATAAATTAATTTTAAATAGGTCAATATGTAGATGGCGCTGCGCTCAATAATTTTTTTTCGATGGGAGGATCTTTCTTGTTTAGCGCATCTTGTAAAAAATGCATTTTTTAGCAGATTTTGTTCTTTGAACTAATTTGATAATTCTGGCCATTTTTTATATACAGAGTGGGTCACTCAAAATAGTTTCATCATGTTTTTCGGCATTAATAATTGGATTTTTAGAAAATGTTAAAACAGGTCGATTTTTATTCCAAATTGAACATATTTTTACAATACAGACATCTGTCATTAGTCAACCCCCTCCCTTCCACTTCTCCAACCCCTTAATTTTAAATAAGGAATGTACCATGTACGGCACATTATTAAAAAGGTAATTTTATGGGAAAGTCAGAAATATGACTGCTTATTGCGATACTTTTAATTTTAGAGCTCTATCGGAATAAAAAAACCTGTAACGTATTATAAAGTGTGACACTTCATTTGAAAGCTAATTTAATTACTAATTCAATGCACCACATAACGTTAATATAAATATTTCCATATTGCACTTGCAACAAAATAAAGTTAGCAATAATAATGCATGACTAATTTTCAAACTATTGCAAGTGCAATATGGAGGATATTTATATTAATGTTATGTGGTGCATTAAATTAGTAATTAAATTTGCTTTCAAATAAGGTGCCACACTTTATAATACGTACAATTTTTTTATCCTGATAGAGGGCGGTACAATTAAAAGTATCGCAATGAACAGTCATATTTCTAAATTCCCCATAAAATGACCTTTTTAATAATGTACTACACTTTGTAGTGTCATACTCTATAATACGTAGTAGTTTTTTATCTCGCTAGAGGGCGATAACATTTACGTAATGCAATGTAAAGAAATATTTCTGAATCCCCCATTAAATTGCCTTTTCAATGAAGTGCTATACATGGTACATTACCTATTTAAAATGAAGGTGTTGGAGAACTGCAAAGGAGGGGGTTGACACTTGACAGATGTCTGTATTGTAAAACTATTTTTAATTTGGAATAAAAATCGACCTGTTTTAGCTTTTTCTTAAAATCCAATGATTAATGCTGAAAAACAGGATGAAACTGTTTTGAGTGACCCACTCTGTATTTCAAAAATGGTTAGATTTATCGAATTAGGTCATAGAACAAAATCGGCTTAAAAATGCATTTTTTACAAGATGCGCTACACAAGAAAGATCTTCCCATCGAAAAAAAATTATAGAGCGCAGCGCCATCTACATATTGATCTATTTAAAATCAATTTATATCCAAAACTGAAGCTCTCTTAGTGCTCTGTGAACTGGCTTTTACAGAATTAAAATATCTCTATTACCAAAATATCCGGCCTGGGAGTTTTTATTGGTACACCCTGTAGATATTTTTTGTTCCTTAAAATTAAAAACATGAAAATTTGAAATACTGATCAAAAATAAATAACGATTTGTTTCATGGTTTTTGGATTTTCACATTTTAAGTATCAATCATAAATAAATAAAAATAAATAAATAAAAATAAATAAAAATAAATAAATAAAAATAAATAAATAAAAATAAATGAAAATAAATAAAAATAAATAAAAATAAATAAAAATAAATAAAAATAAATAAAAATAAATAAAAATAAATAAAAATAAATAAAAATAAATAAAAATAAATAAAAATAAATAAAAATAAATAATAAATAAAAATAAATAAAAATAAAAATAAATAAAAATAAATAAAAATAAATAAAAATAAATAAAAATAAATAAAAATAAATAAAAATAAATAAAAATAAATAAAAATAAATAAAAATAAATAAAAATAAATAAAAATAAATAAAAATAAATAAAAATAAATAAAAATAAATAAAAATAAATAAAAATAAATAAAAATAAATAAAAATAAATAAAAATAAATAAAATAAATGAAAATAAATAAAAATAAATAAATAAAAATAAATAAAAATAAATATAAATAAAAATAAATATAAATAAAAATAAAATAAAAAAATATTAAAAATTAATAGAATTTATTAAAAATTATTAAAATGTATTAAAAATTAATAAATTTTAATAAAAATTAATAAAAATTACCACGCGTGCAAAGCTGCGGCAAAAGCTAGTTTATTTTGTATTTTTAAAGATCCGATCTCGTGAAGACGTCTATGAATCTTAGAAAATGTTCTCGGATCGGATAGTACGCAATTTTGATACCTCGCTTGGTATATCCGCCCGGCTTCGTATGCATTTCCGTCTGCAAGCTCATAAGTAAAATGCACTGTTCGTAAAATTTACCATTTTTTTATCAGATTTTACCGCTTACTTTAATAATAATTAATTATGAAAAGAAACGTCAAGAATTATGACGCTTTACTAGCCTACTAATTTTTGTTTCATTTGCTTTAGGTGCCTACCAAATTTCAACAAAATATCAAAAGCAGAAAATTTTTTGGTTTATATTTGTTTACGCGAAAGCAATGACGTACCATTTTTTTCTTCAAAAATATTCAATTCAATCCCCGTTTTTTTTTTCCTAAAATTGTAACACCCTATAGCTCAAAAATTAAGAGGTACGACATGTTGATATTAACTTTTCTTCTTAAAATTACTCAAGGATTCACACCTTTAAATATCGGCACTTAATTAATAAAGACCCTGTATATGAAAATCCCTGAAATCAAAATGCGAGTGCTCATCTGTCGTGGACTTGTCAGTGATAGGCTCCGCGAACAAAGCTATTGTAACTTCTAAAATTCAACCTTGGTATCGTTATTATAACAGAACCAAAGAATAGAACAATAAATATGCGTTTAGTGACGATCTATGGGGAAAGTAGTTAATTTAGCAATACGTACTAAATATGAATGAAGTAAACACAGGCTTTGTGCTATATATGGAACAGTATGCGGTAAAAACAAAAAATCTTAAACATTTTCGTATCTTACGTAAGGAAGAAATTATTTAAATATAATATTACTCGTATATTCATAGAAATTTATTTACAAAGGATTTTTAATAATTCCTTTCGTAAAAGACGAAAACACCAATTTGTTTCCATCTAGAAGTTGGCCGCTCATGGCAATGCAATGCTTTTCTTTCTTTCGTTTTACCCATTGCTCTTGGTGGTAATTATCGAACAGATGCATGACGACGGTGACGGCTAGGAGCGATGAGAGGGGATTCGTAAGAAACACAGCACAAACGGTGGTCACGAGGAAGATATTAATAAAAATAGTTTGGTGTATGTTCGCCATTCCCTTTTTCTTTCAGAGACATAAAGTATTAAATAAAAATGCCTATAAATTGTTTTGCCTAAATAACAACTATTAAGATGGAATTAATTTGCAAATAAAAATTTCAATTTATTTGATTTTCTTATTGTAGTAAATGTGACGCAAGGAATTTACATAATTCCAGAAGCACTAAATATATTGAATTAAATATAAAGAGAAAATAAAATAAAAAAACAATGAAGAAGCCTACCATATGTAAAACAAAAAAACATGAAGTTAATTTCACCCCAAACAATCCCAAGAATTTCCTAAAACTATCTAGAACGTTTAGGTTTACGAATCGAAAATTAACGAAATTAATTTTAAGGTAGTTCACTCGCGACAGTCATACATAAAAATATCGCATAATGGTGAATACCAAAAGCTCGAGATTCTCAATGCTAATCAGTTTTATTTTTGTAAGAGACTGTACAAAACACATGTATATAAACACACATAGACATGTTATAATTTTAATAAAATTCATCCGACAACGTAGCAAATATATGAACGGTAAGGTATAGAAATTTGTGACTTCCTCATACTAATTTTAAGGGTTTGTTTTGGTTCAAACAGAACCGCTGATTCCAGTTCTCTAACACAGTGGACGAATTAATTTTTCAAGAAAACGTCGCGAAGTTATAACAACCTCTTAGCTAATCGAGTGTTATTTTGTTACGTGTAGTGATTACAATGTTGCCAAGTTGTAATAATTTTACAAAACTACTCGTCAACTGCTTTAAAACTATTTTTATTTTAAAAATCTATATCTTTTTACTAAGACGGTCAAAAAATTCAGCGATTTTTTAGAAAATTTTATAACTTCTTGATTTACGTATCATTAGTTTTTAAAAAATATGGTAAGAACCGTTTTCGAGATATCTTGACAGTTCGATTGTTAATATCTCGTTTCACAGACGGTCAAAACATTTTTTTTTGTTTTTTAGTTAGGGGGCGTCCATTAATTACGTGAGGTATTTTTGAGGATTTTTTGACTCCCCCTCCCCCTCTGGCGAGATTTGGTAAGATTTTCCTTAACTCCCTCCCCCCTTCCCTAATCTCACGTGAGATTTTTCAAAATTCGTGTTTTGAGTGTAAATGTGTTGGATTATTAAAAAGAAAACAAAAACACTACATATATGGTTGTAAATAAACATAATTATAATATTTTTCCATATTTTATTCTAGAAATACTTTTACTATAATTTAACTTTACTTTCACGCAATTTTACACAGTTTTCTACTAGAAAAAAAAATACGTGAGATTTACGAAAACCCCCCCTCCCCCCCCCAAGTGAGATTTAGAAATATTTAGTTTTATTCCCTCCCCCCCTTGAACACCTCACGTAATTAATGGACGCCCCCTTACGTAAACGACACTTTCATTAACCTTATATTTCAATTTTCTTGAATTCTTAAGAAAAGTCGTTTTACGAGTGAATTACCTTAAAAGAAAATTTAAAATTAATTCTATTCCTCGGAAATTTTTCTGTAATTCATCGACAATTTACTTTTCTCAGTTAAAGCCTGTATTTGGGCCACTATTTACTATAAACTGTAACGAATTTCAATTGTGTACGTCAGACAGATTGACAGACAAATGTGGTGATTCTGTAAGTGTTCCTTTTAACAAAATAGCGCAAGGACAAAATAGGGCAAGACAAAATAGCACAAGGACAAAATAGCACGGGACAAAATAGCGCAGGACATAAAATCGAGTGTCAAAATATTCCAGTATTCTATTTAAAATAAAAAGAAAACTTAAACTAATTTACCTAACCTGGTCGGCCTGAATCCATCGCATGTTGCTTTGAAAAAAAATTGACAAATTAGAAAAATTAAAAATGGTAACTAATTTACAGCAACCCGCCATGGCTCCAGGCCGCACAGGTTAGGTAAATTATTTTTTTTTTAATTTTAATTAGAATACGGTCATATTTTGTGACGCTTAAATTTGTTTTACTCTTTTTTGAAAAAGTGCTAACTTAATTCACTATCATTAGACTAGGCGTTAATTGGTCTCACTTTATTTACATCAGGCTCATGTATTTGTCTCTCGTGTTTCGCGCTAAAATGGGTCGGATCCTAAAATGTGAGAAACGGAGGTACACTTCAAACATTCCTATACATAGGCGGCGTCATTGGTCGTTGGAACAGTATTTGTTTGCGCTATTTTGTCCTGCGCTATTTTATTCTGCGCTATTTTGGCCTTACGCTATTTTGACCTGCGGAATTTTGTCCTGTGCCATTTCGACCGGCGCTGTTTTGTCATGAAGCCGTGCGTTTTTGCCAGTTTGGGGACAATATGGATTTGGTACTTTTTCCAAACTTTCTTCTACAGCCGAATTGAAAATGTTTCTATTTGCATTGAAAATGTAATCTAGAATGCACACTTTTTCTTTGCCATAGGTTTTAGGCAATGCAGAAGTTTTTGTAGAGTATTTTTTCTTCTAAAACTAACAATGAAAAAGTTTTCTATACGGTTTCAATTTAAGTAAACACACTGTATATCTAAAATAAAAAAAAAATGTTTTTTTTTTAAATTATCAATTTACTACAATTTTCCACTAAAAAAGTGAGAAATTGAGAATACGGTAACCATCTTATTGATTAATCAAATCTCTTAAACTTAACATTGTTTTATTAATTCGCAATTATTTTAAAATCTATAGGTTGGTACCTTCTTTGATTCTTCAACACCTTCATTAGATTACAAAAAAACGGTAACAATAATAGAACGGCAGATGCTACACGTGTATAAAGTGAAGGTTGGCATAACGCAGTATCTGTGGAATTCTTCCTCGGTTCAGTTAAACTAAATAAAAAAAAGATGAACTAATATCCAGATTATGAGAGTTGTTAACATTCCACTCTTATTTAAAGTTAATTGTCCGCATTAAAGCATGTCAGTGATAGTCAAAGTTATGCGATATCTCCACCATGGTGGGTGGGGTTTTCATGGTTGCTAAAAGTAGGCTTTTGAAAAATCGCGAATGTTCTATCGGACAATTCTAAGAAAATTGTGAATTTAATATCGTAGGTCGCAAATCTAAATCCGAAAAGTCAGAAATATATGAAATAAATTGTAGACTAATTTTAAAATTCGGAAAAAATCTCAAAAATCCCTTACGAATTATTAAGACCATCCCTGTACCCCAAGGGTGAAAACAAATACTTGGAAATTTGATAAAAAGACAAATGTCCTAGACCATGACGACATTGACTATCGATATTCCTAGAGAGAAATTTGAGGTGCTAGTTTGGGCCAAACGCCGTTTCAGACTTGTTCTCAAATTTTCAATTAACTCTGCAGCATCGGTATATATGAGAAATGTATTGATGCATACTATGCCCATATCTTCGTCTACGTGAATTAAGTATTCAATGTACGCTAAGCGACATAAACCTTAGTATGTAAATTGTTAATTCAATATATGAGTCCCCTAAATGCAAAACTCGGTATTTGACGAAATTTTCAAAAGTAATGTTTTGGCGCCATTCAATTCCTTATGTCAAACTCTAGCATTCTCCTTCTAAAATAAGATACAAAACTTCTTATTTCTGCATTAAAAACGCTTTAGAAAACGAAGACTAGATGCAAAACTCTGTATTTGCCTTCACTTGTCAAATGCAAAACTACGTAATTGTAACTTGCCAATGGCGTTGCACCCAATAGTCACGTGATTAGGTAAGTGCACGGGCACGTAGACATTTTAATTTATTCATTTATATTTTGCTTATTTAGGGAAGATTTTTTTACTTGTATGTATTTTATTACACCTAATAAAAATGTTTTTCTCTACGTTCATGCAAAAAACAAAACTTTATTGAACTATATTTAGTGAAAAAACTGGTTCTTTATTGCACTAGTGCAATAAAAATTTTATTGCACTCATCTGTCATTTTACTACAGCGTTTTATGATCAAGACAAACATAAATATTCAAATCAACGCCAAATATTTAGTCCATTTTCATTTTGTACGTTACGTTTTAAAAACATTTGCATATTTTATATTATTTTCAATCATTTAATAAATAAATTAATAAAAAAATGTATTTTATTAAAAATGTCATTACAAATTATGAACACAAACGTAAATAAATGCCTCAAACAAAGGTACACGATCACGGCTACTATGATTTGGATAATACAACTGAAGTTCTATAAAACATTTTTTGGTTTTTGCAAGAACGTAGAAAAAATATTGTATGCAACTCGTAAAAAAAGTGTTTATTGCACTCGGCGTGCTGTCCAACTCGGCCTGACGGCCTCGTTTCACGTCGCGTTCAATAAACACTTACTTTTGCACTTGTTGCATAAATAACTATTAATTTATATTTTTGTATCTTTATAAAAAAAAATTGTAAGAAAATAAATGTTCTAAAATAAGACAACCATGCACTTATCGGTATTTGCAATTGTGAGTTGCAAAACTGGGTATTTTTAAAACATAAATGCAAAACTCGGTATTTTAATTTTAAAAGTATTTTTTTTAATTTTTGGTAGGATTTCGGAATGAAGAGCATAGTTATTTCAAAACAAAATCACTATAGCCAACTAAAAACAAAATTTAAAACGAATACATATGTATTTTAATTACTGACAGTTTTTTGCCCTTCCTGAAAAATTTTGTAACTAGCAAATACCGAGTTTTGCATTTAGGGGACTCATATCTTAGATCGCAAATCATAAAGTCAAACATCTGAAATACGTCGTAAAATAAATTAAATATTCGAAAATAAATCTCAAAAATCCCCTTTCGAATTATTAAAACCATCCCCGAACCCCAAAGGTGAAAACAAATACTTTGAGATTTGGTCTTAATAATTCGTAAGGGGACTGTTGAGATTTGTTTCCAAATTTTCAAATTCTTCTAATTCTTTTTAAGTGACAGTTTGGATTTAATTTAGAGCCATCCGCGGTTATCACCAAAATTACTCGTATCTCATTGTGTGTGGGTCATGGTCTACTTTGGAAAAAATTATGGACCACTCTTCATTATTTGCTACATCTTGGCCCAATTTTTATTCAATTCAATAATAGGGTTGTACGGTAATTTTATTAAAAGAAAATAATCCATTCTGTCGATTGTATCAGGTGTTCCCGGATATGTGGAAACTAAAATCATCGAATTAGCGATGGCTTCCATAAAATTAACTAATCCCGAAACTATAACGTGTCAACCCGATGCTAGAAATAATTATCTACAAAGGTCACTGCCACATCATTAAAGTCTATAAATAAATTTATCATAAATAATTCTCACAAATTTCTAATCTCATAATAACATTTTAACTATATGAATAATCTAAAATTCGAGTACTAAATTCGCATAATTGATCCTTCATAACATCAAGTATTATAAATAATATCCTGCCTAAGAGACTTTCAAGGCGCCAAACTTAACCGCTAGTTTTATTGGTCTTGTCTGGAATTTTCTGGTATTAATTAATAAAATGAAATTAAATATGGAGTGATCCACAAAAAACGACAGGTTGGATTTAATTCAGAAGCGTACTTATCACGGATATGACTCGTATCTCTGTCTTTGTCAGTCATGGCTTACTTTAGAAATATTTTTTTTTGACCACTCCTTATATTCACAACAAAGGCTAGTGACAGTAAACGTAATATATTATTTTCAATAGCTACAATTTTAACTTAAATCGTTCTTTTTTTCTATTTCTGTGAAGTACCTCAGCAGTTTGACAATTTCTTTGTCTAAAATATGTTGTTAAGATACGTAATTAAACAAAAGGCAAAAATAAGGATTTCTAAAATATACCTATTTATCATTTGTATTCACAAAGCATTTTTAAATAGTTAAATACGTGTAAATCCTTAAAAATAAAAATCAACGTCAATTCTGAGAAAAAGTGGAGATGAACGATGAAGCGATTTGTTAATCACAATTTTAAATATGATTTCCGCAGAAAAAAAAAAACAATTTTATAAAATACAAGGTGGCGCAAAATCAAGTACCCTATGGAATGTTGTCATGGTTTCGTTTGTAGTTGACATCTGTTCGAGTTTTTCTGTCAGTTGCAAAGTAGATACTTGGGAAATTCATTATGAATCGATATACGCCTCGAGAACTTGCCGAAATCGTAAAATTTTTTTATCAAAATAATTCGTCGATTATCAGAATTTTTCCTGGGCGCATTATCTCGAAAAACGCTGATATTGCATATCCGCCAAGGTCTCCCGATTTAACTGTTCCAGACTTTTGGTTATGGGGTTATCTCAAAAATGATATAGTGCTATTTGCGTACGTCCCATTTGCGTACACGGTCAATTTTGTCACATTTGCCGTACACGGGTTATAGCATCACTTGAGTCAGGTAAAAGTATTACGATATATAGTTCTACTTGCGTACATAAACAGTTATACTTAATTTTATTTTTAAAACTTTCCTTTACACTTTTTCCAAGCCTAGGACTGGCAGCGATTTGCTGGCGTGTTAAAAAGTTTTTTTGTATTTATTTTTTGTTTTTTAAGATTTTACAAAAAGAATGATATTTACAGAATATTTACAAAATGCAGAGCCCTACAGTCGGTTACTCTAACTTAGCGACGTAAGCTGGAAAAGTTAGGCATTTTTTAACGTCTTCTGTTTCTGTATATGCCGCTATTATTTTATTAATTCTAATGTCCAACTTGACGTATTTTGTTTTTCTTCTTTTTCACTCCAAATTAAATTCTTTTCGTTTATAAAGAAAATCACCATTTTCTGCTTCTTCTTTTAAGTGTTTAATCAACTGTAAGACAGGCGGAGGTTTCTTTTGACCAAATGATGTAATTTGTTGTTCCATCCCTCCACGACGTTATTTGTACGATGGAGCTTATTGCTGCAGTTCCACATATCTGCCGTAATGATACTATTTTCTAGTCACTGATCTACGAAATAATCGTAGAACTTTTGAAGTTTTCCGTCAACAGGTGAATTTTCTTGAATGGTTAGCCAACTGATGCCCAAAGGTTCAAGTGGAATATACGCCAAAGCAGCACACATACGAATATGTAGTCGCAGTTCATCATCCTGTCAGTATTCTACAACTAGGCACAACTGTTGTACTTTTCACCATATACATTGATTGTAATGGAAATGACAACCATTTATTGCAACGTTAGGAAACACCTTCCTTATAGCTATAATCACTGCTTCCTCGAAGTCTACAGTCACTAATGTTCGTTTCCAGTTTGTGGATCTTTTTATTATCGTAAATAATCTCTCATATGTAAAGCGAGTTTTGTTCTTGAGTAGTGCATAAACTACAGGAATTACGTTTCGCTCGTCTGTATTGCTTCCAATGTCCGCATGTATTGTGTAAAGTTAAGTAAACTGTTTACTGCAACAATTAAAAGTTCCGTCCATAAAGAAAGTATTCTGGTTTGACATAATATCCTTCCCAATCGATGACGAAAATATTAAAAGTCTGTCTTCGTAACCAGGAAGAAAGATCCGTCGTTCAAAAGAAGAAACCTTTCAGGTATTTCGACATCCGATGCACATTTTGGCTCTTTCGACAGTCCGTTTGCCTTTTGTCTGTGTCGATTATAAAGTGGTCTTTACTGAAGACAACATTGGAATATTGCAAAGTCAATTCCACGATCAAAAAGTGGCCGCATTTCTTCAGGTAAATGTTTGGAATATCCTGATCAGTTTCTCGTGCTCGCTTTTTGGCATTTTCTTTATGAAATTTCACTTCTAGTTGTGCCAAATTTGGTTTACAGCTATGCTCAGATACTGACAGAACTTGTGATTTAGGTATTTGTTTTCAATGTTCTCCGGCATTTTTCACTTTTTTCTATGACGCACAACCATGTCACAATCTCTTGTTTGTTTTTTGTGTTGTCGATACTGTTCGTCCTTAAAAATTTCTGATGGCTTTCCTTTGGTCGTATTAACTATTTAAAGTTAATCCATTTCGGAAATAAAAACGGTTATAAGACGACTGAACTGAATAATACGGCAGTAGTACAATCTGTCGATTTTATTCGAAGTGTTAAGAAATTCAAAAATCAATTATCGAATAATGAATAATGTTAAATTTCCCTAATGACCTGATATTAACGATTACTTATTAAGAGTATATAAAATTATTTTCATTTATTTAAAACGTAAATAACATTTTTGGACTACTTGAAAATAATAGTAATTTTGTTAGTCCTTAGTTCGTAAATAGGCATCAACTTAACATATATGAAATCAATTTTTATTTTGTAATATTTTTTGGCCGTTAAAAAAGAAAATTATAACATCTTCAAACTGTTCAGTAATATAGTAGGCCCTATTTTATGTGTGTACATCATAATATTTTTACCTGCCACAAGGAATGACCTCACGGTGTACGCAAGTGGGACAAAATTAACCGTGTACGCAAATGGGACGTACGCAAGTAGGAGGATACCCTCAAAAATAGGGTATTTGTAAATAAACCTCGAACACTAGAAGCATTAAAAGACAACATCCGGGAAGAAATTGAAATTTACCGACCACCTGAAATGTTGGAGAAAGTTATGAAAAATGTTTTAAAAAGAGCTAATTATTGCATTAATGCTGGAGGTGGCCATATGGTCGATATTGTTTTAAGTGTGTAACAAAACAAATTTTTAGAGTTTAAATAAATATTTTTCATTTTTAATATGACTGTTTTTTAATTAATCTTACTTTTATATAAAAAAAAACAAACAGGGGATTTTATTTTGCGCCACCTTGTACTTTCTTTTAAGTATATTTAAAAAGTGCAATAGTAGTGCAACAAAAGTGCGATATCGAAAATCCACTCGTGTTGTAGAGTATATTTTTTCTACAAGCCACTAATGAAAATCTATAAATTTTAAAAATTAATTTAGGTCATTGAGATAAAATAAATTATTTAAAAATAATTTATGACTTTTACTAATTTTTCATCGATACACTTAACGCTTTATTTTTTTTAATTCACTGTCATCGGCATCAACTATTAAGATTATTAGCATCATGTTCTGTGTTAGTGTTTCCCAGCACCACTTCAGGAACAACACTGTTAATTAGAACCCAACAGTGAATGGTCGAATGGGGAATCCTGCCTATGCTTAGGATTAATTTAAATTAAATAAAAATTCCGTCACCTCTGAGCCACCCAGCGTAGAATAGCTAATATCCTTGTGGGTGTAGAAAAAATTAGTTGGAGATAATTCTATGTTGTTAGTCTCTTTACATGCACGTGATGACAAAACATCAAAGTAAAATACTCAGACCAACTGACCAGCCACTAAGAAAATCTAGAGAAAGGGTCGACCTTGGAACTCCCGAAGTTTTCTCTGAACATCCAAATCCACAATAACAAACGGCACGTGTCTTCGCTAAATGTACATGTGCTTAGATTTTACCTCTGCGAACGTCAATCCATAAAGAAATAGGTCACAATAAGTAGAAACCTGTCAAGAAATAAAATCATAGGGTGGAACAGTAATATTAGTCTCAAAATGTCTTAAAATCATTATTAGATGATATTCCTCATTTGATTTTCTTCCCGACACCCAAAGCAACCGTAAACCTAACCTAATCACAAAAAAATCATGCATACGCGTACGGCATGATCATCAGATATCCGGAACGGCTGCCTCATGGCCTTCGGCAATTGTCGTATATGTCGAACCCTACTAAAAGCAATTATTGTGGCCGGGTTTGTCACTTTATTTCTTTATAGGTCTCTATCTACACGGAATTTCAATGAAAACTATCCACCCTAAATCATTTTAAAGGTACTTTTGTGAAAATATACAAAAATAAATCAAAAATTGGAGACGTCTTTTTGCTCATGTGTATACTTACTCGTAACTTTCACCATCTCCTCCCTTTATTATTTTAAACAGGTATTTTATTTAGTGGATCGTAGAACAAATATACTGTACAACTCGAGTTGATTGTCCGTATCGCACTCAGACGGATTTGTACACAAAATTCATCTTCGTGCGATATGGCCATCATATCCACTCTTGCTGCACAAACTACTGTAGCGTTTATTTTAAACAGTTTATTTATTTAATTCATTTGTACACTTATATTTAATAATTTATTTACAACTTAACAGTAATTTATCTATCTCAAATGCTTATTTTCTATATCCGCACTATTTATATTTCAAACAATTGATCTTTAAACAACAAATTCTATCTAACACATAGAAGCGTACCGAAGAACCAATTTGAACATAAGTTGAGCAAAATCACAAACTTATGATTAAATATTGAGGTCCTCATTGACCGGAATTCTTTACGGGTTATAGTGGGCTACTACAAATAGAAATTTGAGAAAGGCTCGGTTCAACCAATAGGAGACTCTAAAATTAAGCTGTTCGCCATTAATCGAACAGCATTCGTTCTCGTCGTACAGCGATGCCAGGAATAAACAATTTATGCGATACTATCTTCGAGCATATTTGTTCGAATGGAACTATGCTCTAAACGTACACAGTCGTTTAGCTGTAATGGAATTGAATGTGTCACTTTTTTTTGCAGATTGACAACTGTGTTTACTAAGTGTGAACCTCAGCGGTGTCTTTGTGAATTATATTATAGATAGATATATTAATAATACTGATATTTAATTGTGGAATAATAAAATTTATCTGTGCCGCCGACTATACTAGATGAGTTCTGGCAATACTTCTACAGCGTTCGTTTCATACTCTGCGCAGACAAAGGTCCCGCTTTGTCCAGTATAGGCGTGTCGGAAAGGGGGTTCAAAGATGACTTGCTATATTAAATATTCTACGAATATTTTTAGTAATCGAGCAAGTGAGGCCGTAAAAAGGCCTATCTATACAAGGCAGAGAGATTAGAGTATGACCGACCTGGTCGAAAAGGGTTTGCATTACACTACTATTTTCATTATGAAAATAAGTATTTTTTAAATAAAATGATTATTCTACCTATAATAATCATTTTTTAATATTTGACAAATTCGAGGGTGCATTCACATTTAGAAACTTTCAATCTCTAACAACAATCATTATGATAAAAATTATTAAACCCGGGATTCTATAAAATAAGTTTTGTTCTCTGAAATGATAAATACTTATGTACTTATCAGAGTGTGATCAATACTGAATTATTACAGGAAGTAATTAAATTACAATCCATGTAGGTAATTTATATATACTGGGTGGAGACCTTAACTGGAATAAATTCGCTAGCGGGAAGGTGAATAATTTTTCTAAAATTTCCCGAGACACGTCAACGTCTTAATATATTTACCTACATTTTGCAAGCAATTTGAAAAATATAGCTCTTCGGGGGTAGCTGAAACTACCCTCAACATGTTTTTTCAAATGAAACCCTGTGGCTTGTGACCCTTCATTGCAAAGCCGATGGAACGAAGAATCCAGCGTACTTATCAAATTTTAGTTTCTAGTGCGTTTGGGGTTGCATAAAATTCAAACGTAATTTAAAAGTTTATTTTATTTTCAATGTAACAAGTGCTCAAAATGTACATCATGTGTTGGCAGCATCCCAGTCGGTGGTATGTTTCGTTTCTTACGTTAGGCAACATTTCCGGTGTTATTTTTTTGATTTCCTCTCTTATCCTTTCCTGTAGGTCTGCTATGTAGACTTTACTTTTGAGATGTCCTCATAAAAAGAAATCCAGCAGTGTAAGGTCTGGAGACCTTGCTGGCCATTCAATAGTACCTCGTCTTCCAATCCACCTACCGGGAAAAATTCTGTCCAGATATTGACGAACAATAGCAGCGTAGTGTGGCGGGGCCCCATTTTGCTGAAATCATAGCCTCTCGTCGGTCAAGTTGGGATTCAAGGAATTTGAAAATATAACTGACATTAATTCTTGCTGGAGAAAATGCAAGTATCTTGCTTCATTAATAGTGTCATCAAAGAAAAATGTTCCCACAATTCTATTGCATATTATTCCGGCCGACAATTAGTTTTCTGTGGGTGCTGAGTATGAAGTTCCCTTATCCAATGGGGGTTCTCTGCAGCCCAATAACGACAGTTTTGGTGATTTACGTGCCCATTTAATGTAAAAGTAGCCTCGTCAGAGAAAAGTATCCAGTCTTAAGATAAATGGCTTTGATCAATACGAGTCATCAACAAATCGCAAAATTCCAGTCGTCGATCTGAATCATCTTCTAGTAGCTCTTGGACAGCCAGCATTTTATATGGGCGTTTTTTCTCATATTTAAGTATTTTTATAACCGTTTTGTGATTAAGATTACTATCACGGGCCAGTTGACGGGCTGGAGTGACTGAATTTTCTTCTAGAGCAAGCACCAAATTCAGCTTGCCTCTTTCTCGGTACTTTTCTGACATGACCCATTCCTCGATATTGTGCCTCTATTTTACTAATAGTACCTTGATTTATTGGTGGCAAGTCAGGATGCGACTCTCAAAACAGCCGAACAACTTCGCTTTCAATTCGCGTCCTATCACCATATCCAATCATCATCAAAATTTCGATCTTTACCGTTTCAGTTAAATAATTAGGCATTTTTACCAGTTTGCAACAACACTTCGTATCAAACGCTGAATACTGCAACTACAAACTAAATTTTTCTTTGCGGATGTGTATAAACATTAGCAAAAAAATAACAAATAACAGTTGTGGCAAAAATAGCCCAATCGGATTAGTATTTTAGATTCTGAAAAATTCGAAGCAGCAATTTTCCTTCGGAATTCATTGGAGGGGGTCTCTGGTAGTCTAAATTCAAAAAGTTGGGATTCCAAAGTTGTCGTTACCTCCGCCATCTTGATTTAAAGGGTTATTTTTTGTATCTTGAATAACTCATTTATTTTCAATTTTACACGGAAAATAGTTTTTACAAAAGTTATTTAAAATTAAATTTCCTACAATTCTGCTTTTTTTTTGTACGATCGATTTTTTTCGATTTATACCCGAAAAGAGGGGGTAAATTTTTGGTTATAGAATAACTCGTTTATTTTCAATTTTACGAGAAAAATTGTTATAAACAATTTTGTTTAAAATTAAATTTCCTACAATTCTGTTTTTTTTTTGTACGATCGATTTTTTTGTATTTATCCCTGAGAAGAGTGGGGGTGAACCTAAGTATTGTATTGTCACGTTTATTATTGATGTTGTACCATTATTTTTTCTGTTTGTTTTTTTTTTTGCTGATTTTCAAAAATGTTATTTGGTACAATTATGATTCCGATTTTTTCTAAAGTTTATATTGTTGGGTCGCAGGTTCACGGTAAAGGAAAAGAGGGGTGTAAATAATCAGTTTATCGAACAGTATAATTTTTACAATTAAAAAAATGAAATTTATTTTCTTTTTAGTACACTTTTAAAAGTCTATCGAAACGTCAATTGTATACCTGGAATTAAAAAGAAACGTGATAATACAATGATAAGAGTTTACCCCCACTCTTCTCAGGGATAAATACAAAAAAATCGAGCGTACAAAAAAAAAACAGAATTGTAGGAAATTTAATTTTAAACAACTTTGTTTATAACAATTTTTCTCGTAAAATTGAAAATAAACGAGTTATTCTATAACCAAAAATTCACCCCCTCTTTTCGGGTATAAATCGAAAAAAATCGATCGTACAAAAAAAAAGCAGAATTGTAGGAAATTTAATTTTAAATAACTTTTGTAAAAACTATTTTCCGTGTAAAATTGAAAATAAATGAGTTATTCAAGATACAAAAAATAACCCTTTAAATCAAGCTGGCGGAGGTAATGACAACTTTGGAATCCCAACTTTTTGAATTTAGACTACTACAGACCCCCTCCAACGAATTCCGAAGGAAAATTGCTGCTTCGAATTTTTCAGAATCTCAAGCCTGTTCTTCACCTAATCCGATTGGGCTAAAAATGGTTTGGAATTTTTTGTGAGGAGATCTAAAAAGTAAGGTTTACATTCCAAAACTAAACAACAAACATTTTCAGCAATTGTTACTTTAAATTAAACTTTTAAATTACTTTTTGATTTTATACAACCCCAAAACGCACTAGAAACTAAAATTTGATAAGTACGCTGGATTCTTCGTTCCATCAGCCTTGCAATGAAGGCTCACAAGCCACAGGGTTTCATTTCACAAAACATGTTGAGGGTGGTTTCAGCTACCCCCAAAGGGCTATATTTTTCAAATTACTGGCCAAATGTAGGTAAATATATTAAAACGTTGACGTGTCTCGGGAAATTTTAGAAAAATTATTCAATTTCCCGCTAGCGAATTTATTCCAGTTTAAGATCTCCACCCTGTATATAAAAAAACAATATTAATAGATTTATTTTAATTTTTTATATGAATACTTTTTACTGTATGTATTCTACGTACTCGGCCTACTCAGAATATTATTTATTATCACCAATCACAACTGACTTTTGACGCGGATTTTGCACCTCGGGGATTGGAAATCAACGAAACGCCTCGTTTTGAGGTAAATCGTTTCAAACGTCCTTGATCACAATAATAGCTTGCTTTGTTTGCTGGTACGTTCGCTAATGGCTAATAGAAGGTAAATGTACAAAAAAAAAATGCGAACATACTTAATATTTCCTAGTATACGTAGGTATGGAAAAAGATCGTTGATCTTTTCCAAATAAAAACTTACAATAAATAATTATGCGCGGAAAACTAGGAAATAGCACCAATGAATGCGTCTATTCAATTTCGAATGACGTTGGAACATAATTTTGAATGCAAATATATTCAATCGTGAAATAAAACACTTAAGTAAGGTCAACTTTTTTGTACCAACCAGGAATTTATATATATATTTTTTATTTTTTAAAATCATGTCTTGGTAAAAAATAATTTCTATAATTTTTCTAGGTGGTATCCTTCCAGAATGATTTAGCTGAAAGTAAGTAAAACTTTTTTTTAATAAATAAGTTTAGGCCCATTCGCATTTTATAGTTCAAATGCAGTGTACATATATTGTAATGTGAAACTTTGGGTGTATTACACTGATTGAAATTTTTTGGTTAATAAAATATTTTTTTTACATTTTAATAAATCAATTTTGACTACATATTACTGAATAATAATCAAACAACAAGCAATAATCAAAATTGATAAAATCCACATGTAAATATCTGTTTTTGAGGTTGGTAAGTTCAAAACTGATGTTAACAACTCGATATTGACAGTTGACAGCTGTCAACTTATTGTCAAACAGTATGTGATAATCAAAATTAATAAAATCTACATGTAAATATATGTTTTTGAGGCAGCTGAGTTCAAAACTGATGTTAACAACTCGATATTGACAGTTGACAGTTATCAAATAACTGTCAAACCACCACAATATTTATTTCTAATGTCGGCGTTAACGTTACCCGTTGTACACCAAGTGGAGGTTGCGCGATCTTAGGGTCCAATTGTTTTATTGGATCTATGATTTTACGATATTTTTTATCAACCTATTTATAATACAGGATGATATATCGTCCTATTTT
Organism: Psylliodes chrysocephalus; assembly: GCA_927349885.1. Taxonomy (NCBI): domain Eukaryota; kingdom Metazoa; phylum Arthropoda; class Insecta; order Coleoptera; family Chrysomelidae; genus Psylliodes; species Psylliodes chrysocephalus. The sequence continues at coordinate 22,727,881 of OV651822.1, read as the reverse complement.
AGGAATAGTTGAAGAAAAATTATCACGAACTCCGATTTGAGTCTTAGATTTTTATCAATGCATTTAAGAAAATATAATATTACAGTTTAGTTATTGTGGACGGTTTCTTGCATCTCGAATAGTATTATTAGTTTGACACTTAGTTGACAGCTGTTAACTGTCAATATCGTCTTTTTGACATCAGTTTTGATTGTCAGATACTGTTTGATAGTTAGTTGACAGCTGTCTACTATCAATATCGAGTTGTTAACATCAGTTTTGAACTTACCAACCTCAAAATCAGATATTTACATGTGGATTTGATCAATTTTGATTATTGCTTGTTTTTTGACAGCTAGTTGACAGCTGTCAACTGTTAATATTATTATATTGGCATTGGATTTAAATGCAGCGACCTTGAAAACATAAGAAGGTATTTATTTTTTAACGCAGCAAATACCAAACTTTCGAGGAGATTGCCTTTTTAAGTAGTAAATAATGGTCAATCCGTGGAGCTTTGGAGCTTCCTAGAAGCCAAAATAAGTAAACTTGATCTTTATGCCCATTGAGACTTTTGCTCAGGATGCCGAAACGAACAACATATCCAAATTTTAGCCAATTTGACCGGGAGCCAATTTCCATAAGATTTGTGCGGGGTTCTTTATCGTTAATTCTTACCTTTTAGAACAGGGGAAACAAATACCTGGAAAAGGTTTATTATTTATTAAGAGAAAAACTTTTTAAATATATTTGAATAATGATCATAGTAGAATTTTATATAAATAAAAAGTTCACTGGTTTATTCGGTCAATAGTTTTTAGTTTTTTTTTTTTTTTATAAATTTTAAGCACATGCGCTACATAATTTTCGGAAATACTGTTCCATCTTCTGGCGCCAGTCAATTAAATATGGGGACGATTACAAACATTTTAATTTTTTTTTTAAACAACAAACCTCATCTTTCTGTTTCACAGCGTGTGAAGGTATATTCTAAATGTGATTACGATGAAATTTCTGGAATTACTATTACAACAGGTGCAGACAAAAAAAAAGAAAGGGGAGGGGGTAAGATGCCCCATCACCATCGCCGTAGCTAGCAGCTACGGTCCCACTCGTTTAGGTATGAGTTTTGGTTAAGTTATTTTACAGGATTGGCGAAGAAAGGATTACTATATTTATTATTTACAGTGTTATCTTTGCGTTACAATTTTCGCGAGCCTTCGGTTTTCTTTCTTCATCCTTTCTTGATCCACTAGTGGGCTGCTTGTGTGTGTGTTTTTTAGCTTTTTAGTCTTGGCTAGAATGACTATGTTTGATTCTACAAAGTACAACGATGTGCTTTATTGCACTAAATACCTCTACTTACTACAAAAGAACAAAGTTATTCGGAGTTTGATAAATTATACGAAATAAACTAATTTCTTTCATAGTATTTATTGGTTTTCGTTATCGAATTTCCTATAAAAGAAATATATTTTCTGGTGTTTTACTATTATTGTTGTCTTGATTTCGTGGTTGGTTATTATTTTCGTATTTTTCTGAGTTTTGTTATTTATTGTTTTTATTTCGTTGTTTGATTTCGATTTTATTATTGTCATATTTCCTTGTTTGTTTCGAGTTATAAATAGTTCTTAGTGATTAATTCTTTTATTTTAGTTTATTTTAATATCGTTCTTAAGTTTATTTACTCGTAAAATGGTGGCCCGAAAGTGATTTGCAAAAAATTCTGGCAATTCTAGTGGTAAATTCTAATGGTAATTGTTCCAGGGATTTTTCACGCTTATTCGACATGTTAGATTATGAATAATAGATTAAATTTAAATATTTAATCTAAAAAATAGAGGTTTAAGTGCATAACGAATTAGCGCATTTTATGTCGAACCAGAAGTCGAACACAATGGAAATAAGAAATGTTATTTTTTTTTAAAAATCGCCTGTACGTGGTTTTAATTTTTCTTGTATCGTTGTATCGTTACCTTAACATGTAAACCTTCTAACTCCATACGTAATAATTTTACTGGATAAGAAAAAAACCGTTTCATTTAGATATTAGAAGAAGAAAAAATTAATTAAATCATTAGGTCTTTATTAAAAGCTGCCTTTAAATAAAGACCTAATGATCTAATTAATTTTTTTCTTCTAATATCTAAACGAAACGGTATTTGCTTCTCCTGTACAATTATTAGGTATGGAGTTAGAAGATTTACATGTTAAGGTAACGATATATTGACAGGCTCGATAACTACTATTTCGGATAAAAATGGCGTCTAATTCGAAGGATCTGTCGCAACCCCCTTAGAAAAGGGTACCAAGAACTGACTCGGATCGGGGAACAAGGAGTGAACAGGTGTGGAATACTTCAGGAGCAAAAATCAGCTACACTCACGTTCGCGCGCCTTCACAGGCTTTCACGCCGTGTGTGTGGACCTGGCTTAATACAGTTATGGGATCATTGGCAATTGAGAGATTTAACAAGCTGTCTTGTAATCGGGTGAATATCTCGCAATTGTGAGATATTATGAAGTGTGGTCGACAAAAAATTTTTCTTTATTAGGCCATGACCGATAAAGACAGATATACGAGTCATGTCCGTGATAACTAAGCAGGCGTCTCAATTTAATTTACACTGCCATTTAAAAAAGATTAATTGTATGGTCCGACATAAGCGTTTTTGCAAGGCTTACTTTACATTTTTCTTTAAAAAAGTGTCATAAGCTTTCGTAGTTATAGACTATTTAATTTTTAGTATTGATTTTTCAAATTTCTTTGGCGTCTTATCCACTAAACATCTTATCGTCTAATTTCATTCTGATTCACCTTTAATTAGTCGCATCAGGCAGTCTTTGACCTTTTGGCGAGGGCTTTTTCTAGATAGAATTGGAAGTGCGATCGATTCGCAGAAAGGTTGTTGTGTTGATGCAGATACGAGGATGTACTGAAAAGTTCATGGCATTTGTGCTAATCGAGTAATGATTCCGTGTAAACAATAAATTTGTTCCAACAAAGAATTCCGAACGGTACGTAACGGCTATGTTTCTGAGCATGCGCGATAATTTATTCAATTGGAACATACTTGATCAGATCCCGAAGAGTTTCTTCTTTTAATTTATTTATCTATGGTTTGTGGATACGACCGCAAGCCTAAAACTAATTCTCAACAAATCTGGAAATCGCTGAGAACGGTTCATTATTGATTCAATTATAAATTATAAACGGTTCAGAATTTTTCTTGGAACACACACATTCAACACGGTTCTTTGTTGCTGTTGGAACAAATCTAATACTGCAGCAGGTTTAACTATTCAATAGCGCAGTAATAATCGTATGTGCGCGTTTTTATTCTACGCATTACGCATGGCGGTGTTTATAGGATAATCCACCTGGCCACACCACTTATCGCACCCTTACGAAAATCTACCAAATTGGCTTGGAATTGTTGAACAATCAGCCATTTTGCTCTTCGGATTATTACGTCTTGCCACATCCGAAAAATGAAGAAACAGCTGAAGGATACCAAGTTTGGCTTCAATAATGAGGAAGCCTTCACAAATACTGAGGCGTTTTTGAAGGGGCAACCGTCCCACTTCTGTTTGAGGGGGTTAATAAAACTGGAGATGCGTTGTGTTAAATGTATTAGCTTAAGGGAGGAACACGTTGAATAAAATGTTTCATACTTCGCTAGCACATTTCTTTCTATGTACAACCACTACAACCAGAAACTTTTCAGCACGTCCTCGTAGATCTTTAGAAGCGAATACACACAATATACGAGTACGAAAATAAAACGCAATTACCCCAAACCGCTCCGCACCGGATGTATTTATAAAACGAGATGGGCACACGCAGCACGCAATCATGAGTGAGTCTGAAAGCGTATCTTAAGATCCGCGTTTTCCTGTTGCATACGATGCATCCAAGCTAACTGCCTCTAATTAAGAGGAGACGGACGCACACAAAAATATACTGGTTTTAAAAATTATCGAATTACTAAGAAATCTAGATATAGAACCTCTTGTGTTATTATGGTTAGCTATTATTTCTTTATAAATTCGTCAATGATTCAATTTTCATCCACCTATGTTATATGTGGATCTCCCGGATTCAGATAGAACACTGAAAAATAACTTGACGAGTTCCTTTAATCGTATTGAACTTTTTTAGAAAATTTTTTGTATGTTTTTATGTGGCAAAATCTGCTTTATAATTTTGACAATTATTAAATATTTATTTCATTACAACTTGATGAAAAATTAAGTAGGTAAAATCTTCAACAATACCCTATCCCACGTGACTAAAAGTTATAATAACACGGTAGTGGAGAAACCGTAAGAACTGCAAGGTTTCCCCACCAAACCTTCGAAATCCAGTGATATTATATTTGTAACGTCATTTGTAATTAATAATTAATAACTTGTAGTAATGATTGAATTAGATTTCATTTAAGATTTCCTTTAACTCTAAGTTTAAATTTTGAAAAAATAAATAAGAAAATGGTATTGTATCTATAGCATTTATATAATATGTGTGACGTGACACTTCCTGCTTATTGGACCATTTTAATTGACAGTAAAAGTTAAGTGACGGGAATACACTCCAGGTGGAGATACATAATAATTGATTTGGCTTAGTAAATAAAAATTGTCAATTAAATTATTTGATAATTTGAATAAGAAAGATAGATTGCTCTGATAACGTAATGGAGCGACGTACGGAGACGTTCAGTCAATTTTTTTGCAACTAAATGCTAACGATGTACATTTATGAAACCCTTATGACGTCCTGTCATTACTGGAGCACCATCAGTAGCTGCTGACAAAATGTTGCAAATAGGAATTTGTTTCTCTTGAAAAAACTTTTGCATGGTATTAAATATAGATTCTCCCTTTGTATCAATTTCCAATTTTTTAGCAAATAATAACTATTGATAAATTTTTTCTTTTATAAATCGAACGTATGATAAGAGTAGAGCTTCATTATTTGGTAGGTTGATTCATTGAGTTGAATGGAAAATTTGCACGTCTTTAAGTGTTCACATAATGATATTTCAACATCTTCTGCCATTTCACTTATTCTTCATTGCTCTGTATTATTACCGGGGGGAATTTTTTTAATGATGTATGACGATGTTTCGATGTTTTATGATGAAGAACAGTTTTGATTACATCTTTGACTGCTGGCAAAATCAGTTCATCACCAATTGTGAGTGGTTTTCCAGCTTTTGCGATTAATAATTAACAACTCATCTTGTTTAGAAGACGACGCAAAACGATTTAATACAGTTGACTGTTTAAAATATTGCTTTTTCAGTCTTTGAAAATAGGATAAATCTTTATTATTTTTATCAGCATGTATTTTATTTAAATAATCTTGTTGCCTAGAAGGTTTCATAGCTTCATTTGAATTGCAATGACTGGTTTATAGAAAGAAGAGTACGTAAATCCATTTCTTTTCGGACGTACATTCAGACATTTTGAAATGCAAATTAATTTTTCAACAGATTTATAGATAGCTATATAAATAATATCTTACGAGTGAGTATGTATCACGGCGAACCACATTAAAATAACAAAATATTCCTAGAGTTATCCCTTTTATAGATTTGACTTTATGTACGTATTAATTTGTGTGTTTGCGATGCCGGCGCATTTGCTTTATAAACAAATCATTTCAAGTTTCCACGTTCTTGTTGGATTGCGTGAACTAAATAGATACCATATAGACACAATATTAATTTTATTAATTTTTACTAATTGAAAAATAAATATTTTTATATTTTGGTGGTGATAGGATAGGTATCACCCCTCTTGATTGTCTTAACGCCTACCCCATTTTCCTCTGGATCCACTACCGCCCCAGAGACCACTGGAGGACGGTATCGTCCCCGTTGGGAACCTATGAACTACTCTAATAGATGGACAAATAATACATCGAAATAATTAATGTGTAATTTAAAATTTTTGTACCTGTGAAAGTTAGTGAATACCAATTTGGATAGATTTTTAACGAAACACCAGCTTTTGATACTGTTTTTTTTTAATCAAATCAAAACGTTATGGAAATGTGACATCAGATATAAATGGCCTTATTATGCACAGTCATGTGTTTGAAAATGTACGCCACCACACCATTCTTAAAGTTAGCTTGGTGTGCATTAAAAATATGCTAAATTATGTAAACTGTTCGTATTAAAACAATTAAATTTTAGGCCAGTTAGTAGAGGCATACAAATCTAAAAATTTTACATTAATTATAACGTTTTTTAAACTTCGTGGTAAAACAAAGTACCGAATGAATCGAAACTAGGCGATTAAGCAACTCGATGCAGGGTCGGAAACATTGTCAAAAATGGCAAAAATCGAATTTAATGAATTGCTGGACGGTCAAAAATGTAACATAGCTGCAAATTTAATACCATTTTCATTTCAATATGTTAAGATCTAAAGCTGAATTTGCAGCCACTTACGACTCCGGCAAAGTAATTATTTGTTATTAATTAATATTATTTGATCTCATTTAGCAACTAAAATATTAACATACTTGCAAAATCACAGTATACACGCTAATATCGTTTTAAATGCTTGTGAAAATTTGCAACTCTTTCCGATGATGGCATGATTCATTCTTTTATAATTTACAAGGATTTTATTTTTTATTTATTTAAAAATAATTCGGTAAAATTTTAACATGTGCAGATATACAGGGTGTTATTGAAATACACGTACATATTAAAACTGGGTATTGCGCAGATCCCCACTGAATGTAGAAAAATATTATTTTTTAAAAATACCCCTTATTAAGGGAGTTATTAATTTTTGAAAATTAATTCTAAAACAAACGTACTTCACTGATATGTTGAGGATGACCTATATAAATTAGGTTTATTTACCTATTTTAAACATCAACAGTAATTAATATGCAAGTTTTTGTCAGATGATAAGAAAACTAGTCTTGTAAGAAATAACCATGTTGCCAAGATTTTCGAATTAATTTCTATTTCCGAAGACTGGTTTTTACTACCCTCGTTATCAAAAAACTAGAATATTTGATAAATGATTGTTTTTAAACTATACATTTTTGAAACTATAGATTATTAAAATTTTAGTTGATTTACGAATCTGGCTAACACGAGCGCGTCATTTCCAAGTTGGTAAAAAGTGTTGTTACGATTACTTTTAAATATTTTTTTACGATGCCACTATTTACGAATATTGAACTAACGGATATAGTGCTGGTTTATGGGGCAGCTGGAGAAAATTCTCGGCAAGCACAAATCCTGTATCGCGAACGGTTTCCAAATCGGAGAATTCCGGACTGTCGTACGTTTATTTCAACTGTTCAGCATCTAAGAGACCATGGAAAATTTGAGAGTGTCAATGCAGATCGAGGGAGAACAAGAACACAAAGAACATTGGCGGCCGAAGAAGAAATATTGGAAGCTGTTGAAAACCGGCCTCAATTAAGTTGTAGAAGACTAGGTCTTGAAATTGGAGTGTCCTCATTTGTTGTGTGGCGGACACTTAAAGAACAAGGTTTACATCCTTATCACATCCAAAAAGTCCAGGCCTTATATCCAGGTGATGAAGAAAAGAGAGTGGAGTTTTGTGAATGGATGATTCAAAAATGTGTTGATATTCCTGATTTTCTAAAAATATTATTGTATACTGACGAGGCTTCATTCACTCGTGATGGCGTGTTCAATATGCACAATACGCATATTTGGAGTGATGAAAATTCTCACGCCATTAGGGAAACTGGGCATCAAAGAAAAATTTCAATAAATGTTTGGGCTGGCATAATAGATCAGTATTTAATCGGGCCTTATGTTCTCCCGAACAGATTAAATGGGCCAGGATATCTCCACTTTTTAGAAGATATTTTGCCAGTACTCCTAGAAGAGATACCGTTACAATTAAGGCAACGGATGTGGTACCTACTAGATGGCGCTCCTCCTCACTTTGATTTAAACGTACGGCAGTTTTTGAACATTAGATTTCCTCAAAAGTGGATAGGCAGAAATGGACCTACTAAGTGGCCTCCGAGATCTCCGGACTTAAATCCATGCGATTTCTTTTTGTGGGGTCACATGAAACAACTGGTTTATAATGAACCTATTAATAGTGTTGAACAATTAACCAATAAAGTTAATGCGGTAGCCGAGGAACTACGACAAAATCCAAGACTAATTTCTAATGTTCAAAGTTCTTTGGAAAGACGATTGCAAGTGTGTGTAAATAATAATGGACGGCATTTTGAACAATTACTGTAATAAACTTTATTTTGAATTAATTGGTTTTGCTACGGCAACAGTGCAATTTCTATGGGTAAGTTCAATTTCGATTTATTTTACTTCTTTAAATATGGAAACTAGTAGGTCGGAAAAGGGGACTCTTCCCCAATATTTAAATTTTAGAATTTGAAGTTAAAATTGGTGCCAATCGTTTTTGGTCATTACATACTATTCCCCATTTTAATATGTACGTGTATTTCAATAACACCCTGTAGTAATGACAGTATTCATAAGTTAGGCATGCTGTTCATTTTGCAACAGCTAACGACGTCGGCAAACGGACAAAACTATAGTTTATTTGAAAATGCATGATATCACAGTTTTTATGGCAAAGGTCTATATACAGGATTGTTCAAAGCAGAAAAAGTAAATATTGATACCTTCTTATCTGAATTTTCACTAGATTTTCGTATGATCATCCCGAAAAATTTCGAATACAATACATCATAAAATGTAAATAAGCAAACCCTAAGGGATTAACCAATAATGCTATACCTCAATGACGGGGAACACGAAATTACTTTAATATAAAAAAATAGTAAACTCTCAATATTAAGTACCCACATTTATTTTTATAAAAAATAGTATACTTAGATATTAGGTTAGGACATTTCCTTAAAATTTAATAATAAATATACACACAACCAAATTTATATGATGTACAAAAAATTCTTTACAAAATAATATTTTCTCATGAAAGACTCATATTTCGTTTTTAAAAATACGGGGGATTCCATATAAATTTGTTTGTTTGTATTTCGTGTATTAGCGTCATATAAACTTTTATAATTAATATAAATATAGAGTTACATACTTAAATAAATAAATTGTTTTCTCCCGACGAGGAGTCATCAGTTTCCTCACTTCCCATAGAAATAATAATTGGTTCTGATTGTCCGGTGAAATTTTTGATATGGAGTCACATAATAGTTGACGAACATCTTGAAGTTTAAATATTGTATTGTTTCTCGCGACATATCCCTTCATTCGAGCCCAGATTAGTTCAATGAGGTTAAGTTTACAGTGTTAGGGGTCTATTCTGTAACAATTCCTTTATCCGTTAAAATATTGGCGGCCTTTAAAAATATTTTCGTATTCGCTAATTTACTTCTGTCATTATTTAAACGAATTTCTTTAAGGAGGTCCTTTCGCCACACCTCTCGCCTCAAATGTTAAAAAAAAAGTTATTAGATTATGACTAAAATTATTTTTTTTCTAATTATTGAAGTCCTTATTTATCTAATACTGAACTTTTAACTATACCTTACCTTGCAAATTTTTGAAATGTGAGTATTTGTACAGTGCCTCACGAGAAAGTAAGTCCTCAACAACAATTCTCGAATTATACTATTATTTATTGATTAGATGGAGTAGAAAAAAACTAAAAATAAGGTTTTTGAAATATTTAGATTTTGTTTTATACAATAAAATATATATAGTAAACCGTGGAACTTATTGTGAAATTAATATTAAAAAATCACAAAAAATTTTCAAGTAACTTAGTTGAAAATTTTTTGTGATTTTTTAATAATAATTTCTCAATAAATTCCACGGTAACCTATATATTTTATTGTAAAAAACAAAACCTAAATATTTCAAAAACCTTACTTTTAGTTTTTTTCTACTCCATCTAATCAATAAATAATAGTAAAATTAATTATAATTCGAAAATTGTTGTTGAAGTCTTACTTTCTCATAAGACACTGTACAAACACACACATTTAAAAAAAATTCTTAAAAATTTGCACGGTAAGGTATATTTAAAAGTTCACTATTAGATAAATAAGGACATCTACTATTAGAAAAAAATTAATTTTAGTCATAATCTAATATTTTTTATTTAATATTGGTGGCGAAAGGACCTCCTTAAGATAGTCTTCTAATGTATTTTAAAGGAATCCGTTTAAATAATGACAGGAGTAATTTAGTAAATCCGAAAATAGTTTTAAAGGCCTTCAATATTTTAACGGATAAAGGAATTGTTACAGAATAGACCCCATAAGGTGGTAACCGCAACACTCCATGTTCTTTTGCTATTTTATCTACTCTATACTTCTTAAATTTTGGTGAATGTTGTTTACATTACTGCAATAGCTCTTTTTTGTCACTATTTCTGTTGTTATTAGCCAATCGGAGAGTTCTTGCTTTTCCATTTAGTGTTAGGTAACGGTTTCTTTAATATTGAATGGTAACTGGCATTGTCCAAAACTATTACAGAATTGGTCTGTAATAAATCTAATATTTAACTGAAATATTCCTCAAAAACATCAGCAGTCTTTCGTAGAATTTGAAACAAGCCTCTATCAATAAATCCTTTATCTTCTCCAGTGATAATTAAACGGCGACCTTTACCATTTGGAAATTTTAAGCTAGTAGCCAAACCTGCTATAAATGCCTGACGAGCATTTGTAACCTGTTTATCTTGCCAAACTTTTTTTACAAAATATCCTTCATTTATCCATGTTTTATTCAAATAAAAATTGTTTGTCTTCTCTCCTTAATTTTCTAATTTCCCTTAAATATTGTCTCCTTCAACAAATAATTTTATCTTTCTCTATGAGCGCAGATTTTCTATCGTTCTCCTTCCAAATGAAGTCTAATTCATGTAAAGTTTTCCTCAATTTGTCTCTTTTAACGTTTGGCAAAGTTTCGCCTTCATTAATGTCTACTAGAAGTTTATCCAAAGCAGGTATCTTTTTTTGTAAATAAAACTAATGCACTTTTCTTTGGATCAGTTGTTTCATAGTACCGTCTATTTGAATAGGTTTTCTCCCAGTTGACGTTAAGTGCTACTGTTATGCTTCCATCCTTTCGTTGATTCAATAGTCTATAAACGGTTGCTTCTCCAACTTCGGTCACATTTGAACACTTAGAAACTATACTCCGAACATTACTATTGAAATGTTCATGTACAAGAGCGTCATGAACATTTAACACTAAAGTTTTCATATGCACGGTTTAATTGCACTTTAATTTCACAGGAGTATAATTAGACGTTTATGCCATTTTTATTGCACAAATTTACTTGATCAATATCGCTTTTTATCGCTTATTATTACAATACTAACAATTCTGCGTGTTACAATCACAGGACTATACAAACAGAAATATAAATCTTAACCAAAACAATTTACAATCTGCATTACACTTTCTGTCGATTAGAAATTTTAATCCTTTCCAAGAAAGTTGAGGGATACTTAAATTGATCTTGAATTGTAAATATTTTCTACCCATAGACAGTGTTGTTCCTGGTTGTACAATTGTACAAAAAGTTGTACAATCAGTTATGCGGTTGTACTGTTGTACGCACTTTTGAAAAAAAGACAGAAATGTTGTACAATTTGAAATTGCTAAATATTTATGTAAAATCGGGTATATAAAAGGTTTTCTTCACTCAAAAAGTCTACGATTCGTTAAATAGCATGCATTAAAATTATTAAAAAAAAAATAAAAGTTTAAATTTGGCGCCATTCGCGACCAATCAGTACACCTTTTTACATCGAAAATATATTTTAACTGGAAAAAAGAAGAAATTGAAGCATGGGGAAGTAGTAGGCCATAGTCTGTCAATAAAAAAGAAGAAAATTAATTAGTAGTTGTACAATCGAACATAAAAAAAGTGTACAATTTTTACACTGACAGTTGTACAATTCAAAAATCCCTAGGAACAACACTGCCCATAGAGATTACATAGGTACTTACCTTATTTTTGTTGATTAAAATGACTAGAAAATTTAAGACAAGAATTGAAATAAATTGGTATTTTTAAAAATTTTAGGAAGAAAAGCAAAGATATGGAACAGATAATGCTTAAAATTTTATTTTAGTAATTTTCCGTCACTGATTTATGATGATATATTGGGGTTTATCTGCTGGGTCATTAAAATTATGTTATCATTCTATTTCAAATAAACTATAGCATTAATAAATATTATAAAAAAAATATATTATTGCTGTTTTCGTCTGTTTTCCGACGTCATGGGCTGTTACAATTTTAGCCGAATCATTTTTAGATAAATAAAAAAAGAAAATTACAAAAAAGTCATCATGCAATAATTGTAAAGAAATGCAAATTTTCACAGGCATTTAAGGCGATATTAGCGATTATATAACTCATCAGAAATTTAGCCAATAGAAATTACAGATTTTACATAGTTACTGCGTATTGATGAGCGAAAACACCTTTGACGACGTGATATAATCACTTTGGTGTTTCGCCTCCTCCAACAATGTGAATTTTGTCATGGCAACAATTGTTTTGAAGTTTGTTGATAAACGTCAAAAAAAAATCCATTTTCTTCAAAGTTTTTGAATTGTTTCGACATGGAACGCTTTGGTAGCAGCTCTGGGATAGAAATAGATGAAGAAATCGAGAATCTAACACCCCAAAATATCGTAAAAACACATAAATATGTTTGGAAACAGTTCACCGAATTTTGTGAACGGCGAAATTATCTACTTGGTGCTCAAACTTCTGACGAACAATTAGCAAGTATTTTGAAAGATTGGGCATTCAATATGAAACGTGTAGACGGCACCGAATACAAAGAAGGTACGGTGAAAACAATTTGGAATACTACCGCTAAACTTGTCCAGAAAAAGTTTTATGAAGAGTTTAATGGACAAATAAATCCATTCAGTGGCGTCGTTTTTGAAGATGCAAGAAAGGCTAAAAGAAAGAAGTTACAAGCAATTCCTGAAAAAAGAAAAACCAGTACTATTGCCCTTAAAGCGGAAGAAATTAGCAAAATTGTGTCAATTTTTGATGAAAACACGCCAGAAGGTTTACAAAAAAAAATCTATCAAATTTGTGCTGTAGAACTGGCGTGGTGTGGAAATGAAGCAGTCTTTTGTTCAATCGACTATTTCAAAGAAGAATTCGACAATTACGGTCAACCCACAGGACGTATTGAGTACAATACCATGTTTTCAAAGACAGCGCAAGGTGGCGAAAAACGTACGGCTGATTCTAAATGGTTAACACCAAATAAAATGTGTGAAGATAAGTGCCCAGTACGTCTGTTGAAGAAAATGCTAAGCAAGAGAACACCAAACATTAAAACCAGACGTCTATTTTTAACACCTAATACTGAATGGCAGAAAACTGGAATATGGTATAAAAACTGTCCTGTAGGCCTCAATCAGTTAAGTAAATGGACACGTGCTGCGGCAGAAATTATTGGACTTGATACAAAGAAGCAAAAAATATCAAATCATTCGAATCGATCTTCTGCTGTTAGCATCTTGACACAATCTGGAGCAAACTTGCAAGAAATTATTAAGATAACAGGCCACTCATCATCTGAATCTCTCAAGCCATATCTAAAACTTACACCATGGAAAGATACTTGAAAAAATGAGAAACAAGCAAGATTCTGCCAATTCTAGTATCAACAGCACCACTTCAAATTCAACATCTAAAGATAATACAACAAATAATATTTATTATAATAATTGTACTTTTCATTTCAATACTACTTAACCAATAAAAAAAGTTCGTTAATTAACTCTTTATATAATCGTATCGAATATCACTCGAGCAAACGAAAATACTATACTAACCTCGTCACTCGACGTATATCCTTAAAACACCACTCCAGCTACGCTGTCGTGGTGTTTCGCAGAATAATACGTCTCGTGATTCGGAAGTTATTCGAATATTTTCTATGCTCTTGTGATATTATAACTGAGTATACTGTGATTTTGAAGCATGTTAATATTTTGGTTGCTAAATAAAATCAAATAATGTTAATTAACAACAATTAATTACTTTGGTGGAGTCATAAGTGGCTGCAAATTCAGCTTTAGATATTAAATATTGAAATGAAAATGATATCAAATTTGCAGCAATCCATCAATTTAGTTTTTTGTCATTTTTAACAATGTTTCCGATTCTATATTGAGTTGCAAAATCGGCTAATTTAGATTCATTCGGTTCTTTACCTTACCATGAAGTTTAAAAATCTTGGAATTAATGTTAAATTTTTCACCTGCTTACTGGCCTATTTCTAGTCTAGCATAATATGAACTAACCATAAGAAAACAAAAATAGTAATGGAATTCAAGGCTCGTGGCTAAAATATTTATTCACCTACTATAAAAATCAGCTGTTCGTGAATTCTAAATAAACCTTCAGCGACAAAGGTCAATACATAATCGTTGGTGTTCCACGGCTCCGTGGCTACATTTAATATTATTAAAATTCGCTTTTATGATGTACTATGATGATGCTTTAACATAGATTTACGCAACACTTATGTTTGCATCAAAAAAAAAAGTTAATAAACGTCTGTATTTAATTTAATTTTATTATGTATCTCTGGCGTGATAGCTAAATTTCGTCCCTGAAATACTCCAATCACGTGCCTGTTACAAGTACAGTCGTGGGTTCAACTTATCAGGTGGGATTTAGTGGAGATGTTTATTTTTATTTGAGAAACGTGTACGTACAATAAGTCCAAGTATATTCGGAGGCTATTGAGCCAGGCAATAATGTATTGTCAATTACTTAAAATATAGGTTTCTAATAAAAGTAAAAAAATAGTTTATTTTATCCATAGTTTTTGTTAATTAGAAGTTACATATTGAAAATATAAAAAAGGAACGGAAAGTATGATAGGGGTTCAACTATTTGTTTGTCAAGAGTCACAAAAAATACTAAGAAAAATTACTAGAAAGATCTGTCTAAAATAGAGTTCAAAATTTTGAAAATGTACTTGGAAATCAAAAAATTATTTTCCATAATAATAATAATAACAATAATTGACTCGAGACATAGTTGTCAAATTGCATTGCGAAACATTAGAGATATATTGCAAGTTCACTTACGGCAGTCACTATTAGCGCCGTTCTTATTTTGACATCTGAACATGCGCAGATCGTTCTAGAACTGACTTTATGGCAAAGGCGTATAGAGTTAGATGAAGAGTATGTCGAAAAGTGGTATTTGTTAATTAATAAAAGTTTTGATTCAATAAGTGAAAGATTGCGAAACATACAAGAAAGGACCCCGCACAAAAAGATAGAAAATGCACTCTCGGTCAAATTGTCTGAATTTTTGATATGTTATACATTTTGTCATTCTGAACAAAAGTCTCAATGGGCACCAAGCTCCAAAGTCCATGGTTTGGCTCCTATGGAGCTCCAAAGCTCCGTGATTC
The DNA here is from genome assembly GCA_927349885.1 of Psylliodes chrysocephalus. Classification (NCBI taxonomy): domain Eukaryota; kingdom Metazoa; phylum Arthropoda; class Insecta; order Coleoptera; family Chrysomelidae; genus Psylliodes; species Psylliodes chrysocephalus. Next base: position 22,712,455 of record OV651822.1, on the reverse strand, counting down.
CACCATAGTATAGAAACCTCTAAAACGCATGTCACCTTATTGAAAATCATATTTTAATTATTTTAATGTATGCCCTTAAGTTTTTGAGGATGCTGAATTGAAATATGATGTCAAATCCATAATATTGGCATTTGACAGCTGTCAAACAGCTATCAAGTGCTTTAAAACAAGAGAAATCTTATATTATCGATTTGACATCTTATTTGAATTCAGCGTCCTCAAAAACATATGATAACATCCTTTAATATGAGATTTCTTTTTTTAAGCATTTGACAGCTATTTAACAGCTGTCAATTGTCAATATTATCGATTTCACATCTTATTTGAATTCAGCGTCCTCGAAAACATATGATAACATCCTTTAATATGAGATTTCTTTTTTTAGCATTTGACAGCTATTTGACAGCTGTTAACTGTCAATATTATCGATTTGACATCTTATTTGAATTCAGCGTCCTCAAAAACATATGATAACATTCTTTAATATAAGATTTGTTTTTCTTTGAAGCGTTTGACAGCTATTTGACAGCTGTCAACTGTCAATATTATTGATTTGACATCTTATTTGAATTCAACTTCCTCAAAAACATATGATAACATCCTTTAATATGAGATTTCTTTTTTAGCATTAGACAGCTATTTGACAGCTGTCAACTGTCAATATTATCGATTTGACATCTTATTTGATGTTCTTATGGTTTATTTTGATACTTGATGCAGGGCCGACTTTACACTCCTTTGCGAAACATTTTTCCCCTAGGCACGGGTTCGTCTTATTGGATTGATGGTAGAAAGTCGTGAACATTGGTTGAAGTAAGCGTAAATGATATTCTTAAAAAAAATACACCTCGTTATTAATATAGAGTGTGTCCAATTAAGTTGGAACCGTATGGGAAACTTTTTTATTCTTAGTTTTATGAATTAAGTCATTGTTTATAAAAAGTTCTGCATGGTCCAAAACTTAAAATGCAACCATCAGATATCAATTATTTTTAGTCGTATACGAGGTTTGTCAAAAAATATGAATTTTCCTCAAGAGTAAATTACCTTTATTTTATTTATCAGTCGTATAAATGACTGATAAAATTTGATATTTTATGGTTGTACTTTAGGTTTTAGACCATGCTCGACTTTTTATAAACAATAACTTATTTTCTAAAATTAGTAATAAAAAAGTTTTCCCTGTGCCACCAACTGTCATATTCTAGTTGTTTATCTGGAAAACGTTCCTCAAATTGTTGAATGCAACTCAGAATTGAATATCACGAAGTTCCATTATCATTTTGAGTTCCACTTCTAAAATGTGCCATTAAAATAAAAGAATCTTGTTCCGATGAAAACATTTTTAGCTGAAAAGTATATTGTTAATAAACTTTTATAATAGAAAAGAATGAAGATACTAATGAGCTCTAAAAAGTACAGATTGGCTTATTATTATTTGATGAAAAAATGAATTGAATCAAAGTGTGTTGTCAAAATGCAAAAAATCATTGACTCAATACAAAAATCAATAACATATGCTGAGTTCGAGTGAAAAACTAGAGTAGAGCGTAGTAAATTTTGGTCACGTGACATCGGAGTTAAAAGAGTTAATTGTATTAAATTGAACCTATTTGAACGCTACTTGTGTTTGAAAGTTTGGAAATAATTATTACTACACATAACCCTATTTTTGCGTTTGCTGTTGAAAGAAATAATTTAATGTGGGTTGTAAAATTTGCAGTAAAATTTGATGACGAGGGAATAACATACAATTATGCCGAAAATACATTACCAAAATTAATATTATGATCAATTTGTATTTAATTTTCCTGTGAAAGCAGTAACTTTTGATATTCTCTTTAATAGAGCAATATTCTCTTTACTAAACATTATTTTATCTTTATAAACAAATGAAACGTCTTTGGTATTATCGGTCGATTATATTTTTATTATTTTAACACTACTACATGTTTCGAAATTAAGATCCCACACACATTATTAGAAACAAAAAAGATGGGTTTCGTCAAAGACATTGTAATGTCTTTGGGTTTCGTCCATGAAAACTTTAAAGTGTTCGTTATGTCCCAAAATGTTTTTAAACAATTTAACAAAACTATGACTTCACCAGAAGATGAGATTTTAATTCGGAAACATATGTAGTGCTGAGATTAAATTAAAATCGACCGATACTACCAAAGACGTTTTATTTGTTTGTAAAAATTCTACTACGATCAAGAAATCATACTCTTTCTCAATATTTTATCGTTTTCTGATATACCGTTTCCTTGCATAACAGCAGAATTGTGGGCTGACGCAGATATTTCCATAATTACTACAAATTGCAAAGCAACATAAAATTTTACCTACACATTCACAACATGGGGAAGAAGAAAGGATAAATATCCGCAAATCGCCAAAACAACGAACGGGTATTGATTGTTGATTATTGTGCAAGCTTGCCCCAGAGTCATGCCTCGCCGAGATGGTGCAGGATAATTAACTCCATGTACTCTTCTCCATCTAATTTGAACGTAATAGAGTGATTTGGAGTGACTCCGTGTACGCAGACTGAGCTGCCCGAACTCAGCAATATAAATATACCCAAATCCACATACTTTTGATTACTATACGGTGCAAGAGAGAGGTCCGACACGCCCAACATAGGGCGCACGGCCATTTTGATTCCTATGCCACAGTTTATAGCTAAAGAATCAGATCGCTCACTCTGCGTCGGTACTTTTGATCTCAATGTTCCAGTTTATACACTGCGCAACTCGGATAATACAATATATGACAACCGCCCATAATAAAACAGCAGTCTTCTGCGTATCCTGAATTTGTATCCCTAGAGTGGATGTTATTTTGGAACTTTCAACTGGTCCGAGTGAGCTAACTGATTCTTTAGCAATAAACTGTGACTACAAAAATAATATTCACTGACACTGACAGCAGCAAGCAAAATATTAAAAATATTGCGCCAAGATGTAGGCAACACGTAATAAGGGATCAAAATGGCGGAGTTTTCTATCTCCTTTTAAAAGGCACTCAGAAAGCTGCGCAGTGCGACCGTTCTCCGTATAGTAAGAGAAAATCAAAGTATGTGCCCAAATCACATACTTTAATATGTGACCCAAATGAACGTTAACCATATTATTGACAGTTGACATATAAGGAACCAAATCAGGCCCTTTCGGTGCGTTTTTGACGTTACCAAATCACGTGGGTTTCGGATAGGTACTGTTGAAGACCTGGTACAAAAACTAGTGATGGGTCACTTGGAAAAGTCTACAGATTAGTCCGACTTATCCAAACACACTTTTCAAAAGTGGAAAAATAAAATTAACTAATTTGTCTGAATTTCTTACACGGAAAAATATAGTTTAAAAAAGAAGAAACGACTGATTGTTATATATTTTAACCATTACGATGTTTTCGAATATTCGTTTCATATCTTAGTAAAATAAAAACGTGCAAAAATCACCAATAATTTCAAAGGTTGAAAGTATTTTACAAATGATTTGCTTAAAAAAACGAAAATACCTGCGATTATACTACCTATTTTAATTTTTTTTTTTTTTACGTAAACTACTATGTATTCCCAGATTTAGGTATTTCCTTCTTGGCAACGTTGCAAATGTATTCGTTTGTTTTTTCGGTCTGATAAAGTTCGTTCCAAGTGCGTCATAGCCAGCCGGCTAAGCTAAGTGCGATAAGTAACGTGTTAATTTTCTATTTGGTGGAAATATCGTAATTTTGAAAGGACAAACATTTCTACAATGTAATTCTAACAATTCTAACAATTGATTAACGCAATTTGTTGTAAGGATTTTTGCACAATCTTAATAAGTTTAATATAAAATATAAGTCCATCTAAATAGTTGCTTCACGATTTACCATTAAAAATACGTATTCTTTTTTTAATAATTATAAAACTACTTTTAAAATGAATTTTAGTAAAATTTATTAATTATCCTGGTTAGTGGTTAATGAAAATTACAGAATAACTCAAAATATTAATATTTTGCTAAATAAAACTAGGTCAGATGTTATCTACTTCTGAGATATAGGGTGTCAAATTTAAAATTTATTCTTCACTTGTTTGTAATATTTTATTATCTAACGCAGTGTTTCTCAAACTTTTTTGGCGACGGATTTTGGCGATTTTATGAACTTTATATTGGTTTAGATAGGTTTTATTGCAGCCCCGGGGCATTTCTAAAAAAAGTCCTCAAGCAAAATCAGATCATTTCTTAGTGAAATCTAAAAAAGCGAATTTATTTGAAATTTGGTATGGTTATATTTTTGGGCTAGTAAATCATTGTTTTATTCTTGGCATTTCCAATTTTTTTTTCAGGTCTTTATGGTAAATTTGAATAAAAAACGAAATTAATTTGACAACTCTATATTTTTGTTTTTGTTTTAAACCCTACTTTGTAGGCGATATCCTAATTCACTGACTCTAACAGTCACTGCAACGGGCAGACGTGGTATCGTCGACCCAGTGGCGGCGATATCCTAATTCGCTGACTCTAACAATATAGTAAATGGTGGATTATCAGTTAAAGTCGCGGCTACCAATTACGACATTGCACCTACTACACTTATAAGGACCATCGCAAAAACTCACCGAGCATCTAGTAAGTCGCAGTAGGAAAAATACTACAACCACTTTTGGTTCTTTTAAAATACTAGAGTACTAGTAGGCCTATTTACAAGGCATTGTAGACTTAACATCGGTCTGGCAAAAGAGACCTTGTATTGAATCTGCCAGGAAAAGGAAGAAACTGCAGTACACGTTCAAGACTTAGATTTCTTACACTTGGAGAAGGAAAATCAAAGACATCTATTTATGCCTGAAAACTACTTAGTCTACAGTCTAGTACAAAAGATCAAACTAGACAAGGTACTCTAAACAACGATTAAAGGGTATTCACAATAGATCCGAAAAAGTCGAAATCACCAATTTTGAAAGAAAATATTTTTTTTGTTCAGCGAAATTTCTCTACCACGTTGTCCGATTTCTATTTTTATTAAAAAGGAGGCATTTCAGAGATGGTCCCAGAGATAACAGGAGATGTAGCTATTCATTAATATATAATATTCATGCTGCCAAGATTAATCCGACTATCAATAATACGCTCCATTTGTTAGTCCGGAGTGAGAAGACATATGGTGAGAGGTATGAGAGGGGATAAAGAAAAGGATTTTACGGCGATACAATTTTTTTTATCAATGAATAATATGTGTAATCCAGGTGTAAGCGCTTGTGCGCTTATAATTAACAACGTAGAAATGCAGCCGGTTTACGCCTTGTTGCCACATCCATCTTAACGTTAAGTAGGTTTGGGAATTTATTGAAAATAATTATTACACATAATTTAGTGAAATTACATTAATACATTAATAATTTAATTAAATTTGATATAACTAATGATTCAATTTTTTTAGGTTCAGTTTTATTTTATCTTTTTTAAGATATGTAAATAATCTTGTAAACAAAACGAGAATAATGAAATTGTCATGTCAACAGCGGATATTATACTATCCTTTTAGAATGTGTCTTATTCTTATTCACTACAGAACGATATTTGTTAGTATTTACATCTCCTGTTATCTCTGGGTGGTCTCATATAAATTTAATCAAGGTCTGATTATGGGATCCTCTACAAAATCATCTAGCTCTTAATTTTTTGAAGTTCCTTTTTTAAAATTACTTTTATAGGTAACTTGTCAGTTAATTTAACTGAATATAATGTCTGTTAGATTTTATATTTTGGAATCGTTCTAGTAATTATTAAGTTTTAAGTTTTTTTTTAGAAAATATATTTCAGTTCAATTTATAGTTTGACAAATTAAAATAAGGCATTATTTTGAAAATATCTACTTAATTTAATTGATAAATACTAGCGGCCACTGTACCATCCCCTCAGGACCACTGTACCATTGATGTAGCCACAGTGGCCATTTTACTGAAACTAAAATTACAAAATTTCTGTTACTATTTTATTTTTTCTGTTCAAGAGTGTAATGCTATAGATATAAAAATAGTATTTGTTATCTAATGATATTAGAATCTCTAAAAATAGCCTATTTTATAATTAATGTTTTCATAAAAATGTGGCCACTGTTCCAGACTCTCACCTACTATGTACTATTGTTGAAATATTGTAAAGTAAATTAAATAGATACTATGGTTAGAAAATTTTAAATGCAAATGTCGAAATGGGTTGAATTTATGGTATTAAAGCAAATAGATTTTTTTTTCAAATTTTAAGGAGTTCTAAAAAAAAGCTTGCATCAAAAAGCACTCTATGGTCCTTGTACAATAAACTAATCGTCTATAATTAACTTAATAATACAGAATACAAAAAATATTTCATCTAAAAATAATTTGTTTTTGACTTCACCCAAATAAAGAAGTATAACACCCTGTATAATAATAAATACATGGAATGTTTTAGAATATTAAATTACCTATAAAACGAGAATATACCCCTTAAAAACTGTCTAATGCTTTTCCAGCTGTAATTTTTTATGGGGGACTTACGTTCTTTGAATAACAGTATCTTCTATCATAGACATACGATCTTCTTAATATTACATAATTTTCATTCAAGTGGCAGTTTCTTTAAAATATCAAAATAAGGTAAAAAATTAGGACACCCCATAACTCCATCTAATCCGTGTCTCGTCCTTTCATTCTGTAAAGTAACAAATTTATTACATTACCATGCAATTGGATGGAGTGTCAGAATATTGAAAAAAAAAAAAATGGAGGTTGCTATTAAAAAAAATGTCGATGACGTAACTACATTTACACCCATTAAATCTGTATATCCGAATATTATGTCTAAAAGTGCAGAATTTAAAAACAAAATGGACCTGTTTTTTGAATTTTCCAAAATTCAAACATTTCGTTTCATCGAATTTGTATTCCTTACTTTTGACTCGCATAGTACATATATAAATGACGATTGCTTGAAAAATAATCAATCAATCAATGTTTATTTGTTAATGAAATACACGTAAACATTTTGAATTTACATTTTCATTATACTTACCTCTCTGAAAACACTATCTTTACATGACTATTTAGCGCACTGAAAATGGGCTTTTTGCGTGCGATCGCACGGTAAACTGTTTCCTATACCCTAAAGGACGTCATTATATATTTTGCCTAGCAACACTAAATAATGCCTGTATTATTACAGCAGTTGTCAGGCTTTTCAATTGTTTTTAAACATATACATTGTTACTTATCAGCAATAAACAATATACTTATTATGACAGTTATTATTTTTTTGAATTCTTGTTAAACATATTTTTAAAATGATTTTTCTAGAAGAAAAATATAACTTGAAGCGACAACAATAACACAAATTGTTTTTGTTTTTAGAAAGGTATAATGAAAAATATCGTTCATTACAAGTCCATAAACGCTTTTTCAGTATACCGAAAATGGGCGTTTTCCGTGGAAAAATTTTCCATTGCGACAAATGACGTCATTATTGTTTCTGACTAGCAACACTAACAATGCCTGCCGTATTACAGCAGTTGTCAGATTTTTAAATTGTTTTTAAAAATATACGCTGTTATTTAGTTTCCTTAACAACAATAAACAACGCTTATTAGGTATTCCCACGACCTGTCAAAAAGCTGACAAGTAGGAACTGACAGTTTAGATATGGCAACCTTGTGGCCTGCAGCCATTGACAGGCTCAATTATACATATATAGTTGTATAGATTGCTCAAAGCGGGTCGTTTTGCAAGCGGACATATTGCCTCGCAAGCGCTCATTAATCTCGTTTAGCGAAAATGTGGTTTCAGCCTTTGAATATAGTAAAAAAATAATTACCTACATTTTTTACTTCAAGGCATAAGCTTATATTTATTTTGAAAAACATGGATGATCAATGTATACAACTATCTATATCATTGAACCTGTCAAATAACCATACGACCAGGCTTGTCATATCATAATCCACGAAGTATAGATACCAGGGGTAGTATTCTCGAATCACGAATACCGACATTCGCATACGTGTTTTACAATGTGTCTCACTTTGTCGAACGAAAACCAAGTGATACAAATCATAAATCTCGCATGCGAATCTATGTTCGTGACTCGAGAATACTACCCCAGGAGTCCGAACGTAATGTTGAATGAATGGCATCAATTTGGGGTACAGAATTTTTGCCGGTAGGGCGCGCCACTTTTGAAGAAGTACTTGTTTAATTAATTATTATTTGAAAAATTAAACAAATTTATTAATCAAGCATTTGTTAAAAACAAATTTTTAATATTATTTAGAGGTTACTCACTTTCGGTGCTTTGGATAAAGCCACTTTTTTTGCTAAATTCTCATTTTCCTTTCGGTACGTCCTGAATATTTGCGCAGACAGTGGCAGAAAAAAGAACTAAGATTTGGGTTTAATATTTGTGTACATGAATCCTACAAAAAAGCCTATACAGTTCGGACTCCTGGTATCTATACTTCGTGTCATAACTTGTCAAAACCCGCTTGCAGCCATTTTGTTTGGAATGCCCAATTATGACAATTTTAATTTTTTTAAATTCTTGTTTTTTTTTTTTTTTTAATTTGGTGTCATCGGCATCGACTGCTAAGGTCATTAGCCTCGTGTTATGTGTTGGCTTTGTTACTGTTTCCCAGCGCCACTTTAGAAACAGCACTGATAATTAGAACCCAACAAACAAATTTTTAAAATGATATCTCCAGAAGAAAAATATCACCTATTTTGCAAGTGTCGTCAGCAAAAAAATAACACAGTAAGTGATGATATTTTTCTTACATTGTTTGCCTTGTTTTGTTTGTTTTCACAGTAATATTTATTACACGTCCATAAATGCTTTTCCCGTGCTAGCATGACTTCCCGTGTTCTGTTCCGGTTCACATGGAAACCTGTCACGTTCGACGGGAGTGAAGTTATCCACATCCACAAATATACACTGAGAAAAATAAAGCTCTATCGTAATAGTCATATAACTTGGTTCAAATGACATGTGGAGGCTTTTCATTTGCAGATTTCAATTGGGGAGGTTTCAATACATAACAACCGTACTCGCAATTAACTTTTGCTCCGTCTGAGGGAGTGAAATTAAAAAAAAAGTCATAGAAGCCACAAATGGCTTTGTACACCTTTTTTTTTTGGGATATGTTATGTAGTTTACTCTTTTCTTCATCCCTGATACCATGCTGCAGTTTGTTGAGCCGTCTGAGGGGGTGCACTTAGGGCTGAAATAAAAAAAATCATAAGCAACAAATGGTTTTGTTCACCTTTCTGTTTGGGATATGTTAAGTAGTTTGCTCTTTTCTTCATCCCTGATACCATGTTGGAGTTTGTCGAGCCTGAGGGGGTGCAATTGTGGGTAAAATTTAAAAAAAAAATCTTAGAAGCCACAAATGGCATTGTACATCATTCTGTTTGGGATATGTTATGTAGTTTGCTCTTTTCTTTGTCCCTGATACTATGCTGGAGTTTTCGAGCCGTCTGAGGGGGTGCAATTGGGTGTGAAATTTAAAAATAAATCATAGAAGCCACAAATGGCTCTGTACACTTTTCTGTTTTCTGCTTGGGATATGTTATGTAGTTGCTCCTTTCTTCGTCCCTGATATCATGCTGGAGTTTGTCGAGCCGTCTAAAGCAGTGCTCCGCAACCTTTCCTCATCTGAGGCACACCAAACTGCTCCCTAGAATTTCGTGGCACACCAAAATCTAAAATATATTTATAGCAGTGGCGTAGCTAGGTCGGGGGTCAGTTCACTCCATGTATACTAATTATTTATGGATGTCCAAACTACCTTAGTTTTTTTTATTGTTTTAAAATGTGAAGAAGCCCCTTTCAGATTTGGGGCATCAAAATTTTCACTCAGGACATAATACATATTTTTTTTTTATTTTTTTTTATTATTCAGATAGAATGAAAAATACAAATAGGTACATACATGAGAACTATACTAAATACTAGGTAGGACAGGTAGGTATACTAAATTTACTTCTGTTGACACGTCAATAGTAATAAATATTTTGACATGATGATGACTGATTAATGTGATACCTGCGCTTGCTTCGTTGAACACAAAAGTTTTATATTCGGCTCAATTTTAGACGGCGCAACTCTCATTTCTTGGTCAAGATCTTTTAAGCATGACCGTTTATCATTTTTAATTAATACAAGCGTTGAAAAACTTTGCTCACATAAATATGTTGTGGAAAACGGAAGTAGTGTGAAGATTGCCTTGTCGGTGATGCGTGGATATTCTGTCTTGATGGAAATCCAGAAAACATCTAACGGAACTTCGTCGAATTTAAGTTTTAGGGTCATATCATTACTTAATTCTGTGAACTCCTCTCGAGTTTGCAATGGCAGTGCTTCCGTGGAACTTATTGCATTGGTTGCGAAAGGATTTCGAATCCAATTGTATTGTTCCGTGTTGATAGAATGGAAATAGTATTCAAATTTTTGTTGAAGCATACTTAAATGTTGTTGGGCCAAATCCACAATCAACTGCTTGTTTTCGATCGTACTGTGGTTGGTCCTGTGATACATTTCTAGACATCCTTTTTGCAACTGTTCCTGCCAAAGTTCAAGTTTCTTTTTGAACCCTTGTAATTTATCGGAGCACGTCAATATATTTTCATTCCGTCCTTGCATTTTTTTATTAAGTTCATTCAGATGTTCGAATATATCCGCCATGTATGCAAGTTTGGCTATCCAGTATTCATCATGAAGGTGCTGGCATAGATCGTACATATCTTGACTTGAAAGAAACTCACGCACTTCGTAGCGAAGTTCAAACAGTCGAGCTAAAACTTTTCCCCAGGATAACCAACGAACTTCTGTATAAAACAGTAAGGATTCATGTTCGCTTCCCATTTCTTCACAGAGTATTCCAAAGATTCGCGAATTTAAGGCTCTCGATTTAATTATGTTTATGATCTTAATACATTCATTCATTGTGATCGAAAGCTGTTCGGGCAAATTTTTGACCATCAATGCTTCTCGATGTATGCAGCAATGTGTAATTTGTATTGACGGATTTTTTTGTTTTACACAAGATACAAAACCTTTCTTACTGCCCATCATTGCAGCAGCACCATCTGTACAAATAGCAACGCAATTGGTCCACTGAATATTATGTATTTTAAAAAAATTATCAGTTACTTGGAAAATTTGTTCACCGGTAGTTCTCTCTGGAACCTCCTTACAAAATAAATAATGTTCTTTAATAGAGTCCTCGTCAACGAAACGTACAATAGCCATCAGTTGTGCTTTATTTTTAATATCGGTTGATTCGTCGATTTGAAGCGCAAAAATTCCAGCCGAAATGATTTTTTTAATTAGTGTTCCCAAAATATCACTTGACATATCTTGGATACGTCTTTTAACAGTATCGGCCGACAAAGAAACTTTACTCACGTCCTTAACTTCGTTTGGCCCAAGCATAAGTCTAACAATTTCCATGCATGCTGGTTTAATAAGCGTTTCACCGATAGTGTGCGGTTTTTTTTGTTGTGCAATTAATTTTGCAACAAGGTAGCTTGCTTCTAATGCCTTTTCAGAAACCGTAACCGCCGATTTCATAAACTGCTTTTGTTTCTTATTTTGATCCAAGCGCCGTTGGAAAAATTGAATGTCTTTTTTGACGCAACTGGGATGATTTGTGATCAAATGACGGTTTAGTTTGCTGGGTACCATTGCTTCATTTGACAACTGTTCACCGCAAATGACGCATTCAGGCTTTGGAGCCGCTTCGTCGCCACACCAAGTGAAACCATATCGAAGGTAGTCTTGATTGTACTTCCTTTTCAGCACCTTTTTTGCTCTTTTTGCAGCACTTATGCTGGAGCTTGTGCTAGGTTCTTCGTCATCTGCTCGTGATTTCAGCAAAAATTTATCCATATTTGAAGCACTATAGTTATTTATAAAAGTAGATACTGCAACAAAACTTAGTCCAGTTCACTTATTTATAAGGCACAAGAATTTATTTATATAGCAATTCACTATTTATTTCACTCTACGATTTATTTGTTTGCCCGCGTATTTATCTGATTCACTTGACTATTCGACTCTCTCTGAGTCTCTGAGCGACGACAGGCGCGCTTATATAGGCAGTGGCGATGTTCAGGAAAACATCGAGTCGCGCCTCGAACGGCACGGATCTTTCTAGTTTAGTCGCCTTCGAGAATCAAGCCGCCGCGCCGATAGACGGATAGACGTTTACCATCGGCGCTGTTGTCAGATTGCTTTATTTTTCGCGGGTCTCGCTACAATACGAATCTGATTCGTATTGTCTGCAAGAGCGGCACACCTCAAGTCGGCTTACGGCACACCAGTGTGCCGCGGCACACCGGTTGCGGAGCACTGGTCTAAAGGGTTACAATGTGAAGGCTAAAGTCAAGAGTGTGAAATTATTTTTTAATTCAGGAATAATTTTTTATTTTAGAGAAAACATATTTTTATTTTATAAAAAGAATTATATTTTGAGTTATAATTTTTTTATTACCTTGTGTGATATTATTTTTTAATTCAGGAATAATTTTTTTATATTTTTTTTAGAGAAAGCACATTTTTATTTTATATAAAGAAGTATATTTTAGGATATTTTTTTTATGTATTTTCTGTATCTACATTATAATGTACTACCATCTATGTTTTTTTTTTTTAAATTTCACCTCCAATTGCACCCCTTCAGACGGCTTGACAAACTCCAGCATGGTATTAGAGATGAAAAAAAGAGCAAACTACATAACATATCCCAAGCAGAAAGGCGTATAATGCCATTTGTGGCTTCTATGATTTTTTTAATTTTTACCCTCAATCCACCCCCTCAGACGGAGCAAACGTTAATTGCGGGTATGGTTGTTATTTATTGAAACCTCCCCAATTGAAATTTGCAAATGAAAAGCTTCTACATGTCGCTTGAACCAACTTATATGACTTATTACGATAGAGCTATATTTTTTTCAGTGTACATTTGTGGATGTGGATAATTTCACACCCGTTCACGTTCGCACGGGAAAAGCTTATTTTTTTGACTCGTAATGAAATATACTATTCTGGCACACATGTCATATTTCTACAGGAATGATGTACTATTGTTTAAAATAACAAAAATATTTACAATTTCAAAATAATCATAAATTTCAGGAAATTACTTATATTTATGTGAATATGGTGGTTGTTGAAGTTTCCTATTCTCTTGTAAACGATTAAATTTATTCAAAAATTCAATACGAGGTAAAATAAAATAAGTCAAAAACTGAGATAGGAGATTTTGACTTTAAATTGGTGATCCACCATTAATAGTATTTAATTTATTAAAATTGTTTATTTAATGGGTAGGTACTTTAAATTGTATATACGTATTAAAGTTGTTTACCAAATGTAGATTTCAGAAAGCGCAGTGGCCTATATTGATCTTTAACCCTTTAACCATTGTTTACAGTTAAAATACATATTTTAACAATTTTTAAATTATAAGGTAAACGCCCTAACCAATTTTACCTTGAAATTACTTACAAGCAAGCCACTTAACTAAATAAGTATCTACTTTTAAATTAAGAATTGGTAATTATAAAACTTCGGTACCTACCTAGGAATCAACAAATTTTACACAGGTCATTTCCAACCCAAGTAATGCGAAAATAATGTTGATCTGTTCCTTAAGCTGTTCTTTCATAATCGTTTTTAAATTGTTCCTGGCATCGGCTAAGCCATACATTCTCAATAACGTATCCAAGTTGGATTTTAAAGGTGTATCAGAATCGGATTTTAAAGGTACTTTACTGGTGTTTATTTCCTAAAAATAGTTTAATGTGTTAATTTATATTACACAGGGTGTTTTGTTATGAAAATCCCTGTATAAAAATATTTATTTTATTCCCATAAAAATACAGTTATATTAATTTAAAAGATTTGTCAGATATCTTTCAATTTGATTACTAGAATTATAAAATAACAATATACCTACTCATTTCAGGTTTAAGCCTATGAACAGAATATTGGACCATAACATTTCTTGTCCATGAAATGAATCGCTGCTTAATTATTTCTAAGAAGTAATTATAGCTCCAGTGCCAAAATTTATTTTGATATCACTAATTTGTTTACGTACTCACAATATAACAATATTTTTGTTATTTTAAAATCTTTAATTTTATTCCGAAATAGATCAAGAACTGTTTTGTAAAATGTTATTGTGTAGTAAATTTGATTTAGATTTTTTTTATTTATGTATTGCAAATATTATCTAAATCATTTATTTTAGGGAAACCTTTACATTTTGGACAATATAAATTTTGGATTTATAAAATTAAATTAAATCTGTGATATTTTATTTTTATCATTTGAAACAGGGATGTTAAATTATCTGATATGAAAAGTATCGGAACTATAAAAATTTATAATCTGTCATTATAAACCTAATAGGTATTTATGAAACCAGTTGCGAAATACCTTATTTTATCTAACGAGTAAATATTTGCAGGACGAGCAGAGCGAGGTCCCGCAACATAAACGAGTTACATAAAACGGCATTTTGTACAATATTTTAACCAAAATAGTTATTTGTTTACCAAGATCGTAATGTTGATATTTTTTGGCCGAATCAGAAATTTGCGGTCGAGGCGTAGCCGAGGCCATGCAACTTCTGGTTAGACCAAAAAAGATTATACGGCCAAGGTGCACACATTTTTTAGGCGACTGTCTCATTAAGTAGAGCCAATATTATTTTTACATTCTTGTTTTTGAACAGAGGCTTAAATGCAAGAATTGTTTCAATTTTTTATTAATCGAATAAAAATCCATCGTTGACTAATAAAATTTGTACAGAATTACTAACGATAAGTATGATAAATCTGTGTTTATAAAAAGCGGCCATAGTAAAGTAAATGCGGCCGTAAAGTAAGTGCGGCCAAAAAAGTGACACTTTAGGGATGTTAATAAATCCGTAAACTGTCATTTTTTATGTCAGGCGTCTAAAAAGGTACATTGTTGGAGACAACGTGAAATTGAATGTCTTTTCTCAGCAATATGTTTTCTTTATGTAATTTTTCGTTACTTCATTGATCTTTTTTAGCATTTTGAATGTAGGTAATACTAATTCTTATTGATCTACAATAAGGTACTAAGAGATTTTAGATTCATTAATTTTATGCTTTGGTATTGATTTGTGTGGCTTGTGGCTTCCTATTTACTAGTCTTTGTCTTATATGATCATGATCTTTTAATTGATTAAAATGTGTAATATATAGTAGTCCCTCATCTGACTACACGTCATGTTTTTTGCTTGCTATTTGTAGTCGAGTCCAGGAGAGGGGGTGAACAACATGTGCTATGTCCCGGTTGTAGGTGCGGTCATGTAACCTGTGAAATTCAAAATATAGTTGCTTATCGATGGATTTTTCGTTTTTTGTTGGCATATTATGCTTCTAGACGTCAATAACAAAAAAATCCTTTGGAAGCATTTTTGGCGTCTGGTTTTGCCACTGTCGGTGTAGGGACATCGGAGACGTGACTGCATATTTACGGTTTTCAACAAAATTCGGAATATGGCTAAAACGCGATTTTTCTGAACCTAAGATGATATTGCAAGAAAAAAATGTAACCTTGAAGTAGATGTAAAATCGGAACCAAAAGTCAAAAAGTGGTTTAATTCCTCTCAAAATGTTTATATGACTATCAACCAAGAGCAGGCATTTTTTATTTAGTACTTCAACCATTCACTCTTCAATTCACCCCTGGCTTTCTATAAAAAAAATTCAAAATAGTCTAATTTATGAATGGGGTGGAACTACTGAATAGAAATTGCTTGCAAGGGCAATACTCTTAGTTGGGAGTTATACAAACATTTTAAGAGCAATTAAACCACTTGTCAACTTTTGGTTCCGATTTTACACGTAATTCAAGGTTACAATTTTTTTGCATGTTAACCCTTTAGCCGATAAAAAACGCTTGCCGTATATCATCTTAGATTCCAAAAAAGCTATATCCCGAATTTCGTTGAAAAACGTTAATATCCGGTCACGTGGACGGAAGTAACGAAACCGGACGACAGAAAATGTTTGCTTGCTAAGTAATTTTTTTATTGTTATTAACGACTAAAAGCGTATAATTCATTGCCAACAAAAAAGGAAAAAATCCATCGATTAGCAGCTTCACTTTGAATTTCACAGGTCACAAACCGCTCAAACCATTGGGACATAGTCTATGTTGTTTACACCCCCCATCCCTCCCCTGTGCCCAACTCAAGCAAACAAGTTCATCATTAAATTATAACAAGTATCCGCCAGAATTTTTTTTTTAAATGTACAAATTAATTTTAATATTACTAATAATAAAATTGAAGTTTATTATCGAAAATTGTGTTGCAGTCACGGCTACTTTTTGGTTTTGTCTTGGGGCTTGAGCGAACAGGCGCTGATACAAGGGTAATTACCGGCTCCCCGAGCTGCTTGAAACAATCCTGAAATTTATTAAATTGTAACTTCAAGACTTTACGAGAAAGCAAAAAATAAGACTACTACGAATAAAATTATTAACCATCTAGTGTTGTTTCGCAAAAAAAAATTATATATAAAATTAGAAAAACTTCACAATTTTGTTAAATTTTATTGAATTTGATGATAATTATTCGTTATTTGACAAACATATCGTAAATACTTACTGTTGGGCCCGAATTTACCGGTCGATAAAGGGGCTTGAAATTTACATATTTTATTAATGACCTGCCGGGCCCCAACTAGGTATTCCCCTATTATAAGTTCGAGTTACCTATTTATCTCACACCCTGTATTATGTAGGTGCACAATAGGTATTGTGCTTCCTATTTTTGTTTTACGAAAACGAATGAACAGGGCAAAACGTTTATAATTGTTATTATTTATTTAATCAGCTAGCCACGCATGAAGCAATAATATTTAAAGTTAAATCAGTTATTTTTGGTACCTAGGTACAAAGCTCTGAAAAACAATAAATGTCCTTGGCGAGTGTCATGCCCTCGCGAGCTGTCTTTGTCCGCATTTAAATAATCGCAAAATCCCAAACAAGAAAATACTCAAAACAAGGAACACTTCTGGGAAAATAAAAAACATTATTTGTCACCCCTCTTTCTAGCTTTAATCTACAACACAGTTACAAGGCAACTTTCCAAGTACGTCCGCCATGATGATTACGGTCCGATTTTAGTAGTTCTATCTCGCTCACACTTGGAGGACACACCTCTAGTTTCCTGCTCTCCCACCATCGAGCATGTCTGTAGCGAACAGCAATCGCTGAATCGAGCATCTTCGATTCGATATCAGTCTGAAATAGAATAACGTAGTGAGAAGGTGGAACTCGCGAACCATCTAGAAACGCTGTTCTATTTGCTATTTTTTTTCGTATTTGTTAAAGTTAAGTTTGCTAGTTCGATTGTTGACGCGTTAGATATTTGTGACTCGATTATAACTAATTTCGAATTTGAAAATAAAAAAGTGAAGTGATTGGTATGTCAATGGCGTTGGAGTAACCTACTTCGACATATTTTAAACAGATTCCAGTAGTTGAAAGTGTAATAAAAATTCGGAATTCTGTGAAAAGTGTTTTAGCATCTATTCCTGAACAGCTGACAGGCCGAAAAGTGCTTTAAGGGCGTGCTTTTTTTACATTTCTTTGCTGTTCAAGGTGAGTGCGAACGAATATTTCACAACGTGTCTTTGAAATTTCTCTTTGTGCGCATTATTTTGGGCAGTTCAAAGGTTGGTGCGATCTTTTGTATATTGTACAACTGTCGTCTACTAGTTTGCATTGTTCTTTAGCTGATTAATGACCCTGTGATTTTCTTAATGACGTATGTTTGGCTGCAATGTCGTGATTACCATAGCATGGTGGCGTCACACAATTGAACGGAAATACCACAGCAGATCGCAATAATTACTCATGCCTACACCAAGTCCCACCTCTATATAAATGCCAGTTTGTCGATACCGTTGCTCTCGAAATGATTCTCTTTTCTTAAATTCAAGAAAGTGACCTTGCTGTCATATCGTGTTTTATAGGGATACCTACTTACAAACTTTTGGTACTCTATTTTTGAAAACTTACTTGGGTTACATTCGACTTAAAAGACACACGAATTTCAAAAAAAATTTTGTACTATTAGAAAGTAAAGAAATTATATATCATGACAATTAAAAAAATTTTTGGAGATTATCCACGATTAAGCGAGAAATTTAATATTAAAATCTCAAAAATTGCACATTTTTCATCAAATATTTTGACTTATGTGTACAGGGTTGCCAAGTATTTTAATATGTAGAAAGATATAATTAATTTGTAAACTCGTAAATTATTATACTTTTATGATTTGTTTATTTAAATAAAAATAATAGAATTTTGTGATAAAATACCAGAATCTGTATCAAACATCGCTCCCCGACCCCTAACACAGATCAAAGAATAATATCTGTTCATATCAGCTCATACAATTGTTTATAAAATTAAACAGGAATCCTTTGTAAGTTTTTATAACTTACTGACATTTCACATGACATTTTTGAGTAATTTCTAAAAATACAATGTTACAAAATCATTTTATTTGACTCATTAAACATAAAATTTCACTCTAAATTCCCTGCTACCTGGTCATACTGTTAATACCCAGACTACTTAGTTTTAATAATAGTAGTAATAAATTAATCTTGGCAACCCCGCTCATTATCCAGAAAAGAAATGTCAAATATTAAAATTTTCAAGTTTTAGGTTAAATTTAATAAAAGACTAGTTTTCTTATTTTTAAAAAGTATTTAATTAAAATATATAATTGATTTATACTTTTTTTCCTATTTCCAAACCTAAGGTGAGTTAAAATCATACTTAATATCATTTAAATCAAAAAAATTAAGTAAAACTGGTCAAACAGTGTGTCCCTAAAGTCGAACGTAACCCTTACTTGTTTCTCAAATTGCAAAGTACGGTACTCTATTTTTGAAAACTTACTTGTTTCTCAAATTGCAAAGTACTGAGACAAGGTACATCATATTAATTCTTTCATGACGTCATATAGGTGGGAAAATATTTACATAGGTACCATTACATTTTAAAATCCGTTTTAGAACTAAAAATTAAACGAAAGTACTACCTACGACGTATTTTGAATAATAAGCTGATTGTTATCGAATTGTTTGTGTTTTTAAAATATGTTCCTTATGTTTATTAAGGCATTAATTGTAAACAAACATATTTTGAGTTTGTTTGGACAGATTGAAATGTTTTTCTAAGTTAAGTACTTATACCCTACGCATTTAAAAATATACATCGATATCGTACTGTCATGCGTCCTCTGTTTAAGTCGATACCTACTTATTAGTAACTAATTTATTAGAATGTATTAATAGTTATTATAACATAATAGTCTATGCATAGTCCTTACAATTGTCTTTTACATTAGATACACCTACTTAGGTAGGTACCTATATACATTAAGAATTTCTCTTAATTAAAAATAAGACGAAACATGGGGTCTGTCGAGGAATCCTGAGATGCGAATTTTACAAAAAAAAAATTAAACACTCAAAAGTAACTAGTTTCTATAGTAAATTTTTGTAAAAAAATTCCTGTAAAACCCAGTATTTTTCGAGAAAAATCTAATTAAAAACATCAATTTTATAGGTTATATTCACAAAACATCTCCTCTAGATGATAGATTCGGTCTTAAAAATTACAACTTTGCCAAGTTGATAATGAAATTGTTAGTTTCAGGATTATTTAAAATGTATAATAATAATAATAATACTCTCCCTAATTCACCTCCTTACGAGTGAATTTTAACCCCAAAAGCTGAGCTTGTGCGGGGAAAGGGACGGATATTATTATTATTATTATTTGCCGTGGCGCTCCGGGGCTACTTAAAAATGATTGATGGTGCCATTTGACTTACAGGTGAGGAAAACCTCACCCACCATCATCGAGACGGTAATGTATCGCGATTTTTATAATCTGCATGTCATATCAACAGAAATTGAATTTCTAATAATACGGCACACATCAAATCCTATACCGAACCATGCAATTTAATTAAAAATCCACATGGTCTGGTCTGGGATTCGAAGCCCAGCAGTCTCTGACACATAAACTTGCTTATAGATGAATATAAGCGCGTTAGACCGCTACACCACTGACCCGTAAAAGCTTAGTTCGAAAATACACTTTTAATTTTCTCATTTTATGCATACTTAATTTTTTCGTGAGCAACCTACGACTGCAGGCTGCACAGGTTAGGTTAAGTTAGGTTAGGTATATTAGTTATTTATTTTTCTTATTTTATGTATATTTTTTGCGAAGAACCCCGTTTTGATTCCAGGCCACACAGGTTACTACTTTTCAACCCCTGAACTTTTTAAAACATACTCTGGATTCGCTCTGATCACCCGGCTACACTGTATAAGGACTCATATAAATAAAAAAAATAAATAATATGTATTTCAAAAAATAAACAAACAATAAAAATAATCAAATAATTCTAAAAAAATAAAAATCAATAATTCTGAAAAACAAAAAATAAATAATTCTAAAAAATAAACAACATTTTAATAAAAAAGAACATTTTTCTTCAATTTGTGCCAACAAATTCTGCATTTTTACAGCAGCATCACTGCCATATGTTTCTTGTGGACTGATCTATGTGCTCAGGTAGAAAGGAACTGGACATTACACCTAATCTTCTTAAGTATTGTTTAAGTTTCGACCAGTACCCTTCTACCTGATTTGTACATACACCAGTTTCAGGGTCTTTAAAAAATTTAGAGTGGTTCACAGTTTTGTGGACATAGCCCAAATTTTTTAAATAGTTATAACTTTTAAACTTGTCCGTCCATATCTCGGTACCAGGACGAACATGTATTTGTATTATTTCCTCCAATACCTCACTTGTTCTTGAAATGTATTGAATAGCCTTTCCTTAAGGAAACATCATAACTCCCTAAAATCCAACACTCTCTAACTATCCTTCCCCTATTATATTTCCTCTTTGTTATTACCGATTCGTCTATTTGCACGGTCTTTCCTTCTCCCCCTATAAAAACAAAAGATTATTTTCCATCTCACTTGTACTATAAGAAAAATTATTACCTAGCAAAAAGTGTTCATCTCTCATTATCTTCCACGACAGAACGTCCCTAAAATACCTATACAATTGAACCACAGCATTTTTAGAAACATCCGTGGCAGCCGCTGTAATTCCTACTCGACTACCTGTAGCCCAATACCACATAATTAGTAACACCACACGTTTAAATTAATGTTTGAAACAAGTATTAGAAATTAAAAATTTCAAACCTATTTCAAAAACGTGCAGACCACCCCTGAGGTATCCCCTTACTAACAAAAAAAGAATCATATAAATCGGACAAGGTGGTAAAGCATTATCGCTATACATACATAAAAATGAAGAGTTTGAGGATTTTCTCACGGACCCAATTATTAAATTTTGACCAAATTTATATGGAACCACCTCTGAAGTACCCCCTTTCTAACAAAAAAAGAATTATTGAAATCGGACACCGTGTTGAAGAATTATCGCTGAACATACATAAAAAAAAAATATATCGCGACGAATTGAGAACCTCCTCCTTTATTGAAGTCGGTTAAAAAAGAACTATTAAATATCGAATAGCATTTTCTGCATCTTTTGCAGAAATAAATGAAATTGATGGAGTTACTTTTTGGTCTTCTGTGAATCACACACTCTCTTCTACAGGTCTTGCACTTAAATATGTCTTATAATTTTTTATTTTTTTAGCCATTCTAACAAATCTTCGTCACTTTTTAGATATATTTTCACAACATCTACAACACTTTTAATTTCCATTTTTTTTTTATCCATCACAAGAGAATAATAAAATTTTCTGGGTGGGATTCACCAATAACCAATAAATATATTTTCTTCTATTTCTTCTCTTCCAAACACAATTCTTAAATACATAGGGGTCTATTCTGTAACAATTCCTTTATCCGTTAAAATATTTACGGCCTTTAAAAATATTTTCGAATTTACTAAAGTACTTCTGTCATTATTTAAACGGATTTCTTTAAAATACATTAGAGGACTATCTTAAAGAAATCCGTTTAAATAATGACAGAAGTAAATTAGCGAATACGAAAATATTTTTAAAGGCCGCCAATATTTTAACGGATAAAGGAATTGTTACAGAATAGACCTATCTTGGACATTATTAGACAGCGATTTTAAAATCTAGTGTTTGGCAACGTTGTAAACTCAAGGACCGTATGTGTCAACAATGGACAATGTCATGAATTAATTTGTTTTATGTTTTGTGGATTGACATTGTGAAATAATTCTAAATGTTAGGTTAAAACAGACAAAAAAATTTATTTTATTGTAATAAATGAAAATAACAAGTAAAATTTAAGTTAAAACATTATAAAAAGTAAGTTACTTCAATATACTAGTGCTAAAACTTCGAAATTACCACCTCAGGATAGCAGGATAAAACCCGAAACATGTTTAGGGAAAATGTTACTCGTTTCCAAAATACCTACAGGGTGTTTCAGATGAAAATTCGCAATGGTTATAATTTTACTAAATTCGGCAAGTTTTTTGGTGTCATAAGATATATACTTTACTTTGTCAGTGACATACGGCATGGGTAAAAAACACCTTTATCCACACCAGTTTACGTCATTGTTCAAAAAAAGTTAGTTGGACTATAATTTTATATTTTTTGATGTTTTTTTTTTAATGAATTATTTATGTAGTCTTGTTGGGAACTCAAAAAAAAATAATTATAATTATATAAAAATTATAGTCCAAATAGGTTTGGACAGTGGCGTAAAATTTAGAAGGGATGAAGGTGTTACTTACCCATGCGGGACGCTACTGGAAGAGTGTATTTAACTGATTTGTTTGCTGATAAATGAATTTCATGAAACCAAAACGTTTGCCGAATTTATTAAAATTATATCTAGGTACTGACTGAGTAGGTAATCAATATTTTTTGAATTTTAACTTTAGTACCCTGTGTTTCGGAAACTAGTAACATTTTACCCAAGCATGTTTTGTTAATCGTCTTTTTTAATCGGAGAATCTTAGTTGTTCTATGTCCCATTCTTAATGAGACTTTAACCGACTTCAAAAAAGGAGGAGGTTATCAATTCGTCGCGATATTTTTTTTTTTTTATGTATGTTCAGCGATTATTCTTTAACACGGTGTCCGATTTCAATGATTCTTTTTTTGTTAGAAAGAGTATTTCAGAGGTGGTCCCATATAAATTTAGTCAAAATCTAATAATTGGGTCCATGAGAAAATCCTCAAACTCTTCATTTTTTATGTATGTTCAGCGATAATTTTTTAACACGATGTCCGATTTCAATAATTCTTTTTTTGTTAGAAAGGGGCTACTTTAGGGGTGGTTCCATATAAATTTGGTCAAAATCTAATAATTGGATCCATGAGAAAATACTCAAACTCTTCATTTTTTATGTATGTTTAGCGATAATGCTTTACCACCTTGTCCGATTTATACGATTCTTTTTTTGTTAGTAAGGGGGTACCTCAGAGGTGGTCCCATATAAATTTGGTTAAGATGTGGTGATGGCATCGGCACGTTTTTGAAGTCAGTTTTTTTAAATTTTAATTTGTAATACTTGTTGATGAGTAGCTACAATTCCAATTTTCAAGTTCTACCTTTAAAAAAATCGATACCTTCATATTAAATTTCATTCCCCCCAAACTATAACCTCGGCCACCCATTCCCCCCTTACAATATAAAAATTGAAAAACACTGAAACACGTCATTATTTATTTGTGATGAGCATGTATTATTTTTAATTTTCAAGTTCCTACCTTTAAAAAAATCGATACTTCTATACAAACTTTCACCCCCATGCCCCCTCCTTCCCCTTAAAATGTGAAATTCCAAAAACTGATACACATTAGGATTTTTCATATTATGATTAACATTTTCCACACGCAATATTAAAAATCAGTCCTGGGTCATAGGTACATTACCTACCTGTTCATTTATATTTTGATTGTTTACATGCTCTGGTAAACAATTTGTACAATATAAACTGCAACTAGTCTTGAGGTCTAAGGTCAATGTGGTAGTATATCAATGTGTCCCTTATTTGTATTGTTTCTAGATGACAGCCTGTATAATCTAAAATAGTAATAGAAATACTGTAAATGTTACTTTGGGGGGGGGGTTACATTTTCCTTGGAACACCCGCAATGATTTATATAGTAGAGTAGCAAAAATACAATTTACTTATAAACTGTAAACATTTATAAATATTACTTACTATCACTTTTCATATTAAAAAAAATTAATCATGGGATAATTTACTTCATAGGCTACTACTTTATAACGATACAAATTGGCTAAAATTTAACTTTGCCAGAACAATTATTTACCTAAATCAGAATCGGCAGTTTCACTATTTCACTTGTCATTTGAAATGTTTCAAACACTGGCAACATTGCTTAACGGCACAATTTTGTGGCGACGAATTGGCATTGAAATGCAAATAAAACAAGGATGTGAACAGTTAAGGAAGGATATTATACTGCAACGGCCTAATGGTGGTAACAGGTACTGACTCTACCTACGAGGAACTGATAATAATTTAAAGTTTAGTTTTCAACTGCCGACCTACTTAGCTGCTAAACCGCATGGTTAAGTTCACATTGCTTATGTACTCTTTTTGAACTTTGTTAAAAAAAAGTGACATGCGCTTGCCAGTGCTTCTACTCCCAATTAGTATAGTCAGTAGACGATCTAAACTAATAGAAATATTTGTTAGAAATTAGAAATAATCCGATTTAACGTAATAAAACAATTAAGTACATTTTTTTTGACAAATTAAATTAAAATTGTATTCATATTCCGCTAAAACGTTAATAGTTATTCAGTCGACTTGTTTACTACATACACACGCAATGTAGGCGCAGTGGTTGTCCTTCAATATCCAGACCTTAATAAATATTAAAATTGCCTGCTGATTATGCATCGACTATACACTATGTATACCAATACATACATTAGGAGACTAGTATAGAAAATTGACATTTATATTTTCATAAGTATAAGAAAGAAGCCGTTTTTTACAATAGTTTTATCTTTTATCATAGTCCAAGCGGCGACCGCCCACCATATTCATCTGTATAAGAACAAAATATATTTTTTGTGTTGTCACTTTAAAAAATGCGTTTTTCCGATTATTTTTTAGCTCGGAAAGTGCGTCGTTGTTGGTCTAGATCGAAAAATTGACATAACTGCTCGGAAAAGTGACAACTGCTCGGCAAAGTACCTACTTTTCCGAGCTCTTACGTCAAAATTTTCATTAGAGACAAAATACCAATATTTTCGATAACACAAATATTATGATTCCTTATTATTATCAAATTATTGGTGGCAGAACAAAAAATAGTGTACGCGCCACACTCGGAAAGTGTACTTACAGGGCTCGCATGCTTTCAGGGCCCCGCCTTCGGCGTCTCCCTGAAACTTGCATGCTCGCCCTTTAAAATATCACTTCCCTAGCTTGACACGTAAATAACTACTATCAATGCTTGTATATGAGTTAAATAATAAACCAATGGTCTGGCGATCAGTAACTTGTTAAAACAAAATTAAAAATTTTAAAAAACCGACTTTAAAATCGTGCAGATGCTTTCACATCTTAACCAAATTTATATGGGACCACCCCCGAGGTATCCCCTTACTAACAAAAAAAGAATCATAGAAATCAGACAAGGTATTAAAGAATTATTTCTAAACATAAATAAAAAATTAAGAATTTGAGGATTACCTGATGAATCCAATTATTAGATTTCGACCAAATTTATATGGTCCCCCTGATGTACCTCCTTTCTAACAAAAAAAGAATCATAAATCGGACAAGGTGGTAAAGCATTATCGCTAAATATACATAAAAAATGAAGAGGAGGATTTTCTCATGAACAATTAGATTTTATCCAAATTAATATGGGACCACCTCTGAAGTACCCCCTTTCTAACAAAAAAAGAATCATCGAAATCGTATACCTTGTTAAAGAATTATCGCTGAACATACATAAAAAATATACCGACGAATTGAGAACCCTCCCCCTTTTTTGAAGTCTGTTAAAAAGTACATTTTTTTTTTTAGCTAGATCAGTAGAAAATAAAAATTAAGTCTAGCATCCATATTATTGACACAACCGTTTGCCTTAATATATTTATGTTTACGATACATTTTCTATACAAAGTATAAGAAAACATTAAACACGAAATTTTTTTTTTTTATTTCTTTTTTGAATAAAATTTGTTTGGTACTTAATACCACCAGACCAAA
Organism: Psylliodes chrysocephalus; assembly: GCA_927349885.1. Lineage (NCBI taxonomy): Eukaryota > Metazoa > Arthropoda > Insecta > Coleoptera > Chrysomelidae > Psylliodes > Psylliodes chrysocephalus. Next base: position 22,686,115 of record OV651822.1, on the reverse strand, counting down.
ATTAAGATTGTCGTCCGATACGTAAGGTTTTTTTTACCCTATTTAATAATGATTCTTTTTTATTATTTACTAATTATTTTCTAAAAATATGGCATAAGTTTCAACTCAAAATTGCCTAGATGCTTTGCTGCCTTCTTTGACATGTTCGATCTTGTCCGTGCATATAGTGGTGCACATGTATTAGTAGATCGCCTCGACATGATTTTTTGTCCTCTGAGCAAGCATGTGCCTCGCTTTGATGTAATGCCTACGGATCTGATCAGAGCCGAATACGGGTTCAAGCAAATCGACGCGCCTCGTTCATGCGTCCTCGGGTTTCCTCATTCGCGTTTGTGCTCATATGCGTACGCGGCTTAAGAAGTAACAATACGAATATTAATCGTAGATCTTTTTGAGAAAATCTATAATTAATATTCTTATGAATCCGTTCAGAAAATTCAAGATGTTTGGAGAAACACAATGTTGCTATGACTATATTATCGAAGTAAGTAGAATTATAGATAATTCGAAGAATTTCATTTTTTAGCGCTGCTAGCTAATTGAATAGTTTTATTATTGGCGGTACCTAGTACTTAATTTGCTTTATTAGGTATATGAGAGTCCATGTGAAATATTATATATAATATAAGGCTGAATGTGCCCCTTGTTTTTTTAAAGTAATCTAGCTTGTTTAATGCAAGAAAATTGGTTTGTCCATTATTTATTTAATATTGGAATTAAACTATTGATGTTTTAGGTAACGATATAAACTTGAAGTAAATACTTTGATAATTTATTAATAAGCATATTTACGATACGTATATTATTGCATTATTATTATTATTATTATTATTATTTTTACTTGAATTTTTTATCTAAACACTTTAAAAATAAATTTTTCATCAAAAATCAGGTGGTTGTTGGAATACTGATAGTTAAGTAGTTACATAATTTTTATAGTGAGGCTATTTTTAAAATTTGAGATTGATTTCCGTTTTCTTTAGCCAACTATTAAAGTTGCAGTCGCCGGAAGTGTATCGATATTTTTTTAGGACTGCTTAGTTTATTTTCAGCAGATAAAAATAAATGTTAGCGGATTGAAAACTTGGCAGAAGTCATGAAAAAATATTTATTTTCATTTTACATTAGGATGAAAATGTACCTACCTAATTGAAAATATTTATTGTAATATGTGTTGAAAATGTTCTCGCTCTTCCATAAACAAAGATTTCGTGAAAGTTCAAAGGCTTTTTTTAATATTTATATTAATTAGTAGTTAAGCTTGTTAATAATTATTGTAAACGTTGATGACACGTGGATTTGGGAACGCGAGTCTAGACAAAAATCGATTTAAGGTTACCGGAGGTGAAACACCATCAAAAATCACAATTAGTATATCAAGCCAATTTGGAAAAAAGGTATTATCCCACTTTAGGCAATTTTTGTAATTTTTAGGTTTAGTCAGGTGGTTTTTTTATTTGTTTAATTTCTATGATACGTATTTAAATTTTTTTAAAAGTGGTGTGATTTTTCGCAATAATTCGTTTTACTAATATATTATAATAACATTTATAACTGGTGTGAAGTTATCCACATCCACAAATGTACACTGATAAAATTGTAGCTCTATCGTAATAGTCATAAAACTTGGTTCAAATGACATTTAGAGGCTTTTCATTGCAGATTTCAATTGGAAAGGTTTTAATACATAACAACCTTGCCCGCAATTAACTTTTGCTCTGTCTGTGGGGGGTGCAATTGGGGGTGAAATTTAAAAAAGATCACAGAAGCCACATATGGCATTGTACACCTTTCCGCTTGGGATATGTTAATTAGTTTGCTCTTTTCTTCATCCCCTGATACCATGCTGGAGTTTATCGAGCCGTATGAGGGGGTGCAATTGTGTGTAAAATTAAACAAAAAACATAGAAGCAATAAATGGCTTTGTACACCTTTTTACTTGGGATATGTTATGTAGTGTGCTCTTTTCTTCATCCCTGATACCATGCTGGAGTTTGTCGAGCCGTCTGAGGGGGTGCAATTGGGGATGAAATTAAACAAAAAATCGTAGATGCCAAAATGGCTTTGTACACCTTTCTGCTTGGGATATGTTATGTAGTGTGCTCTTTTCTTCATTCCTGATATGCTGAAGTTTGTCGAACCGTTCGAGGGGGTGCAATTGGGGATGAAATTAAACAAAAAATCGTAGATGCCACAAATGGCTTTGTACGCCTTTCTGCTTGGGATATGTTATGTAGTGTGCTCTTTTTTCATCCTTGATACCATACTGAAGTTTGTCGAGCCGTGTGAGGGGGTGCAATTGGGGTGAAATTAAACAGAAAATCATAGAAGCCAGAAATGGCATTGTATACCTTTCTGCTTGGAATTACTTTTTGTTTTTAATATTGAAAAAATAAAGAAGAGCTTTGAAAAGGAAATGTCTTGTTTTTTTTTTGGATAATTTTATAGGATTTTACTTTTTACCAAAATCCTTTTCGATTTTCTTTAATGGAACCGCTTATTTTTTATTTTCATTTCTTAATTAAACATGTTTTAAGATTAACATTTTAAATAGTAATTTTCAAGATCCAAATAAATAGTCTCTTTATACCCCTCATTTTATTATTATTTAACAATGTTTATTTTTAAAATTTCAAATCATTATGCTGTGGAAATAAAAAATATCACTTCCGGAAAAATCGAAGTGATTCTGAGCTGAAATAATAGAAATATGGACAATATGATCTTATATAAGTTTTCCGAATTTAGAAATGATATCTTTAAAATTATAAAAGATATTGAGTGTACCCTCATCTCGATATTATCACCCGATATATAACTTTTACATGCTATAACTATAATAAAGAGGGTAAAATGACCAATATGATCCAAAGCCATTTGCACCCGTTCAAACGGCTCGACAAACTCCAGCATGGTATCAGGGATAAAGAAAAGAGCAAACTAAATAACATATTCCAAGCAGAAAGGTGTACAAATGGAAGAAGCCATTTGTAGCTTCTATGATTTTTTGTTTAATTTAACCCCAAATTTCACCCCCTCAGACGACTCGACAAACTCCAGCATGATATCAGAGATGAAGAAAAGAGCAAACTGCATAACATATGCCAAGCAGAAAGGTGTACAAAGCCATTTGTTGCTTCTATGATTTTTTTAAATTTCACCCCAATTGCATCCCCTCAGACGGAGCAATAGTTAATTGCGGGTATGGTGGTTATGCATTGAAACCTCCTCAATTGAAGTCTGCAAATGAAAAGTCTACATGACATTTGAACCAAGTTATATGAGTACTACAATAGAGCTATATTTTTCTCAGTGTGTATTTGTGGATGTGGATAACTTCACATCCGTACATTTAGAACCTGCCATGCTTCAAGTTCGTAAACGAATTTTACAAATTCTGAAAATGTTCATTGAGGACATAATTTGTTTTTTTGTTTGTTAATTCCGGACCTGCATTTTTCTTCGTCATTTGTTTGGTAAATGGGTGAAAAATATGTATAGGAAACATAAAATAATATATTCAATATCAAACAATTAAAGTATATTTTAAATAAATTTTTGCAAAACATCTTGCTTACTGACGTTTCTTTCTTTGTTTTCCTCCAGTTTTATTAATTATTGTTTAGCCATATTCAGCTTATAATTGAAATATTTTACAATTTTTACACGTTTTAATTTTTCCATTTTGATTTTTTAAAGATGACACGTTAACAAATTCTGAATTATATTTTTTATATGGAATATTAAAAAAACAATTTACCTACATATTTTTAGTCAGCCTCTTACGAATAAGTTTAGATAAAAGTTATTTTACTCGTAAGATCTTACCTAGATTTGGTTATTCAACATAGGATAACGCTTAATTAGACGAAATTCAAATCACCAGACTAACTACTCATTTAATTAATATTCTTAATTTGTACACATAATTACGCTTTTTCTGATATCCTTCGCCAAACAAAAAAACTACTTGCCTACATAATTTTATTTAATTTTCGAAACGATTGCTTGAAGGTCGACCATGGCGTTTAAATCACAATGTCTGTAATGGTTCTATCATTTGTAAACTAGTTAACAACAACTATTGTAATATGTTGGCAATTTATAAAGTACAACACGTGCCTGCATGTAAATTAAGAAAAAAATTGTGTTTATATTTTAACGTGCCATAAATGTTAAATTTTTGCGTTATTTAAAATGATGCGTTTTATTTTGCGTTTGATAATTAAATTATTAATTATGATAGATGATTAGGAGGGAACAATACAAAATAGTAAAAAATTAAAAGTTTTTATATAAGTAGGTAATTAAAATCATATCCGCTGAAAATAAAATTTGTTTATAGAATCAACACATCATTTGTGCAGGCATAACAACAATAAATAAAAATACTCTCTTAACAAACAAAAATATCTACTCTTTTAATAAACAAAAATATTTTTAGTTCAATTACGTGTATCAGCTCGTCGACAAATAAATTGGTAACTTGTTCTCAAAATATAGGAAAATACACCGGAAAATACACACATAAAGTATGATAAACTATTCTCAATTTGATTTTTTTTTATATCTAAATACAGAAATAAGTACTGGGAATTTTAAAATAACATCGCTACATATTTTATATTCTGGAGTAATATTAATTAAAAATAAATTTAAAACTTTTTTTTTTTAACAAAATAAATGGTGTATAAATATTTTTGTCTCCAATGATGTGAACTAAATCGCTAGGGGGTGGTTTTACTATCGATGGTGGTTACCAGTACGATAATGTTATCGTATTTTTCGATTTTGAAATTATGTGGCCTATGTGCGCAAGATTATGAGAGCTGAGGAGATATTTTATATACAAACTAAAACAACAGTATTTACATTAGTGGTTAATATAAAGCATAATTTTTCAGAAAACTACCCTAAATTGAGAGTTTTTCACGAAATATAAGAAACTGTTAATAACGCATTTTATAAAATTGTAGATATTCGCCCCTTATCTGAGTGATAACATATTTTCATGTATTGTTCGAATGGTCATATTATCTTCAGAGTAGATTAGATATTCTTCTCGAGCTGATGAGCCCCAAATAGGGTGAAACCGGTCTTGGAATGTTAGCTCCTTGAATGCCAAATTAAAGAGTTTGTTGTATCGAGAAAGTCAGTCGCGAATGGGTTTTATAACACTGTAATCCAATGTCCTATTGGAAGTAGTTGTGGTTATAAGGCCGGACATCATCCTGATTGGAGGTGCCCATCGCCTTTTTTGAATTCAATAAAATAGGCACTTGTTGAAGCTACGATGGCTTGGGATGATTGTAAAAATTTGTTGTGCATATTAAAAAATAATCCCTGGTCACATTATGTTGAAAATAATTGCCAACGTTTATTTTATATATTATGAGAGGTATTTCACCATGAAAAGCGTATTACGAAAAATACATATTTTAAAAATATTTTTGGATATGCAGGGTGTTGTACTTTTGCTAGGCAAATAAAAATGTATATTTTTTTAAATAAAACACCCTGTACTTTATTTCATTTTTAGAATAGTTTGGTAATACTATAATATTCAATCCTAGAATTTTTTAAAAAATATAGGATTGCCAATCAGTTAATTTTTTTATGAACTTAAAGAATCCTACAGACCCCTAATTAAATTATCATAATTTAATTGAGTTCAAAATTGTTTAATGTACACACTTATAAGATAAGCTAACGAATAGTAGTGTTAATACTGGTTTATTTTATACAGAATGTTTTAAAACATGTACATATGACTAATTTTAAGTTCAATTTACTCAGTTTTTCAAATGCAACACCCTGTATATTATTTTAACATAAAATTCCTTATAAATTTACCTATCCTACGATACCAACATGTTAGCCAATAACACATGTACAGGGTGTCCCATCAGTTCGTAATTGATCGATAGGTGCTTTATTATTGAAAATACCTCGGAAAATACGGACATTCTTAATATAAAAATTGTATGACCATATTTAACAATTATTCTTAAATAGACAGGGTATTCCATAAACGAGGTGCTGACCAAAGCTATACTTTTTTAAAGCAAAACACCGTGCAGGTAGGTAGGGGCAAAAGTTGGAAAGCGCTTTGTTCTCCCACTTTATACACATAAATTAACAGGTTTGCGGCGGATCTAACCGAAGTGGATGCGATACATTGGCGTACAAAATTATTTTATAGATGTTAATAACAATTTTGAGTAAATAGTTTAATAAATTGTGAATAGCTGTTGAAATTTTGGAGAATTATGATTTGGATACATGTTTAATAATTATTTATAGTCCATAAATACAAGCGATTGTCCGGTTCCGCCGGTAACAATTTACTTATACTATGAAACGACACTGGCAGGTAAATATTACTGCGAAATTCTCGAAGCCGTCCGACGTGGTTTGACGTTTATCCCCTCTCTATTTACCAAAAGCCTTTCCAACTTCTGCCTCTGCTATAAAAATATATTTGATCGTTTTCACATCGTCAAACAATTTAAATAGAGTTCATTTATTTGCTATGTTGTATATAGGGTGTGTCAAAACGCGAGGTTACAATTGTCTCTATTTTTTAAATGGAATACCCAGTATTAATTAATTGGTGGTATAACATACCAAGGTCGGCTCCAGTCCCCCCCCCCCCCCCCCCCCCCCTCCGAGGAATATGAACATTTTATTCAAAAACATATGCTAAAAAGGAAAGCAGCGTTACTCAAAGTGTGGTCCGCGGAGTCCTGGGGCCCCGCAAAGCTTTTGTGGAGGCTCCGCGAAGAAAATAATAGTAAAAAAACGGGACTTGCATTGAGGACTTTTTTTAGAATTCAGCAAGAGGAAGGGTATACGATTTTGGTATGAGTAGCTTTTTAGAAGTCATAAAGAGAAAGGAGTATATGATTTTGGTTGGAGGATCTTTTTTTTGAGGCCAGATAAGGATGATATGATTTTGAGGATTTTGTTGTAGGTGCTCCGCAAAGAAACGGGAGGGACCTGGCAACAGGCTAGAGCAAGGATGATTTTGCTTGGAGTACTTTTTTTTTAGAAATGTGTTTAGGGCTTCCTCAAATATTTCGCTTTCCAAAAAGGTTCCGTCATCAAAAAAATTTGAAAACCACTGATCTAAAGGCAATGGCCTCCCCAGAAAATTCGTTTTGGAGCCGCCCTTGTAACATACAAGGTATTTAATTTAAAAAATTGAGAAAATCATAACCTCGCATTTTGACACGCCTTATATACAATATAGCAAGACTATTAAAATTGTTTGACGATGTGAAAACACTCAAATATGTTTAACTACCTGCAGGATAATTTGCTTTAAAAAAGTATAGCTTTAGTCAGCACATCGTTTATGGACCCCTGTATATTTAAGAATACGATCATACACATTCTCGCCAAATATCGGACCGATGCCTACTCGTCAAATATCGGACCGATGCCTACTCGTCAAATATCTAACCGCGGCTCAAGATGTTTTACTTCAAAAATAAATTCATATTTTTTTCTTTGGTCATTAAAAATGATACGCCTTCTATATTAATTAAGGCTGTCAATTCCTGACGTGATAAACGGTTAACCGGTTCGTCTGATTTTGACTGGTTTCGGTTTTAACCGGATTTTTACTATGATTTTAACCGGTCCGGATATCCAGTTAACCGTTCCGATTATCCGGTCGACCGGTCAGATTATTTGGTTAACCGATCAAATTATCCGGTTAACCGGTCCGATTATCCGGTTAACAGGTCCGATCAAACCGAGCCAGTCGAAACGGACTGGTTATATCGGATCCGGCGGTTTAACCGTAACCGTGATTATTTAAACTCAACACTGGTTTATCCGTTACTGGTTTAACTATAACTATCTCCGGCTTAATCGTGGCAAAACACATCCACCAAATCCTTTGTTTTCAATAGAAACGGGGTCACTTTACTAACCATTTCACCTTTCCTTACCCGTGACAACCAGGCAGTGCATGCTTGATTTTTTAAAATAGGCACTCACTAAATAAAAATTAAATTAGAATAATAGAAATACTGCCAATTTTACTTTTGCTAAACTTGTGCCACTCACTTCCCACTGGGTGGGTAAGTAGGTAGGTAAAACAAAAAAATCAACTTATCAACGTTTTCCGACAGCAAACAGTTTCTTTTCGCTGAAACCATGTTTCCTGCACTGGAAGTTGATATGGCTGGTACACGTAAATACGGTTATACCCGGTTCTGGTTAAACCGGTTACGTTCTTTAACGGTTCTTTACGGTTACCAGCCTTAATATTAATGCATATTTAGTTTTTGAAAATTCTATGAAGAACCTAAATTTGGATTTCATTTTTATGTTGAATATTATACAATCTTCACCTATTTCATAAGTCGTTTTCAAAAAAATTACTAATAAGTAGTTTCTTTTAAGATTCCCATTCAAAACTCAAAAATGTTTTTTTTTCAAGTGAACGTTCTTAATGTACATTAGAAACAAAGGACTTCTACTTGAAATATTGCCATAAATTAATATTTAATAATTACTTTGCCTAGTAGGTACACATAAACCCTTTGTTGCCATTGTTATATTATAGAACTTTTTGATATCAGTACCTACTGTTAGAAAGATGCGATACAAAATACCAACTAAAAAGCTCTTCATAGTTACTCTTTGGAACATAAACACAAAGACGCGGGACAAAAAGAAGCATTCTCTCGATATTTGCTATAAAGAGGCCGACTTGATCTCTACTTAACCTCAATTTCACAACGACCACTATATCGACAGCATATATTATCGACCGAGTAGAAGCGGACAATAAATTGTGTAACATATTTCGTGAAAATTTCCCAGACAGTTACAGCACTTGCAATTTATTAGCGAAATCGATGAATTTGGCCCGTGAAATTACTTGCCCGAATACGAATCGAATTGAACAAAGTAGGAAGTCTTTACTAACCAGCTAAAAAAATATGTGACGCTGTATCGGCCACAATATTAGTTGTGAAAGATCTATAAAAACAAATTACTAGATTAATCCTTTTGGTTTAAGAACGATAAATCGTTTCAAATGAAATATTTAATTCTCCAGCATTAGTTTCAAAATAAATTATTGTGGAAATGGGCCTATCAATTTGTGTTTTATTTTGAAAAATAGTTTCGTAAAGGTAGGTAGCAGGTATACATTTGACTACATGTAGACTAATAACTAACAAAGATGTAATATTGATTGTTCTATAAAATAGCGTAAACACTTATAAGTTGGGGCTTAAAAACCGCGTGTATTTATAGTTTATTTTAATATTTAATTTATTTCTTGCATCAAATTTTAACTGGTGTTGTCCTTGTTCTATAGATACATGGCTCTGCTCTTCTGAACTTTCCTACATTATTCCACTACTAGCAGTCCATCACGAATGACTCATCAACCCTATCACTTACACACATATTCACCAGCTTCGTACATCTAGAAACCAACAAGCCTTGTTTATTTACGAGTACTGGAAATCTTAACAAGTTTGTCTAGATCACCCGAATATCCAATCCTTCACATCCTGTCTGCTTGCATTACCTTTTGTGGACCTCAAAATTCCAATTAATTTATACTTAAAAATCAATTTAATATCGATAAGTATCACTATAAGAATTTTTATCAATAAATAGATTTATTTATATAATTGCATTTTTTTTTTTTTTTTTGAAAGCTCGTCCATCTTGAACATTTTTTTGATTATTTCAAATTAAATTAACTATTTACTATCTCAAATTCTACAATTCAGTGGAATCACAAATAAACAAAATGACAAATGATTATTGGATGTGCTTCCCAGAAAATGACTCAGTTTTGTCCACACAGAAAACCTCAATAATTATTTATTATTGATAAGTCGATTAGCCTATGAGTCATCCTGATTTCGAACACAATACACTCGACAATACATTTAAAATGATTTCACTTTTTAGATGACCAGTTTTATTACCTATTTAAATTATATGATATATTTACTCGTATATTTACCACTGCACATTAACGAGCCATATTTATGACAAATAAAGATTATAGAAAATGTAAAATTTGTATTTTTTGCGTCTACATATACCTACATAATATCCAGGGGTGAACCACTCCCAATTTTTTTTTTACAAAGAAAAATGCCTCTGCTGTACTGATACATTGTATTAGCGCCTGCCAGCTAAATCTATCAACATATCAGCTCTAATTACTTTAACTTTTTTTATTTAGCTTTAAAACTTGTTAATAATGATTTGTTTGTCTGTTTTTTGGAATAATTCGCTATATAAAAAAATGTTGTAGGTTACCTAATAAGTTTTATCTACAACATAAAATCTGACACAAAAATGTGCCCCAAAAAGTTTTATACAAATTGAAAAAAGTTTATCTTACAATTCACAAAAAAATCTTGTAAAAAAGTTCTGCATCACTTCATAAATCATAATCAAACATCAAATTTGATAAAAATTAAAAAAAGTCTAATACACACTACACTAATGAATAGAATAAATTGAAATCACGATGAATATAAATAACCTTTTTCGTTTGAAATTTTAATTTCAGGTCGAAAAAAAATTTGCAGCTCCATTTAAAATTAATTTTATGGAAAATAATTTTTCTTATAAATCAGTATTTATAAAGTCCCGTACACGTATTATTTATTACCATTTAATATCTATAGAATACGTGTTATAGTTAACTTTTTGACACTCTAGAAATCTGATATGTTTAAATTTTAATTTACGATAAGCAATTGAAAATTTCAAAAAGACAAAAAGTAAATTGTTCGAGAGAGCTCGAGAGAAACGAGAAATTCTCGTCGAAGAGATGACATTGTCTCGTTTTGAATCTGTTTTGCGGCATCACTAGTTACAACAGCATGGTCACTGATAATTTAAATGATTTGTCTTGTGACGTTATAACTATTAAATTAATACTTTTAGTTGATTTCGGATTTACTTAATGTTAATAAGTACATTATATGCATCTATTTGGAATGCTCTAAAATATTGCTATTAGGAAGGGTTAGTCATTTTAACCCTCAATATACACATATTTTGTTAATATCGTTATAATGTAGTAGTATACATATTTAATTAAAGTAAAATAATTATTTTTTTCATCATTCGAGGCAGATGTACTTATTTTTTGTCAAATTGAATTAGGTAAACAGCTTTTTTAGGTGACTGTTACAAGACATGACATTTTACGGATTTATTAACATTCCTAAAATATAACTTTTGGCCGCATTCAGGTACTTTACGGCCTTATAAATACAAGTTTATCATATTACCTTATTTTTTTTTTTAAGGTGAAGGGTGAGAAAAAGTCCTTTATATCTCACAAGGAAAGTCAATGTTTAATTGTTTAACAAAACATTGAGTGCGACCGGTTTCGAAGTGTCATCACTTCATCTTCAGGCTCGCCTAGTGGAAAGGAGAATATGTGGTGTAAGGTGTGTTAACTTGGAAACAAAACGATATATAAAATAATAAAAAAGAGAAAACTCACCATACTCTCCATCCACTAGGGAATACTACAAAAACAAGTTTCATCAATTTTGGGTTGAAATAAATTGTAAAATGAACCGATTTACACGTAATAAAAAGTTAAAAATATTTGAAAAAACAAATATTAGTCAATTATAGTAAAAATTTAAAATATTCAAGACTATACAAAAACAAATCACATACATTAAACAGATTAAAAGATAAGGCCTATTTTAAACATTGTTGTTTTTTAAAAAAACTAACATTTTTTGAAAGGAGACCTGTCAAGTTAAGGCCTCTACAGGTGGTGGTAAGTATTATAACGAAAAAATTCTTGGGTAAACTTATGACAGGGTATAGTTAATAAGATGTAAACTATGAGTGAAGAATTATTTATTATCTATTATATAAGATTTGGGCCATGAACCAATCACCAAGTGTATGTGATGTTGTAGGAAGAAGAAAGAAGAAGAAATGACTGGGTTGTAGAGGCCTTAACTTGACAGGTCTCCTTTCAAAAAATGTTAGTTTTTTTAAAAAAGAACAATGTTTAAAATAGGCCTTATCTTTTAATCTGTTTAATGTATGTGATTTGTTTTTGTATAGTCTTGAATATTTTAAATTTTTACTATAATTGACTAGTATTTGTTTTTTCAAATATTTTTAACTTTTTATTACGTGTAAATCGGTTCATTTTACAATTTATTTCAACCCAAAATTGATGTAACTTGTTTTTGTAGTATTCCCTAGTGGATGGAGAGTATGGTGAGTTAAAAAGCTTAAAATAGAATGAATTAAACGTTTTAATTTTCAATGATTGGACGTATACATTCAGTCAAAAAGAGTCACCAAATTTCAACACTCTTTTTAACTAAAATGTATACGCCCAATCACTTAAATGAAAACGTTCAATTTATCCTATTTTAAGCTTTTCTGTTATCAATAAAAATTTGATACAATTCTTGCATTTGAGCCTCTTCTGAGAAACAAGAATGTGGAAAAAATATTAGATCTACCTGCTTGCACGTCGACGGCCGTATGATCTTTTTTGGCCTATAAACTTTGCTGTCTTTGATAAATAACTATTAAATTTCACAATTATTTTACTTTAATTGGTCGCTGACTTGCTTCATATTTTGAGGGATTTTTCATAAAGTTGAAAATTTTACTAGACTGTATAATTATTTTTTATCTTAGAAAAACAAGTATTTCATAATAGGTAAAGAACTACCACAGTAAAGTACCCTCTTTTATTTTTAGACAATAGATATAGAAGTAACTACCATTAAAAGTAGATATGTTTTTTTTTGCATAGGCAAAGATTATGAAGACTAGTTTTCATAGCAAAGTTATAAGTATTTAAAAATTTAGATCTTAGGAAACAAAACAATTTTTTTCAATTTTCACGTTTATGAATTAAAAGGTCTATAGGTATTGGTTAGGTCAGTCTTGGTTCTATTCCTTTTATTGTGATGCTTATCTATTACAACCTTTTTTATAGATTGGCGACGATGAAGGTAAATTAGAGATTAGAATAGCTTTATATAGATTTTAAAATAAATATTTTTTTTTTTTTTTCATTGGTGTCTTTGTCTTCAACAACTAAGGTCATTAGCCTCGTGTTCTATGTAGGTTATGGTTTGTACTAGTAGTCTAATAGTACTCTAATATTCCTACGCCCCTACAGACAGGCCTTGTTACTGTTTCCTTGCGCCACTTTAGGAACAGCACTGTTAATAATTAGAACCCAACAGTGAATGGTCGAGTGGTGAATCCTACCAGGGCATCAGAACTAATTTTAAATAATCAAATTGAATAAAAAAATCCCGGCCAACGCACTGAGCCACCCCTCCCCTAATATTTAATTTTAATATTGTAAAAAAAAACATAAATTATTTAATTGATACCATCTTAACTTTGTTGACACCTAGCGACCAAACGAAGCAAGCTGGTATATAAGTAAGTTTGGTTAAATCAATTTATTTTGAGCTCATAAATCTGTGGTGCGGACATCCTGTATATTTATCTTGCCAACAAAGGGTTGCAGCGCCCCCTCCTAGGACGAAGCCTAAATTCGCCGCTGGCTAATAGCTTATAAAGACATTTTCAAAAGACATTTTGTTATGTAATTAAATTTAAAAGCTCTCTTCAGCATGAATCAGTATTTTTGATTTTCCCTGTATTACCACTAAATAGTTTACAATATTGATTATTGATTTCTATGATGCAAAACTTTTTATAAAGAATAATATTTTTTTTTTGTGAAATTAATAATAAATATTCCCATTTATTGTAAACTTTTTCAGACTTGCTGTATAAAAAATATTGAATCTTATAAATTATTGTTATGTAATAGGTGAATAATAAAGTAATTCCTAATCATTATATATTTTATTCAATCGAGTATAAGAATTTCATTTACCGTTCAATTTTTAGATTGTATTTTCATATTAAAAACATATAACAGAAAAAATAACTAATGTTCGTTGATTCAAAGAAAGTGCAACTATGTCCGTCTCTCTTTCGATTTTCCAAGTACAATTTTATTTTTTATTTATTATCCTAATTGCAATGTTTTCTATTCCTAGTGTTTCTATGTAAATTCTGTAATACAAACATTTTTTACCCAATTTGAACTTTAATTATGTAGTTTCAATCTAAATAAGTATTTCATTTTATAGTTTTCATGAAAATAAAATCGAAGAAAATGAAACAAACCTTGACTTTTTCTTTCATTGTTCCTATCATACAAATTACATATTCCTTCCTGGTCATGATGTCATCAGCTGAAACATAGAAAGTTATCTGCTTATAGCCATTGAATGTTGAATATGCCTCCTCAGCAGTTTGGTTGTTTGTAAACAAGACACCTGCGAAAATGAATTATTGCTCCTACACATTCTTGTTCTAACCAGGTATTTGCGGCCTCGTTGCGGTGTTGCCGTTGTGCAAGGAATTAAGTACGACATATGAATTTTATCAAAGGATATTATCGAAATACAAAAGTTTTTCTTGTAAAATCTTTGGGTAAAATATTTTTATAAACTTTTAAAGTAAATGTGAAAGATCAGTGGAAACAGTCCACTTAGATAAAATTATGTATAGGTATTCATTCTATTATGTACCTCCTATTTTTAAATGTACATATTAAATAGCTATTTATGAAACCGGCTACGGAATGCCTTAATTTATGTAACGAGTGAATATTTGCGGAACGAGCAGAGCGAGGTCCCGCAACTTGAACGAGTTACATAAAACGGCATTTCGTAACGTATTACATACAATATTTTTTCTAATTTTGACTAGATCATTTATAAAATTGTTTATGTAAAAAATTACTGACATCTAGGCAACCAGTATTACTACTTTCTTCTATTGCTAGTTGCATATGATTAAATGTATTCTTTTATTGATGAATTGAAAATAATATCAAATGATATTCATTTATTCTCAACGACTTATTGTAGTTTGTTTATATAGCTTATTAAAGTTATTTAGATTTCAAGAAAGTGGGTTATTTTGTCGGATATTGTGTTTTAATTATTTTGTGCTGATTTAGAATGGAAAATAAGGACCAAAACAACATTATTACTAGGTTATAAGTTTAAACAAATCCTATTTTTATAAATCAATATGCCCTTCTTTGATATAAACTTTCATTCAATAATGATGTACTTATATTATTGATTTTAAAACTATAAATGGTTTATTTTTCTTTTCGTAACTAGTAACAATGAATTTTTCGAAACCAGTTTCTTAATGTTCAATATTATACTTTACTGATTGCGTAAAGTAGATCATTTTGACACTTACTGCAATTACAAAAAATGCCAAAATTAGAAAAACAATTTTAGATAATTATAACTTTTGTATATTTTCGTTGAAATAATTTTTGATAATTCTTGTAAATAGTTAAAAGGACAAGCAAGACAAGAAGTTGAATGAGATTCATAAAACTAAAGTTTTGAAAACAAAAGTTGTAGTAAATATCATCAGGAATATAAAAACTACAATAGTAGTTTGTGCAACAAGAGTGGATATGGACAACCCACTCGAGTTGTATAGTATATTTTTTCTGCGACCCACTAACGAAAATCTACAAATATTAAAATTTATTTTAGGTTAAGATAAAATAACTAATTTAAAAAAAATTATAAAATAAAAAAAGATTTAATTTTTCCCCATCCTAGATTTGAACCCGGGAATTTCGCATGGAATGCAAGTGTCCTGACCTTACCACCATCGAGACTCCTAACATTTTTGCTTTGATACTCGTAATTAAATAGACTTTATTTATAATTATAGGTATATTTAATATCAATAGCTAAAAACTATACTGACAATTAGTTTGACAAAATTGTCACATGTAAATAAGTATTCTAATATCCATGTGGGTGTAGAAAAAAATGGTTAAACTAGTTTGTTTTCAGTGGGGAAAAAGTTAATAGATTAGAATTTCACACTAAGGGAAATACAGATGCTTGAAAACGTTTCTTTGTATATATTAGACAATCATGCAACAGAATTTCTGGAAAAAAATTGAGAAGAACTAATAAGAATAAGTTGCTAATTCTTAGCAATCAAGGAAATCAGTTGACTTGGCTCATTAAAGCCTGCAGATACTGCACGCTTGTATAAAGGTAGCATTTGGGAAAGCGACCGAGACCGTCTTCAAGCGACAGGCAGCAAGCAACAAAACTTGTCATATTATAACTGCTGTCGTCGGTCGCACTTTCCGAAATATGTTTCATATAATTGCATGTCTTCAGACGTGAAGAGACCGTTTTCGATCTCTTTCGCTGTGCTTTACGTTTGAAGTCGGTCTCGATCGAGCCTTCCCAAATGGTACCTTAATATGAGCGTAACTTGCAAGTTGGGCAAGTAAAGAAAACATGAGAACAAAATACAAAAAAGTTAAAGATTCCGCAAGCAAAGGTAGTGTTAGAGGCAGCGGCCTGCGATTATAAGATCATTATTTGTACATGACTTGCCTTGGACCTTGCAGAATCTTTTACTTGAGTATTTTACATCCTACCAGTTTATTTAACAATAATTACCCTATTTCAAGGCATGTTACATACAAAATAACTGTATGAAAAATATTTTTTACAATGACACTTCATCAATAAACTGAAACAATTAAGTATTATTAAATGTATAAGTACTTAATTCTGTCTATCCTAGCCAAATATTTGCTTGATGTTTCTTTTTAGTATGTTACAAGTCTTACTTAAAACTTTAAATGTTGCTTTTTCTTTCCTTTAATCAGCCCATTAGTGTATAAGTATCCATTGGGCACATGAAAATATAATGATTTAATATAATAGAATTTAACCTCTGTACCAAGTTACACCTAAAGTGGGGCCATAAAATTTCGAAAAAAAAATCTGCAAACGTTTAACTTAAATCTATATTTGCTACATTATTTAGGCGCTTCAGGAGTCTTAATTTGGGGGCGAGTACGAATTAATTGAATTATTTTAAGGGGTGGTTTTGGATTTGGGGTAACCCACCCTTATAACTACAGAAATTAAAATTTTAATTTTATTTTATGCAATATTTTATGTGAAAATTTTTTTTAACCTTTTTATTTTTTAATAAACTTTTTTTGAGAAAAAGGAAAAAATAAATCATTGCATTATTACAGTTATGACAAGTATTCTCAATTAAATTTAACAAATTATAATAAAATCAATTTAAATGAAAATCCAATTAAAACTAATAATAGTAATATCTACATAATAAAAAATAATAAAATTTAATCATAAAATAATAATAATAATAATAAAAATAAATCATCATATTTTGGAGTGCCCAACAGCACCTGTTCTGTGTCGGTACTTATGCGAAACATCCTGTATAATAAAAAAAGTGGTCTAGTACTAGCTATTATTCTATTTTTCATTTACAAACTTTGAACAATAAGAAATTTCAAGTTGCATGATTCATTTAATCGTTTTTATGGGACGAGGTCGCCAAAAATCACGGTTCGTAGATAATACGGTGATTTCGTCAGGTTATGGACAGGGATGTGACTTCACATAATGAAAAATCGATATGTATACGTATGAAGACTAACGCTATGTCAAATTTATTGATGTTTTTGTTAAAAGTTTGGTTAAAATTAAATGTCAGTGGAACCAAAATGACATAACACTCAACTAACGTTATAAAATCTAATATTTTATTAATACTGTTTTTCTACACCCGTATTATAATAATGCACTTATATGCCCATAATCCGTTTCATAATGATACCCATTATGATACAGATTTTTCATTACGATACAGATTTTTAATCAATAGAAACCTACAATTTTTCAATCAAGCATGCTGTTTGACGTTTGTCCTAGGTTCCTATGTAATTATTTTAGTTGTCAAAACGTATTAAATTTTCGTAGGTAGCTAAACTTCGATAATTATAATATTAAAATGTCTGATATTAGCGATATAGAAGACTCCTCCACACATATCGGAGAAAGCAGAAAATACAGTACAAAATATTTTACCGCAAAAATCTAGGGAAATACCAATACCTAAAGTAATACCATTAATTACAATTTTGTAGAATTTTTTATAGAAATACGAGTAATTACTGTTATTGTGTTCAATACCAATATAAATATAATATTTATAGGTCTTGATTATTTATCGGGTGTAGAAAAAATAGCGTATGCAACTCTCATGTAATGGTTATTAAAACACTCGCATAAACCATACGAAACTCGCCTTTGGCTCGTTTCGTATCCCGGTTAATGCTCGTGTATTAATAACCATCATTACATGATCGTTGCATAATATACTATTATTTTTCTAGTGTTTATCGATTTGCGGAAAATAGCATTTATTCTCACCAAAACTGACTAGCTTCACCAACTTTAGTTTGACATATGTCGTAAAAGCGAGCGTAAAAGTGTTGTGCAAAGGTGCCGATATTTTTAATATCCTCATAGCATCTCTTCTTTATTATCTTGTCTCAATGCGTATACCTAAATGTTCACGTTCACGAGTACATTTTCCCTTACACTGGAATAGTATTCTGTTAAAAATTGTCAATTAATTGTATTTTTTTAATGCATAATATTGACGTAGGTGAGTTTGCGTTATTGGGAACTCTGCTTTGAAATTAGTTTGTCAAAATCATATGTCGTTTTAAATTTGTCAAAAATGCAGTCACAATAGATCTTAGTTATGAAAATATATTTTACTAAATTAAAATATAATAAAAGAAAAAGCCACTCTGGGTAATGTACATAGTTCATAGATCCTTTATATTGAATAGTTTATTTGATTTTTTGAATCCAGATAAATGTGTATAACGTGCACGAGGAAACTGTAAAAATTTTTATAATTTGTAACCCGATTTTATTTAAATATAATTGCAGTATTTTGTTATTAAAAACACGAACGTGCTTTCATTTCAAAATAATTACTTTCTATAATTTCTACAATAAATTAAAGAAAAACAAATGAGTGAATTAAAAATTTCTTAAATCCCAAGGTTGAATATTTGTTCAGAAAATTTAAGAGCCTTTCTGACTAAGGTAATTTCTTCAGTACTTTTTTTATTTTCCAGGACCCCAATCAGTTAAATGGTGTCCTCCTGACAGGATATACCTGCTTCGACCTTCCCAAGGAATCGAAGGAGCGGTTAACAAAAACTAGAGCGCCACTGAAGGCTCATCGAAGATACAGAAGACAAAATTTCGTAGTGGTGTCTTATCCAAAGGAAATTTCGACCGCCATGGAGCGTGAATCAAATCCTATGCAGGCTCTGTGCCGATCAGGATGCGGGTTCTATGGAAGTCCCGCTACAGATGGTCTATGTTCGTTATGCTTTAAGGTCTGTATGATTTCATAATATTTAAATTATATATATAAAAAAAAATAGTAAAATGTGAGATGGTTATAAATGATAACTAGAACTTTTTCTGGGTCTCATGAGAAGGTTAGAAATAATAGTGATGGTTAAAAAATGGTTCATTTAAATGTTTTTATTTTAAATTCATAATATTTAAATTTGTGAGCAATGTTGCCGTATGGTCAAGTTCTTGAAAAATGCATGAATCGTAAATTGAAAAGCACACAGCAAAAACGATGAATGTCATGGGCAAAAACGGTTAAGGCCAGTATGCGACGTGTGTGAAGAAGAACAAAGTCATGACTTTTTTAGATATTATTATCCAATAAAAATTGCACTCATATTCATTAATATTCCTGCTCTAAACTTAAAATTCTATTTACAGAGAATTAACTTTTAATGGCCTTTATCGTTTTTGCTTTGGCCTCTTCAATTGCGGTACTATGCGATGCAATGTGTTCATGAAATTTTAAGACAAACATATTTTATAATTTACTCTTCGAATTAATTTTCTATAATATTTAAAGTTAAAAAAAATGCATGCGTAGGAATTATCATTGAAAATATCCAAATACTGAAAGTCGTATGGGTACTTAAGACACTTTGGGCTTGCAGAAAAAATAGACAACCGCTGATAGAATTGACTTGCTACAAACTTGCAAGGGACACTTTGAATAAAAAGGCGATGTATATACTTTGAACGCCTTTAATTCGTATTCCAAAATGCAAAATACAATAATTATCTAAAAACGTAAAATATTACGTTTCTTAAATAATAAAACGCCAAAAAATTAAACTCAAATTATTTACATTAAAGTATATAAAATATTTATTAAAAGTAAGATGGTACATTCCAATTTTATTACATATTAAATAACAGTAATTTTAAGTAAAAATCAAAGGCGAGTCCGAGTAAAGCGACAGCGAAGGAAACCGAAAACTGTCTCTTCACGTTTGAACACATGTAATTATATGAAACACATTTGGGAAGGCGCGACCGACGACAGCACTCTTAGCACGGCAGGATTTGTGCTTGCTGCCGCTCGCTTGAAGTCTGTCTCCGTCTCGCCTCCCCTCACCAAATGTTCACTTAATATTAGTATCCCCTCATTCTTGGAAAAATGGGCCAAATTTCAATGAAAGTGTCGGATATTTCACATAGAGCGAGAGGTAATGGTTCTCTCGTATCGTCCTTCTCACGTGATATGAACAAGTATAAACTTTAAACTAGTAAAAAATGTACTTAAAATAAAAGATGAAAACAGTGTAAACTTTTGGAGACGAATTAAAATATTTTTTCAAGCAATTTGTATAATTTTTGTCTCGTTTTTTGTTTAGCTTTAAAAAGTGTATAATCACTTTGTTTTTGTTTTTCTATTTTCTGGAATAATTAGCTTTTTAAAAAGTTGCTGTACCTTACAAGTTGTAAAATATAAAGTAACTCGTACTTTTTATAATTAAAACAGCCCACCTGAAATATTTTCCTAGAAGTTTTTTTTTTTTTTAAATCCCTGAAACTGGTCGATATTGATTTCAAGGGGGCCTTCTATTGATTTTTATTTCATGGATCCACCTGAACGGGATGGCAACCACTTTAAGGATACTCTCGAGAATACTAAATGGCACGAGGGGTCAAGTGGCACATCATTTTAATTCTCATTTCAAACATGCTGACATTTTCTTCGTTCTGTGTAAAATTAATGTAAAACACCTATCAGTGAATTAAATCGAAGAAAAAAGTTTCCAAACAAGTTTTAATTAATCAAATATTCAAATTGCGACCCATTTATTTCCATGAAGTAATAGTCTTTGTTCAATGTGTTCACGAACATTTCGGAGCATTTCAGAGTTTATTTCTCCACATGCCTGCACTATTCGGTGGCGAGGATCTTCTAAACATGTAGGTTTTGTCTTACAAACAACACTATTTAAAAAACCCCACAAAATAGTCCAATGGTGATACATCTGGCGATCTTGGGACCATTCAATGAAACCCCTTTTACTAATCCAGTGTTGGCGAAAATGCTGATTTAAAGTCACGTACAGGCGCTGCATAGTGTAGTGGGGCGCCATCCTGTTGAAATAATACATAATTTTCTGAAATCTAATCATCGTTTTCAAGAATCTCTACAATACAAGGGGAGATCAAGTCTTCAAGCAAATTGAGGTAAGACTTACTCCTCAAGTTACCAGGTAGAAAAAAGGGACCAACAATATTATTGCCCAATATCCCAGCCCATACCATTCAACATTTCTGGATATTTTGTGAATGCTGTTCTCTCATAATTCGTGGATTCGAATCACTTCAGTATCTGCAATTATGTCTGTTGACGTTACCATTAAGAAAGAATGTGCATTCGCCAGAAAAGCATGTAGAATATCAAAAATTAGGATTGTTTAAAATTCTTTCAACCATCTCCTCAAAAAATTGTATACGGTGATTTGGATCATCTTCATTGAGTTCTTGCACGAGATGAATCTTATAGGGATGGAATCGATGTTGTTTTTAAATTCTCTGAAGACTACTACGTGGGATTCCTGAAGTTGTTACTTTTCTGGTGCTTGAAGTAGACCAAAGTTCAATATGACCTAAAATTGCAACCTGTGCAGCTTCGTTAGTAACAGTGTGTTGCCTTTCATGTTTTTTTGTTAGGAACGGATCCGGTCTCCATGAATTTAGTTATTAAATTTACTACGTAGGGATGGCTGAGAACCTTTACAATAATGTGCCACTTGAAAACTCGTGTCATTTAGTATTCTTGAAGGGGTTGCCCCACCCCGTTCAGGGGGATAAACATATATCCATGAATTAAAGATTAAAAGAAGGCCCTCTTGAAATAAAAATCGACCGGTCTCAGGAATTTGCCGAAGAAAAACTTCTAGGTGGACTGTTTTAATTGGACCACACTGTATATAACGCATAACATACAGTGCTCTCTGTTCAACACCAGCCAATCGAAATAACTTTTGATTTTACATAGAAACAGCTGAAAAGGGGACGAATTATAAAAAATTCATACTACATTCCTCTCTGTATACAGAAAAAAAGTATAGGAATCATGATTTTTTTTTCGATTTTTACGTTTTGTAGTTCCCTGAATCTATTTTGACTATTTCCGCGATGATGTCTGTGTGTGTATCTAGGATAACTCAGAATATTAATGATATACGAATATTTAAGGGAATTACCTGAAAAATTAATGATAGTTCAAAAATGTTCCGTTACGAAAATATAGGGTGCTAAAGTTTTGGGAAGAAAGGAAAATTAGTATTTTTGTAACAGCTTGAGATATTTCAGCGTTATTTAAATTACTGTGACATTTTATATCTCAATATTTCTGAAGAAGAAAAAAAAATGGTACGTCAATGATTTTTTCCTAAATAAAAATAGTTTTTAAATTCCCCGTTCAATTTTAAACTTAAAGGGTCCTGATTTTTTCCTATGTTGCTCTGTTGTTGAGTAAAAAAATAAAACTGGTGTATTGTCTGAGAAAATAAATGCGTATCATTTTAGGTAAATGCGATTAAAGTTTTTCTTAACGTTAGAGATCTGCATGATTTTTCAATTATTTAAATTCACGTTTCCTTAAAATGTTTTGTTATATTGTGCATTAAATTACTAATAAAATAAGCTTTCAAATGAAGTGTCACACTTTACAATACGTAACAATTTGTATCCCCCTAGAGGGCGCTAAAATCAAAAGTAACGCAATGAAAGTTGCTAAATTTTCCATAAAATGATATGATACTTAACTATACCGACCATTAAAAAAAAATAGAGGGTTACTGTCGGGCTGGATTTATAGGAATGCATTTTATATGACAATTCGTAATTAATGTTGCCCTGTTTTTGCTCTTAAATTTACGTAAAAACAAAAGTTATTTCGACTGGCTGGTTTTGAAATGAAAGTACTGTGTAAAAACTCCATAAATGTAAAGTACTTTCTTTAGTTTAATCCAAATGTATCTCCATTTTAGTAACAAATGTGAAAACTAGGTTCTGCAATTTTTTTCATTAATATTTAAAGCAAAGTAATTTTCGAAAATTCTCCCAAGAACTTTAGAAACTATTTTATAATGTGTATTTGATATTCCTATTTTCATATAATCATTTTGAATCAATCAGTGCCGATTAGTATAACCTTTTTTGTTTTAAATTTCAATTTTAAGGCAATAAAAACCTATTGCAACTTCCTAAGACGAACAATATCTTTTCCATTTCAAAATTAATTTTAAATAAAAAATATTAGAAATCTAGAAATCTGATATCAACGGCGAAACCCGAAAACTCCACATTTTAATGAATTTCAGATTTTGGTGTCATCTATTAGCTATTTGTAGCACTGTATAAAATTGTGTATCATCCTTTCCTGCAATAATTGTTCCAAATTGGAGAATATAAATCTATGTAACTCCATACAGCTGACATTTATAAATAAAAAAAGTGTATCTCTGCCTTAGATAAACAAATTATTTATTTGAGATCTCTGCTAGTTTGGTAGTTTGCACAATTGATTCAGAACAACGTTGCAAAACCCTTGGACCTAATTAACAACGAAATGTGAGGTTAATTATAGGAAAATAAAAAAAAACATATTTTCCACAAATCGATAGGAAATTTTAACATTCCAAACAAAATTTCTTAAATAAAAAGTCAAGATTTCCTAACAGTTAGGAAATCTTGACTTTTTATTTAGTTTGACAACATTAATACGTTTCCATAGTAACGCAACCAATTTTATTACGAATTTCAAAGCACCATTTGTGAATAAAATTATTCGCGATTTTTTCAAAATTAATAATTATCGAATTTTAAACGATTTGCGGAAACATAGTATGTTTACCTCGTAAGAAAAGCCACATTCCTGAACTATGTGTTACTAAGTCTCGGCGTGCGCTTCGACTTAGCAATCTTCACAGTCGTCCAGGAATGTTAGACTTTTCCTACTTGGTAAACAATATACTATTTATGATTTTCTGTGTTTAAAAATCCTATAAGAATTAAATTGATTCCCGTCGTTGGCACTAACAATAAAATCAAAAATGGAACCGCACAATCCTCAATCGAGGTGTACTTATAGAACCCTTAAGAACATTAAACAAGAGTATAAAATTATTTATAAAGAATAAATAAAGCAATTTATAAATGTGAAATGATTTTTTATTATGAATGAAAATGTATTTTAATTAATTCAGTGTCAACATTGAACAATACATTCACATACATAGATAACATTGCACCAGCCCTGGTGCGGCGAATCCAAGTATTCCCGAGGTATATTCTAAAGATTAATCTTAAAAGTTAGAGCTCACACAAAAAGAGTACTTTTTGTAATGGTTAGGTAGGCTCTAATGAGTGAACTAAAAATTAGAAGGGGATGGCTCTCAAAAGCTTGTTCACTATTATTTTGTCTGCGAATGTAATATAGCACTGAATTAATCCTAAATTCCTTCTCTATTCATATCAATTTTTCTTAA
Organism: Psylliodes chrysocephalus; assembly: GCA_927349885.1. Lineage (NCBI taxonomy): Eukaryota > Metazoa > Arthropoda > Insecta > Coleoptera > Chrysomelidae > Psylliodes > Psylliodes chrysocephalus. Next base: position 22,661,289 of record OV651822.1, on the reverse strand, counting down.
TCTATTGAGTGATCGTACTATGTGTAGCGAAATGGCGAACCTGTCGTGTTTGTAGCTACTGGTGGACTATCTGTAAGTTAAGAAATAATGGGGGATAGTTTAGAAGAGCAGAGACCTAGAACAAGTACATATTTATTACCAAGATGCCAATTAAATAATTTGTTAATAAACGTTCTATTTATATTACTATGATGTGAAACCAATCGCTAGGGGTTGATTTCAAGATCGATGGTGGTTTCCGCTATGATATTTATTTATCCTAGTTTTCGATTTTGAAATTGTGTGGCCCTATGTGCGCAAGATTATGAGAGCTGAGCAAACCAACCATTTAATTTTTTTATTTTCATATTGGATTGAATTTTATGTGGCATATTTTCTTTTGTTTCAGGAAAATTTAAAAAAGAAACAGCAACTCCCCAGCGCCCCCTCGAGTCTTAGCGCTTTACGAGATACCACGACGGCACAACCTACCATTAGTCATATTCCATCCTCACCTATCACCGATCTTCCCACAGATGTAAGTATTATTTCTTTATCTATTGTTCTTTTCAGCGTTTTTGGTGTATACGGCATCACTGTCATATATGAAATAAGTAAACAGACAGCCTTGTATTACCAGTGGCTGTGCTTAATTGTCGATTTGTTCACTTATTGTATTTCCAGGAATTTTTAATTTACTGAAACCCGATAATTAAATTTATTGAAAAACACTTCAATTTTATGCAGTTTACTCAATCAGTACATTGACAATAATAGATATACAAAGGATTGTTTTTATTTAATCAACCAATACTCTCAATTTTACTTGATTAGTGTAATTAGTTATGTTACCATTGCTTCTTATCTTGGTTGTCACTTTGGTTTTGTGTTATTAAGTTTCTGGCAAAAGTAAATTATACAAATAAACTACTTTTAATTACACAGTTATTATTTTATTTTCAATAAAAATACATATGTTAGGATGAAGATGTGTGGGATGATCACATCACCTTCCACTACGGGTCTATTGTGGCTTATAAAATAGGTTATATTCTGAAATTCAAATGTTCCAAACTTATTCTGGCTAGTGTTCTACATTATTTAAGTTGGAATATGTAGTGCAATAGTGGCGTTTTTTTCACAAATACTATTAAAAATGTTTTTTTATTTGAAAATGTAAAAAAAACTAACAATATAATATTTAAATGTTAGTCGGGTAAGTAGCTTTTCTTTTGTTCTTTTTAACGTCAAAACACACAATCTAAAAATTTCTCAAGCAAGTACCATTTTATAATAGCGTTCCTGGTTTTTGCTTAAAAAGTTTTCAAAAGAGACGAGTACTGCATAGTGTCAGTGATGCGAACTTCAATACTTGTTTTCTGACAAAAATAACAGATATGATACTATTTCAAAGGGTTTTATATAAATATAAACTAATCTTTAAAATTTTGCCGAGGCTACGTAACAGTCAAGTTAAGGCTGGGAAATGGACTAAAAATGGCTGCCGTTTCTGTCATTTTACAACGTGTTACTAAATCATGCTTTTTAGATTAATAAAGAAAAATTACAAGGAAATTGAGTTATAATTATAAACAGCAATGTTGTAAGAATGAATTGAATATAAACATATTCGATAATAACTAATCATAATTTCACATTATCATTAAAAACTTGAAAAATTTTATTGCAAGGATTTATTAAACAAATTGTTTTCAATGAATTCTCTATGATTTTTTATTAACTATCCTACAATATGACGGTTGTCGGTCTAATAATTATTACAAAAAACATGATTTCAATTTGCAAATTTTGACACAATTTTTAAAATTGACGCGTTAATTATCATGTCATTTTAGTACATCGTGTTCACCACCAATGCGACATGCAAGGCTGAGTTAACATATGCATTGGAACTTGGGCGACAACTAATGGTTGCCAATCAGAAAAGTAAACGTCATATGTCAAAATAATGGTTGACCAATTAGAAATGCAAACGGCATGTTAAATTATTTCAAAGTACAATACGAACCGACGTTCAAATATACTTGTATATGTATGTTTACAATGGTTTTAAAGATATTTATAAGAGTAACAAAATTTTCCTCCATGGACAAAATCGGGAAGCTTTTAAGGCACAAGCACTTTTGTTAGTTGACAAGAATTAAAAAAAAAATAGTTTTGTACGTTGTCAAACCTGCTTTATACAGTGAGTGCCAATAAGTTGGATCTATATGTGATTTTTTTTTAATATTACGATTGGAAAAAAACATCGCATACCAATCATCTCTGGTTAATTAAAAACTTAAACTAACCCATATCAAATTTGACTACTGGAATTAGTTCTGTCAGTCTCGTTAAAAAAAGGATTTTTGAGCGATTTTTCAAAATTAATTTTAAGAACTGAAGCCAAATGGATATTTTTCTGCAAGATTAATTTTGAGTTTGTTTGAAGTAGGTATTATAATCAGTTTTAGTAATGTTAATTGTATTGGTTTATGAGCAATTTTAATAAAAACTAATTCAAAAATACCTAAATATTTTTGTTTATTTCAAAAATAATTATTGATAGGACCTGGGTGGAGGAAATATAAAAAATAATTAGACATAAAACAATTAAAAAGTAGTTTATTATAAAAAAAATTATAGTACATTACAATAAAAACAACCTAAAATATAATACAGATGTCAAAAATATTGGAAATAAATCCTTTATATATCTTTCAACATTTAATTTTTGTTACACTTTTTTTATTCATTGAGGAACTTGGAACCAAACGAATTTTGGGAACACATGACTTTCCAATTGCATTTCTTATTTCTCTTCCTCTTTCTTCTCGGGACATTTGTATGATGCCCCATATTTTATAAGGTAAAAGTTTATACATTAACTACTAAAACGTACTATCACTAAATTTATCCTTATAACTAATAGCACAAAAATAGACTTCAATCCTTCAACATTTGAGTTTTTTGCTTGTCAGTTGCCAACTACCAGTTGCTTAATTCCGAAATTCACAATAATCGATCCAATCGATTGTTAATTTTCGCAATTTTTGTCTAATCAACAAAAGCAGCGATCACGTTATTGTCAAATTATAATTTTACTTAAGTAACATCATGATGCATTTTAGAGGTACCATTACCTAACAAGTAGGCATAAAAAAATAAAAATTATTATTTTATTATCGAAACGAATCCAGGAATCATTCAAATGGTAAAATAATCGATTTATATTTATAGAAGTTTTGTAAATTTTTAGGTAAAATGTAAACAAAACCCTTCGAATTAGGAAAAACCATAAAGTAATAAAATTTCTACCCAACCATAAAATACCTTTCACTCCAACCCAAAAATTGCGATGTGGAAAAGTTCAATTGACCCGGTTCTTTAGGATTAAAATTATTATTATTATGACCGTCAAATATAGTTTACAAGTGAATACAATATACCAGTGATTTGAATAAATGTTGAAATATTATTCTAAACTAAAATTTAATGTTTTTTTCTTCTTATCATATTTAACCTACTTACTACTTACCAACTGGGTACAAGTTTTGACAGATTAATTTTTCATGTAACAGTGCAATTATTAAATTGAAACTGAATATCGCAAAATATATTATTTATCAAAAAATTTATGGGTACTGTCTACCTAGATTTGGCAACCTGGATATAAAAACAAGTACGCTTGAAAATAAAATTGTAATACGAGCTAGAGGTACAGGTATTGCCATCTATGTACAATGTATTGAATACTTGCTTTGTTGCAAAACCGCTGGCTCAAATGTCGCAGCCTTAACTGGTATGGTCAGACCAGTCCCTGAACAATTTAGTCGAAACTGTCTAGTATTAATTTTTCAAATGTCATGATAAATACTTACAAGATCAGGCACCAGTTTTAAACATGGACTTCAGATTGGTGTATTTAGTATTTTTTTATTATATTCCTTATTCGTATTTTTGATAAAAAAAAAAAATATGAGATATCGTTGAGGTTTGACTTTATGTTAAGAGTTAAAACATTCATTAAATATTGGAAGATTCTCTTTTTTGTGTGCAAGTGCAATAAAAACTGACAATTGACCTGCAATGACTATTCACTAGACAGTTTTGACTTCCAAAGTCAGACAAAATTTCTTGACCGTTCTGACTGATCAATTGATTAGTCATGACTGGTCATGTGGATGGTTTTTTTTACTAGATGTTCTCTAACGCTTGGATCGCTCACTTAACTCATCCTGATATCTTTGTAGGGCAGTGTGTCAAGCTCTGGCTAAATCTTACTGAATATAATAACAGTATTTAGACTAAGTATCTCTGTGATATATTTGTGGGTATGATTTCATTGATTGCCGTGTAGACCAGTGTAGTAGTTTATGAACCATGTAGTATTCGAATGTTAAAAATAAACTGCATATGCATCGTTCTGTTGCTAACGGTCGAAAACTGCTGCTCTAACTATGGAGTGTAGAGGAAAGGAGGACAATCTCGTATGGTTGTTTATCTCAAAAGTGTCCACCCAAAAGCAGTAAATAAGGTTTTGGTTTCAGTAAGTGACCAGAATGATATAGTTATGTAATTGCTCATCCATATGTAAATTAGATAATGAAAGTTGGGTTTCTATTTAAATAAACGAAGATATATGTTATTTTATTAATTATTAGAGGAATAAAATTGGCTGAAAGTCATTAAGAGTTTGTTCTTGAAAATCATTACAATAATGGTTACTTTGTTTTTTTGATTGAGGTTGTAGCTTGTTATTATTAGTTTCTGCATTTTGTTGTTGTTATTCACTTTATTTCTACTAGTATACAGCTGTTCCTCTAGATTTTCAACACTCATAACTGTTTCACGATGCTAGATTTACATGTACGTGTTCAATTGTTGGCAAAGCTTTTTCATGTAGCTTTTTTTTTAGTCCTACATTTTTCTATGATCTGTCTAAAATAAAGCTGACAAATATAGTCTGACTTTTTAAAATCCATGTGCAATTGGCAATTCTTTTTGATGTTTGTACAAAAATAAATTCAAAATTATGAAATTTTAATCCCCCTAAAACATTTAGAAGCTATTAACTAATTGATAGTTCATAAATTTTAATAATATAAATAATACAATATTCTTTTCAAATTTAATACAAACAAGAATCATTTTATACATTATATGGCTTGGAAAAACAATAACGACTGTGGCATGTCTTTTTTATTTTTGGAACCTTTGCAACACTTGAACAGCTTTTGATTGCATACATTTTCCCCATTTTAAGATAATAATCTTTATAAAATCCATGTCCAAAGACTTTAGCTAATTGGCAATTCTTTTTGATGTTTGTACAAAAATAAAAACATAATTATGAAATTTTAATCTCGCTAAAATATTTAGAAACTATTCACTAATTGATAGTTCACAAATTTTAATAATAGAATTAATTTACTAATTCTTTCAAATTTAATACAAACAAGAAACATTTTATACATCATCTGGCTTGGAAAAATGATAACGACTTTGGCATGTCTTTTTTTATTTTTGGAACTTTTGCAACACTTGCAACAGCTTTTGATTGCACATGTTTCCCCCATTTTAAGATAATAAACTCATATTATATTACAATAACATTTGACTATTGTCATCAAAATTTCTCTAGGATTATAAGCTCAGTCACTTTTCACCATGTAGTTTTTTAGGTTATATCCTTATTTACATATGTGTGAGCAATCTATATAACTACAGTGCAACCTCTTTAATCCGCACACCTAATTGTCAGAGCTTGTTCGGATTATCGAATTGTTCGGATTAACGAATATACAATAAAACACCTCTTACGCATTTTTAGACCTTTAGATCTATGTATGTATATTGATTTTTGTACATTTAAATGCATTATCAAACTACGTATGGGCGAAGCGGGCCGCGCTGCAGGTCTTTTCCTGTCAGCGTTCGGATTACAGAAGCGGCGTTCGGACTATCTCGCATCACGATTTGCGTTCGGATTAGCGTGGGTTCGGATTATTAATTTCATACATATTGAAAACAGAGTTAGTTCTCCTTATCTCTACACTCCATAGCTCTAACAAACCTTATATGAAACCACAGGCCTGTCACTCCCTATACTTTCCATGTTAAATTCTGGCTCAATTCTCAATGACTTCAGCACCTCTTCCCTATTGGTTTGGGGTATTTTTGACAAGTCTGGGGTCACAAATCAGCACGTTGGTTTGTTAACACATGAGAAAAATAAAATCTAAAAGTAAAAAATATTTAGGTTTTAAGCCACTTGAAGACAAAATTAGTGTGGTCATTACAAAATTTATGTTTTTTTGGTTTTTAAAATAATGTTTCCTCCATATTCGTCTGGAGTATTTTTGACAAGTCTGGCGTCACCAATCAGAACGTTGGTTGCAGTTTGCAGTTTTTCATTACACAGACCTTTACGATGTATAAAAAAATTCGATTATAAATAAATGTTTGAACCAAAAAGAGAAATTATCAGAAAGCTAGGTTACATTAGATTAAATACATTTACCCGCGTAAAATATTTTAAATTTTCAAGGTCACAGACTTTCAGATCGATTGACATTTGAGTGCGATCTCTTGTGTACTCTTTGATAAAATGATAAAAATTATTTTTTAAAATATCCTTCTAGTCAGAAACACTATTCAAGTAGGCATTACTGCAGCCTCTACTCTAGTTCATTATCTTAAGTAATTAATCTAAGTCTATCCACTATATCATAGTATCTCAGTGCAATTATGAATTATGCATAAGTGGCCTAATTATTTAGACTTGTGACATCAAGTAAAAGTTTGTAACCTAGTTACTGAAACGGCATGACAAGTTTCATAGTTCTTGATCAAAATTCATCGTCATATAAATGTCATCATCCAATCATTCATACAAATCTCCATCGGCATCTAAAAATAACCAAGAGGGTGAAAATGTAGAAAAAATTGACCTGGAGCGAAAATCTCCGACTCCCGATAGGACTAACATAACCTCAATCAGTAATGGCGACTCTTTGTTTCGCCATCAGTCCGATAATGAACTGAAGCTTTCTCTTAATGAAGTCGGTATGAAAATGATCAGCTTTTTAGAAAATAAATAAAAAAATAGTAGGTATTTAAATTTCAGACAGACCACGTGTTAGACCAAACCGACAACTGAGGCAAGTTAGTCGATGCTTTTCAGAAAGGCAAAGTCGGAGAGATAAAAGAAAGGTAAATTAAGAAGCATAACAGGTCGTTACAATCAATCTAAAATTATTTACTAGTCAAAATAAACTATTTATAAATTCATCTCCAAATAAATAGTTATAAGTCATGCGATATTATTGTAAATTTCATGTAATTTTTGTTTCCGATGATGTGAAATAAATCGCTAGGGGGTGGTTTTATTATCGATGGTGGTTACCAGTACGATAGTGTTAGCGATCGTATTTTCGATATTAAAATTGTGTGGCCCTATGAGCGCAAGATTATGAGAGCTGAGGAAACTTTTTATAATTAAATTATCTCCTAGTACAATAAAGTCTAAAGGTAATTTTTATATTCCAAGGTGTGGTAAATAACTTAAATATGCGTATTTTATTAAATATCTTTCCCAAAGGTATAGATGCTAATTTCAATTGTTTACATTAGTTGTTCATCATAATGATGAGGTATTTGGTCCATTGGTTAAAACTAAATGTTTATGAAAAAAACGTTTTATACAAAGCTTATTATGAGTCCATGAGTCCTTGTGTTTCTCAATTGATCAATTTGACCAAACTTAAAATTATTATTCATCATTAAATATCGTTCTTTAACAATAATAGTATAAATTATGGATGTAATTTCACATTCAAAATTTTTTCAATTATCTTTTTAAAATAATTTTTTGGTGTTTCAGGCCTCCGAAGAACGTTCGAATGCCGCAACGGCGGCGGCTCAAGCGGCGCAGGCAGCCGGAAACGCCGCCGCTGCCGAGACCATTGCTGCTGAAGCAGCATCCTCCTCTGAAGGGGACGCCAGTGGGGAAGAAAAGGATGATAAGGACACGAAAAAGAAGAAGAATCGATGTGCCACCTGTCGTAAGAAGGTCGGGTTAACAGGTAAAGGTTATTTGAAATTTAGTATTTTTTTTTATTTTAATTAGAAAAATTTAATCGTCAATAAGCTCATTTAGTGAAAAAGTTAAGGAATAACAACACTGGGATGTCAACAAAGAAGCAGCACAGTGTCATTTTGAAAGTGAAAATAATTTAATCCTATTTAAAGCTTATAGGTTGTAAGCTGATAACCTTTTACATGTCTTTGTTATTCTATTTTATATATTTTTTGTATTTGTATTCGAGGAAACTTATCCTAACTTATTCAAAGTGTGATCTTTAAAGTGGAGATAATTAATTCTTCATTTAAAGTATGTTGATGACCACAATGTTATATCGATTTCATAAAAATTTTGTGGAAACAAAATTTCCAATTTGTAAAATTTAAATAAGAAGTGAAGATGTGTTTGCTCGAATCGTTAACAAATGAAATTCATTGATATTTTTCAGTCAGAATGAATGTGTAGCCTCTTCGTTTTTCTTTTGTGCTTAACATCTCAGTGATATGACCTTCCTCTACAATTGACTCACACTAAATGTGCTTATTTGTGGTTGAATATAAGACTATTATTTTAATTGTAACCTTTATCATTTTTTATAGTAGTATATATTTTTGACTATGTCATGCACTACGCCAAAGGAGGGGGCTATTAAATGTCATTTATCTTATTTTCCTAAAGATTTTTTTTGGGGCTTGTTAAAATATTTTCTTCAAAGTTAGTTACTATCCAACCACTCATCACGAAATCTATACCCCACGTTGTGTGACACAATTTTGGTTCCATGGACAGTTAGTTAACTTCCAACCAAATTTAATAAAAACAATTGAATTAGACATATACGTTTTTAATGTTTTCGTTTTTTACTTCTTCTAAATTTTAGGCGTTTTCGGAAACTTACTAGGATCAGAAAGATTATGAATCCTATTGTTCGTTTACCTAGTGTTACTAAGCCTATCCGTGTTTGAAAACTAGTGGATTACCAATCCAGTTTTGGGATCGAGATCAATATTTGGCGATCCAGTAATAAATCCAGATGCGCACCTCAGGTTTTTATAAAGAGAGAATGCAATTTTTGGTGTCTGGTGTCTGCCAGTAGTAGTTTTGAAGTTTTTTCTGCATTTAATTATTTATAACTTGTAATGTTTATGCCCATATTGCGACTACAAATGTTTAATTAAAATGCTTAACGTGGAAAAAGTCAAAGATTGACAAACGTAGATAAATGGGAACAATAATCCAACTCGTTGGTAAACTGTCGGCACTAAATTCAATGATTCACATAATCTATCAGGTAAACACAGTCATCTGGATTTGTTATCTATAGTAGGATTCCGAAAATGCCAAATGTTTGCAGGTCATAAAAAATATTTTAAAGGTATGTAATTGGTTACTAAACGATTATATATTTGATGCATGTTATCTATCTACTTTAGGAATATATTAAAAAAACTGTATTATTTAAAACACAAAATGAACAACACGAACTCAAAAAGTACTATCAATGTAATTGTCAGTGGAACCAAAATTACATTATCACTAACTTAGCATTCTGTAAACCACCAAAAGTTTAACTAAAAAGTTACTTACTTTGCTATATTTTAGCAAATAAGTTTTACAGTAAATTTAAAAAGTAAATCTAGAAATTACTCTTCAATTTGGAACCCTACTCATCCAAAGAATGTTTTATGTTCGTGTATATCCTTTCTATACAATATTGAAGGTCCGTACAAATGTGAAATATTGGTTGTGAAAATCACTATTTTTCAAATAACAAAAAAAGTGTTTACATTTTTTGGAAACTTTACAATGGCTGATTTTTTGCAAAAGTAATTCAGGTTCGGTAATTTGACGCTACAAAGCATAGTAAAAAGAAAAATATTTTTATAACATCAGGATCAGAAAATGGTACATTGCTGCTTGATACATATTGAAATGAAGGCTCCCATGATAAAGACAGGTTTTTCCTGTGGTAGTCCTAAATTAAGCTCTTCAGTTATTTTGTTTCTTTCTTTTATCTGTTTACATATACAAGCTACTAGTAACCTAACATTGCTGATTTTAATTTCAAGTCATAGCGATTCAACCTTGTTTCAAATTTTTGGCTTATGCATTCACATTTTGGTTTGATATGTTACGTTTGATAAATATGCAAACACCCCATCCATCGGTTCCTCAATATTTACGTGACGTAATCTGGCATACATATAAGGCTATCAGGTATTTGATCAGTTAAGCATGTTTCTGTAATTAACATTAGCATTGGTAGTTTATTTATGGAACATACAGCAATGGACACTTTTAGTTTTTTGTTTATTCTTTCATCATTGTAGGAGAAAACTAATTATAATAAAATTAAAAATATTTGTTAATGAGTACTTTGATAAATAACTTTGACAATGAAAAGTAAATCAGTCTTCTTTTAATATATGACATTGAATTTATTCAAATTTGACATTGTGTAATATATTAGTTTTGCTTGTCAAGGTTTAAATACATGTCAATAGTAAATCTGTTTTAAATTTTTGACTAAATTTTGATTAAGGTTAAATTGAATATGGATCTATAGGAGATTAATGACATTTTCGATGATAATGATGTTGAATTCATAAATTTTATTTGCAATCTGAGAACTTGTGGACGAATGTATATACCATATTCATAAATGGGATGATGCATAAAATAACGAGATTCTCATTCAAAATTTGATTGTCTCTTAAATTAAATTATTCAGCTCACAAAGTACCAGACCTTAAACTACTTTATTACGATCTCCAAGTAATAAAAAAAAACTAATAATGTATGTGTAAAATTTAATGACACATTGTCTTGTTTTTGTTAAAAGTTAACTGTTATTGGAATACAAATTATGGCACATTCTGTCTGCTCACTCCATCCACATGGGGCGAACCTAGTGATCATATAAAAACGTATTTTACTAATTTTAGTTAAATATTGTCAAAAAATTATTATTTAAAACTCTTAAATACTTACATTCAATCATAGTGTAATATATTTTTATTTTTAGGTTTCGAATGTCGCTGCGGAGGACTCTTTTGTGCCATCCATCGATACAGCGATAAACACGACTGCAGCTTTAACTACCGGGAGATGGGCGCCCAAGAAATTCGACGCAACAACCCCGTTGTGGTAGGCGAAAAGATTCAAAAGATCTGAGCCCCGCCGCAACGTTAAAAACACAAAAAAGGCGTGTGCCATGCGCTCCACAGTGATCAATATAGACTATTATTAAAAATTTTGATTATCTCGGTCGGGGCGCGACTAGTGCAAAACACAAAAACAAAAGACTCAAGTGATTTATTATACGGTACTTTTATTTACAATTTTGCCACTCAATTTCGTCTTTTAGTTTTATTTCCATTTAATAAATCTAGATATATCTATATATATACATGTCATTTTAGCTTCTTTGTTGATTGTATATAAATATTACTGGAGGGAACTGTTGGGATGTTTGCTGATTGTTGGTTTCGTTTTGGTTGACCAAATCTTAATAAAAGATGCCGGGACAAAGACACACAGTGTAATCAAAATGATAAGTTACAAACAGTTCTTAGAAATTCATAGCATATTTATAAACAAGTAATTTACTGCTTTTTATATATTTCTAAAAAAGCGGAAAATTAATTGTAGTTGAAAACTTTCACACTATTTTGTTTTAAAAATTCATATATTCTTACAAAAATTGTAGACTTGTTCTCCCACACTGTGTGTTAAAATAAAATGTTTATTTTTGTTAATAGCCTTTTCTTTTCAAGTACATTAATTTAAGTTTAAAAAAAATAGTAAACATTCTGAATGTTTGTAATACAAATTTTTACCACTGTTAACTACCAATGTAAAAATAAAGAAAATTTATTCGATAATTTTATACTTAAAAACAGTTTGAGCTAGTCAGTTTTTGAAAAGCTTATGGGTTAATTTTTGTTAATGTTTGGATATAATTAAATATGTATACTGCCAAAAAAAAAACGTTATTTCCATGGTTTTGAGAAAAATTATTTAAAAAGTATATATTTAAAAATTTGTGAACTAGGATTGTTTAGAAACCAACAAACAAAACAATTTTTCTCACAGCCATATTGAATGCAGCAAACATGTTTTAGAAGTATGTCAGCATATTGGTAAAATATGTCCCCACCGTAAATGCGTTACTACATTTATATATTTATGGTTTAATAAATTATTTTTTAAACAGATTTTAAAAGACTGCATTATTTTTTACCCTAACTATGTAAAGATTATATTATTTTAATAATTTCTAATTGTGAAAAATTGCAGTTTTATGAGTTTTATAAAATTGTTAAAAATATGAAAAACAGTGCAATATACAGTAATGCTTTAATAACAAAATATTTAAATAAAATTGTTGTAAATGAAATCCATAGGTTTTTTAAAAACAAAAGACAATGATGTCGCACAAATTTCAAACTATACGACTATAGAGAACATATTTAAATTGTGTTAATGATTGATGTCTGAATGACATGGAATTCAAATTACTAACAGTTGAAACATTCATCAAAGTTTAATAAAGCATCCATATTTGATGTTTTTGCAAGTGGCTGGTAGATAAGTCCAGGAAAAAACAATTGATTCTTAAATTGGTTAAGAAAATTATCCAAAATAGTTACCGTTGTTCACGGACTAGTTTCATAGTGTTAAAAGTAAATAGGAAATACTACAATATTGTACTAGTCAACAGCAAACGCACACTATTGTGATTTATTTAAATATGAAAATATATATTATTAGAGTTTTAATGTAGTCGCAACTAAAATGATCAAAAACTCGACATCACATTTGTAAACGTTTCTTTTAAAATGTCAAACTCGACACTAAAATAAGTCTAAATATACAGGGTGTTCTAAAATTCCATGCAAAAATTACACCAAATGAAATCATGGAAGGGTAAAAACTACCATAATCCTACTATAAATGATATTGTATTTTTTTAAGTGCTGTCCCTGTTCCCTCAATTTTTTTTATGGAGAGCTGTATTTATTTGTATCATTTTCTTGCAAGAAACATGTATATTATGGTATTTGAGTAAAATTTTTTTGGACTGATGGTTAATGACTTAAAATTTTCAATAAAACTAAGTGGGTGGTTATTTACCTAACCCGAACACTTTCGATTTTAACGTTATTACAATGGGTCCTATGATTGAACGTTTATGTTATCCATAACGTACATGTTAGGTCGAGTTTTAATAGTAACGAGGCAAGTTCGCATGATGAAAAACTGATAAATTAGAACATAACAGGCGGAAAATAACAGTAATGTGTTGGAAAAAGTTTTCCATCATACGAACTTGCCTCGTTACTGTTAAAACTTTGCCTAACATGTACGTTACGGATAACGTAAACGTTCAATCATAGGACCCAATGACTCTTCAATTAAAATAACTACATAACGTTTTTGAGTAATCAAAAAAAAATTGAAAATTTTCTTTCAACTTTGAAGCTTCTCACAGGCAAACGAAGCACTTTGTGATATAGGTAATTTTGACTCTATCAGCTTATTTTGATCTCACCAACATATAGTAGCTGTATGTACACGGAATTTTGGGACACCCTGTATATGAATACAATTTTTATCTACGAAATTAATTAAACCACAATAATGTGCTTTTAAATATCACAATTTTGTATACTACAGTACCTCTTTAAAACTTCATTATCAATTTATCCTAATTGAAAAAGTTTCAAAGTAACGTAGTTTGATTGCTTGTTTCACTATTGACAGGTTTTGTGTACATATACTAAACCTAAACAAAACCAAACCGAAATCAAGAAAATCCTGATGTTCCTCAGTCCATACAAATTGGTCTACAGGGCGTCAAACAACGCCGCGCTCCTTTTACAAGCGAGTTGTGGGACATCCTGTTTATAGATATTATTTACCTTTGGTAAGGGTCTTTATAGCGCCCTATCGGCTTCTGCAATTCTAATCCAATTTTAATGTAGAAGTTTTTGTTTTATTGTATCCCTGTCAATCGGAGGTGGACAAAATACAGGGTGATGCTGTCGTGTCGAGGGCAAGCAGATGTATTGGAATTTTTAAATATAAGAAATTTATGTTGCTTTTGTATTTTTCTTTCTTAGTATTTATTTAATGACATAATGACCATAAATTTGCTCTATTGAAATATACATAATTATTTTTAAATTTTAATTGAAGTACATAAGTAAAAAACTTTCAACTAATGAAAACTGAGAACTCTCGTTTTTTGTACAAACTTTGTCTCGATCCTTCAAGTCTTTCATCTTTACACATATGTTGTTATAATAGGCCAGGAGGGAGAGTAGATTTACCTGTGAAAAATTAGAATAAAGTTAAAAATTGCTAAGTTGGTCCAGTTTGATGTCCTAGTGATCCTCTATCAATTGCTCCCAGGCTATGTGACTTGCATTTGAAAAAAAAATAATTTTTGTTAACACCGCACAAACGGGTAGTCTGAAATGAAAAAATCTTGTGCAGTATTCTTCTAGAGAATATTTGTGACCAAAAATACTACCCTAGTATTTATAGTACCCTTTAAAACGTCCTGAATAGAGGAATGTTTTGTCATTGAAGATCACGCTCCCATGTTTCACACTGTTTTCATTTCGCGAATGCTATGAGCCAAACGGATGGTTGTATTGAAATTTTTTAAACATGAGTTATATCTGAATAAACACACTTTACAAACGTTTTTCATTCGCTTCAATATATTGACAATTGAGTGAATGGGAAAAGTCTAGATGAAGAATGTACAAGAATTTTTCATTTCAGACTAGCCGTTTGTGCAGTGTTCTAAAAAAAATCGTTTTATTTTAACCCTAAGAAAATGCAAACCTGTCTGGGAGCAATTGAAAGAGGATCCATCAGGACATCGAATTGGACCAATATACTAATTTTTCACAGGTAACCACTGTCCTGGGCGCTTCAAATGTCCGCCTTGAAATTAAATATAAGGATAATGCTACAATAAATAGTATATTGTTACTTCAATTGTCATTTTTTAATATTAATTGTGAGATAAATGCGTTATTAATGACGCACATGTAAAGAAACTATAGGCGAAGTACATCACGTTGTTGAAGGGCAACTTAAGCACTACAAAACTTTTTTGCCATTTTAAAAATATGTTTTGTTTTGATATTAGATTCAAGGTTATGTATAAAAGTTATAGATTATTTAGAATTTATCAATGTTTTTCATTTTAAACACTATTTTTTTAAATTAAGTCCTTAGGATAAAAATGAGTGGGATGATCTCATCGCGTTCCACTGGGACCCAGATGGATCTATTAAGTCCTTAATTTACAATTTAATAATTAACCCATTTTTAATTCCAAAAATTTGTTTTGTTTGTTTCTTGGCGAGTCATCACCCTGTAGAACTGACTCTTGCTTTACATTTAGTTTAATTTTTTGTTGTTGACTGAGTTTTTGGCCGCCTCCTATTGGAGGGAGTGTTTAAAGGACCCAGGTTAAAATTTAGTTTTTTTTTTGAGCAAATTTATTTTATGTGCAAATATAGGCAAAGCCTCTTGAGGAGTCGGTATTGCAGGTAAGAAAGTAGGTCGGTGGTAGGTGGAATCTTCAAATTACCATTATTACCAAAAATATTTTTCAACAAATAGTATAAACCGGAAAATTTCTTTTGAAATACTAGATTTCCTTTTAAATAAAGTGGAAAAGTAATTATGGTCAATCCATTAAATAGTTTGTGGAGTTTTTGATTTTTCCCAAAAACGTGATAATTATAACTACGGAACTTTTTATTACCTGTTTTAATAATATAAAGTAAACAATTTCAAACAATCATATTTGCATTTTATAATTATTTTAATCATGTTTGCTTTTTTGGCTTTATCATACTTAATAAATAATCTAAGACAATAAATCAATTTGATATAATTATGTAAAATACAATTTAATAAGTAGTTTTAGTATTGTAGGGCTAAAAACTCCATGAATTATGTAGTAATTTTATTATTTATTTATAAATAGTTATAAAAAGTCTTTGACTTGCTTTAAAACCTAATAACAATTAAATTCAAAAGCCACTTCTAATTTTTCAGAATTGAAATCTACTTTAATCACAAAAAAACGACTGTATTGTCAAATTCATTGTTTTTAAGTTATTGTTATTTGTAAGCCGACTGTCAAACTGTTCTAATCACTACCTCTTAGATTTGATCAGGCTATTATTAATGGTGGTGCAGTCGTTTTTCTGAAGGATATTTTCTATTTAATTAACTATTTCACATATCACTGTACCAAATTGTCTTTTTGAATGACGAGTTTATTTAATAAAATGTTGTATTTTTGAACTGAATTTAATTTTCAATCTAAAAACCTTTAAATTCCTTCTGTTGCGATTTTTGAAATTCAATAGATAAAATTTGAACTCTGCTTGGAGTTTGGGAAACAAAAATAAGCTCAAATTCATGATGGTAGTTTATGTACCACAGCGATAATACATGTTGGTATTGTCACTTTAGTAATAAAATTCAGTCAACTGGATTGGTCGAAAGCAACATCACGTGAGATAGGATTATATTCTCTATTCCGGGGGTTCGTGCACGTTACTTATTGGTAGCGTATAAACCGCTGATTCCTTTATCTTTAGATAAACGATTTCTATATTTTTGTGTTCAAATGACATGGACTTAAAAATTTCAACGAGTTTGCATGCTTATTTCAAAAATGTACTCAACATATTAGTTGGATCAATAGTAAAGGTGCCGTGCTTTTAGTCATGTCTATTTGAATTGGACATTAGGTGGTTTGAATCAAAAATAAGATGATGCTTTTCTTAAAAAATTGTCGCTAATAATTGCTTATTTTCCAATGAATAAAATTGTCAACTAGAATTTTGAAATATGTATTATGTACAGATTTCAACAATAAATACCCTTGTGACTAAATTGATTTCTTCCATTGACTAAAAGCACAGCTTACCATAAGATAAATCTGATAGGATTTGCTTTACTCTAGCTGTCTCTCCCACTGTGGGTAGAAGTTTGGGACTGATTTAAAATATTTAAGGTCTAAGACAAGCTATTGGAAATAAGGACAATAATTGGAACAAAATAATATTTTTAATATTATTTTTATATAACATTATAAAAAAATAGAAATTTACATTTTTATGTCTCAAATTTGTTTTGTAGATGTTCCTACAATTGTTACGGCTTCATTGGGTTGGGCATTTTTCAAAATAATGCTGACCATTATAAGTGGATAAAAAAAATAAATCCTCTTTTTATTAAAATTAAGTTTGCGGGGGATTTCAACTGACTTTGTTAAATTACATTTTTTTATTAATTTATTTAACGTCGGCTTGCGAGGTTTAAACCGACGCTAGTGAGCACGCTAACCCCAATTACCAGAAATTTAGCCGACGGATTTACATCTTTTCCGAAAGATGGTATACCTCTTGCTCATTGATATAACGCCTGCCGCTGTGGTATGCATCTGCATTCAGTTTGTTCGGAAGTACACCCACTGTCATTGAGATTGTCACCCATCCAACTATTAACTGCGCTCGGCCTCGCTTGACTGCAGATATCGATACACATAAGTAAACCTGCTAAACCGGGCGGCTGCCAAAATTATATCTTTACGACTATCTGTAAATGTCAGGGTCGAAATAGATGTTTTCATGCAAAACCACTAGTACGGTAGTGTAAACAAACGTACCGGAGCTCGCTACAGTTTAAAAGCAGTTTGTAAGAGATATTTCTTTGAGTTGTCTTTCCTATTATATTAGAGCGCGTAGTTTTTAGCACAAACTTGTCCTGCTTTTCTTTATTATTAACTTCAACACAAAAACTCATAAATCTTGATAAAATTAAACACGTGGCTCGATAGTAACAGACTAATGTCAACAAGTGAGCCAATGCACTGATGTCTGTATCTACGTTCTACCCAGGAAGGCGGAGCTAGGCCAATGCGCGTATAGATCTGCATAAACCGTTCCCGCTATTTGAGTCCCCGAGCTGGTTGTTATGGTGAGCTGTGCTAAAAGTAATATAACTTCAGTAGTAGCCCTAAAACAATGTCACTTCTGTGTATCGTGATTATGAAGACTCCTTTTCTATCTAGTCATAAGTCATAACCGTGATGTCACTGACCTATTTGAAGACTGATTTGATATGAAAGTTGTCATAAAAGTCATTAAGAATGGTCCTTTTCATTAAATTTGTGTTTTACTAGATACACGTGGGATACGAGTATTGTTGAAAACTAATTCATAAATTTTATTCATTGAAAAATAGCTTTGCTTCCAATTTTTAAAGTAAAAGCTATCGCTTCATTTTTATTAACACTATTCCTAACCACATTGCGTGAAATAGGAACATATTACAACATTAGTTACCATGATTCAAGTAAAAGCACTCTACCTCATACTCTAACTGATAAACTTTTTTGTGGAAATCGTTAATTTTCACTTGCGTCATTGTTCTTCCGGAGATGCAAATCATTTTTTAAAATACTACTAAAAAGTCACAAAAAGTGATAACTGCTGTTTAGTCATAGGGTTACCAATTATCAATATAATGAGAGAAATTAATTTGACAACAGGCTGAGTGCATTAAATCATGTGATTATGCATAGAACCGATATCAAAAGTTGTATTCAACAGATAATAATATCACGAATATATAAAATATGACAGCTCAATAATTTACAGTAACAGTATAAATATGTCTACTATAAATTTTACAGCATTAATGTATTATCAGTTATTAGTCAAGTACGGTGTATGATTATGGATTATTATTCAACTAAAATTATAAGAAATTATTACATTGTGAGTTGTGAGTGATATCTGTATAATTATACAGACGACGTACCACGACCACACGTACCTATTATTTGGACGGTTAGACATAGGTAGGTACTGTGTGCAAATAATGGCTCGTTCTATATAATTTATTATATTTACATCATGAAAAAAAGCATTTTAAAATTCGGGGAAATAGACTATTATCCAAAAAAATATATATTTTCCAGTATCACATTTCTCGATGACAATAACACTATAATAACAAAGAAAAGCGAAAAGACTATTTTTATAGCATCTATAGCCACCAAATCCCACATAAAATTTGTGGTATATTGTACATCGCTCTTATTATACATTTATATTGACAGTTGCCTATGATGTAGGCAACCAAACATACATGTACATTTGAAATCAAGAAGGTGTGTTAATATCTGTCATTTTGCCGCGTTTGAGAATCCACATCGGATGCATTTTTTACATCTCGAGCGTTTTTTTATCCACATCGGACAAATCTGTCCCATTACATTTACGTATACTGAATCACGTGATCAAAGATTTTTTACATCTCAGATGCATCCGATGTGGATTCTCAAACGTGGCATTTAGTATGTCATTATCAGGGCTGGTATTTAATTTTCAAAAACTCTATGTATAGTTTAAAATCAAAAGATGGATATTGACGGCTTTGCACAATTTCTAATACTAATATTTACAATAATAAAATTACCACTGAGGAAAATTGAACTAACTGTGAATAAAATTAATTAATATAAATAGAAAATAGTAATTGTTGTTTTTCGTTAAATAAATAATAATTGAAAATAAGATATCTTTATTTTTTAAAAGTACAGTCGACGGAAAAGTTCTGTAATGAACTCCTGAATTAAAATGGCGATTGACAATCGCTCTGCTCGCGCGTTAAATTATCTCGATTGTTAATCGCCCTTATTAATACACTTGTTCGTTAAATAATCCTTAAATGAACAGAAATTCGCTCGATCTATAATTAATTCTACATAAAGGCTGTATGTCACGATACTAAATTAAGTACTAAACTTAGCACTAAATTAAGTCATTAATTTAGTACTAAATTTAGAACTAAAAATATTTTTTTCCGTTTGCAACGATACCAATTTTTAGTACTAAATTAACTATAGGCGCACGCGCATTGACGTATTAATATACGTGAAATAAGCGGAGAAATGAAATATTCCTGGTAAAATAGACAAGTGAAGTAAATGGTGTTTTTATTATCAATTTGACATGACAACAACCAAATACAGCAATGCTACTATAAACCACGAAAAAAACAATAAAATCTACAAAATCAAACAAGCGAACTTTATTCAAGTCGATAATGCAAAATTTTCGCTAATTAAAAACAATGGTACAGAAAATACCGTCGTGTCAATTTTTTCTGTGAAAAACTTCTGCGCAACATTTCGACGCACTTTTAGTACTAAATTTAGTAGAAAATAGAACAAGTTCTAATTAATTAATGACTTTTTTTAGTACTAAATTTAGTACTAAATTTGCTGTTTGCAACGTAAATTTTTTTAGTACTTAAAAAATGCATTAATTTAGTTCTAAATTTAGTACTTAATTTAGCACTAAATTAAGTTATTAATTTAGTACTAAATTTAGAACTAAAAATATTTTTTTTCCGTTTGCAACGATACCAATTTTTAGTACTAAATTTACTATAGGCGCACGCGCATTGACCTATTAATACGTGAAATTAGCAGAGAAATGAAATATTCTGTGTGAAACAGACAAGTGAAGTAAATGGTGTTTTTATTATCAATTTGACACTAGTTGACTTGACAACAACCAAATACAGCATAATAACCACGAAAAAAACAATAAAACCTACAAAATCAAACAAGCGAACTTTATTCAAGGCGATAATGTAAAATTGTCGCTAATTAAAAATAGAAGGGTACAGAAAATACCGTCGTGTCAACTTTTTCTATGAAAAACTTCTGCGCAACATTTCGGCGCACTTTTAGTACTAAATTTAGTAGAAAATAGAACAAGATCTAATTAATTAATGACTTTTTTTAGTACTAAATTTAGTACTAAATTTGCTGTTTGCAACGTGAATTTTTTTAGTACTTAAAAAATGCATTAATTTAGTTCTAAATTTAGTACTTAATTTAGTATCGTGACATACAGCCTTAATAAATCAAAAATATTATGTTCTGGTTATAGAGAGCGGAGGGGCCCGTATTTAAGATTTGGAACCAGGGTCCCGCGTTGTCTTGTTACGCTATTGGATTTGGTTGATTATTTTATATTTATAAGTATTAACTAGTGCCGCGTTTGAGAATCCACATCGGATGCATCTGAGATGTTGTGAATTTTTTATCACGTGATAGAGAATTAGATCTGAATGTAGATGTAATAAACAAACGCTCTAGACTTTATTTGGTCACGTGATAAAATGTCAATGACAAGTTAGAAGTTTATACTTATTAAATTTGACTTTTGAGATTACAAATCAACCTAAATTTGAAATATTAACAAAAATTAAACAAACTAATCACTTTTATATTCATGCTAGCATAAACAAAGGATAAATTGACAAAAAAGGCTTCACAGAACACTTACTTTCTGGCATGGAACGAACATCTGATTCACATCTCATTTCAAATCGAGATGTAAAAAATGTAATCTGAACAGGTACATCTGGGATAAACAAACGCAGATGTAGATGTAGTAGATGTGTCCGATGTGGATAAAAAAACGCTCGAGATGTAAAAAATGCATCCGATGTGGATTCTCAAACGCGGCATATGTATGTATGTACTTGTATGTATTTTCGACAATAGGGCTCAAAATACCACCCTGTATCTATAGTATTAATCGACTCCTGTTCTAAGAGAAAGGTGAAAAAAGAATCGAGTGAATCGAGTTTATGATCGAAACCTCTTTGATCGAGACACAATCGAGAACATTAAACAGAACAATAACATAACACATAACCTCAATTTAATTAATTTTTCAAACAAGTATAGTGTACAGTACATAATATTTTGCTTTATGGTTTCTTGTTAATTGCCATGGTTAATTGTATGTATATTTTATTATAATGAAAATGTTTAATCTGCAATTTTTAGAATGATATATAGATATAATGCTTTACTTTTATATAAAAGTTCCTTGAAAAAACAATTCTATTTTTAGGACATCTGGTTTCAGCATTATCGCTAGTACCGTACCTATTTATTTACCAAAGAAATGGAACAACTTCCCAATGAAATTTTAATACGAATATTGCGCTTTCTGAATATCTATGATTTATTACAATTTTGTGAAGTGTTCAAAGACCTAGATTATTTTTTAAGAGATAAAGATGTAATAAGGTATGTAAGCTCGTTTACGTTACTTATCCTATTTTAATAATTTTAAAATAAACCAGAAATAGCATATTGGAAGCTGTGATATTGGTTTAAATAATACCGCTCTTATACAAATGTTAACCAGCCCACCCTACAAAATAAAGATGAGATGCATAATTATATTTAGACATTAGAGAAATAAAGAGAGTAGCTCTCGACTCATTTACCTGCCTGCCATTAATTGAGGCATGGTTACACCGGTACTGGGATAGCAAGTTAAGTATGCTACATTTGTCTATTCAATAGCTGTGTTAATAGCATTGGTTTTTTATACCATTCTCTGGGGTTCAGAAATGATAATGATAATACATTGTACAAGTAGGTACCATTATGTAAAAAATCAAAGAATGTTGAACTATCTTTAGCACCCGTTAGAATGTCTGCTCAGGTTTGGTAAATTTCCCAATACCAATCTTATTTTCTTTGTGTTCAGATGCTCAGAAAATACTTGTAAGGGGTGGGCACTAAGGGCAGTCATATTTGTTGGTTAGTAGGGAAAGGGCAGTCATATTTGTTGATTTTAGATTATCAAAGTTGGACCAAGTAAGAATTTGAGCTTTTGGACTGGGAGTTAGTAAGCTGGTCTGTCTAGGGGAAATATGTTTGTATAGAACCAGGACATTATTTTCAAATACATGAACATTATTTAAGATTATTAGGTGTTATTTAGAACTTCAAAATTCCTTATCCACAGTAGTGGTAATTCACAAGACACATATATTATTATGCCAAATAATGTAAACATCATTTCTACTTAATATTGGTACTATTGTTTAAAAACGATAATTCCACCTATTTTCAAGAAAAACAATTGAACAGTTCACAAGTCTCAGATGGGGATTTAAAAAAATATTATTTCATTACAAGTGTGTCAGATAATTGTGTCTGGTACATAATATGTTATTTCTTGTAAGGGAATTATTTTTGCTGTGAGATTATAGTCTATTATTATTATTATTAATATTATTATTTAACGCCCTGTATTTTATTCCACAGCAATATTTTATTAAGGTATATTTGGCCCTATCCCCTTATTTTGGTCAGAATAACCTGCCCTTAGTCTATGGCCCAATAGTTATGAATCACCCTCTATATTTTGGATGTTACCACCTGCTGATAAATAAATAAAATGGTAAACATGATTTTGTTTTATAAGTAGGTTTACCAACAAGCGACTAGCGCCCAAGAAATCATAAATTCCTCCATCCATGTCTTCTGTCATTTGTCATTCGGCACTAACAAGTGTACATAATAAATTATTGTTACATCTCCTATAAATTAAGAACACAAAAAAGACTTTGACAAACAAAGCTATTGTATGTTATGTGTTTTTAATAACAATTGATATATATGTTAAGACTCTTTGGATGTTTCAAAGTAGACGAATCCAACAAGAGTTTTTACAAAATTTTTCCAAGAAAACTACAACATATCTAAAAAAATAAAAAGAGAATATTCACAATTTTCAAATTTTTACATTAATATCTTCTTTAACATTGCTTTTAAGAGAAGTTATTTCGTCTTATAATAAACATTTGATAAAAATAAACTTCTAGAAGCTCTTTTATAATATTTGTTCTAAATTATGGAGGAATCGTGATTTCTTGGGCGCTTGTGGTATACCAATGCATATCCTGTACTAATTAAGTTTAGATTACCAAGATATTGGGACACAGTGAAATTGAAAAGCAATGTTATCTAATCTTTAATAAACATAATTCTATGGTTTTGGATTTTTAAAACTCTCATTATGACCAACTCATGCAACATTATCCACATTATTTATTTTTCTTATAGTGTTTTTTTTTAATCAAAGGTTTGAATGGCTGTACTTCTCTGAAGAACCTGTTATATGATAATAACGTAAACAATGAGCTAAACAAAGTGTCACCAGGTGTCACTTTCAACGCCTCGGCATAACGGTTGAAGGCATTTTTTAAACTTTTAAAATAAAATTATTAACAATAATCGTATTTATTCAATTTTCATATTTTCTAAACTAAAAAAAAAAAAATAAAAAAAAAACTAATTCTGGTCCCGCCAGGATTTGAAAGCGGTCACTCGCCAGGTCTCAAATGGCAACGTTAATAATTTCGACGTTCTAACCATCTGAGCTAATAGCCCTTACCTCAATTGAATGATCTAATCGGTTATATATTTAACCAGAATAAAGAGCAAACCTATCTTAGTTATTTTTTTTTATTTGGTCTCATCGGCATTGGCTGCTAAGGTCATTAGCCTCGTGTTCTGTGTAGGCATTGTTACTGTTTCCCAGCACCACTTTAGGAACAGCACTGTTAATTATAACCCAACAGTGAATGGTCGAGTGGGGAATCCTACCAAGGCATCAGAATTAATTTAAAATTATTTTAATAATAATTGTTAAAGATAAATATCTAGGATCTAATTTACAACAATTTCAATAATTTAACAATCATATCGATTTTAGTATTAATATGGACATTACATAGATCAAAATAGAAATTATGTGTTTGACATTTTGTGACAGCTACTGCGGAAAGTAGTATATTCGTACACGGGCGGAAAGTAAATTCTTATTCATACGCGTGTGATAAAGGGCACTTTCCATAGGACTATATAGTGTGATATGTGTCACTTTCCTAAGTGGTCGTAGGAAAACTACATTTCCAAACTAACATATATTTTTATTAGTGGCATGGTGAACCCATGAGGACGGGTGCCAATCCAATATTATAAATACCTTTTTTAACAAAATATAAATAAAAGAGGTAGTTTTTGCACGGGCGGCTCAATCACAGTCCTAGGCATACCACTGATTTTTATATCCGTTTTTAGTACAATAACCCCTGACCTATTCTTAGTTTTGTTGATATGTTAAGTCCAGGATGGACGAATTGCTCTAGAAATTCAGTTAAAAAATTGTAAATAGCTCGTTAACTAAGAAAGATACAAAGTTCATTTCATAAAAAAAAATAAAAATTCATAGTTCTTATTGATTTTAAGATCGATAAAGCAAGTTTCTTTATGTCAAAAAAAATACGGGGGGGTTAAATGGTACCCAACCCCTAACTTTTTTTAAGGGGGTCGCTTTAATTTTTTTAATATTGGGCCTTCAACTCTACAGCACTGGCAAACAATTCAAAGAAAAAATCGCAACAGCAAACTTTTTACAAAAAAAAACGTTTTTTTGAATGTTAGTTTAACACCCTGTAACTTTGTTAGGAGCCAGTTTTTGATATAGGTAAATATAGCCAAATCCACCTATTTTTTTGGTAATCTATCTGAGGAAGAATTTATGACATACCTTTTTGAAACACCCTGTATATACAGGGTGATTATAAATACGGACACAAGTTAACACCAAAAGAGAAAAGAATATAGACCTTTATCAGCCGTATGCATAGTCGATCGCCAGCGACTCGCCAGAGATTCATTTCGGCGTATAGCCAGAGATTCATTTCGGCGTATCGCCAGCGATTCGCTGGCGATCCGCCGGCGAAAGCCCAAAAAGCTGACGACTCGCCGGAGATTGTCACCGGAATGTCATTTCACGCAAGTTTTTATTTTCTTTTATAGGGATTATCACCGGTATCTCTCGCATTTTATTCATGATTCATTTCTTAAAACTCAAAAAATAATGAACGAATATCAAATTTTTCCCTATTCGCTCCGTGCGCGACAGCAGCGCCAATTTGTTTTGGTATTAAAGGAGTATTTCTGCCTATACTGACAAATACAATTTTTAATAGAATTCGTAAATAAAAAGTATATATGTTAGTTTTAATAAAAGTATATGGATTTATAAAACAATTAAAACATTAATTTATTATTATTATATATTTTTCACGCTTAAATTGAAGAAAATTATGTATAATCATTAAAAATCAATAATAAAATATAGGCAGGCAACAGTATTTACTGGAAAATGTATGAGAAGTTGCCTAAGTCTAATAAGTTGTCATTGAAGAAACCATTTATAATAGCGTGAAGTTAAAATGTATAAAAAGGATCGCTACTTATATTTTCATTTTTGTTCTAAAGAAAACATAGAATGAATGATTAAAACTGGTTTCCGTCAGTAAGTCACAAAATTGCATACCAGCCAAATATTATAATCAACGGCAGAAATCTTGAAATCTAGTCCTTGCTGAATGAACATTTAAGAATAAAGGGATATTAAAGAACATCGTAAAATGATAATTTATTGTTTATTTAAAAACTTTCTAGTTTCTGATGTCTACTATTTCCAGCATTACTGTTATTATCACAAAAATAAAGGTAATTTTTCTTCTTATTGTACACCTATCCATTTATTTCTTTGATTTAATTTCCACTTTGTTAGTGAAATTTGTTATATAAGTTTCACTGCTTTTTTTTTGCTAGTATTTGTACAATTTTCAACACAGCAACTCCGGTTGCTTATTGTGTTGTTTTTACCTACTTTTTTGAAAAAAAGTAAAATGTATACGTGTATTTGATATGCCAAAATTACAAAATATCCCCCTAAAATGCACGAATTATCCGCAGCTAGCGCTAGTATCGCTTTTGCTTCCCTTTCCATGACTTCGCACGGAGCGAATAAAAGAACATGAAAACTTGCATGAAATGACATTCCAAAGTATGTGCCAGGGCCGCTGGCTGACGGTGTACCTATAAATTCATTTATCGATCAAGGTAGTCAAGCACTTCATGAATGGTTGACCCGAGACATAAGTTCTCGGAAGCCTATCTAGGGAGTGGAATAAATGAGGAATTATTAAATCGAAAGAAGTAGGGTATCCAAATGGTGGTACAATTAGCCGAAGAAGCTGCAGCCACCATGTCAAAATCTTGTAGGGAAGGCTGGGCCATTCAAGCCGGGAAGTCAAAAACAATCGAGTCGTTTAAACGAAAGTCTGAAAGGATTAAAAAAGACTAAACTCTCGTCGTAGCTCTATACAGGTTGCCCCATTAGTGCATAATTACTTGATATTTCAATTTGTATTTTAGACACATGTTTTGAATAAAAGTTATGTGGATTTGAAAAAATATAATTTAAAAACATTTTTGGTTATACAGGGTGTTGCGCTTTTGCCTGGAAAGTAAAAACATGTTTTTAAATGGAACACTGTATTTTATTTCAGTTTTAGAGTGGTATAGTAATACTGTATTTATCACTAGAATATTTTTCAACTTATAAGGACCAAGAATTGGTTCATTTTATACGGTGTTTTAATTATACATATACAGAGTGGCCCATCAGTGGGTAATTGATCGATAGATATTTTATTATTGGAGATATGAAGAAATGTAAGACCATGATTTACAATTATTCTTAAATATACATGGTAGTCTATAAATGAGGAGAAAACCAAACACCCTGTAGGTAGTTACGCCTTACAGATTTGATTGTTTTCACATCGTTTTATAATTTTAATAGAATAAAGGTTCCTAAAAATGTTTTCATTTATATGTTGTGATGCCTACAGGATGTGTCTAAACATGAGGATACAATGTCCTCAATTTTTTGAAATATATCCTGTGTGTTAATTATACCACCAATTTATAAATTAATTTCTTTACTTTTTTTATTTTGTTTGGCATTCTATTCTCAAACGAATTTTTTCTCAAATTTTGACGGTTTTACCATGAAAATTGACATAATTTTTTCACATTTTTCTAATAAATTTAATGATAAAATGATATACAGGGTGTTGCATTCAAATTGGGTAAAATTAAGAGTTAAAATGAGCCATATTTATGAGATGTTTCAAAATCCTCTGTATAAAATAAACTAGTTCTATCATGTCTATTCGTTAGATTGGTATCTTATAAGCCTGTATTTTAAATAATGTTCAAGTCATTGATAAGCTACTTAAATTCTGATAATTTTATTTGGAGTCTGCATCATTTTATATCACAAAATTAATTGCTTGGCGACCCTATAATACTTTTCAAAAATATTCTAGGGTTTAATACAGTATTCCCTAAGAATTCTAAAACTGAGATAAAATACAGTGTTCCATTAAACAAATATATATTTTTACTTTCTAAGCAAAAGCGTAACACACTGTATATCCAAAAATATTTTTGTATTGTGTTTTTCAAATTCATATAACTTTTATTAAAGACTTGTCTGCGTGTCTATGCCACAAATTGAAATATCGAGCAATTAGGTATATCATTTAATTAGAACCTGTTAAAGCCTTGCTATGTTAAATTCACAAACATAATATCAAAACCAAATTCATAATGCACTAATTTAAGAACGTTTTCACATGCCTACGGGGTTATTAAGACAATTCACTGCATAGCGGCTTGTTTACATTCATCGACGCATACATCTTTAAATGACGTTACAAAACGTCATGGGCATGGGGGAAAGAACTATCATGACGTTAATGAGCAGCGAAAGGGTTAGGTGAAAATTTACATTTTATCTCTATTATTTTCAAGATACCATTGCAATAACTAAAGAGTCCTCAATAGGGATGCCACCTTTTCATTTCTCAAACTCGGACCTTTGTAAAATTTCTAAAAAAAAGTCATCAGCTTATTATTTTATAAACCAGGTCATTCTGTTGAGCTTCTAAAAAAGTTATCCAGATATTCCGGGACATTTTCATCATGCTACTGGACACCGGACAAATTGTTCAAGACCCGTACAGTCCGGGTGAAACCCATACAGGTGGCATCCCTACTTCAACGATACCCGTATCCCAATCCCATGTGATCTGGTAAAACAAGAAATTTAATGAAAATGGCCGAGCTGTTTGCTTGATTTTATCAATGCATCATAATGATATGGTAGAAGAAGAAATAAAAAAGCTACCAGATATTATTTGTTTTTACAACATGACGAAAAATTCTACAATTTGTGACAATTGTCTCAAACATGTTTGTAAAAACCATTGTATAACTTCAAATGTGTGTATTAGTTGTTCAAACTGAATATTGTGCTATAAACATATTTGTTAGTATTTTTACAGAGCATAGTTTCAAGTTGCTTTAACGTTTTTTTAGATTAATAAAGGGTTTATAATTAATAAATAATATTTGTTCAACCAAACTTTTTTTGTTTTAAATGTTTTGAGAAATTAAAAATGTTTCTGGTCATTTGTGTTTCACCCTATATCAGTCATACGTAAAACTAAATTATTGTAATATTTCCTTACATACTCGTCAAGTATAAATAAGTTTAAAATAATTGCATACCTATGTGATCCTTTTTCAATTTTTATTATAAAAAATGGGTAGGTCAAATGTGACCCTACCAAACCGTTACTGTTATTTTAAATCACCATACCAGTTAAGGGTTAAAAAACTCGAAACATTTATGTCAAAATCAATGACAAAATTGGTTTGTTTTTGTTTGGCTCAGTGACGTCACATTAATGTGGCATATATCTTGACCAAACTACAAGCAACAAAGAAAGAACATCTCATCAAATATTACCGACCAAAGAACTAGATATTTTTAAAACTAATATTTTTTCAAAAAATTCAATAATAATAATCTGCAGCTAATTTAAAAAATTCTTTTAGCTATACAGATTGGTCAAAAAGATTCGAAATTCATAATATGAATTTGTGCAAATTTATATCTATGAAAATGAATCCAAATTGCATTAAAATTTTGAAAATAAATGGAATTTATTGGATACCGGCACACGATTTAAGAAAACTTCTTACAAAACTTCCTGCACTAGAAGAACTGCACGCAGTAGATACGAAATTAGGATTTAGGAGCAAAGATGTTGTAGAATATTTTAAAGTAAGCTTATTGAAGTTTAGTTTATTAATTGTAATGTATTCAATAATTAAGTTTTATTCATGTTCTTGTAGAATGCTACATACATGTAAATTTACATAACATATAGTTAACAAGAGAGGGAGAACGACAAATTTTATTGGCTATTTCACTTGACCAAGTATCAATCTCTACATAATTTTGGCATTAATAATCAATTGATTATAGTCAAAATTATGTCTTATCAAATTAATGTTAAAATATTCTCGAGATTTAGATGCAACAAAAATAGCTGACTATTTATCAAAGTCTTGGTATATTACCGTTGGGTATTTTTTCATCTGTCAAAATAGTAAAATTTTGTGATTTCAGCCAATAAGCGCTCGCGATCCTAACCAATCATTAAGTTTTATACTCATTAAACCCTTTCTTCGTTTTTGTTTTTAGATAAAACTGTGTTTATCATTCGAACTGACAACTATAAACACAATCTAGAAACTTTTATTAAAGTAAAATGTATTTCAAATCTATGGTAATACCCAAATTTCAAAATGATTTTCAAGTTTACTGCACAAAAATAAATCGGTAATATTTATAATATAAACTAACCTCTGTATATTTATGTTAAATAATACCCTAAAATCAACTTACTTATACTCAACTTTTGAAAATTTAACATCATTGTTGAATACTTGAACAGTTCTAAATTAAACAGAATCTTATTCAATTTTATAGTATAAGACATGGAAATTACAAAACTTTTAAAGTTTGCAAATGTCAAACTCGTGAAAGGCAAGTAACTTCACAGGCGATGCCTGACCATTCCGTCCGTACAGAATATAAATAAACAAATATTTAAAAAAAAACACTTCCAAATATGTTTATTGTGATTTTTTCATATAAAATGATTCAAAAAATAATCTTTTTAAATACCTATCGTCCTTTCAAATTTTATCTATTAAAATTTAAGATTCCATACTCAAATGCCTTTATTTCAGGCAAAACCACTTAAGTGGCTTTTCGTGGAAAATAATTTAATTGAAAAATTTAATGTACATAATATGTATTTATTTTTTATTTGAAACTGATATTCCTCATTGGTTTGTGAACCATCTGACACCCACTTTAAGTTTTACTTATCTTCTAATTTCGAGAAAATTGAAAATTAATGAATAATTATTTTTCCAACCTCTGTGACCTAGTCTAGCTCATGTCTAATTTTGTGGTTCACTTATCAAGCCACATCTTATTATTAACAAATTATTAATTTCGCCATTATTGTAAATAACTTGAAAAACTTTTAATTTTGACATATGCATAAAATAATGATGTAAATACTTTTAAGATAACCATTAAAATATAAAACACCAGATAATTAAAATTTATTGTCTAGGATTTTCACGAAAAGCCGGGTTTTGATGTATCAACGCGTGCCACAATCAATCCATGTGATTTTTAGGATTAACGCTAACGCCTCAAATGACAGTTTAAAATTAGTAGATAGTCATGAATTTCATGACTGACAGTCAGCTGAACAGAGTACCGATTAAAGTATTCATGAGGTTGTTATTTAAGTGACTGATAGGTATAGGTAGGTAACAAAAAATAGCTAAAAGTATTTCTTCAACAGAACTTTTTAAAATTCGTGTCACTCAGGGCATTATTATCGTTATATACGAGAAGAGCCCTTCAACTGGTGTGGACGAAGGCAATGGCGTACTTGGATACATAAAAACAAAACGTAAAATAATAATAGCAAGCAATGCAGTTCAGTGAGTAAGACACAAAACTTGCCTGGGCCTGTGCGCGCGTCGGTATTCGTACTCGTTACTCGTCAGCTGTAGGAATGAGAAGTACTGAGTACCCTAAATTGAAAAGTACTCGAAATTTTTCGAGTATTGAGTATCATCAGGATGAAAGTACTCACGAGTACCAATTACTGAGTACTTATGCTCGCGTCTCCACTCGTTTCGAATTTTCATTATAACCTTGTTACTGAATATACTATTAGCTACTTGTTGTGATCGTATTTGTTACCTACCTATATCTATCAATCACCTAATAACCAAGTGATTTACTGATTGATAGGATAGGTATATCCGGGACAGAAGTTGGAAAAGCTTTTGCCAGTTCTCCCATTTCATACCCAGGATTTGACGGTTTTGACGCGGAGCCAACCGAAGTGAACGCGTAGAAAATTATTTTATACATGTTAATTAAAATTTCACGTAAATAGTTTAACAAATTGTGAATAGCTGTTGAAATTTTGTATAATTATGATTTGGGATATTATTACTTATTTAAATAATTATTTGTAACCCATAAATAGATACGTTTGCCCAATACCGCCGGTAATAATTTAAAATTTCTGGTAATATTTTAATTCTATAAGACGACTTTGGCGAACAAACATTACCGCGAAATTCTCCATTTGACATTTACCACCTGTCTACCTACCAAAAGCCTTTCCAACTTCTGTCCCTACCATAAGAAAATAATGTTGTTTGTTTTTTTATTGTGTATTGTGTTGTTATTTACTAAAAGCTACAATATTTCGATAATTTTTCTTAGTTAAATTTTATAATTCTTTTTGGTAGTGTTACACCACTGGTGTATATACAGTTTTAAAATATATAACTGTACTTTTGAGCAATATTTACCTGTACCTCTACTTAATAACCTTATATAGCTACCATTTCGCAAGGCGAGGCAGATACCGACTTCAAAGCGAGCCGCGACAGCAAGAGAGACACTAAACGGTCTCTTCACCACAGATCACTGCTCTTCACGTCTGAACACATGTAATTATATGAAACACATTTCGGTAGAAGCGACCGACGACATCAGATTTAGTATGGCAATATTTGCCGCCGTACTTCTGCCTCGGTTTCGCGTCGCTTTGTCTCGCGTTGCCAAATGGTACCTTATTTCACTTTAATTTGTATTAAAATACAAAAGTTGGGAATATACCCAGTGGCGTATACAAGGGGAGGTAATGAGAGGTAATTACCCTTCTGGGTTTGTGTTAGGTTCAGATTCACATTATAAATAAAAAGTCAAACAAAATAATGTTGTTTATTAAAATTTATTTGGGTAGTCAAAATACATTTTAGATATTATGTAGGTAATTATGTTATATTTCTTGGTAGTTGGTGTTAACACTCTTAAATACGTGGGCACTAGATAAAAGTGGTGCACATGCCTATGGAACATGAGACAACCATGATACACATAAAACACAAAAAGAATGGAGTTTCTTTGCTAATATGTTACTAGTTATGTTTTCTTTAATTTACGTAGCAATAATTTATATTAAATTAGCTGTTTTTTTTTATTATTTCAATACTTTCTTTTTATTAAAAATTTAGTTTTTTTGGAAATATATTTTGTGAGTTTTTATTTAAATATATATGGTTATTATACATATATCTATTATGTATTTATTTATTTTTGATAGAACCTCTAAAAAATGCGCATAAATTACTCCCCCGCACGCCACTGGTAAATACTAACTAAATGCTAGAAAATAAGTGATACTCTCGTTTTTGTTTGTAATTTACTGACTTACTATTACTAATAACTATAATTTCTTCTTTCTAACTTTGAGTTACTGATTAGACTTATTTAAAATACTCCTACTAGTTATTCGTTTTTTCACGATTTTTTCAAAAGCATTCATTTGCTTTGAGTATTATGAATATAAATACTCATACTCAAATAGGTTTGAGTACTTTATGAAACTACTTATTGTGAAGTACTCATGAGTACTTTAATGCAGTGTTTTCACCATCCTTTGTACAGGGTGTTCCAAAATTAAAGGTAAATATTTTAATAGCGTATTATAAAGGTGAAAATATGGCAGAAAGTTCCTACAAACTTATCCAAACATGCCTTATAAGAGAGCAACGCCCCTTTGAAGAGAACCCTCTGAAGTTTGTTTTCTGACGATATTTTCGAAACTGGTACCGTTAAATACTTTCAATTTTGGATTTCTCTTAAAATTTATATTCTGAATGTGACTAGTTCAAAAAGGTTATCATTTTAACTGGGATGTTGCAACTTAGGGTGTAAAAACTAATAAAAAGTTTTTATCCTCTACATTTTATTATTTTTGAGACTAAACTTATAAAATTCAATCTTGTTTACGACAAAAAGGTACTCTTGATTCACTTTAATAAGATTGCTAGTTTTCCAGGAACACCGCTTCAAAGAACGCCATGTATGGTAATTTTGAAACACCCTGTATTTTTGGTGTGCTAAGGAGATAAAAGCAAACTCGACTTGTATTTTGTATGTTCGTATTAGGCAGAACATATCTGTATATTATTCTATCTGAATGTTTCTAGTTTTTACAACAAGAATCTAATTTATTTGTTTTTATTAGCTGAAAAAATTAGCAGTTTCCGTAGAAGATGACCATTTCGAGTATGAAACAGTAATGGCAAGTGAAAATTTAAAGTTGCTTAAACATTTATACTTAAAAATATTGCTCAAAAAAGAAGATCATCGAGAAATTGCGACAGGTTTAAGATTATTTTTCTGTAAGCTTAAACATCTTGTTGAACTATGGGTATGTTATTTTTATTAATCTCTTAGAAGGATTATGTTTAGATGAAAGTTTAAAAAAGTTGAATTTTGAATTAGTTCATGTTCTAATTTTATGATTTTTTAGATACAAGATGACCATGAATCTTTATATAGAATAAATTATGAAAGATTAGTTGTGCAGTTGAAAAATCTTCAGAAATTTGTTCTAAGATCAAAAAGTGTTTTACCTATGTATGATTTTAGTTTTGTGGGACTCACAAAAACCTTTGAATGCAGACGATGTAACACTGAAGGAGAGCTAATATTTGGTATACACTTTTATTTGTTACTAAAATTGGATTTTATTTGTTGCACTAGTGTCACACTCGCACTGTATTCGAACTGTCATACTTGTCAAACGTATATGCTACACTCAAATATTCGAAGCTACACTGAACAAATCAAATGCGATTAGTGCAGAACACTTACACCTAGTGCAACAAATAAAATCCACTATTAGAAAAGTGAACTCTTAAAGTTGTATTTCTTTATAAATTAAATTGTCGCAGAGGTGTGCCTGACGGGCCCGCAGGACCCACGTTGGTGGAGGGCCCGGGCTATTCGGAGGTCCCCAAATTAAATGATAATAATTTAACACAAAATTTTATAACATAATTTAACGTAAAATCATTTAATTTTTAATCCAACGAGTCATATTTATGTTATGGTTTATGATTTTTTGTTTACCTATTTTCTAGTCTGCGGGGGCCTCAAGAAAAATCTTGCGAGTGGGCTCCCAAGAAACTCGGCACGCCCCTGTTTGTCAATTAGTTTAAAAATTTACTGGATTAGTAAAATATAAAGGGTGTCCCAACAATTCCGAACGAGTTAATTTTTAAATAAAATAAATAATTTATTTTAAAGTACGTGTTATTTATATCTATATAATCTATATAATATTATATCTATATAATAAAAACGAATAAAAATAAATAACATTTATCGCTCCTTTTTTTGGGCAGTCATGCACTTTTTTATTAGAAACCCCTCCACGCAGTGGCGTAGCGACGGTGGAAGGGGAGAGGATTGAGGCCCTTCGCGTCAGCGTTTTCGCCATCGTATTAGCGCTGATTGCTATTAATTGTTTGTTTTCACTTTTTTTTCGTTTTATAAAAAATTATTTATTTACTTTTTTTTAATAAAAACAATCTTATCTGTAATATTTCACTTTGTTAATGGAACCCTCCCCCCATAGTTCTCAGAAACCTCACCCATGAATAATGTCTGGCTACGCCACTTACTCCACGCGTGCAACAGCTAGTTTTAATATAAAATTTATGATCTGCAATCAAACGTGGAAAATAATGTCCGACAAATGGCCGCTTCTTCTTAATTGACTTACTGGCGGTCTTTTTAAGAAACTTTCCATTGACCGACCATTTATGATGTATTTTAAGGCACTAAAAATAGTTGATAAATGACCCCTATTAATGAATGATTTTCTATTAATCAATGATTTTATTTTATGCAACCCAACGTACCTCTTATTATACATTTATATTGACAATTACCTATGATGTAGGCAACCAAACATACATATACATTTGAAGCCAAGAAGGTTTGTTAATACCAGGGGCTGGTAACTCAAATGGAAAAACATGAGGAAGGTAATTTAGTACCACTCCAATTAACGGGATGGCGCTCGTATCGAAATGTCATGTCAATTGTCAGCTCGTCCAAACTTCAAACTAATTAAAATGGCTATTGCACACAATAAAGCACTCCCAGATATTGGTAGGGATGCAATTTATACCACATTAAATATGCAATCGTCATATTAAGGATAACCAAATAATTTGTAATAAGTTTCTCAAGAAAAATGCACTATCACTGAAATCACGGTAAGTAATATTTACAAACTTGTTTTTGTTTCAGTGTTAAAATAATTGGTTTGTTATTTAAATTTCTTTTTGTTTTCAGTTTTTAAATGATCATTGTTGTAAAGAAAATGTTGGCCCTCCAAAATACCCTGTCGATCGATGAAATATTTGAGCCTCAGCCATCAATATCAAAAATGGTTTCAATGCCATTGACATCAAACAAGAAAACAGCCTAAAATCTTCAAGGGTCCAAACGTGTGTAAGTTTAATTTATGCTCAAAAGTTAAATTCATTTATCACAGTGCCCACATGATGAATAAAAATTTGATAACTACAAGTGCTGTATAAATGAATTAAGAAAATAATTATCGAATGAAGAAATGCTCCTCAACCTAACTAGTTGACTCAATAACCGTATGGCAAATTTTATCCACACTGAAATTTGCCTCGATAGTAAAAATGATGATGCTTCAACTTCAATTTTTTCAAACTTATTTGTCGCAAAACTTTTATAAAGGTCTTGAGCACTTATATATGCTGATTTTGTTACAGAAAACATTTTTGATAGGTTTGTTTTATAAATATTTAATTATTTAAATGATGTAAATGCATATTTGTTTGAGTATTTCCATGTTTAAATAGACAAATTGTATGATGCGGCGTTAATTTACAGTAATAAAAAAAAAATAAATAAATTGCATTTTATTTCAAGTTTGAAATTAATGCAAAAATATAATGAAATAAAATCAAAGATATAAATTGGCAAAATATTTGACTAGTTTCAAATCACAAAACAGTCAATATGGTTGTTTTATGATTTGAAACTAGTCAAATATTTTTCCAATTTTTTTGCTTTATTTGATTTTCTTCATTACATTTTTGCGCTACTACAAAGTTAAATTTCAAAAAGCCCGCTCGTGACAGCCATATTGAATTTTAGTACCACTCCAATTTGATAGATGGCAGCACATCGACTCAGAATTTTACCATTGAGTTTCCCATCTATTCACATTAGTAATCTATGGTTAATACTGTCATTGTATGTCATTATTTAATTTCTTAAAATTTAAAAACTCTATGTATAATTTAAAATCAAAAGATGGATATTGACGAATAATTAAACATTGAAAGTAAGAATTATTTCGACGGAAAAGTTCTGTAACGAACTCGTGAATTAAAATGGCGATTAACATATCGAACATTAACGCGCTCACTCGTTAAATTATCTCGATTGTTAATCGCCCATATTAATACACTTTTCGTTAAATAACCATTAATTTCATTTTCACGCTAATTATACAGTTTAATTTCGCTAATAATGCATTAAATTTCGTTCTTAAGCTCTGGAATTGTTGGACTACTAGCAAAGAAAGAAATCACATGTTGGCCAATTCTGATCTCTATGACACCACCGGGAAACTTTAATCGCAACAACTCGATTAGACAATCCAATCACGTGACTTTTTGACTGTTAAAATGGATAACAGACTGAAATAGAACAAGGATTAATTTAGAAAATAGCTACTTTCATTGTAGTTGGAACAAAAATGAAATAGATTGTCTCTCTATCAGATCTGCTCTCACAATTTACAACTATACACATTACTGGCATGTAAATGCTTCACAAAATATCAAAAACAAATCAGTCGATTGCAATGTATTTTGTTTTTATTACATGTCTTTTACTTCTAGTACTCTAATTCAAAAAATTTCATCTCAGAAAACGAGCATCTCTAGTTTTCACGTGTCACTGCAAAACTAGTAATAAAATCACACCTGTTTTTTATTCAAAATCCACCCTCAAGCTACCATTTGGGAACGCGCGACAGACGACCGAGACAGCAGTAAGGTGGCAAATATTGCCATACTAAATCTGCTGTTGTCGGTCGCGTCTTCCGAAATGTGTTTCATATATGTGTGCAGACGCGAAGAGACCGTGTTTGGTCTCCCTCGTGTCGTCTTACGCTTGAAGTCTGTCTCGGGTCGCGCCTTCCCAAATGGTAGCTTTAAAGCACACAGTTGCTGTTATTTAAACTAATTATGTACAGAAACAACTTTGTCTAATTGTTTCGGCTGTAGTGTGGTAGGTCGCGCCATCCTGATGAAACCATTTCTTACTAAATATATTAATGCGTATGTGTAGCTGTCAAAATAAGGTTACCATATTTGATAGAGACAGGCGATATTTTTAAATAATAGCTCATTTGAACGTATGGCTTTTTAATTAATTAAAAACATTTATTCACCTGTTTTAAAAATTGTCTACATACACGAATATAAAAAAATTCGCACTCTGTACACAGTACATTGTGCGGCCCGATGCAGTTTCCTACTGGAGCTAAAACGATATCTTCGCCAATTATATCGTGTAATTTCTAAGTATTGATTGTGCTAAATATATCTGCCCTCACTCCTTGTCCTAGGGGCATAATCAAGGGGTTATGGTTAATTTTTGTCGGTAATTGAACGAAAAAGTAGCTAGGTATGTCTTATTATTTTAGTTTGGTAGTGACCCCTGAAAAAGCTAGAAAAAACAGGGTTGTCATTTACCGTGTGGCTTCTAATCGCAGACTGTTTATATTCTTATCAATATTTCGATGGCATACTGCGAACAACATATGAACACGGCACAATTCAAATCGTGCATTCTTATTGTGACACCCTTTATATGTTTTAAAATACAAATATATTTTTTTAATATTTAAGAACTAACATCCTCAGTAATAGCGTCTTACTGTTAACGAAACTTCAAGTTAACATTTTTTTAAGGACAATTTTCAGTTGCGTATTCTTTTTGAATGGGAAAATAATCGCACATAATTTTTAGAAAGAATATTAAATAGAAAATCTAGTACTAAAAAGTCTATTTTCGAACCCAAAGAAAGTGATATTGAAAAAGCTTGGGATGTTTTCGAAAGTTTGCATGCTGACTTACCATGTGGCCCAAAAGAATATAAGGTAAGAAAAGTATACAGGGTGATTTATTGGTAAACCAGGCATGCGTTAACCGTTGATAGAGGCTACCAAAATGATTCTAAATGGCCCCTGTTTCATGGGTCTTTGGGCGTTTATAACCAAGATATAGGATTTTTTATGAATTTTAACAATTTCGTTCCTTATTCATAACTTGGGACCAATCCCATTGTTTTTTTCACGTTTGATACATCCATATCTTGTCGAATATACCGATGTATAAAAAAAGTTCTCAAATTTCTTATCCATATTTGAAAAGAGCACAAAATTAAATCAACGAGGTTATTTTTATGCACACCATTTTGTTTACATTTTAAGTTCAAATTGTTATTTTTGATTATTTTTGGGATACAAAATGGAGTAGGACAGGTTTTTATTACGTTAAATTATGAAGCAGGACCGTTATTAGCCCCTCTGTCGCCTTTGTGCAGGCATAAAAATGCCGCCTCTATTTTAAAATTAAATTTTTTAAACAAAAATATTTTATTAAATACTCACTAATATAATATTTAATAAGTAACACAGGAAAAACAAAATATAACCCCTAAACCTCAATAAGTTGCGAATGATCTAAATTTTTACAGATATCATTTTCAATTGCTATGATACTCAAATTTGTGAGCCGTTTTTGTGACATGGTAAATCTCGGATATTTTTTTATTATTTTTAATTTGGAAAATGATTGCTCTCCAGATGTAACTGTTAACTTTATTACAATGCGATAAACATTGAAACCACAACGCACCTATCCTCTAGAGACCACACGCCGATGTTAGACTTTTAAACCAAAGTAACACCACCTTGTGTTTGAAGTAGGAACTAAAATGACAATTGGCAGATGGCGGTAAATTCAAATTGTAATTTTTAGTAGTAGGTAGTAGTTCTAAATTAATTTAAAATGATTTCCACATAAATTATTTTATAAAATAAAGTATGGAACTAGTAAGTTCGAAACTTTTATTTTACAAAATAATTTAGGTCGATAGTGCCCAATTTAAAGAATCAGAATATTATTAGAACAAAATAAATACCAATATTAATAATAATACATATTTAACTATGCATTTAACGAATACTTACTTGGAACAAAGGTATACAATCACAAATCTTTGTACCTGAGGATAAATGTAAAATACCATCGTTGAATTGTTTCTCGTGCTCTTTTTAAATATTAACACGAATTATAAAGAATCAGGGTGCTGTTTTGAGTGTAGAAGAATTTGTGAATTTGTGATGCCGGACCTGAATTTTTCTACTTTTGTTGTATACCAAACGTTAAATTTACGGTGTTTTTCCCAAGTCATAAATAAAGGAAGACATGGATATAATTGATAATATCATGGTTATTTTAAGAAGTTGATGGATAATAATTTGTCTTATATCTATATATAAAATTATTAGCAATTTACTTTTAGTAAATCTTTATGTGACAATACAAAACATATACGGGGGGAAACTTTATCCAACATCCGTCTACCCTTTTATTGTAACCAAATAACAAATTAACTAAAACCCAAAACGTTGCGGTATTCGTACAATCCGTCCTTTTCTGGTTACGGTATCTGTAACGTGTGGAGAGTGGGTTACCCCACGGCACTTAGGCCTCACTAGACCCATGTAGTTGACAACGTCGCCAAGAGGTGCTTCTCTTATATCGGCCGGTGTTAGCCGATACTTGCCGAACACAAATCTTTTAATAAATAAGAGCGTCGGGCAATCGTAGACGATATACTTGATAGTCTCATGTTCTTGTTCGCACCCCCTGCAGAGTGCGGATTCTGACACCCCATGATATGGAGATGCTTCCGTACTTGGCAATGACCAACCAGTCAGAATGCCTGTGACCAAGCGCAGATTTTGTCTAGTCATAGTCAAGTATTTATTTGCTGTAGTGTTGTCAGGATAACTTAAAAGCTCTCTGGCAACTCTGCAGTTTCTTGTTTCATCCCATCTTTCCTTGGATTTCACAAGGGAATGTTCTTTGTCAGGCCAATAGAAGGGCCAAGTCCAAATAGTATTTGGTTGGCTGCTTTCTTGGCCAGTGTATCAGCAATGGTAACCACCTTTCGATGTGGCGTGACCTTTTATCCATCTTAAGGTGACCACACTGTTGATGGATACTTCGGCCAAAGCTTTGTGACATTCTAGTACTAATCCTAAATAAATTTGTGGTCTGTTCAGGGTGAGTAGTGCTTGTCTACTATCTGTATAGATGAGCATGTTCTTTCCAGTAATATTGTTTAAGATGATTTCTTTTGCTGCTATGATAATATCCGTGAGTTCTGTTGAACTAGACTGGCACTATTGCTCACAGCCCATTTTATGTTTAGGTTTAAGGATCTGGAGTATATTCCACATCCTGAGCCTTGTTTTGTTTTAGAACCGTCGGTGTAGATATGAATCGTACCTGCCACTTCCCGGCTCTTCTATTTGTTTTGTTTTAATTTTATATGGCATATGGAAGATATATCTCGGTGAGATTAAGTCATGTTCGCTTGAAGCAGTGAGAGCGTATTGAGCGCCTCCTGCCAAAAGCAACGGATAACTGTCAATTTTTAGGTCAATTGCACCGTATGTTAGCATAGGTCTTATGATGGCCGTTTGAGTCCATCCGACGACTCTGGGGGAGAAACCCCAGGTATGCCTCACGGTTCAGCGGCATTGTTTATAAGCAATGTATGCTCTTTTGACTCTGTTTTCTAAGTGTGAGTTCCATGTTAACTTGCTGTCAAAGACGAGACCTAGGTACTTCACCTCTGTTCCAAAGTGTAATTTTGTGTTTACTAGTTCTGGAGGCTTAAATTATTTGTTCAGACCAGACCAGAACTGATCTGTCTTCTTGGGATTGATAAACAGTGAATAATCCTTGCACCACTGTTCTATAATTTTGAGAACCACTTGCATTCTTTCACAGAGTATGTTCTCAACATTTCTTGTGTGCATACGCTATTGTATAGTGACTGTCATTGAGGCGGCTGATGAGGGTGTCGAGGACCATGTTCCACAGTAGAAGTGATAGCACCCCTACCTGTGGATATCCCCTTGCAACCAAGCCTCTTATATCCACATCTTCTACTCTTATGTTTACTGCTCGCTTTGAGAGCATGTTTTGTAGGTATTCACCCACTAACTATCTGTGAAACATTCCTGTTGGTTAGTAAGTGTATTATCTTGGGAAAGGTAGTTTTATCAAAAGCACCTTCTATATCTTTGAAAATACCCATGGCGAACTCCTTATTGTCCAGGGATCTCTATCCGGCCAGCAACTAGGTGCAGGGCTGAATCAGTAAATCTACCTGGGGTGTATGCTTGTTGATTTGGGCGTAGTTGTAATCACCGCATCCCTTATGTACCTTTCGCATAGCCTTTCCAATGTCTTCATGGAAAACGATGACAGACTAATTGGTCGGTATGTTTTTTGTCCAGGTTTTGGTATGAATACCACTTTTACCTCCATTTTTTGGGGATATACCTCAGAGCTAATGAGGATCTGAATATGTCTACCAAGTGCGATCTGAGTTCTTCCAGACCCCACTGAAGTAGAGTTGGATAGACATTGCCTATCTAATTATGTCATCGTCTACAATTTGTTTGGCGATTTTCTAATCATAGACAGATGAGTTGTATTCTTCCTCTGCCCTGTCGGTCACATCTGTGATTACCGAGTCAGGGAAGTGTATTGACAGCAGAAGTTTGAGGTTGGCAGTTTTCATGCCACCCTCTTTGATTATCGCACCAATGCTGCGGTATGGATCTTTTGAGAGAGCTTTTGGAGCCTCGCAGTCGGATGTCCATGCATCTATCTGTTTTTGTCTAACGATTTTGTTTTAATTCTCTGAGGTGATATTTGTAACCAGTTCTCTTTGAATTTGGTGGTTCTTGTCTTATTAAAGGATTTAGCCATTTTCCTTAGGTGATCCAATTCGTGACACCGCCTTGCGGCATTCGTCTGATCTGTTGGACCAGCCTTAGAAGACAGGATTTCTTATAGGCCTTGATTATTGTGATTTGGATAGTGTTTCAGTTCTTTTCCAAAGCATTGTTATTGTTTGGTGTTGCGGCCTCCACCTCTCTTAGTGCCTCTTGGAGAAGATGGACATAGGTTGCCCTGTCCGTCTTCCTAGGGTTCCGAGATAGCGTGGAGATTGAATGTTAACCAGCAGTGGTCTGACATCAAAATTTTATCAGACACTTGCCTGTTTAACATTGATTTATAGATAGATACCAGTTGTGAATAAAGTAATATCTATTAGTGTTTGACTGCGAGAGTTTAAAAATGTTGGTGTAGTGCCTTTATTTAAAATACAAAAATTTTTGGTAATTATATAATCATAAAGTGACTTACCTCTACTGTTGTTTTCCTTACTGTCCCAACTGAAATGATAAGGATTTGAATTGCAACCTATTACCAGCTCAAACTTTTGGTCGAGGCAGTATTTAATCAGATCCTCCATTTCTTTACTGGGCGGTGGAGTGGTTGCGTCAGAGGCGAGGTATGAAAATGCCAGAATCAACGTTTTCTTTTTCCTTTTGGTGACATATTGCATCCTAGGAATGTAAATGGCTATCCTAGGTCGTTAGTTGCTGTATATTCCAATACGTTTATTTCCATTGGGTACAATCTTTAAATGAGTCGAATGATCTCGCTGTGTGCTGTTTTAATCTTAGCCACCATAAATTTTCCATTTTTCGCGGGAATTACTTCTATAAGCTTTCCTAAGTACCAATGAGTTATCTTAATATTATCGGACCCCACATCTACGATATGGTCAACCTTTAAGAAAGTTGCGTTCCTTTGACCAAACTGCACTAGCTCCGCTTTTTTAAATCTAGTAAATTTTTGTAATAATCTATATCTACTAACTAAATGATATCGGTCGATGGTGTCTACATCTACACTTTCGTTACTGGGTAAACCTTGGAGATACATCACAGGTCTAAGTGGTAGAAAATCTTCTGAATTTTTAGATACATAATTAAAGTTACCAATTCTTCATACTCATCGATTTTTCTAAACTGTCCACAAAACCCTATCAAGGAGTACATTAAGCATAGATCTTTAGTACAAGTAGGCTTTGAAATAAATCCTAATTCAGATAAAAAAATCCTATCCAGTTTCTAAAATTTCCGTCAAATTTTCATCCTACTTGTACCTTTCGTGCTTGATCCTTCTTCTGGATCTCTTGCTTGAATATCGAAGTAGCATTGTACTCTACAGTAGTTCATCTTATCGCTGAAAGTCTCTGCTTCTACAAATTTGTCTTCTAACTTTTGTTTTCTTGCCCTTTCTAGGAATAGGCACTTTAATCGGGCACGGTGGTGTAGCGGTCTATCGCGCTTATATTCATTTATAGGCAAGTTTATGAGTCTGAGACTGCTGGGTTTCGAATCACAGACCAGACCATGTGGATTTTTAATTAAATTGCATGGTTCGGTTTAGGATTTGATGTGTGGCGTATTAATAGAAATTCAATTTCTGTTGATATGACATGCAGATTAAAAAAATTCACCATACATTACCGTCTCGATGATGGTGGGTGAGGTTTTCCGGGTTTTCCTCACTTGTAAGTCAAATGGCACCATCAATCATCTTTAAGT
This sequence comes from Psylliodes chrysocephalus, assembly GCA_927349885.1. Lineage (NCBI taxonomy): Eukaryota > Metazoa > Arthropoda > Insecta > Coleoptera > Chrysomelidae > Psylliodes > Psylliodes chrysocephalus. Next base: position 22,616,332 of record OV651822.1, on the reverse strand, counting down.
CCCCCGGAGCGCCACGGCAAATAATAATAATAGCCGTCCCTTTCCCCGGACAAGCTCAGCTTTTGGGGTTAAAATTCACTCGTAAGGGGGTGAATTAGGGAGAGTATTATTATTATTATTATTAATCTATATTAAAAATTCTATTAATTTATCTTCTCAATTTCTTAACAAGGCTAGCACTTTCTTAATTACTTTGTTTGCTAGGGCCTACGTCTAATGCCCCACATGTGTTTGTTAAACACTTGTTTCACGCTGAAACTTGCAATTTTTCATCTTTACTGTCCTGTCAAGATCGTCATAAATGTAAGGGGTTGATGGATAATTTTATCTCAATATAAAATTATTAGCAAAATTGATTTCTAATAAATCTTTATTATTATTTTAAATAAAACTACTAGTTTAACTCAAATTGTAAAGCTTTCGGGCTCTGTTTTGTTAGTAAAAATTGTGAATGCAAAGAACAAAACTATAGCTCGCTCCAGGCATGATAAAATTTCAAATTATTGTAGGGTATAAACAAAATGTGCTCCGAGTTCGGCCCGGAGGTCGTACCCTAACCCAAAATGTTCAAAATAAACCATTCACACAATAATATTTCTCTTTATAATTCAAATAAAAAGTAATTCATTTCAAATTTTATGGAAATCATTACATACTTTTCCTTGCTGTTTTGTAGCTAGTCTTTCAAAAAATCAAACTACCGATATTATAAAAACTCCAAACAAAATTAGTATGGCTGAATAGGTATTCTAAATACCTTTCAAACAAGGTGTCACTTGCCATAAGGTCTCATTTAATATTATTGGTTCCAGTTGCCTTGTGATTAGTACGTCACCGGTTACCACTAGTAGTTCATTTTCATCCTCCATATCTCATCGGTCTAAGTATTACTGTTTAAAATAAAAAGAGAGGGGAAGGGGACTTTGGGAAGCACTGTATATCTTTATTATATTAAGTCAATTTGACAATACAAACATACACTGTGAGAAACTACTTCTAACAATTATAAATGGCCAAAGACCCTTTAAACAGGGGTTATTTAGAATTGGCTCGGTAGTTCCATCCATGGTTAATGTATATCCGTTTCCCAATTAATCACCCTGTATAAATAGAAATAATCTTACTTTAATTATTTTAGCTTTTGAGCATAAGAGAAGAATTGGAAAATATACATTTTGAAGAGTTACATTTTTGCCATACTGTGATATTATGTAATTCAAAATATGTGGATGCTGCACTTCAAATTTTAAAGACAAACAATTGTAGGAGCTTGAAGAAGTTAAATTTTAGATCATGTTTATTCCAAGGTCGGTTTATAAAATAAATTGTGGTTTAACACTTTCTATATTTATTATTTTAGATTTTTTTCGAACTCAGAAGCGAGAAGGTGATATCCTCATATTTAAGAAACCAAGAATTGGTGTTAAAACAGATATTTTGAGTCATCCATTCCACAAAGTTGCTACAAATTTAAAAAATCTGGTTGAATTGGAGATCTATAATTGCCCAGGGTAAATATATAAATATGTCATAACTTTATTATAATATATTCTTTAATAGGTGCAATAGTGGAGCCGTTATTTCAGCATATCATTTGATTGCAAACTTTAAAAAATTAGAAAAACTTAATCTTGAGATACCACTTCTGTTGGATGGCTCATTTTTGGAACAGGTAAATCTCAACTATATAAAAACGATATTTTGTTCAATATATCATTGTGTTGAGTATTAAGACTGCCTTACTTTAGATGAAAGAATAGAATTACTTTCTACTTTGGGATTATATGACCTATTGAAATAGTTTTAAAATTTTCTTTCAGCTATTCAAAAATTGCTTAAAGTTGGAAAATTTAAATTTAACCATAACTTCTACCAATGAAACATTTCTTAAAAATTTATATGAGAAGCTACCTAATGCAGCTGCTTTAAAACATTTTCGGTAAGTTTAGATTTCATTTTTACTGTTCCGTCCTCATTTTGGTAAAAATTAACTATTATCATACCATTTCTTTATGTGAAACTTGGCTAAGCCCTGCTATTTTTGATAGTGAAATTGTTAATACAAAATATTATGTTCTCTATAGAAAGGATAGTAATTTTGAAATTACTAATGCATCAAAGGGCGGTGGTGTCGTGCTTGCTGTAAAACCTAGCTTTAAATCTTGTCAAATATATGTATCTTGTATACCTCACATTGCACCCAACGTAGATATAATTGGAGTCAAATACGGGGGGTTAAAAGGTACCCAACCCCCCAACTTTTTTTAAAGGGGTCGCTTTAATTTTTTTTCTCCTTAGAATATTGAGCCTTCAAATCTACAGCACTGGCAAAAATTTCGATGAAAAAATCGCAACAGCAAACTTTTTACAAAAAAAACGTTTTTCTGAATTTTAGTTTAACACCCTGTAACTTTGTTGGGAGCCAGTTTTTGATATAGGTAAATATAGCCAAATCCACTTATTTTTTGGTAATCTATTTGAGGATGAATTTATGACATACCTTTTTGAAACACCCTGTATATTAGTTTTAATTTGTGAATTACTGTAAGTATATTTTTTATCATTGTATTTTCCCACCCTGTATAAGGCGCACGCTGTTATGGTGGTGTATTACTAAATAAACAAATAAATAAATAAATTATGGAATCACCTGAATGTTATCCGTCCGCCTGACCATGCGTTTTACTTAGAATTATTTGTTGTACGTTGTACGGAGTTGCAATTTTAAACAGTTCTAGTGAATAGTGGCGCAAATACAGGCGTTAATTGAATTTTTTAACTTAGGTGTCCGGTTTGGGTGGAGGTAAATTTCAAATTATATAAAAAATTATGTCATCGTGTGGGCTATCAAATTGAAGCACTGTTTCAATAATGTATAATACCTTCGATTGCGTTACTTTTTCTTTAACCCTCAATTGGTACGCAAGCAATTTGAAACTTAACTGGTATCCTGGGGTCATAGGTGGCCCCAATTTTTTTTTTAAAGATGAATAAAAAAACCTGGAATTGTTTGAGTATTTCTATATTATTTGGAATATAAGGAAGCGACATAGATATAAAAACAAAAAAAATACTGAAAAACTCTTATACGTAAACAGCTTTAAAAAAATGTGTTGTTTTTGACAAAACTGACAGGTATGTTATACCTTACAATGAATCATTGTTAATGCAGGATGTACATTCTATCGTATTTGTATAGTGTTATTTTTACATTTAGAACACCTTGTTAAATGTTTTACACCTTTTGATCTTGGACACATGGTACATCTCTGCCTTTTCAACTGTTGTTGTATATCAGTGATTGTGAGGCGCAATTTTCTTGGAAGTTTGTTGTTTTTCAGTCTATTTACTAGGTGCTCATGAGTTCCTTTCCCAGAGATATTCAATGTTCTCGTCTTTTTATTTTTGAGTTTGGGTTAACTCCTTTGAAAATAACGTACGAATTAACCCTAGCTATATTCAGAATTGCGTAAAAAACAGTCAGCGGCCATCTGCGAGTTCTTCGGTTACATGAGTAGTACATTTCTGGTCCAAGCTATCTACACCAGCTTTTGTAGTGTTGTAGAACTCAATTATTTCAGGTTTTTGAGTGACTGGATCAATATAATCCATGTGATGTATCGAAGAGACTAAAATAACGGCTATATTTTTCTTAAGCACGTAAGAGACTAGGCACATTATTTTTAAGCCATATTTGGCAGGTTTGCTTTTCATATACATACGAAAGCTACATCTTCCTAGGAAGGCTACTAACATCTCATCGACAGTAGCATACTGCGAGCATGAATTGTTTATTTGACAGTTTTTTATGAATATTTCAAATTTTTTTAAAATTGCAGTCAATTTATTACCAGCAGCAATTCTGTCCTTCCGATTGGTAGCGTCATCATATCTAATTGCACTTATAAGAAATAGAAAACGTTTTTGCGACATTGTGGCTCGGAAAATTGGTGTACCAGTACCATCTGTCGAGAACAGGGATGCCATGTCTTCTCGCTTTCCATTCAACTATATCTAGATGGTCGACATAGGAGACGCGATTATCTTTATATTTTACAGCCAACTCAGTTATTTTGGCGTTTGTCTGTTCTAAGATAATTTGTGAAATGTCATCAGTAATGAGTAGCTTCCAAGATTCGTATGGTGTGGAAGGTTTTGTTTCCCGAGCTGGCCCCTTTATTCCAGCTAAGTGCGTTACTAAATTGTAAGCTGGAGTTCGAAAATTTTTCTTTGGTGTCTTTTTAGACCATTTGTAACGGTTATTTCTGTAATAATAACTAGTTGTATCTTGAATTGTACTTGCTTCGCTTCCACCTGCAACACCATTATCATCTTCGCTCTCGGAATATTCGACTTCAGACGCAGAGTCATGATTACTTTGTTCAGTTGGCGCATCAGTAATACCCTCGTCGGATTCACCACAAAAATTGTCAATAGGTTCCGTAGGTTCCTCTATGTCACTTAGGTTTGCAGCTAAGTCCTCTAATTTTTGCTCTGTTAAATATTTATTCGCCGTTGCCAAACTAAAAAAAAAACACGTAACTAGTATGCTGGGTTCCAAACGTAAATATCTCGAAAACGTGAGATGAGACCAGTACCGCTCTTAAGGATCAACTAAAGCAAGTTACTGAGCGCAGCTACTAAAACGCGCAAGGCAATGTTCCAAACTGAAAAATTATTAGCGAGACCCCAGCTTACCAGTTAAGGGTTAACACTTTTTTACTGATACTTTGTATCGGCGCCTGACCTAAATACAGGGTCCCTACTATTTCATATGAACACTATTGCTATTTGTTAAAAGGTAATAACAAATTAGAAAGTTGGTTAAATTAGACAAAAGTTGCGCAGTTTTGTGCACATTAAAATGGTTCCAAGAAACCTTTGATATATACAGGGAGATTCGAAATATCGGATAAAAAATGAATGACATTAAAGAAATGACAATTTTAATTTTTTGTCCATTTTAATGAGTACAAAACTACGCAACTTTTGTCTAATTTAACCAATTTTCTATCCGTTACCGTTTAAGAAATAGCATTTGCCAAAAAAAAAAATTATCTCGTGTTTTCTACTCGTATTCTGACTAAGATATTGTGACGTTTGTTTATTATATTTATAGTTTATTTATTTAAAACACACTATTTACAATTTATTTATGACGTACTAATTAATTTATATAATACTATAATAACTATAACTTTTTTATTACAATTTATCTTTTCTAACACTTAAATTCATCTGCCCGTTCGTCGACAACTCGCGCTATTTATACCAAGCCCAACTCAGTACGAGACGTTTCTAAACGATGTGAAATGTCCGAGAATTCCATCTCTATGACTCAACGGCACGTACCGCTTGTTCTGGTAGTTTCGAGAAGCGGTGCGTTTGTCTCTATATTGCCAGCCCCAGACTTCATAACGCGGGCAAGGAGTAAACAGCACAGGGTAGGCTTTTGCGCGACAATATGTTATACAGGGTGTCCCACAATTTTGTGTACATAGAACTACTGTATGTTGGTGAGTTCAAAATAAGTCGATTGAGCTAAAATTACCTATATCACAAAGTGCTTCATTCGCCTGTGAGAAAGCTTCAAAGTTGAAAAAAAAATCATTTTTTTTTATTAACTCAAAAACGCTTCGTTCGATTTTTATAAAATTTGGTATATAGCTATTTTAATTGAAGAGCCATTGTTTAAAGCAAAAATTACACCAATTGAAATCATGGAAGGGTAAAAACCACCCTAATCCTACCATAAATGACATCGTATTTTTTTTGAGGGATGCCCCTGTTCCTCATTTTTTTTTATGGAAAGCTGTATTCACAAGCCCGTATCTTCTAGAGACCCCATGCCAATGTTAGACTTTTAAACCAAATTAGCGCCATTTTGTGTTTGGAGCAGGAACTAAAATGACAATTGACAGATGGCGGTAAATTCAAATTATAATTTTTAGTAGTAGGTAGTACTTCTAAATTAAATTTTAAATGATTTCCACATAAAATAATGTATGGAACTAGTAAGTTCGAAACTTTTATTTTACAAAATAATTTAGGTCGATATGCCAGATTTAAGGAATTAATTTGTTATAATTGGTCTAATTTGGAGAGTTGGTTTTGCATATTATTATTATTAAATAAATATAAGATATATCAATAAATAATAAATAGAACATTCTTAAAATATGTTTATTAATATCTTAAATAATAGTATATTATGCAACGATCATGTAATGATGGTTATTAATACACGAGCATTAACCGGGATACGAAACGAGCCGAAAGCGAGTTTCGTATGGTTTATGCGAATGTATTAATAACCATTACATGAGAGTTGCATACGCTATTTTTTCTACACCCGATAAATAATCACGTAATTACTCGTATTTCTATAAAAAATTCTACAAAATTGTAATTAATGGGCCAAATATTTTGTATTGAATTTTTTGCTTTCTCCGGTATGTGTGGAGGAGTCGATGGTAAGTTTTCTATATCACTGAGAGACATTTTGATATTATAATTATCGAAGTTTAGCTATCTACGAAAATTTAATACGTACTGATTTTGACAACTAAAACAATTACAGAGGAACCTAGGATAAACGTCAAATGCACAGCATGCTTGTTTGAAAAATTATGGGTTTCTATTGATTAAAAATCTGTATCGTTATGAAAAATCTGTGTCATAATGGGTATCATTATGAAACGGATTATGGGCATATAAGTGCATTATTATAATACGGGTGTAGAAAAATATAATTAGAACAAAATAAATACAAATAATACATATTTGACGAATACTTACTTGGAGCAAATAGGTATACAATCTCAAATCTTTAAAATATCAATATATTTAAATGTGAAGTAGAGACTAGGATATTACATTTTATTAACACAAAAGTTATATTTTATAAATGTCCTTTTACCTGAGGATAAATGTAATATATTCACTGATATAAATATTTTCCTTCCAAATACAGATGGTATACTCTCTTATGTGAAAAATGATTTCGGAATCTAGTCCAGTGATAAATTGATTATCAATTAGTTTTACCCGTTTGTCTTTTTATGATGCAAGGTAAATCAATGAAGTTTTTCTCGAAGTTTTCAACGTAGCACCAAAATTATAGCAAAATACAGAAGGAAATAGAAAAACAAAACATCACAATTTTGCAAATAACTAAGAAGAATCTATATACGGAAACCAAAAGCCAAAGCCACCAAAAAATACTAAATTCAGACGGAAAAATAAGAATAACCAAAAACATAAATACACGTCACATCTTTGGATTCTTTGGTTAAGTTTTATGTTTATGTTGCACCATCAGAAGCAACAGAAACAATGGAATAGCTTTGTCGGTAAAAAAACGTTCCACTGCCTGAAAAATCGATTCCCCTCAGGGGCTCAATTCTCGAGTTCATTGGAAAATTTATCCATGGAAAAAGAGTCCACTACTTATATTCCCATGGTAATAGGTTATGCTATTCTCGGAATAGATATTCTCATGGAAACGCTAGTTTCACGTATGTCTGATATTAAGTTCATAAACATTTCGAAACGACCAATAACATTTAAGATACTTTAAAATTTACTGTTGGCGTTATTGGTACTTATTGTGGTTTGTGGGTAACGGTATGGTCTATGTGGGCAGTGGCGGCTTGTGGGAATTTAAAATGGGTGTTCACTTTTTCCAATAATTTTATCATTTGTAAGTTCGGTTCAAAACTTTGTGCAAGAGCCAATATCGCTGTTTTTTTATTATTTGAGTTTGTATTAAGTGTAGTTATTATTTTCAACATCATACTGTTTTCAAGCACTACAACTATTAATAAATGAATATTTTAGTTAGTGTAATATTTGTTTTGTTTTTAATACATTGAAAACCATCTATAAACATTATTAGTTAGTAAACTGACTTTTCTGCATAATTTGAGATTATTTTTAAATATATGTATATCAGGTTATGTAGAAAGCTTGACATTGATTTTTGTGTAAAACATATTATATGAAACTTTACCTACCATTTTTCAGTTTTTATTGTAAGTTTAATCATATTCACAATTTGTCACAGATGTCAAATAAAAAATATATTTTTTAAATACCTTTTATTGGCAAATAAAATAAGAACTAAAATGTTTTAAATGTTTATTTTATAAGATCAGTCCTATCACAATACATAATATTACACAGATACAAACTAGAATAAATATATGTAATGCCTGGCATTCTAAATGATACTCTTCGCAGTTTAACAGACCCCCTTCACCCCCATTTTTGATTTTTTTTTAATTTCAACCCCTTCTTAAATCACCCATATTTAATCAGATTTTTTTATAATTAAAGGGATTCTTCTCCTTTTAGAGATTGATGTTTGCTAAAAATTTCAAGTTATCATTTTTCGTTTTCAGTTAGGATTTTTTTTTTATATTTTAACCGCCCTTATATTCATATTTTTTTCAGTATCAATAGGCTTTATCTCCTTCATTTTTACTAAAAATTTCATGTTGATATCGCTTTTCGTTTTTAATTTAAAGATTTGTTAAAAATCAATACTAAAAGTTTAAAATAGCAGCACATAATTGAACATAGACAGAAATCTGTGAAGTACAAGTGTAAATTAAAAAAATTTAAAAAAACCGACTTCAAAAACGTGCAGATGCCATCACCACATCTTAACCAAATTTATATGGGATCACCCCTGAGGTACCCCCTTACTAACAAAAAAAGAATCATATAAATCGGACAAGGTGGTAAAGCATTATCGCTAAACATACATAAAAAATGAAGAGTTTGAGGATTTTCTCATGGACCCAATTTTTAGATTTTGACCAAATTTATATGGGACCACCCCTGAAGTAGCCCCTTTCTAGCAAAAAAAGAATCATATAAATCGGACAAGGTGGTAAAGCATTATCGCTAAACATACATCAAAAATGAAGAGTTTGAGGATTTTCTCATGGACCCAATTATTAGATTTTGACTAAATTTATATGGGACCACCCCTGAAGTAGCCCCTTTCTAGCAAAAAAAGAATCATTAAAATCGGACACCGTGTTAAAGAATAATCGCTGAACATACATACATAAAAAAAAAATATCGCGACGAATTGATAACCTCCTCCTTTTTTGAAGTCGGTTAAAAATAGTGAGATACACATCGTAAAATGTTATTACACTTAATTCTCCATATGACCCTTTCTAAGTGTATTTCACAGCACATTCCAAAGTATTCTTGCTGTCGCTACTGTCCTGTGCTGTGCTGAATTTTGCATGTCCATGTATACAAAAAAATAATGTGTTTTAATAAATAACAGAATAATAGTAATTTTGTCTAAATAGGTAAATGGGCTTCATCTGTATTTTCATATTACTGTTTAATTGTAGATAGTATATTAATGTTTTGATATGTACTTATAGGATTGATTACCCAGAGCATGTAGATATGTGGAATGTGACTTGTTAAGTGCCAGATTGGTTTTTGTTTCATTAAAATCTCAATTTATTTCTAAATATAGACGAATATCTTGTGTAATGCTATTATTTATTGATTCTTCAAGAATCACTAAGTTTTAGTTATATTTAATCTCAATAACTAAAAAAAATATATATTGACAATTAATTTTACCGAATTGTCGCTTATAAAGTTCTAACATCTGACGTATCTGACCAGCAAATAAAATCGTCAGTTCAATTATTGTACCAATAGGTGTCGATACTTAACAGTATCTTGAAAGTTTCAAATAAGAACTTGTGTTAATTAATAGGGGTCGATTTTTGAGACCTCGTCGACCCCCAAAATCAGTTTTCGTGTATGTCGACCCCTGGGAAACCGATTTCGACCTCAAAGGATCGGTATCGACCACTTTGGGAATCCCTGAGTTAGAGTGTTATCAGCTGCCTTCTTGGCTAGGAGGTCTGCTTTCTCGTTTCTAAACACTCTTTCTTGTTTTCTTCAGTGATATATTATATATGAGATGCTCTAACTTTTTAATGTTTTTTAGGCTGGTGTGTCCTCGAGTTAACATAGAGAAGCTGTTCCTTGGGCTAAACCAAATAGTGGAAAGAAGATTGCTCCGAATTTTTATAAAATGTGATAGCATCAATTATTCAACTACCAGCAACGAACGAGAATTATTTTCTTCATTTTTAGAAACACATCCACAACTCGTTTTTTTCGTTTTACTTATAAATCAAGCTACTGCTAAACAAGTTTCAGATATTAATAAAATTATTTACGAATACAAAAAGAGAAACACTGCTAAAATTTTTTATTGTAAAAAAGAAATTGATCCGCTGACTGGTGTGTTTCCTATTCCCTCTGCCCATCGTGATATTATTTTTAACCGTACTGAGGTTGGTGTGATTGATTTTGATAAATTTTAGTTAGATAATTTTTGATAGATGTGTTGTTATATATTCCAAGTATGTAAATCTTAGGTTAAGCTTAGAGAAGTTTCAACATTATTTTAGTTCAATAAAAATGTTTTATTTAAAATAAATTTTATTGGCAAACGCCTACATACGTGTGCTTTATAAAGATGGAGGTAACTCATCCCAAGAAATTTTAAATCGCTTTTTATAGGTACTAAAATGTTTTATTATCAAAAATAAAGTCTTAAATATTACCATTACCCCCCAGACTTAAACTTTATTACCGCACTACCACCCCAGGCTTAAACTTTAGATGCGCCACTGTATTCTCACCGTAGGTAGTTCCTGAATATAAGGGATAGTTTTCTACGACTGATTTGGCACTATTCTAGTTAGACTACACTACAAAAAATCCCCCTAGGTGAGGCTGAACATAAGGGATAATACATCTGTTATTGCAATGACTATTTCAGTAAGGTCACCTATATAAAAAAGAACAAAACAAAAAATTATTTTTGTGGCTCAGTGGTAGAGTCTCTGCCTATGGATCCAAGGGTCCCAGGTTCGAATCCCACCGTTGGCCGGGATTTTTTCAATTAATTTAATTATTTACAATTAATTCTGATGCCTTGGTAGGATTCCCCACTCGACCATTCACTGTTTGGTTCTAATTAACAGTGTTGTTCCTAAAGTGGCGATGGGAAACAGTAACAAAGCCTACACAGAACACGAGGCGAAATAACCTTAGCAATTGAAGCCGATGACACACACAAAAAAAAGACTGCAATTCATCTGAGAACGTCTGCTGCTGTATATCCTTGATAATTCTTAAACTGTATTCATTTGATGGCAGATGGCCTGATTATTTGGGCGGGACACATGTCTATACATTATTTTATTTGAAGATAAAATATGTTAAATATATTTTTGAGTATTATTTTATTCATAAATTTGCACCAAACTTTGCATCGAATCCTGAAGTACTTTACAAATTATTTAAACACAACATGGGTAATAAAATAATCTAGACGTCCGTTACTAAAGGAACATGACTTATCAAAGTAAGTATACGTTTCTTTGAACGTCGCAAAAGGGGAGGGAGATAATTAGAAGTCATGCTTTTTACAAAACAATGAGCGACCAAGACGTTGCAACGTTAAATTAGAGAGATTGTAAATCACATAAAAATCAAAGTAGACCAAAGAAAACCAAATACAACTAGTGATCACATCTACAATACAGATTAATGACAGTGACTTCTGCTTAATCCTTAACTGCGCAATGATGCACATACAATGAGCATAATAAGTCTTACCCCCATAACTAACTCGTTACTCGAGTCTTGTTAGGAAAATCGCTGAGACACGTCGATTTCTGATTTCTACAATGTACATTTTTAAATGAATAGTTCACCCGTAATTTCATCCCTTACTAGAGGGGAGCAACCCTTTCGAAAAATTTAAATGGCATGGGGGGTAGTGAGTGATAGCTCATTTGAAAGGGGGTTTTATTCTCTATTCAACCGTACAAAAAAATTTGAAATTTACTTCATTACGTGTTGATTTATTAATGTTTAAAAATAACAAAACATCACAAATAGGAAAGCAACTAAACTAACAGTGACCTTATCTAATAGCAAAAGTCTTATTTCACGTCTGAACCAAAACCGATATCATGCAGGGCCGAATTTTAATTCTAAGGATGAGTGCGCTACATTAATTTCCGTTATTCTGAAACAATTTTTTTGCACGGTTGAATAGAGAATAAAACCCCCTTTCAAATGAGGTATCACTCACCACCCCATGCCATTTAAATTTTTCGAAAGGGTTGCTCCCCTCTAGTAAGGAATTAAATTAAGGGTAAACTATTCATACAAAATGTACATTGTAGAAATCAAAAATCGACGTGTCTTTCTTAACAAGACTCCAATAACGAGTTAGATAGGGGGTAAGACTTATGATGCTCACTGTATTTAAATCTGTGGGCTGGTTCACGAGATAGGAGATATATATAATCTTAGGAGGATGCACAATGGGCCTAGTGAGGCCTAAGTATCGTGGATGTAACCCACCCTCCACACGTTACAGATACAAATGATGCACATATGCATCACCCTGTTTGAATTTTAAGTTTATAGATATTTTAAATATTAGAGAAGATTTCTATACAGTATGTCGCTAATGTATGGAATAAATTCATTATTTCTAAAATAATCGACTTTTGAAAAAAATCCAAAAACAGGTCAATTTTAATTTTTGAATCGTCATCACATGATGTAGATGTAACGAACATTACGTCACCAATATTACCGTGGTGACGTAATCGGCAATTTTTTTAAATGCAACCAAGTGTCTCAAAACACTTCATTGGAAAGGTCTTCTAATCGTCTTTACAACGATGTAATTATTTGAATATTTATTTCTACAGGGTCGACCAAAACTGTTTATTTATTAAAATCTTAATCATAAATTCTGATTCACTGAACTAAGTTATTGTAAGGACCGCCACTGGAAATAAAACATCGTAGTGTACCCAAAAAATATTTCTGTATTTTGGATATGTTACTGATAATAGTACTAAATTCTAATTTAACACTAATTGATGTGTATCAGTCAAGTGTTCAATAGTTAAAATCTTTAAATTAGCATAATTTAGTAATGAAGCTTACAGAAACTGAACGAATCGAAATATTAATGATGATTGGCTATGGAGATAGAGTAAGGACACAGAGAGAAGTTGGCAATTTATTTAATGCTAAATACCCCAATCGTGAACCCATTTCCCAATCAACAATTAGTAAAATCGAGAAAAAGTTTCGAGAAACGGGCCATGTTAAAGATCTCCCCAAAAGTGGTAGAAAGTCAATTTCCGAAGACAAAAAAGTTAACGTTTTACTAGAGTTTCAAGAAAGACCCCACACCAGCACGAGACAAGTTGCGCTGGATAATAATTTACACCATTCTACTGTTGCTAGAGTACTGAAAAAGGAGAAGTGGCATGCGTATAAGGTACATTTGGTCCAAGAGCTGTTAGAAGATGACTTTGATAGGAGAATTGAATTCTGTGAAACAATTATGGAACGATCTAACAAAGATCGTAATTTCATAAAAAATATACTTTTTTCGGATGAAGCAACTTTTATGCTGAACGGCCATGTAAACCGCCAGACATATCAATACTGGGCAAGTGAAAATCCCCATTGGATGCAGGAGTATACGACACAATATCCTGAAAAGGTGAATGTTTGGGCCGGCATTATAAATAATCAAATAATAGGGCCATATTTTTTTGAAGGAAACTTGACCGGTCCTCGATATCTTCAATTTCTTCAGGATTATCTATTACCACAATTAAATCAACTATTTCCAAATAGATGTGATTTGTGGTTTCAACAGGATGGGGCACCCCCACATTACGCCTTTGATGTACGAACCTAGTTAAATGCTGTTTTTCCAGATAGGTGGATAGGAAGAAGAGGAACGATCGAATGGCCACCAAGGTCGCCAGATTTGACACCCTTAGACTTTTTTTTATGGGGATACTTGAAGAGCGAAGTTTATCAAAGTCGCCCAAATGATATAGAAGAGTTGAAGGATCGCATCAGAACGGAGATTGCACAAATAACGCCTGAAGTTCTCGTAAACGTTAGAGACGAATTTACTGCTCGGCTGTCTCATTGCATTATTGCTGAAGGTCATCAGTTTGAACATTTAATATAATTTAATTGTTTTTTACTAAACAGTTTTATGTATTTTAGTAAATAAACAGTTTTGGTCGACCCTGTAGAAATAAATATTCAAATAATTACATCGTTGTAAAGAAGATTAGAAGACCTTTCCAATGAGGTGTTTTGAGACACATGGTTGCATTTAAAAAAATTGCCGATTACGTCACCACGGTAATACTGGTGACGTAATGTTCGTTACATCTACATCATGTGATGACGATTCAAAAATTAAAATTGACCTGTTTTTGGATTTTTTTCAAAAGTCGATTATTTTAGAAATAATGAATTTATTCCATACATTAGCGACATACTGTATGTAATTACCTTTTATTGTATTTAGATAATATATTGTCGACTTACATAATTACCTACTTGACATAGGTATATTTTGTATTAATATATCTTTTAAAAGGTTTCTACAGTTGATTTATTTACTTGAAGAAAAATAGTGGCGTACGCAAAAGTTGGGGCAATTTTTTCCTATGCCCACCTCTAATTGATGAGCTTCTGAATAAAATTAAAAATTTTAAATGTTTATTACATTGGGTATAAAAACTTACAAACTCCACCAAATTTTACACTTTCTTATCACTTGACGTTTCGAAAATAAAAAGGAAAAACCCTCTTCAACGTTTCAACTTTAACAAAGCATTTTCTTGCCTCCATTATTAAGAGTTTTTAAATGATCCCTTGAAAATTCTCGATGGGGAAGTTTGAAAGTGAAATTTGTTGCAAACATTTTAAAAAATAATTATTCTGTGTTCATAATTGAAGAGAATAAACACCGTTCTCGTAGCTTTGAAGGAAACGATTAAGGGGGGGGGGGTAAACTTTTTGCTTTTTTTTATATTTGATTTTGTGAATGTAGAACTTTTAAAGAATATTGTGTAAAAATTTGAGATGAATCGAAGCAAAACTAACGAAGATACAGTGGTTTGAGTAACCGCGCCTCATACATGACTCGGCGCATCAGAAAACACCTGCCCGGCCCGAGCGCGCTATTGGTACCTGGCAGCTGTTTCGCTCTTTATATAATCATTAATCCCTAACCCTACCTCTAACCTTTCTTTATAGAAATTTCAACACAAGTACAAACGTGTTTATACCTGTACTGTATATAATTTAGTGTAGCATTGGCCTGGCAGGTTCCTCTGCTTTACTAACCTCCATGCAAGACATGGGAATCAATTAGTGGGTCAAGCACTCATGAATGAGGATTCGTCGTAGACAGGAGCAAAAAGATGCTTCAGACATCATGGATGATAGCAACATCCTTTATGGACCTGGCATCGATGATTTAGTGTGAGACAAGCCGATAAAACTTGCTTATTAACGTTTTATTCCAAATTTTTTAGTGTTCAAAACTTTAAGCGTTTTTCCCACAGCTCACGTTTCCAAAGTCGGTACCCCTCATAAATTCAAAACTACTGCACCTATCCTTTTTAAATTTTGAACACTATTTCTGTACATAATGAGGTAACACTGGAGAGTTTTTTTTTCAAATTTGTTAATATTTTTTTATTTTATAATAACATATTAGCCTATTTTTTTCGCAAGAATCGCGTTTTTTACTTCAGTGTTCCCAAAAAGTGAAAAATTGAAATTTCGAAAAAAACCTCCCAGTGTTACCTGGGGAAAGCGATTATCTAACGAAAGAACTTTGATTTTTTTATTTCTGATCCAGCACCGAGTTAGGAGGGGGCACCGCAATTTTACTTTTTTCCGAGACGCTTCCGAATAAATGCTGCCATTTCCGTATTTTTTTAATATTTCTATATTTGAGACAATATTCTTTGAATGTTATAATGTACCATTAGTTTAAATAAACAGATTTTAATTGTGTCGTCAAAAAAAATTCACAAAAATGTGCCCTTTTTGCACGAATTAATCTTACCCCCTTTTAATATAATAGAAACACAAACGAATAAAAAACAAATTTATTTATCGCCAAAATACAAATAATGAAAATATCTAACATTACTTAACCACCAATTAGTCAATTAATGTATAAATAAATAAAATCCAACAAGTAATACCACTAACGTATTTCACAGATTTCATCCAAATTTGGCAAATGCTGAATATTACAGTAACCAATTTCAGCAGGAATTTGTGAAACAATGTACAATATAAAACTAATTCTAACTAAATTAAATCACTTTTTAGATCAATAAAGATTCATTCATTTTGAAGTTTCACTGGTTAATTTTTTATACTTACTATTGTATAGTAAGTAAATTTGGTACGAAATATAAAACTATATTAAATCTGTTTACAGCCACAAAATTAAGAATTAAGTAGAGTACATATACATTTATTATAATTTTTTGCTCAGAAGTATTTTAATATCGTTCATCAAAAATTACTTTTGGTTCAAATGTAAAGTATGTATTAAAAAATTTAAAAGTCTGATTTTATATTATTTATTTTGAGATCGTTTTCAATTCAAATATTTCTGAGCTGATATCTCTGACTATAATACACTATGTCACATAAATAAGTAATAGTAATGTTCATAAAGTAGGCCATGTCCGACCAATACAGCCCGTGATAATAAATTCCAAACTGTAATTTAAAAAAGAAGATTTGTAATCTCCGATATGCGTGATTTTTTCCAAGGCCTACTTTAGGAACAAACGTTTTTCTCGTTTTGATGAAGTTATTGAATATTCACATCCAAAGATGCCTAATTTTTTTTTGCAGGTTAGAGTCAAATTACCATCATTTCAAAATTAAGATTTTACTACATCGTATGGAGCAAAAATGTTCATGTATCGCTACATGACTGTAAATGATTGTGATTTTTTTTAACGGTTGGCAATTAATAAAAAAATAGTTTGGTAAAACCGATTTGTCATTCAGTGTCATCCACAAAAAAGTACACATTACTGACAAGTACATTTAACTTTATTTTTAATTTGAATTTACAATCGCACGCCTATGGTTAAAAAATAATCATAATCATTGATAGTACCTATCTGGTAAGATGACGCAGTTCAATATTCATGCCTAAAATGTATTTTTCTTAGAAGATATAAAAACAATACATGAAAGATCATATTTTCAATTTTACTTAAATATAATGAAATGCATATTTTCAAAGACCATTGCAATTAAATAGTTAAAAGAACCTTTTTTCTTCAAACGCCAGAACACCAATTTGATGATGATAAAAATGTACTTTTTTCACAAAAAGTAATTTTTTCTACGCATATAATACAAAACTACACTAACTTAACTATTTTTGATTAAGAAATGTAATAATTTTGATAACGCAATGTAATCATTTCCGTATCAGATCTACACAATTAGTCACTGTATAATTCTGTCATTTTATATTTTATTTGTCACATTTGAAAGCAACTTAGTATTAGATTCTACGTTATTAAACTTAGCTGCAAACTATGCATCTGTAAATCTAATTCCATAAATATCTTAAGAAAAATATGAGAAACCTACAGAATAATTTGTTGTATTCTAAAATGTAAGTTTTTCATTTGTTAACATTTATTAGTATAGTTACAAATCAATTACATTGTTTTATTTTTATTACCACTTCATTTTTGACAGCTTTTAAGTTGTATAACTAAATAGTATAAGTAACTCCCACGGAATGCTCATTTCCCACAACTATGATTAATAAAAACTAATTAAAAATTAATAAAAACTAAATAAAAATGAATAACAGCGGGTTATAGCCGTAGAAAACTATAGTGTTCAAATCCCATGGAATACACATTTCCCATGATAACCATTTTTTGCTCTTTAAACAATATATTTCAGCTTCTGATAATGGTGAACTTCCATGTTTTTAAAATTTTTTCATATTTGACGTTTGAAGAAAACATGGTTTATTCGGAGTAAAAGGAACTTTTTGTGACTAGTCTGTTATTTATATATTACAGACTCATTACAAAATTATCATTTTTTTATCCCAATAAAATAATTACTATTTTCCAACAAAAAAATGAAGGTTAATAAACGAATAGGTCCGTCATCGTCACAAACCTGTATGTGGAAAGTTACGTTAAATTTGATATCAGTCTCTTGTAGGTAGATAAATTAAGTTTTACACATATGTACAGTTTTATTTTATTTAGTAGTCGAAACATTGGTTTAGCCACTGTCACTAGTTGATTATGGTACACTGAACTATTATTATTCCTGAGATGGAAAAAATTCCTGAGAGATTCTTGTGTCATACCTACTTTGGTTTAATTATAAATAAATTGTTGGCTCTATGAGAAAGAATGATGTTAACTGTTATTAGTTTGCCGTTACATACCAGAAATAGTCATACAAACTATAAATATTGATAATGAATGATACACCCTCACATCCAAAATTCTGTTTCACTAAGTCATGTTTGATTTTTATAATCTATAAACCTGTCTTTTTCCTTGTTACTTTTTAAACAATTTCTTAATCATTAGTGACTAAATACCAATGTTTTAAAGTCCACGACTACTAATTTTTCACTAGATCACTTTTTTTAAATTCAATCCTTTTTATAGGTAATAATAGCATCTTGATAGTCTTCTTTAGGTTGGTCCTTGTCTCCCCATCCCCATATTTCGTGGCTACCATCTCCTGTTCTGAGTACCCGTTTTTTGATCATTTCTTCAGAGACAGTTTTAAGATCATAGGCCCAGCCTATTTTGGCAAAAAAGTCAATGAAGAGAGCGGAAAAGTTTGTACTATATTTTCCAAGCTCTGACGTTTTGTAGTCCCAAGGGAAGGTATGATGATAGTTGTGCCAGCCTTCACCAAGGGCAAAGACAGAAACTGAGATGTTTTCAGCGGGATTGATGTATCTATAAAAGGAACAATTATTAATGAAAATATTGTAATCCATATCAATTTAGTCGGTAAAGCAAAAGTATATTTACTTATAAACTTTTATTTTAAGATCTCACCTGTCATATGGTTTCTGTCCATAAAGATGTGCAGCTGAGTTGACCAACCAAGTAGCGTTTAAGGTAAAAACATACCTAAATATGTTCACGCAGAATGAGTTGAGAAATGTTTCATTCCAGCAATACATAGGAACCAAAGTTGGAATGACAAAACAAACCAAAGGCATTAGATACAAGTAGTATTTGTCTTGGAAAGCTAAGATGGGATCTTGTTCTAAGTCAGTCATATCAATACCCTTTCCTTTACTTTTGACCTCTGGATGTTTGCGGCAAAGTAACCAACCAACGTGAGAGAAGAAGAAACCTCTTTTAGCATTGTGGGGATCAGCATCTGTTTCACTAAATTTGTGGTGGACTCTGTGGTCTCTTGACCATTCAATCACCGAGTTCTGTAAAAAAAATCAAGGGTAACTATAATTGATATTTATGCAACCAGTTAAGAAATGCCTTATTTTATGTAACGAGTTACATACAATTAGGCATTCCAACGACCTGTCAAACAATAGCTGCCAGTGGGAAAGTTTGGTATATCTGAGGGGGTAGCGACATAGTCTTGCATCTGTCAATTTATGAGAAAATGTATAAGCGGTTTTTTAAATAATATTTTTATTGTGTTTGACATAAAATATTTAAATGTAATCCTCTATTCATGATTTTACGTATTGTAGACAGAATACATCGTATGTCGCAAGTCTTAGATATATCAAATCTTACCACTGGCAATTTGGAATGCCTAATATTTTTTTTAATTTTGACTAGATTATTTTATAAAATTGTGTTTTAGTATAAAATTTCTGACATCTAGGCAACCAATATTACTTTCATGTATTGTTGGTTGCATATGCATAAAATCATTATTTTATTCTCAGCAACTTGTAACTTGTATGTAACTGTGTAACTTATATTGCTTGTTAAAGTTATATAGTTTTCATGAAAGTGGGTTATGTTGTCGTGTATTTTGTTTTAATTATTTTGTGCTAATTTAGAATGGAAAATAAGGACCAAAACAACATTATTGCTAGGTTTTAAGTTAACCAAATTCTATTTTTTAAGTCTACTTTAATAATGTATACATTGATTTTAAAGACAAAAAAATGTTTCATTTTTGTTTTCTTTTCGCAACTGTGTTTACTTACCTCAAATGCTAAGGTGTTGAAAGTGGTAAGAATAATTTTTAGAGGCCATTTTGCTTTATACGAACGGTGAGCCCATAATCTATGCGCTCCTGCTGTAATTCCAAGTCCACCGCAAATATATAGGAATATACCTGGAACAAATCATTTTATTAGAGAAAATAAAATGATTCTAAAAATAAAGTTAAAATATATCACAGAAATAGTTCTTTTGACAGAAGATAAAGTTCAATATAGGTGGTGTATGATAAAAAAAGTCTTTAAGCTTTTAAGTTTTGTAATAAGTTTAGTTTATAAAATATCTTAAA
The DNA here is from genome assembly GCA_927349885.1 of Psylliodes chrysocephalus. Lineage (NCBI taxonomy): Eukaryota > Metazoa > Arthropoda > Insecta > Coleoptera > Chrysomelidae > Psylliodes > Psylliodes chrysocephalus. Next base: position 22,595,884 of record OV651822.1, on the reverse strand, counting down.
ACTAGTAAATTTATTTTGATTATTTAATTAGAAACTGATCATGAATGTTACACGTGTGTATTTTTCATAGTAATTACATTATATATAAACGACAGTTTTTTTAATTAGTTAAAATTTATAGCTTAGTGGAAAAAATTGTAATGTACCAATTTAAAATAAGTACTAACAATAGAAGTCAAAAGATCATTGTCAAGATCAAGAGTATATCAATATCTCTACACAAGGTTATACAAGACGAACGGTGCCTAAGTGTCTGCCCGTTTATTGAGGTCATTCATGCCTAAACTTTCCTCATTATTTTGATAAAAATAATTAATCAATTTGTTAAAGCAATTTTTGAACACGTGATTTAATAAGATTATTATTTTATCAATGATTTATTTTGGTAGTTGTTACATGTATGCATGGTTCATGCGTGTTCAGGACGATTATGACCAAAGAGATTTGCAATCGTAATTGATAAATGTGCAATTAATTTTATTATTTATAGCAAAATTAGTTTAATCAATATTATCATTATCAAAATTTAAGTAACGTTTCTGGGTACCTACTGAGAACTTTATATCTTCATTTGGAACAAATTTAAATCTAATTTCTATTTTAGATTTTTTTTTAAATAAAATATCCTACTGAACTGTACTGTTACTGAAAATTTATGCACTGACAATTTTCTACTTAAAGTTTTATTATTTTTTTAGTAAATAATTAAAAACCTTTTAGAATTAATTCGTTTTTTAATGTATTATTGTTCTGCCAATAAATAACACATTTTTATTTTATTGCTCATATCATAAAAACCTGCTAAATATAGAATTTATTTCTGACGGTAAAAACGGTTTTTAAAAAAATATATTATGATTATATTTTTATTAGAAATAGAATAAGGGACATTTCAACTCATATCAAAACCTTAATAATATCTTTAAAAAAATGAGAAATAAAATATTTGGAAACAGAACTAAATTTATGCAGTATTTTAAATCCCTATTTATAAAAATGTAGAACATAGTTATAGTAATAGTAATTTTTATTTACCATAAAAAATACAATATTTGAAATACATATACATTAATTAATAATTTGTTTCGCTGGTAAATAAAAATGAAATCCCACAAAAGGAAAATCCTGAGCGTGAGTGAGAAATTTAATTTCTTATTTCATGCTACAAAAATAATAATTTTTGATGGTTAACCGTATCAAATGCTTTTGTAAGATCGACAAAAATGCACAATGATGAAATAGCATCCGAAGTTGAGGTTTGTTTTCGAAAACTATATTGTCTATTCATTCTCTTTTTAATAATTTTTTCAAATATTTTCCCAACGCTTGATATAATAGAAATTGGTCGGTAATTAATAACATTAAGTGAGTCTCCTTTTTTATACATCGGTTTGATATAACTCTAAGAATTTCGGATGTTATGTTGTCTAAACCTGGTTTTTTATTATTTTTTTTTAGGGAAAAGATAGTTTTTGTAACTTCTTTGTTATCTGTGCTTGATAAAAATATTGAGTTAAAGTTTTTTCTTTGAAAAATTTTTAATTTTTGACCTCTAGTTAATTTTGTTGCCATGGTTTCCCCAACTTTTGTATAATGTTCAGAAAAAAATATTTGTTATTATTTATTTGTGTAATATATTGTGTTGTTCCTTTTGTATTAGATATCTCTTTAATGCACTTCCAAAGATTTTTGGTAACATTTTTATTTTTTGGTTATAATATTCAGTTTAGGCCTTTCTTATTAATACATTTAAGTAATTGCGGTGATTTTTAAAATTTACTTCATTTTGTTCCGTATAATTATTTTTCATCAATTTGTATAATGTATTTTTTTGTTTGATAGATGTAAGTAGCCCCGGGGTCATCCATGGCTGAATTTTAATTTCATTTCTTTTTAATTTTACTTTATGCATAGAACTCTCTATGTACCATTTTAGTTTATAAAATTTGTTAAGCTAATATTAATTTCATTTGTACCATATACATCTAACCAATTTTCTTTATTAATTTTTTCCTTTGTTTTTTGTTGAAAATTGACTTGCATTTTTTAGAACATTAAATTTTTAGTTAAAACTATATTACTGACTATTGAGTAGTGATCAGTGATGTGTGTTTAAACAATAGTTGATGTAATAGTAGAATTTAATTAGTTAGATTTAATAAAAAGGTGATCAATGCAAGACTTTTCGTTGCTCTTTTCTCTTGTATATTTATTTATATGACTTATAAACCCTTCTTGGCTTAATGTATTTAAGTAAGCATGAATTTGGTTATTTTCAATGTTAAGAATATCGACATTCATGTCTGCAACTAATACATGAAAAATCTGCTTTATTTGCAGTTTTTAAATAATGAGGTAAGTTTTCTATAAAATTATTTTGATTGGTGAGTCTTCCCATCCTTTATTGTAAAACAAATTATAACCCGGTATATTAAAAAGTGATGTATCTGTTAATTGCCATGTTTCTGTAATAAGTACAATAAAATCGAAATTATTACTATCTGTCCCAAATTTATTTTTAGTTCGTCTATTTTTTATTTATGCTTCTAATATTCATATAATAAATTGAAATGATTGTTTTTTTTTATGTTCTTGGAATATTTTATTATAGTCCGCAATATCATTGACAACATTTGTGTCAATAAGAACAGAAATGGGTTAGTATTAAATAAAATATCTTAAGTTGTATTAGTATAAAATGCAATAAAATATTGGCTAAGAATTTAAATACGATATGAGAGAAGGAATTTTTGAGTTGGCAGCCAATTTATTTTTCGGGATTGAGTTAACATGTGTATCATCATTTTAGAGACAATATACGAGGATATTTTTTTCACATATTAAACGATCTGGTGGATATTAAAATGATAAATAAGTTTTCCGGTATGGAAATTTGTCTAAATGTAAAATTTATGAAAATCGGGATGTAGGTACACCATATTTACATTCGTATTCACAAAGCATTTTTAAATACGGAGTGATCTACAAAAGATTTTTCTAAAGTAGGCCATGAACAAAATCACGAGTGTCAAATTATACATTTCTTCTTTTTTAAATGTCAATTTTGGTTCGACTGATAATTACAGTACAAGTAGACTTTTTGAGTGCGTTTTGTTCGTTTTGTTTATCTAAATTATATAATTTTTGAACTTTTATAAATACACTTACTTTCAAAAGTTTTGCACCCTTCAAATATTAGAATTAGGATCATTTTTATTTAAGTTTGAAACCCTTCTATTAAATATTAATTAAAACCTCACACCCAAAATGAGAGATTGTAAATTAATTGTAGAATAATTTGAAAATTCGGAAATTAATCTCAAAAATATACATACAAATGCTCTTACCGTTAAATTATGCCGACATTGGCAGTCGAGATTCCTAGACGATAATTTGAAACTTCCGATTAGTTACATACAGGGTGAGCAGTTTTTAAAATAAAAATTAATTTTAAAAGTTGGCAGATTTCGAATAAAATTGGTATCTGAGAATTTTAGAAACCAAAAATGGCAGATCCTAATAAGTTTTTAAAAATTCAAACTGGCGTTGAAAGGAATCGTATTTAATCAAAAAAGTTCCCCATTGAATGGAAATTAAAAAATCGTCCTTTTGGTTTGTGCAACTAGACCATTTTAAAAGAAGTCAATCATTATTGTTCAACTTAAAAGAATTATCGCTGAACATACATGAAAAAAATATATATATTCCGACGAATTGAGAACCTCCTCCTTTTTTGAAGTCGGTTAAAAACCTAAAAATAGTAACGAATGTCAAATTCAATTCTTTGTTAAAAAAGTTTGGTTAGAAGTTAACTGTCAGTGGAACGAAAATTACATCACACTAATATAGCGTATTATAGAGATAAATTGCATCTATGTCTTTGTCAGTCATGGCTTACTATAAAAACATTTTTTGTGTATCACTTTTAGTTACCTAGGTATAGATAAAAACGTCAACTGAATCAATTCAAAGAAAAAGTAAGAGTTGAACGATGGCGTACATTTGTTAATTAAACTTTGAATCGTTACTGTAATCATTAAAATTCAAGTAAATGAGGTTATATTTTCTCAAAACATTAACAAATTAGGTAATTATTCGTTAATTTTTTTTATCTATAAAACTTAAGAAATCGATATAAATACATGCAAAGAATGTAAGTTTACCAAAATTAAAATTATTAAATAACGGTTCGTAGAATACTCTACTGGACATTCGTTATAATGTACATCTCTATTTTTAAGAATTTACATGTGGGTAAATTTAAAGATTCTTTGTTAATTAGAATATTTTATCACATATTAGAAAAAATTAACTATATTAAAACTAAAATGAATTATTCCCATTTTAATATGTTGAATGTAGATACTTACCAACTGCAGACGTTATAAGTTTGGCAGATGTTAACATAATGTAAACCCCATAAAGTGCAACTAGATGAAGATACACAAAGAGTATTATATTTCTCCAAACCAATTCCAGTTTCCTATCACTGGGCTTGGAAATTTCTGGAGGAATTATTTGAGCTTGGACCTCATCGTCGTGTTCATGAAGGACACCAGTAGGCATATTAGTGTTCGGAGCCATTTTGTCGGAGCTAGAAAACAAAAATACAATTTAAACAGTGTTTTTATACGACCTTATTGTTTAGTTTTCTGTTTCTTATAAATAATAAATGTTCAAAAACATCAATACATTTTTCGTGAAATTAATTCGTTCATAATTTATTTAAGGCATTTAGATATAATTTATGTACTATAATTTATAAACTACCCAATGTTTCCCTTTATATCATTACGTTTTCTGTTAGTAATACGAGATAATTGTGGATTTGATGTTTTCGGAAATGCTCTATTGTTATTGTTAGTTTCAGTGATTAGTCAATTTAAAAACAATCTCATGAAATACAGATGATATCCGAAAATGTTCAAAAATATAGGACGGAGAAACCTAAATGACAAACTACAGAATTGACCCTGTCAATCCCCGATGCGAGAACTATCTCAACAAAAAATAAATAAATAAATAGCAACCCCTACTTGTCATAGATCATTAGAAATATAGTACTAGTGAAAATCAGAGGTAAAAATGCTTTACAACGATAAACGTTATAACCTATACAGGGTATACCTACCGTGATGGATGTACGAGTAGGTATACACCAATAGTAAGACTAATTATCATTTACGGAGCGTAGCCTGGAATAACTGAATTAGGTTAGTTACTACGAGAGCTAATATCTCAAAAGTACAAAGACTAGCCTGTGTTTGCATCACCTTTGCACCTACGGCTGCAATGGAGCTGACCTTAAACCTCACCCTTCTACATTTAAAGATTGAGAATGTGGCAAAAAGGACAAGACATAGAATTATAAGGAACAGAGGAATCAGAAGAAAGTCTATTAGCTTCAGGACCGAAGACACTTGGGATATGTCGAGATGAGAAAAAACCACAGAGCTGGGCAAAACCACAGAGCTGGGCAAAACCACAGAGCTGGGCAAAACCATAGAAAGTATGGGTAAATAACCAAGCATCTTCCAATTATTCTTAAATGGACCTGAATAAAGAGATTTAAAGAAAAGTGCATAATTTGAATATTTCAGTATTTTCGTTGACAATGAAGATATGAAAAAATGTTTTTTTATTATTTTTATTATTAATTCATAATCTAAATACTTTTGATTAGATGGGCCGTAAATCAATTTTTGATAATTTTACAGGAAAGTCATGTGTTGGACACATCATATTTTTTATTTAAGAAACTAGTTGCGATTCCGGATGGAAAGTGGTAGGTAGGTACTTTACTTATTATTTTTTATTATTATTATTATTATTATTAAATAGGTGATTATTATATTAGCATTCTTGAAATCGAGTAGATAACTGTTATATTTTGAAATTGAAATTTAAAATTGATGGAAACAATGTAATTTATAAAACAAAGTTCATGAATGATGAACAAATAGATGGGAGCTGAATTAGAAATATTTTTGGTGGGGCTCAGTACCGGGGGTGATATGGAATACCACTCAAGAAAGCGTGTATTCGGAAAATAAAAAAATAGGCCTACCTAAACATAGTTTTTATGCATTCTGTAGGATCAGCCGTTATAAGAATACAATCTATTTTAATTTTATTTTTTTACCAAACTACCTTTTTAAATAGTTATTGGAAACATCTTAAAACATGATATTGACATACTTTTTAAACTTAAAAATGTCCGTATCTTTCTTAAGCTTAAATTGAATTTCCGGTTTGCTATAATTATGGAACATATTTTAGAAACTAACAAGCAATGAAATCTAAAAAAACCGCAATAAATTAAGTATTATTTTACATAAAATATTGGCACATTATTTAATTTAGCTTTTTGGAAGTTTTATTCCACAAAAGTTTTGATTACCTAAACATACATAAGTAATAAAAATAAGACGTTTACACTTTATAAATTAATAGTAGTCATTCCTTTATTCCTTATTATTTTAATAAAATCATGTGTGCCGTTAAACAATATACAGTGATTTCGTAAAGTAATAAATAAATTAAATTTTACCCAAAATATCAATTTTTAAATTCCCAAAACGGGTAGAGTTTTTAATTCAATTTGGCACATTTTAAACAAAAAGTTATTAACATGTGAGTAATGACGAATTTTACTTTTTCTAATTTTGACATATAAAGTGTAATTTTTTGTAATCGCAACAAGTGTCAAAATGATCTTCTTTAGGCAACCAGTTGCATAATGTTGAACACTACTTTCTCCCTTTCTAGAAATCTAAATAACTTTAACAAGCAATATAAACAAACTACAATAAGTCGTTGAGAATAAATTAATATTATTTTTTATTTGTCAATAAAACAATGAAGTTAATCATACGCAACTAATAATACAAGAAAGTAGTAATATTGGCTGCCTAGACGTCAATATTTTTTTACCAAACCACAATTTCTTAAGCAATCTAGTAAAAATTAGAAAAAAATATTTTATGTAACTCGTTCATGTTGAGGGATCTCGCTCTGTTCGTCCTGCAAACATTTACTCTATACATAAGATAAGGCATTTCGCAACTGGTTTCATAAATAGCTATTATTTCAAAAAATTCGCCGGCTTCGAGCGTTTAAAAACATTATTGCTGACGTAATTACCATTACTCACATGTTCATCACACTGTATATATAATCGACCTGTTTTTGGAAATTTCCTCAAAAATGGACATTTTGGCTAAACATGAATTTAGTCACTACTTTACGAAAGCACTGTAAAATTTGTTTCTGGTGGTCAAAAATGTCAATCTTGGATTCAATACTTTATATACATAAAAATATACTAAGTAGTTACTAGGCTGGTATACATTTTATAATAATATATCGAAAATCAATATCTATAGTTTCGGGCACTCTCGATATATTTTTATAAAATGCAGAATTTTGAAATCAACTTTTTGAATCGAACTACACAGTTAATTTTGGATGGGTACTAATTTAACCATGCTCATTCAACTAAACCCTTTTTATAATAATTATTAATTTTTATTTCGTTGTGAAACTTTTTATGAAACAAAAAATATTAACAACGTTGACTCGTTTTCTTTTATCGTAATAATTTTAACTAAACAGGTACAGTTTACCAAAGGCTCTTTATTAAAAGGCAAAAACGTACTATATCATTCTAATCCATCGCACAAAAGAACCAAATGAAAGTTAATATCGATTTAAAATGGGACATCAAATAAAGACAACATCGAACAATAAAACACCAATTTCATCCAAGACAAAACATCAAATCCAAACCTATAGAGTGTTTTTTCCTCCATGGTTTCCATGGCAGTGAAATGGAGCACATGACTCTGGAACGATGGCGAATATCGACTGAGAATTTGGCGTCGCGACGCTCTTGTAAAGGTCACAGGGTCGCGATGATGCTCAGAATCAGAACCACGGTGAATACGTTGTTCAGTGCGCTGGTTGTTTTAATCATTCCGTTATAAGTAATAATACGAGGAGCACTGCTAAAGTATACGGAAAATTTTAATCGAAACACAGTGCTCCTCGTAAAGAGCATTTTTTGAATATTATGCCTAAAGCAATTGGAATGATTAAATAAAATCACTTTAATAAAAGTACTAAACACATTTAAAATGAAAAAGTTCGAAACATTTTATTAAATCCCAACGTTATTCTGCTTTCACCCTTTTTTTAAATTAATACATGACAGACAATATGGATTTTTCATCTAGCCATTGTTATACACATTTGGAATAATTAGTGAGCGGAAAACTTATCGAAAGACTAAATAATCGAATCGAATTGATCGAAATTGTAACCTACTAAATGTCCTAAACAACTTCCAGAGAGGATTTGCCTAAAATTAAGCTTTAAAATTAAAAAAAATAACTTTATCAATAAAATTTCATCTACTACGGTTACACAAGTTTCGGTTGTTCCGGTGTCAATTTTCGGGCCTTTGACGTCGCTCAGACTACAGCTAGAAATCAAGGGTTACTATATACTGGAAGAAGTGGAAGAAGTTACTTGCTTAACTCATAGTTAAGACCCAATTATTTATAAAGAAAAATATAAAAATCATGAAATTCTACCATAGAATATTAATCATAAAATACAACAAAAATATTATATAAACACATAAAGGACTTCAACAGAGGTTATTTACTAAAGCTTCCAGATTGGAAAAGGTTTATTTAATCTCTATCCCTTATGAGTCTTATAAGGCTGCTTAACTATTTTTTAAGTCTTACTTTTTATATTAATAAAAAAAAAGGAAATCTAAAAAGTTAAATATTGACCGCAGCCCTAAGATCCCGAGGTATTTATGGTCAATACTTAGACCGAGACATTAGATAAGTCCTTAAATAACTAAACTTTAAAATAATTTATTATACTTGGCTACTACTTAGATCATTAAGTGCTTAATTTATTAAATTATGAAATATTTGGTAACACATAAGTAAATAAAAAAAAAAACCCACTAGAACATTCTGTGTGCAAAATTATAAATAATGTTCAGAATATCTTAAGAAAATTCGTTTAAAATAAAGTAGGATGTTTAATTCAACTAAACTAGCAGGCATAGTGCCACATGAAATCTTTATTATAACAAAAAAACCTAATAGTAGGGTGTCTCTATTGACAGCATCACCATCTTCCCATCAAGATAAAAAATCATCTATGTAAAACCAGCGATAATTAAACCAGGTGGCCAATAAACCAATGAACCACGATTATACCGACCACTGTTTTGGTAAACCGATGTAGTGTCCACACCATTGTATTCAACCTGTAGTGGAACTTCGGGGTGAAAACCCTCCGAGTGAAAACCTCCCGGGTGAACCCTTAAAATATTACAAAATGTGTCAATACAAACTGACTCAAGTTTCCCAAACTATACAATTAATTACCCCAAATGTAAGCTAGAAACTATTAAGTACTTAGGATGAATGAAAAATTACATTGACTCAGCAAGTCATAAACAGTATTACGAACTCAAATAATTAAAATTATGGTGCACCAAGCCACAACATAAAAGAAATCGACAATCAAAAGGTGTACAATATTACCAAAAACATACCTTTTTCGTAAAGGATTAAACTGGTAGCCTTCCAAGGTTAAAAAAAAGCGAGACAGCTGACAGCAACTATCCTTGAAGAATCCACTTCAATATTAAACAACTCAAATGCCGATGGGCCTCCCTATATACAACAACGAACTCGTAACTCAAAAACTGTTGAAAGTAGTCATACTATATGTCTAATAAAACCTCTTGTGTGAAATGGGTCAACCTACCATGGAAAATGTATCTAAAAATCTATATAGCCGTATTTCCACAATTAAGATAGGAAAAATCTAAAAAAGCCGTATATGGGGAGACTAAATTGTCACATAGATTGATTTTTCCCTGGAAGAAGAAGAGACCTCATGCACCAAACTCTTCACGATGTCTTCACTTCCGCTCTAAAAAAATGACAAGCTGAGTGGGTTCAGTAATTCATCCTTAAGAATTTACCAGTATAAATCTTAGAGACCTTACGAAAGATTAACCTAACAAACCATAACCATGTACAATAAAACTACATTTGGAAATTGGGCCTAACAAAAATCGGTACAAAACCGATCGCGAAAAATCTCGTAAGCACATACCGAACATCACAAATCTACAATTTAAAATTAACGCGCCTCCGGTACAGCAAATATCACAAAACTACCAATAAAACGAACGCGCCATGTCTGGCGAATGACGTTCAACTCACAGACACCGTATTATCGTGTTCTATCAACTAAAATTTACCGTCGAAAATAGCCTAACAAAATATACAAAATATTCAGACATAACAATAATAGAAAATAATTAATTAATTAGGACAAGTAAACAAATTCAATGAAAATTACTCATGAATAAATAATTACCTAAAGGTAAGGTTTTAATACATAATATATAAGTAAACTCGCAACGAAACATTGTTTTCTTTTAAGTGAATCTGTATAATTGCAACAAGCCAGTCGATTCAAAAACTACAACATAAAATGTACAACTCAGGTACAAAGAACATAATACTATACTCATGTCTATTGATGAGATGAATTAAATGATATCCGCAAGACTTATACCAGCACTAAATAACGTTTTACCTTTCTTTCATATATTTAGACAAGGTGAGTCGAATTTACTCTAGCAATTTAAGCGGCTAAAAATGCACATTACAAAATTATAAATAGTAGAATGTACAAAAACATCGGAAGTGCAGATGATAGAAAATTAATTTATCAAAATTAAAAAAATGTTGGAAAATATAAAAAGATCAAAAAGTACATTTGTGATTTTATCATCATTTTAACTTAAAACAACTCTGTACATTGTTGCTATGTTTTCAAACTTGATAGCTTGAAAATAACAATCTTGACACTAAAAAAATAGAACGAACATGAACTGAAATGGTAAAGTAGGCCTGATAGTATTATCACAGTGGCGGGCTCTAATCCCACACATGAACTCAGATGGTTGAACATAAATGAAAATATTAATATTTTACTAGTATTCTAATTAAATAAAAAAATAGCTAGTTTACCTAACCTGTGCGGAATGGAGCCATCGTGGATCGTTTCACAGAAAAACTATACTTACATAAAATGAGAAAAATAAAAAGGTACCTAACCTGTGCAGCCTGGAGCCACTGCGGGTTGCTTTGCAGAAAAATTATACATAAGAAAAATTTAAAAAACTAAATTACCTAACCTCTGCAGATTAAACGAAAATACCTAATTTACTAATTTCGTAATATAATGCTTCAGAACTCATACCATTTTGATTATTCGTACTTTGAAACATGTGATTTCGATCATTTGTACTTTCGATCATTTGTTCTAATTTTGATCTTCTTTGGTTTCGATCTTTTCTCACTATCGACCTTTTGACCTTCAATAATTTTTCCACACACCGCACCGGAATAGGTGGAATAATTTTATCCACATGTGGCACTTATGACATAACAAAGCTTTAGACAAGATCTGGCATAGGTCTTCAAACAAGTTTTTTCATCGTACACCACAAAAACTGTGTAAACGATTTAAAAGATCCACATTGGGCCGCTGTTAATAAGTACTACTACACTTGAGTACCTCAAGGTTCATCTTTAGCCCAACACTAATTCCTATTACATATTAAGGACCTACTTTCAGTTACTTCCAACCTTTCCCATAGAATTGGAGACAGCAGCGTTATTAATTCGAAGACAGATTCTTCTCGTATTTTCGTAATAATGACCTTGACAATATCACCAAACAAAAACTAGATCCCAAAAAATATTATTTAATATTTACTAATAAAATAATTATAAATTATGTAATTTCCTTTCATATCTAATCTACCTACATAATCTATAAAATTCATTATCGTCAGGAAGCTATTAAAAACTACAAAATTTTAACAAAAATTTAAATTTGTGATAAATTATTACGATTCAAAGGTACACGCACTAACAAACTGTTAACCACAATTTATCGATACAGAATTTTTCAAATGGATATCAGTTGCACCCACGAATTTAAAATCAGATTTTGAATTTGAAGGGCAAACTTAATTGTAACTAATCAACTTAAATGTGTTAAAAAATTGTTCATTATTGAATCTTACAAGAAATACAATAATTATTAATAAATAATCAGTACATATAAATAAATACTAACCACATATTGCTGCTCTGGGGGAAATGAAACTATAACTGTATGGTATAAAAATGTTCTATTTTTAATGTTACGAATCCATGACTACGTAGTTTGAATGACTTTAATATTAAATCATGTTTTTTGTTATTTCACATGGAAACAATTCAATAAGCACTAACTATATTTTCTTATTTTTAATTTTTTGTATGTTACGGAACTACACAAAACGTTTCGAGGCATAAAAACTGATATTTAAAAAACTATCAGCGAAAAAAGGATTTTAAAATGTTTTTTGCTTACCTGAGACAATTCAAAGCGAATATTCTCCTACTACTAAAAAATATTAATTTATAATTTATCGAGTTATTCTTTTTAAAATAATTATCATACATTTGGTTGCATAATTTCAAATTACGATTAAAAACTGTATTTATGGTATAAGTTTATGTATTTATGTTTTTGTTCGAATTTTTTATTGTGTGTAAACTAGATGTAAATCATGAATTTTGGTATAAAATATGAACTTATGAAAAGGGTCAAAGAATATCCAAGTGTCATTAATTCCAGATAAATTTTGAAGTAAATCCACATATAAATCTACTACTATAACCATTTGGAAACGTTTCCATTTCTATATTAGTTCTTGATTGTGAATAAACCAAACCCAAAGCCAGTGGCGAGTACACGTAATAAAATTAAACGCAATAATTGATTATAAATATTTATTTTATTGTTTAATTCATAATACTATAAAGACCGAAAATACGGCATTTGTACAGCGTGACGTAGTATTCTTATTTAATCGAGCGAATTCAAACATGAGTATGAAGATTTAACTAAACTCAAATGAAGGTACTTAACACGTTAACCGCCCAATGGTAATAAATAAATCGTGCCCAGGGGTCCAATTTGTTATTTTCTCATATATTCTTTGAAATGCTCTACATCACCTTTTTAGATATTCAAACATTGACAAAATGTTCATTTTGTGTCATTTATGACAGTTTTTGACAGTTTTTGACAGTGGTACAACGTTTGTATCACTGACCCTGAACTAGATCCATTTACTCTTTGGGCCACATGGTACTAAACGTGTACCACTGTACAATCGGTCAAGCGAGAGAAAAGCTGCGACATGCAATGTGTTGTTTGCTACAATACACTTTTCATGGAATACACAGCGACAATAGCAAGAAATAAAGCTGCAAGAAGTACGTGGCAATATATAAAACGTGTAATAAAAATTTCTGCGTGCAATGCTTTTTTGTTCAACATTCTAGTTCGCTACCATAAAATTTTATTTTTTTACTTATTTTATAAGGATTTTTTATTATTTTACACATTTTTTGTAACTCTCATGATTTTATACGGATTTATTTTAGTTGTTTTGTATTTTTTTACCTCCTAAACACACTCTCCGTTTTATTTTTCCGAAGCACATTGCATAATTGTATGTATCAGGCCCACTAATTCAACATCCCATGCTAAAATATACGTTAAATGTTCCAATTCCTAATTCATGAGCCTGAACGTTCCGATCGTTGCAGTGGTACAACAGTTGTAACACTGGCCCAAACGTAAATTTCGTTGGGGTACGCGAGTGTACCAGCGTTTGTACCACGTAGCGGTTAACGTGTTAAAGCATTTCTTTATAACCTTAACGGAAATACTTGGTGACGTCAAACATACTGTGGCCAAAGAGAGGACAGTCAGAGCGAGAAAATAAAATGGATAGATAGAGCTACACTCGAATTTAAACGGATTTTGAAAGGATGAGGCAGCGGCTGATTATTTAAGTAGTTATGTTGTCCTCTAGGATTATTGATTGAGTCTGATTTTGTTTAGTGCTCGACTTATTTTTGTTAATAAAATGGAAAAGTTTGCTAGTGAACGAAGTGGATTGTGGTGTATTTATAAAAACTGCTAAAGTAGAACATGAAATGAGTGTTAATGAAAAAATAAAGTTTTTTGGAATGCCTAATAATGAATAGAGGTAAGTACAATTTAAGAATCATAAAATCAGTTACTCCCAAGACTTGCTCATTAAGAATGAGATACAGAATAACTGAAGATAAAACGAAAACATGCTTGGATAAAATATTAACTGGTTTCAGAAATACAAGTTGAATTCTCAAAAATTATTATTAGCTATAATTTTTTTATTTCTCAGTATAATTTTACTAAATACAATTAAATAAAATCTGTCAGTGGCGTACGGCATGGATGAGTAACACTTTCATCTCAGTTTTACGCCATTGTCCAAAAATTTATTTAGACTATAATTTTAATTTTTTTGATATTTTTTAAATAAATCCAAAATATAAATTAAAAATGCTGATAGGAATTAAAAAATAAAGCTCAAGTTTAGATCATTGCATTTGTTTTTAAGTGATTTTGACTTATTAATTTATTCATTAAATAAAACAACCAAGATGCTAAAGTGTGTATTAGAATTTTTTTATTAGAATTTTTTTTTAATTTTAAAACTTTAAGGTTTGATTATGGATTTCCAAGTGATGGAGAACTTTTAATAAAGAATACTTTTTTCTTTCAAAACTAATAACAAATGTTTTCATATGATTATAATTTAAGTAGATACACTGTAATACGTACAAAGCATTTAACTAATTGAGATTATAAAATTGTCAGTAATTTATTTCCTTTATAATAAAGTCTTATTCTATTTTAGGTTAACTTAGTGGCTTAATTAAGGCTTGTGGACGTGAAGATTTGCTAAATCGAGAGTGTAATATAGCAAACTCATATCAAAATTATCGGGTATGCAATATTCGTTTTTAGTGTTGTCTGTTTCAAAACTCTTTGTAGAAGACAAAACAACTATCTTCTGTAGATTGTTATATATTTTGTTAGATCTTGTTTTTTGTATTATACTTACTGGAAATATAATTTAAAAACAAAATATTAAAATATTTTTCTTTATATATCTGTATTATTTCAATCCAAACATTTTATTTTCCTAAATTAGATAGTCTAAATGACTATTTTAATCTTTATTCCATCTTAATGATTTTAATGAAAAACTTTTTTATAGATAAACATCAATAAACCCAAACGTAATTCGAGAAACGCTAAAATTGTGGTTCCCACCTTATCGAGACTAAGGCCCACAAGGGTAAACTCGTAGCTTAACAAAAACGAGAAATGATTTAACTTGGAACGAAAGACCGAAAGCCGATATTAGTATTAAGACGTTGAATTTTTTGTTTTGTGAAGCATTGGCATTACATAGGTTCAACCATGTGATGATTTTCACAAGCCTTGATTTTAAGAACTATTCTATATCGCCTTTTGATTAGGGTTTAAAAACTTGTTTTTTCCAATAATAATTGGCTCCTTTACCTCTTAAGCCTGCTCATGTAAAATATTTGGGCTTCTTATTTCGCCTATTTATATTCTATTAATAAAGGACAGAAGAATGAGTATTGCAACTATGTTAAAAGAAATAAATTGACTTTCAGTTCAGAATTATGTTCAGTACATGACTGATATTTATTTATAAAATAAAAATGACATAGTACCATCGCATCAGATCTATTAGAAAAAAATCATTATAATTAGCAATATCACAACTATAATACAAGAAGCCAATCTGACTTTCATAAACGGCAAGCCATCACTAAAAGTTCCGAAAATATAATTTTTAATAAAGGTTTAAAAAATTTAATAGATTGCCTACAGAAATAAAAAAAAACAACAATAAATGTATTCAAAAATAACCTCAAACAATACTTGATAAATAAACAGAACGGATACTTTCTTGTGATAATACTCTTTAAACCTGCCCTTCTTAAGTATTTCCCTTAATTTATTGTTATTTTACCCCTCGTTTTACTACTTACAATAATTAAATTATTAATAGTTTTGAGTCGATAGGTTATAGCAACTTATATCCACAAAACTATTTTTGTGTTAAAGTAGATCCATAGAGAGTAATGTAATTTACAAAGGCCTTCTTTCAACATCCAATAAATAGCAACTTTATAATTAAAATGAAAAACACAACAAAATACCTCGGTATCATAATTGATCAAAATTTGAAATGGGTTGATCACATTAAGTCATTAAAATCCCAAGGTAAGACGATTCATTTTTAAATTTTATGAATTGAGGAAATGTATGACTAGGAGTTGAATATGTAAACCAGCATTATATCCTACCTCTCTTTTATATAATAAAAAAGTGCTTTATATAAGAACATTATATTATCTGTCTTGCTGTACCTTTATTTATGGAAAGCCTTAATTGAGATACACTACAAATTATTTGCAATAAATATCAAAAGAAGTATACATTTTTAAATTATTTGACATTTAAGAGCCATTTACATATCACAGTTGACATCTTCATACTTGACAGGCACAGCCAAGCATTATTCTGATTTTTGCCAAATAAAATGACCGGTTAATTATTCTATGAGGTTGCGACAGAGAGCCAGTAAATTTGATGAAGGTGTTTTTGTGGCTAGGGGCGAAATAGTAGTACGCTTAAGTTAGCACCATAAAAAAGTAATTTTTAAGAAACTGCTTATATATTTTTCATAAATTGGCAGGCTTGGCGACTAATTTCGAATAAAAATAGCCTCCAAAATGGCTATAGTTGTAAATATGAAGGTCGCAACCCGCCTTAGAAATTTCACCTTTACTATCAACAACTGTTGTTTGACAGGTCGTTAGAGAATGTTTGCAATCTATGGAATGTAAAGAATGTTAGGAATGTTGACGTTAGAAATAATTGGAATTCCTAAAATTGTCACATAAGAAATGCATAAGCGAATTTTAAGAAAATTGATACTGAAGTAGTTAGAATGATCCGAAAATTCTGAAAATCAATAGGGTTCTAAGTTAGAAGTAATTATTCAAGAAAATCAAAACCGCAAGTCAATTAGTTATTGTGCCGGCATACATACACACAGACGACCAGACGAAAATTTTTTTTTTTGCATTTTCGGACTGCATTTTTTCGTCTGCACGAATGCAATACTAAGGCCCCATAGGAAGGGCCTCAGTAAAAATTCTCGAATTATTTTATTAATCTTATTTGACTCTAGTGCCATTTCAGTTAATCGCGAAAAGAATTATATTATTTAAAACCACCGCGGTGATGCTAAAGTCTGGGAAATACCCCAAGTCCATTCGCTTTCTTTATTCTTTAAATGTAAAATGGATGAAACAAAAAGTTACTAGATTTTGGCACGTCTTAGATCAATTATTTCATGTCATTATGTCAGGTGGCAGTTATCAAAAAAATTTGTATATTTTGATATTTCAAAAGTTTTTATAAGTATTCAACAAAATAGTGACTCTCTTGGAAAGAGGTACAATCAAATGGCTGCAGAAGCATTAAATATTTTGCAAAAAACTATAGACTTAGTAAATAATAAATTATGACAAAAGTCGAGGCAGGTTATATATAAGATGTACGAAGGTGCGCAACGTGTAATAATGAAATCGTTCGTGAAAAAAAAAAAAACAAATAAATATTTTCTTACAAATCGAGTATTTTTTGGTAAAAAATGTTATTGTAAAAAGTGTTATTGTAAAAAGGAAAAAATATTATTTATATCTACTTTTACCTTAAATTTAAAAGAAATTTTACAAAATAAACATGTACATAAACATGCATCTTAAAATTACTTGCACAAAAATAAAACAAATGCCATCGGTAAAAATAAATTTATGGCCCTTCAAATAATATCATTTTATTACTTTGATGTCTAGTACAATAAATAAAAAAATACATTTTAAATAAACTGGATATAGATAAATAAAATTTATTGTATCTATTATGTTTGATATTTTAAATTTGTTTAGGTATATTCTATTCTTAAATATGAACGTATATAAAATTTAATAAGACCATAAGCATTAAAGGTTAAAGCTTTGCTAGAAGAATGTTATGAAGGGTATTATACAATATCAACAAAAATGCAAAAAGTCTATTTTTAATTTCTATATTGTATTTATGAGTAGAGAGTATATTATTATAATAATAAGAATATTAATGTTTACTGTTAATCAAGTTGCAAATTGTTAGATAAATACACAATAAATAATTATCTCTATTTTTATACTCTATTCAAAAATTTTATGCTCCTCGTTTGTTGCAAAAATCAAGGTGTTCTGCTAACTTCGAACGAATCTAGCAAAACACCTCAGTTTTTTAGAACTTTTTACTAAAAACCACCGTACCACATTTTTAGGCTATTTTTAGGCTCTGTTAAAATGTTATAAAACTTTTCGAAAAAATGTTACTTTACTATTAGTATTTTTTTTTAAAATACAGGGTGCTTTGCTAGCTTCCAATGAAACCAATAGAGCAGCTTGTTTTTTAAAGCTTTTTTCTAAAAACAACCATACCTAATTTTTAGGCTAATTTTAGGCTATTGAAATATTATAAAACTTTACTAAACAATTGCTATTTTTAAATAATATAAGTTGCTTTGTTGAAACAAAATTAGCAGAGCACCTCGGTTTATTAATTTTTTTCTAAAACAACTACTTATGTCACATTTTTAAGCTATTTCTAGACTCTTGAAATATAAAATTTTTCTAAAAAAAATAGTAAAATTAGTTTAAAAAAAAAGCTTTAATAAGCAAAGCAAAATACTAATTTTTTCCGAAAAGTTTTATAATATTTCAAGAGTCTAAAAATAGCTTAAAAATGGGGCATAAGTAGTTAAAAAAAAAATAATAATAAACCAAGATGCTCTGTTGACTTTATTCCAACAAAGCACCCTGTATTATTGTAAAGTTTTATATTTCAAAAGCCTAAAAATAGCCTAAAAATGTGGTTGTTCTTAGAAAAAAAGTTTTAAAAAACTAAGTGCTCTGGTGGATTCGTTCGAAGCTAGCAAAGATCCTGTATTTTTTAAAAAAATAGCAATTTGTAATCGAATTAAATTACGGGTTTTGAGCTTACATAATTAGATGAAACAAAATGGATTCTATGTATTTTGAGGTGATCTTTTCGAAAAAAGGCAAAACAAAATGTAGCAGTTTTTCAAAAGTGCCGAAATTTTGGATTTTGTCAATTTTTCAATTTTGCGCAGGCGCATGACGGAAATAAATCAATATTTTTAAAACGCAGGTTACGACATTTGAAAGCTTAGGAAAAATGCTAATTTTTATGTCTCTTGAGAAATTTTGATCCGATGCACCGTTCTCGCGGTATGGACGATTCAAATTTGTTTAGTATTTTGAGGCGACGAAGGTCGAAAAATTGAATTTGTTAAATGTTCAAACACTAAATTCTTTATAATATTGTTAAAAATTAAGATATTTGAAAAAACAAAAATGCGTTTTGAACTTAAGGGATGTGACTAGTGATTCCCAGAAGGGAGCAAGAGAAATCCCAAAATTGGGCATATGGCGGAAGGGCAAAATGCACCGCGGTCCTAATTTCATTGTTTGCCTATAACGGCCAAACTATTTGAATTTTTTTAATGCCACTTACAAAGCTTACTCTTAAATATGAAATCTTATGTGTGTGTGAATTTCACCGACATCGGACCATAATTGGCTAAGATATCAAACAATTAAATATTTAAAAAAAAAAAAAAAAAATTTTTTTCGAAAGTTTGAAGTGGCACAAAAATGCCAAAAATGCACCCAATGGCTCAAAACTTTTTTTTGAGTACTCTATTGTGTCTAGAATACGATTACATTACGGAAAATTCTGCAAATATATTTTATCTAATTTTTTAACCACTGTACATTGAGTGACGACCAAAAAACACGGTTTTTGAGAAAAGTTGCCTAAAATTGACAATTTTTAGTTTTTTTGTCTGAAAATTAAACAAACCCAAATTTTATGTCTTCTAAATGTGTATACAAAGTTTCTTCTAAGTTGTAGAATTCTCCCGACAAAAGTCCCATTACACGCGCTCCGCGGGATCCAAAACTCGTGTATACACTACATTACTGTAATTTGATTTTTTTGCGTTTTCCAGTTTTAAATTTCTTACATATCTAAAC
Organism: Psylliodes chrysocephalus; assembly: GCA_927349885.1. NCBI lineage: Eukaryota > Metazoa > Arthropoda > Insecta > Coleoptera > Chrysomelidae > Psylliodes > Psylliodes chrysocephalus. The sequence continues at coordinate 22,575,716 of OV651822.1, read as the reverse complement.
TTATTAGGCTTAAAATTTATTAAATTGTATTTTACTGACTTGTTATAAGACGTTTCTTGAGTTTTGTGCAAAATATAGAATTACCAGATATTAGCGAACAAAAAGCAAGCTTATCACGAAGTTGGAACTTACACTCAGGCTTAGGATTAATTTCCTAACATTTTTAAAGTATACCTATTTGTGTATTTTTTTGTGCCCTTTTCGATGGCGAAGTTAGTTTTTTCAAATATATTTTTTTTGTTAGATGTTTTCGGAAAACCCGGAAAAAATCATATGGGAAAAAAATTAAAAAAAACTACGCCTCTGGTTTCCTGCGAATTCACGAAAAATTATGTCAGATTTCGCCGCGGGACTTATTTTATTTGAGAGCAAACAAAAAAATACGCAACTTCTCTCATGGGCACATATGTCTAACATTTATAATTTCGCCACAAATTCATCGCAAATTTCATGTCCATGGTTCTGATAAAAAAAAAAAACGAAAAAACGACTTATTGGTAAAAGCACTTCTGGCGGCGAGAATTTCGCCATTAAAACTACCTGTGCAATGAATTTCCGAACTATTTTTGCCTCCTCTTTCGAATGGTGCATTTATTTTCACTATCGGAATGATACTTGCCCAGATAATTAGCATTTTTACAATGGAAAATTCTGGAAAACCCGGTTTTCCTAATTTAAAAAAAATTGAGAAACAGCTACATCTTTTTTTTCTTTTTTTCGGAAAGATCACATCAAAATACACAAGGTTCTTTTTGTTTCATCCAATTACAAATTAATGTAAGCTCGAAGGGGCTTTTTTTCGTTATTTAATTGGACTATTGGTATTAAAAAAACTGTGACAGTAACACATATTCAATATATAATCCTGGATTCTACTTTTTATCGAGCGGTTTATTTATGATGTCATTTTATCATTGAATACATAATGGAAAACTTATTAATGCAAATCTTGGGCTCGCCTTTAATTTATTTCATTTTTCAGTGCATAAAGAACACTTATATCACATTTAAAATAATAGGCTATTTTTTATACTTACCAGTATTATATACGTTGTATTAATATTTAATTGTATATGCAAAAATCGTGTTTCTATCGACAATAATTAATAACAAGTAATAAAATTGTGACGTAAAGATGATATCTATATATTATTTTTTTCTACGGCGATATTGCAATATTCTTATTTTTAATTTAATAAACACCACACATTTCATTAATAGATAATGATAATTTATAATGCGTAAAAATGTGTTTTAATAATAATCTAACTTATAACGTAGTTTTATAAAAATAATTTAATAAAAGGTAAAATTATGTTTTTACATAAAAATTTGTCGAGTAAGAGACTAATAATTATTACTAAGTACACTTGAAACTATTGAAAATCAATTAAAACATTACGGTAACGAATTATTTATTATTTGATGGAGCTACATTTTCATGTAAAAATAATAAAATCAATAAGTAACCTTTAAAAACAGAAACTGGATCAAACACTTATGTTGTGGAAAGTAAAATAAATGTTACCCCGATTGACCGTCAAAGGATCGAATCTTAAAAAATGCAAGCTGCATAAAAACTATTATATTTGCAACAAACCGGAAGTGTGAGGTGTACTTGTTATACATGTAAATAAGCTATTGATTATTTTTTATTAAATCGTTATGGCTACTGTTAGAAGGTTATTGTTTAAGAATATATAAATTGGTTGATAAATGTAGAAATTATATTGAAAAACAAATTCATTATTTAATTTTATTAAATTTTTCGCAAAAACAAATTAGTAACAGATAAAAAATTGTATTATTTAATTGAAAACATTATTATGAGCACGAATGAATACAAATAGTATCTGCGTATTATTTTAAATGTATTTTCTGTTTATTAAAGTTTCATTTGATCATAAAAAATTCAACAATGGATTTGTGTGTGAACTATTTTTTAGTAAATGTTGTTTGTTTCACCACTGCAGACGTATTTTGTTTTTACAGATTTAACAATGGTTAATAATAGTCTCCCTCTAATTCACCCACTTACGAGTGAATTTTAACTCCAGAAGTCGACTGAGCTTGTGTGGAAAAAGGAACTTTTATTATAGTTATTTGCCGTGGCGCTCCGAGGTGACTTTCAGATGAGACATAATGGGTCCTATGATTGAACGTTTATGTTATCCATAACGTACATGTTAAGTCGAATTTTAACAGTAATGAAGCAAGTTTGTATGATGGAAAACTGTTAAATTAGAACATAACAGGCGGAAAATAACAGTAATGTGTTGAAAATCGTTTTTCATCATACGAACTTGCCTAATTACTGTTAAAACTGAGCCTAACATGTACGTTACGGATAACGTAAACGTTCAATCATAGGACCCAATGGGTCCGTTATCCGATTTTTAACATTAAAGAGAAATTTTATGAAAACGATATCGATTCTGATATATTTCCTCTCGAGTTCATTCATTTTAAGAACTACCTGGAGCCGTAATCTGCAACTATGAGAAAAGGAGGATTTTGCCTTACAGCGCATGTCACTCGACTAAAATTATAAGGAATCATATCGACGGCGAGAGCAGTGTTGCAAGACGCATGATAATGATCGTATTTGTACGATATACTTGAAGTTGAAGATTCCCAATTTTTATACACGGTGAGCCATACAGCCAACCACCAAAAATAATTATGTTTTGTAATTATTAAAAAGACGACCTTGCATTTCTTTAGTGACTTTTGAGTAAGTTAATAACATTAAATTAGGTGTGTAAACATAAGATTTTAAAATATATAGGGTAATCTGTTTCTATTAGAACACCCTGTATAAGAAATGTGTACTGTATAATATTTTATAGCCAAAATACCATATTGTATAGTATTTTTTAAAAATTTGCTACCTTGATTTTGGAAAACTATACACCGTCATACATTTGTGAATCATCCTATAACTAAAAATATTTTTAATTGTACGTATGTACTAATGTATTACTAAAACATGTAGTAAACATGTGAATACAACAGAAATTCAATCTAGCTCGTAAGTTTGAAAATCAAAATCTCGAAAACTAGGCAATTTTCAACTTTAACACCCTGTATATCGAAAACTTGCCATAGGATTGAGTTGAGCCTATTGACACTTTTGGTTACTAGGTTGAGTACAATAACATACCACAGTTTCAAAAAACTTGACTAGTTGCCACTTTACACAAGAAAATAAGTGCGGGATGTCCTTTGGATAATGGATGTACAAGTTTTAAATCTACATATGAAATTATAATATTCAAGACATCTTTAAAAATGCATAGACAAAAACAATTAAAACATAAAAATTAGAAAGAATTACAAGAAGAAATTATTTTTGAAACTTTAGCTGAACAAGAATAGGTTTAGTGTTATTTTTTCTTTTGTCTTTTTATGTGTGCACTCAAAAAAATATGAAAAAAAAAAAAAGATAATTACAGCATTGTACAACAATTTGATTTTGATCGTCTGGCAACAATGATGAAGCAGTCGAGTAGGAGAGTGAGTTCAAGAATAGGGTACCCATAGATATATAACCAGGGTACCTGAATGTGATATTGCCGCCAGACGAGAAATTTTCCAATTAGAATCTCTCATCATTTTTAAATGTGCAGAAGGTAGAAGAATATTTTCTTAATGTCGCTATTGCGCTACGACGTTCTTGTGGATGACAGTGACTAACTATAATGTGAAACGCTCTTGTTCTTGGTGAATAACTTTTGAACTCTTTAGCTCCACTTTGCAAAAATTCAGATGAAAATTCCACACCTGTAATTTTGAACCAATCAAAATACGTGTTTTTGACAGATCACCATGGCAACGGAGGTATTTTAGTGGAAATTTTTTTCTCGTGGGGTACCCAACAGCGAATTATACTGGAAATTTTTTGACGTTTACAATAACAGACCATTTTTGACAGTCTGGTTTTTATTTGTTCACATAATAGGTTTAGTTTTGATACATTTTAGTTACAATGCTAAGGTGTTTTCTATATTCTTCGGCCACTTCTTTTCTTCTTAATGGCGAAAATGCAGGACTTTGGATGCTTTGAATTATGTGTCTATGTCTAATAAAATATATATAATATTTAGACACTAATTTATTCACCTTTTTCCCATTCAGCACTTTGAATTTTGCGTAGTTTAGGTGCAAATATTCGTGGACAATTCGGAACAAATTTTCGTTTTTCAAGTTGGAGCCACAATCCTCTATTAATCCGACTAAGTAAATCATGGTGCAATGATTGATCATTACATCAGACAATTTCACGCATATTTTGCATAGCGTATGATTTTCAAATCGATTCATTTTTAAACAAATAGGTAATTTTGTTTGTTTTTACTTGCTGTGCAATATTCTTTATCGCAACAAAACGCGAGTTATTTAATGTTTTGAACTGTCAAAATACAATGATCACAGCCTCCTACGATTGATGCTTGCTGACGCTGGTTATGAATTTCATACCATTTTAAAGCGCTCATAACGCATGTTAATAAAAACGCAGAAAAACAATTTTCTACCACTTGTAGTTATTCAAAACTTACGTAAAATTAAAGAATATACTATTTTCTATTTTCAAATGGTATTCCCATGCAACTACAATGAGTAGAAATAAGCAATTTGAAGGCCTAAATAATTGCAGCGGAACATTTTTTTACGTCGGGCCGCTTGACAACTTCAAAACTGAAATTATATTCGAGGTTAGGGTCTCACTTAGTTACCATGACAACTCAACAATCAAGGCGACAACACCTTTTATGTTTCACTGGTGACTTGGAGAAAATAATTTGCATTGTTGAGAAACGAAAATTAAATTTTAATAATATTTAATTTTCAACCATAATTCGGCGTGGAATTTTCTTACCGAATACCACTCGAGGTCAAATTAATATCAGGAAATAATTTGACCTCTAGTGGTATTACTAGTGAAAATATTAACTTCGAAGATGTAGTCACGAGTTTGCGTGTATGAAAAATCGAAGAAAGATGATGTAGGGTGCAGACTACTGTGATCTATTCATCTATTTTTTCTGACTGTAAATATATTAATAAATAAAATTAAACTACATATTTAAAAATGTATATGGTTTCATCTGGGATCTGAAGCAGAGTGTCGCTAAATCACTAAAAGGCAAGTAAATGAATAATGGCCACTCGACACATTGTGCTACCGAAACGATACTTATTATAACTCCCATTTCGCAAGCCGAGACCGACTTCAAAACGCGACGCGACAGCGAGAGAGATCAAACACGTCTGAACACATATAATTATATGAAACACATTTCGGTAGATGAGACCGACGTCAGCAGATTTTAGTATGACAATATTTGCCGCCTTACTGCTGTCTCGATCTTCTGTCGTTTGTCGCGTTCCCAAAGGGTACCTTTAAGTAATCAATAGTACATTATTCACTTAAGGAGGCCCTACACGATGCGATTTTGTCAGATATGATCTATACAGTCCATCGATTCAGTCCATAACTCAACGTAAAGTGCTAGATCTGACTCACATCTAACCTCTCCTCTTTTGCCCATTTAGGGTCTCCATTAGGTTAAGAAGTGAGCTATTATATAATGTGTGAGGTTTATAATTGCCTTCTCAAGTATATATAATTTTTTTTTACTACTAGCTCTGATATATTACCATATTTGGTTTTATAAGATTTTGATAAACACAGCTTTAATTTATTTCCTGTTTATTTTTCAAATAATTCGAAATATCAAGTAGTCTGGGAGTTTAGTTGTCAAATTTACAAAATGAAACTAACGGAATTCCATTTCTTTACTTACCTAGGTGCTTTTTATTATCATTATTTACCTAGGGTAAGAAATATTACTTCTCATTAGAGAAATGGAGTAAGTAATGGTGATTTCTCATGTTAGTAGTAAAAAAATAAACTTAAGACACTTATTTTGTTAGCTTTGTTATTCTACAAACTAATACATTATGCTATAGTATTACGAAACCATACTATCCATGTGTAATTCAAATCCAAAATTACTTTAGGCACGCAAAGCTTTTTAGTTAAATTACCCTGCGATATTTAAAGTACATAGTTCATTCAGGTTACTGCATCATAAATTATACTGTCTAAAATTGAAGATTAATAACTCATGAAGTAATTTGCAGTAAAACAAAACAGATCTTTTTTCGGATCATGCATGCGTAAATACTGTAAAAAAAAATAGTAAAATAGAGGAAAGTGAAATTTCAAGAGACATTTATTTAAAACATAGCTATTATTGATGTAACTTCCTCTTCCGAGTCGTTAAAAATGTATAAGAAACAGTTTTTTGGAGAAAAAAATATATTATCTATAGGTAGGATCATATATAATATGTACAGTTGATGGAAATGAAATGTGACCGCCACAATTTAATGGTTATTCTTTGCATTCAAATTTGACAGCTCTTAAAAATAATTGTCAAATAAATTTTCAAAAGTCGAGGACTGCGAAATTGGAAAAAAAATTGGTGTTTTTCTTAAATTATCGCTGCCTGCCTTCCGTTTTACAAGGTGGAGTTGTGGACTGTATTATATGAAAAATCTTGTTGATAGGTTGATAGATTGATTGTCTTGGAATGCAGAAATTAAAATGATTGCTTCTTTTATCTAGTTTATTTTAACTTTATAACCTTTGTATTCAATAACACATTTGAGTGACACTTTTACATGTAATTAAGTTCGAAACATGCTGGTTTAAAAGTTCTTTCTATATTTGTGTCACTTGCGACCGTTCGCGCGGAGATTGATTTTGTTCTTGCTTGTTTGAAGGTTCGAATTGTTATCTCTAGTTAAAAAGTGTCTCGTCACGTCGCGTCGAGTTAAGAGTTAACATTATCTTGTGATTGGTTTAAAGAAATGGTGTGGTTCGAAAGGTTGGCGTGGAGAGAGATAGAGATGTGTTACAAACTGTTTAATAAGCGTGTGCATTTATTTTAACAATTTATTTTAAACGCGCTCATGCGGGTGCGAGTGAAATAGGTATGTGAGTGGGAGCAAGTCGGAGCCTGGGTTCTCTACAGCTTGCAGGTGTTTTGTTACCAAGCGGAAGCATTTTTTGGATACTGAAAATTCGTTAAACGACATTTAACAGGGTTGGCTTTATTTTAGTTTATTATTTATGTAATAATTGAAACATGATTTTTATTCTATGTAATATTACTAATTAGGTAATGCAAACTACAGATTGAATAATGAAATATATTGTTGTTCTTATGTTAACTATACAGTATTAAGTAATATTATTTATACGGGGTGGATCATAAAGAGAGTAACTAAAGTATGTTACTAAATGATTATCATTTTTAAACAATTGAAGTAGGTGCTGAATTAAAGGTCAGTTAAAGTTGCATATTTTACGATCAGAAATGCTAGCAAGAAGACCAAACGATTGTGAAGATCTTTCAAACAAGGTGTAGGTCTCTAATGAAAATGAAGACAATGCTCTTGTAAAATATATCCGTCAAAATCATTTTGAAAAAACGAAAAGAAACATACCTAGGATATCTCAGTACAGCTCAAATGCTTTTAAAAAACAGCGCTTCTACTAACAGTTTTTTTAACTGCAGAAAATAAGCACATAAGAGTCAAGTTTAAAAATTAATTTTTAATTAACAGGGAAGAAATTTGGAATAACGTGGCATTATCCGATGAAAATATGTTCAAATCGAAGACTACGAGTTTATCGTCCTAGAAACTCACGATGCATAGGGTACTACAAAAGTGAGAGCTTTTCTGTCAATGTTTGAGGGCGAATAAGCGTTAACGAGCCTGGAATGTGCTAGCAAATTGATGGGCGATTGACAGCTGAGCATTACATAAATTGATAAGTGTCGCAATTGGTTGAGTAACCATTATCCGAATCGATGGATTAGTAGAAGTGGAGAAGCTTCGATTCACTGGCCTCCACGTACATGCGATTTAAATCCTTTGGACTACACAGTTTGTTAAGAAAAAATTCTATGCTACAGAGGTAAATTCACGTCAAGACCTGCAAGTCAGAGTTGAACATCACTTTAATGACCTCATGGATGATCCTTTAACCATTTAAAAAAGGACAGAATTATGTATTCATGAAAACGGAGGACATTTTGAATACTTATTTTAACCGATTGAATATTTCATGTTTTTAGTCAAATTTATTTTAATTTTCCTCTTGTGGTTCTTTGTTTAATTAATAACATTAGCATTAGAATAATGCTATTGTTTTTGGTTTTAAATAAATAGGTAATTGTTCTTTAAAAATACTTACTTTATATTCTACCAGCATCAGTTGTTATTACTTCGTCATTGTCAAATCAAAATATTCTTAAAACGGTACACAGTATCGAGTTTTACCAAGAGTACCTTTTTGGTATAAAATTGAATGATGTTTGAGTTCACATAAAATTTGGACTAGAAAATGTAACCTCAAGAAAATTATGTTTAAAACTACTTGGTACGAATCGTTAACTAGTGCCCTCTATGAGAGGCAGATATAAAATCAAATTTATGCGATGTCCATACATATTCGTACAAAATTTCATTACAATGTTGCCAGTAGTTTCGACATAATCGTAAAAAATGTGTATACAGTTTTTTTTTCAATACTCTGTATCTTGAAAACGGATGACGTTACGAAAATGTTTTATTGAGCAAATCCAACTTATTTTGCAGTAGCCTACCTATCCTAACAACGGGGCCACCTTTTTTTTTGAAACACCCTATATACAGGGTGGCTCACGCTCAACGGGACGGAGCTTTATGGGAAAACGACCAAAGATATAAAAAATTCGTTTGGGAGGAATACGTAGGTTACAGACGGCTACAATTTAAAATTTGTTAGATGTATACAGGATGTCCCACATAAGAAAAAAAAATTAGTTCATTAAAAATTATTCAAACAAGAGTAAACAATTAATTTCTGGGAGACTTTTTTTCCTTAAAAATTCAAATAAATCGAAAACTAATAATAATAGGGAACCTTTAGTTAACTGACATTATTTTTGATGTAGTTTTTAATTCTAAAATAAAAAACAGGGTGTTCCATTAAAAATAATATAACTTTGTATATTTTCTCTTATGTGGGACATCCTGTATACATCTAACAAATTTTAAATTGTAGCCGTCTGCAACCTACGTATTCCTCCCAAACGAATTTTTTATATCTTTGGTCGTTTTCCCATAAAGCTCCGTCCCGTTGAGCGTGAGCCACCCTGTATTATTTTAAATTTGCAATCAAAAAGTAATAAATTGAATCTTCATTAGGTATAAAGTGTTCTCCGTTTGAAGTAGTATGTTTTATTAAAATAAATAATTATGGTCCATTAACCTTTATTTATTTATTTTTTTACATTGTTTTAAATAGATTTTATTAAAATTAAAAATATTCATTGATAATATTTTTTGCGTACATAGATAAATACTTACTTAATTTAAATGGTTTTGGCTTAGTGTTGGAAGTAAATTTACGTTTCTTAATTGCGTTGGTTATCTGATTATTTTAATTGCACGTTTCTGAATAAATATGTTTTTTTTAGATAATTACTTAGGTATATGTTTATTTATTATATTAATAATAATGAGAATTAAGTCAATCAATTTTTTAGTTTGTTATTTCATGAAATCCTGGAGTCCAGCCATACTTGGCTAATACATTATTTTATGCCTAATTATATTGCAAATCGATAGAGATGGGTCACATATTTATCTTTTTTGTTTCACTAGTTAATTATTGTCTATCTACTACTGTGATAGAATAGTATTAAATTATATATGATATCAAATGATTTAGTTTATAATCACGCCATCATATTTTATGGAATTTTCTTTTTTCCGTGTTTTTTTTTGTTTTTATGACGGTAATATGTGATTGTAGCATTAGCTTAGATTGTCTGTTGTTTTAACTCTTAGAAAAACCATTACAAATAACTGAAATAATCTCTAGATTTTGTATTTTTTTAAATGATCCGATTTAAATAATCGGACAACTTTTATGAAACACGAGGCGTGTTATAAATTAATAACTAATTATGTTGATTTTGAAAAGTAATCTTCGTAATTAAATACATAATATTGAAATTAAAAAAAGTAATTTAATCTAGAAAAAGTGACATATATTATCCTTAAAACCCGTAATACCTGATATGTCAAGATTAAAATATAAGGCTGCCAAAATGATACAAACAAATTGTATTTTTTTGGAATATATTTTTCAGCAGTAAAAAACATTGTATTATTTTTTCATCTATCCTATAGTATACAGAGTGTTTCAGAATAAAGTACCGTAAACTAGGGGACTTGTAGATCTTAACTAATTTTTAAAAAGAGTTAATTATAGTTTTCCTGTAAGCGTCCCAGTTTTCATTCTACAGGTTGATAAAGTGAATTTCATGAATATTATCTTCCCTCACAATAAAGACTTAAAAATATGTATTTGTTAGTTAATGACCATTATTAATTATTACACTTTATTTTGATAAATTACGATAACCAATTGGCGTAGAATCAAAGGTTAAGAAAACAATTTTGATCCAAACTTTTTAAACTCCATATTTTTCATAAGAGTTAAGATTTTACAAAGATCAACAAAGAACCTCTTTTTTGTGACAAATTGTGAGAGGAATAATTATGAATTTTAACTTTTATGAAATATAGGGTGTTCAAAAAGTTTGGATTCAAATTTTTTTCTTAGCAATTGATTTTACGTCAACGGGTTATTGTAATTTATTTGAATAAAGTGTATTAATTAATAATGGTGATTAACTAACAAATTCATGTTTTTAAGTTAATATCTTTACCATAAGGAAAGTGTATATATACATTTTGTGTTCTTATTTTTTTTGTTTTGTTTCTTTATTTTTTATTTTTTTTTTAATTTTTTTTTTAATTGAAGGAAAGTGGATAAGGTAGAGACAAGGACACTTTTACCCCTAACGGTCGTTCTAGGCGATTTATACATGTACAGGTAGACCACGGTTTGTAATTTCCCTTGACTTTGTGAGTTTGACTTATTTGTAATCCTTTACCTATAAGGTTTATAACAATTTTAGTTTTAAGTTTTAGAAGGTTTTGATGGCTGCCCTTGGCTTTTAGACCTTATGATGATCCTCGGGTCGAAGCAGGGAACCGTTTTATAATTTAGTAGGTATTAATATTTATGCGGTACATATTTTAAGTATTATTTATATCTACGATTTATAATAACAATTAATATTCGATCCCCAGTTATTAAACAAAAATTTATATTTTCCGTTATAAAGTCTACAGGTAAAATATTATTCATTTCTTATTATCCCTATATTTGATATTGCACATGGTAACGGTCAGTGTTCTTCAAAAATGCCTGACATTTTATTTATACCCATTATTACTGGATTCAATTATAGGAAAGTGATACATATCGCAATGTTTAGTTTTCTAGAAAGTGTCCTATATCAAACATGTGTGGATCTGAATCTACATTCCGACCATTCTATGAATTGTCTATATTGAAAGTATAGAAGAAAAATCGATTTGATTGCTTTTTAAACAAATAAGAATGTATTTTCTTCAAAATATAAAAATGCTTTTATCGAGAATAGAACCACAGTTTCGTAATCAAAATCCGAACATAGAACCACCCAGTCGCAGGAAAAATATTGTTCCTATATGATTTGTGCGATTTTTCAAACTCGTGTGAGTGTCGCACTGGGCTTAGAGGCCTCGGTTATGGCGCGGATATTTCGGTTCAAAAGCTAACTAATCGACTATAAAAACGTATCGGAATTTTCAATCCTATTTACATAGAAATAATCAATAATGGTGTTTATTTTTACAAGAAAACATTGATTCGTCCATTTAGTTATTAATTTAGAAAAAATGAAGATTAAAAAAGCATTATTTGAGAAAATTTCCACCTAAAATCACCTTATAGAATAACTACTCATTGTTACAATGGTGCTAAATACTATACCACGAACCCCGAAGGCGAATATTTTTAAAAGATTTCTTTTCTTTTCGTATTACGTAGATAGGTTTGTATTTTTTACATTTTTAGTATTGTCTATTCTTGACTTATTTAACTTTTGCGGACGTTTGTAAATTAGAATCTGCTTTCATAAATCCAGGAATCATGTTCAATACTTAAAAAAAATTAAAAAACAGAAATAAAAAAACTGTATGGATTAATTTTAGTTTCATACTGACATATATACATTTATTGATGCATGGTCTCAAATCAATACCTAGTAAGTCCAAAATTTCGATTTTTTTCCATCCATACAAATTAATTTAGAACAAAATTTTAAAAATAAAGAAATAACCATGTTCATAGGTTATTTATATATTTATTTACTTGTCAACATTTTTATTAAATAATTAATTGGCTTTATTAGGCAATCAAGACAGTTTTATTGTTCCTCCTCTAAAATGTTTAATTTGGGAGGTATTGATTTGAGACCGTCGATATGTAGTTTCTGTCCCTTGGTTTATTAGGGGATATAAACATGCTGCAAATACTTTAAATGCACGGGATACCACCTAAATGAAATCAAAGGGTTTAGGTTTGCATACTTTACTGCAGATAAATATTCTAATCATATTTAATTACAGACACATTTAAAAGAATATATTTGTTTATTTGCCCTTTAATATACAAAAATCTATATAAGTAAAAAATATTGTATTGGAATTTTTATTATTGGCTTGACTAGAAATTGGCGGCCTTATGTGTAAATGTTGCTTAGGCACCGAGTTAGCCACCCCTATAATCAAACTTTAACAGGGTCAGAATAAATTTATTTTTATGATTGCTAAATTTCTAAGCCTAAATCGGGCTTGGTCAAACGATCAAACAGAGCAATTAAAAATGTTTTTTGAACAGAGCACCCTTCGGGGCTAGTAGTTGTAGTTACGCCCCTGCCTCTTATTATTCCCGTGAAGAGGAAATTTTAACGATTTTTTTTTGGGTTTCAACGTTTTGTATATTAAGTCTGTTTTTTATTTTAATTTTTAATCCAAAACCAAGTCAATAAATCTCAGAATATTTATTACCTAATTAAAAACAATTTATTAAAATTTTTGTAAAATACTCTATTCCGCATAAGACCAACCTACCTATTTTACAGTAAAATAATATTATGTATTAAAATCAGGGTTGGCAATGAAGTTGGCAAGTACATGTTTTTTGCAGCTAGGTTTTTTTAGGGTTTTAAAAAAAACTTAAAAGTTAAAATTATAAAATTCTGTAACTTTAGATTCTTTAAGTTACATATTAAGAATTCATAATTTTACTAATCAACTCTCGGGAGAAAGGGTACGAAAATTAGTGTACTACAAATGCAAATATTACATCAAAGCTACCACTTCTTGATATTGACATTAATGATAGTGACAATTTAAAATAAATACAAAAAAAATGAAAAATAAATAAATGATTTTTAATTTTTAATTTTTTTTATTTGTTTGCTGATGCGATTTTTTTAATAGGTACCTATAATACCATTAAATTTTTCTAGTTTTGCTTCATTAATAATAATTTTGACATACATGAACTAAAAACCTTAAAAAACGAATAATAAAACCTTTAAAAACCTATACGACCTTAAAAACCTAAAAACCCTCGTAAAAACCTACTTTTATATTTCTTAATTCTTAGGTTTTTTCCAACCCTGATTAAAATAATAGGTAATTAATGCAGTTTCAATTTATTTTTGACTTTTATTAATTATATTAAAGTTTGACATTTTTTCTCTTGTCAGGTAACAAAATGTCACTTTTATGACATTTCTTTTTTCCCCGTTTCCCGGGAAAAAGAGAGTACTTTTTTCCTGGATATTTAGGTTCACCTAAAGGTAGATATTTTAGAATATTTTTTTTAACATTAAATAGTCGTTTTCTCGTCAGAGAAAAAAATACCTAACCTATACACGGGAAAAATATTAAGATTTTAGCTCTCAGTTTTTTGTAATTCTAATAATTTTTTCCCTTGTATAATAAATAACTATTTATTTTAAATAATTAAATGAAAAATATTAGTGAAATCATTATTTAATGTCATTCGTCTAACACATGTATGTTCAAATTCTTGGCTGTGATTGGCCGATTCTGAAAGCGCAACAATATCAGCCGATGCAATTATCTTATTAATTTTGCAATAAAATATGAACGAGCAAAAACACTTGTATATTTTAAAGAAGAATATCTACCTACCTACTTAAAAATAAAGAAACAAATACAATACCTATTTGACTTTTTAAATATAGCGATAACAAAATAAACAATAATTTTAGAAATAATTTTTTTGGCACGGTTTAAAAATATTAAATTAAAAACTCACCTCACAAAATCAGATACAGATTTCACAAAATTTAACTAAGTTTCAAAAACACATAAAAGTTAATCCAATGTCAAAAGACACAAACAAAAACGTTTGGCAGAACGGCACAGTGAATTACGCTAACAAATATACGATTTTCGATGGTCCCTAATTTCTTGAGTACTAAACAACGTACTTGTACTGACTGACCATCCAATTTTGTGTTATGAATTTATATATAGGTCAAATAAGGTATCCCGATCAAATGACACGCATCAAACTACAGCCGGCAAAGTTGTGAAGAAATCCACGTGGTCTCTCCAAGATCGGGGTTCAATGAGTTGGCCTAGACCGTGGCTCTGGAGTTCCTTACGCGAGCAGCGTTGCAAAATTGTACATGATTTCTGTATTTCTGTAAATATTTGCAAAGCTTAAAGAACATCATAGGTAAAACAATTCCAGTATAATACCGAGACTTTTTTAATCATCAAACATTTAACTATCTGTTTTGTGAAAATATCTAAACATCATTCAAATTGTGTACCTAGATAATTACATTATTTTTTTAAAGTACCTAAGTAAAATAACTTTTACTTAGATATATTTTTATTAGGTAGAGAAGGACATTCTATAGAAATATATATTCGGCGGCACAATTAGACAATTATATTTAATCGTGGAATCGTAAAATTTATCTGTGCCACAAACTATACCTATGCAAATAAAACACAAAAAAAGAAAAATAACTCAAATGTGATAAAGACGTAAAATAAAATAAATAGGTAAATCACGAAGCCCTATGTCACACAAAATTCGAGCGAGCGTTTCCCTTCGGAAAACAACTACTCCTTTGACTACCACGTTATTCACCAAGTTGAGACGTCTATGTTGCATGATACGTAATAATGTCTAAATATCTAAATGCATTTGGATTGCTATTGGAAAGTATTGGTATAGGAATAGGAACATTTGCTTTTTATTTTATATTATGTAATTACAAATGCGTGCCACACGACAAAAATTTCTTACGTTAACGATCTAATGTAATAATCGCCTTTTAATATAAGAGTTCGTTACAATATTTTTTCGACGACCGAATCTCTATTAAAATGAAAATAATCAGGCTTCAAATTTCGTATAAATTTCCATGTTTGATTTGACAGTGTCAATTTGCTTATACTGTTACAAAAATATTAATTATGATAGTACAATTCAAGTATAGTCAAAGATAAACCAAAGTAGACCATTAATGCCCGAAAATGTCATAGGTAGGTACTTTATAATGCCACAATGAATCTGCACTAGGTAGGTATTAAATAGTTTTTGTACCAGTTTTTTTGCTTCTGAACAAAATTATTTTATTGATTAAACGATTTGTGTAGTTGCTCTTTTATTTACAGTATTACATAAGAAAGTACTATTCCAATTAGTATGAAAAATCCTGTCATTTTTTATTTAGGAAAAACTCAAACGATAGTTTGGCAACGTTGTGCGAATCCGTCACAGTCGCGCGGCTTGCTAACATCAGTCCAATTGTCCAATTCAGTTACATCACACCACACGGTCTTGCAAAGGTAGGTACACGCTTTCATTTGCTAAGTCGGTGGCGTGATCCTAAACTCTACCCCACCACTTTTCTCTCTTTGTTTTGTTTGTGCGAAAGGAGTAGTGTTTCCGACGGCTGTGGTTCATAAATGTATCTAAGTGGACATAATATTGAATGAAGTAATAATTTATATTCTAACATGAATGGAGTTTAAAAGGGTTTTTTTTTCAAAGATGAGTAATCCACTAATCTACAGGTGATGTTTTAGCTGTTATCACCGCGAAATATATCAATATTCTAGTACTTGTTTTCTCACTAGATATAAACGTAAATGAAAAAAATATTTTTGAGAGGATTGATAGACTAGGAAATAAATTCAGATTGCTAGGTAATACGGATTCATTTCTGAACTAGATTTGTTTTGATAATCATAAAAAGTTTCTTGAAACTTTGTACACAATATAGTTTTGAATATATTTCGAAATATATGTGAAAATGCTTGTGACAATCTAGACGAAGAACCCTTTGTTTCCCGTTGGTTTAGGAAAAAGCCTTAATGCCGTGATTGATGTACTTAATTAGTATAGGTAGGTACCTATTACATTAGGAGTTTAAAAAGTCACTTTTATATAAATATAGTGTTTTACGGATGGTGTTTTGTCGTAATTAAAAATATTTTAATTCCATTTACAAACACTTTCATAGGATGATAAAAGACAAATAACATTATAGGTAGGTACAAAAAATATTAGAATTAAATAATGTTTATTCATTAGTTTATTTTTACTTTCCTGTCTGTAGACAGAAGGAAAGTATAGGAATCATGATTTTTTCGATCCCGAGTTTTCGACGGATTTTTACGTTGGGGTCCCCCGAATCCGTTTTGACTATTTTCGCGATAATGTTTGTGTGTGTCTGTGTGTCTGAACCTACGATAACTCAAAAACAGATAAAGCACTAAATTTTAAATTTAAAAGCTTTAATTCATCCTCTAGTTGTTTAGATTTTAGGCATAGTCGGAGCACCTGGGGGTACTTTTAGGGGGTCATTTTTCTATTATAAGGAATATATTTGTTAATTACGATTGGTGAAGAAAATTTTTCAAATAAATGTTGCTTGTAATATCATTATCTATCATTTTTGTTATATACATTTCACTGAAATGGTCGGTATTCGAAAAATTTGAGGTAAAGTGCAAAATTCGAATTTTTCTCATTATTTTCTCTTATAATAGTGCCTAAACTATTTTCGGATTTTTTTTTAAACTCACAAATGTTTTGAAAATTATCCTGATATTTTTCTATTAAATTTTTGTTCTATAAATGATTTCTCTAAAATGGATCGTATTGAAAAAATTTCTTAGTATTTTCTGTGGCAATGAATATATATATATATATATATATATATATATATATATATATATATATATAAAAATCATCCTCTGAAACTCTAAACATTTACAGGGGTGATACAATAGGTTGTACAGAATAACCGAAAAAGCATATAATAACTTTAGGTAAGACGAGAAGTCATGTGTTGGACACATCAGATTTTTTATATAACAGATATATAAGATGAACAATGAACAAGAACTTTTTTTTATTATTTTACTGAATAGTAATTAATATAAAAAATAAATAACAAAAATATTACCGGATTTCCTAACTGTGGGGTTTATATATTGATAAATACAACGTATTAAAAATAAATAAACAACAATGGACGTATTTTTTCAAAGATTGTTTCTCTCGGGAAGTGAACTCCCGAAAATGTTGGCATTTCATAATTTCTACTGATTTCGACTTTTGTAATTTGTTACTTTAATAGTTTAACTTCAAGATAGAATGTATTAAAAGAAAACCAAAATAAAAAATGTAAAAAAGTACTTCGAATTATATAATTGAAATCAAAACTTTTAGAATACTATATTCTGTAATAAATTTGCCGAGGAATTAAAAAAAAAGTAAATTTATTTCATCTAAATCCTCACCATTATTAACAAATAAATTTTATAAAAAATCCTTTATTTAGGCTAAGATTATAAATAAATAAATAAAAACTTCGATTGAAGAAATTGTGACTCGCTTTACATAAAATAGTTATCATTATTTTTATTTTTATTGCTTGACGTAAAATAAATGTCAGTTTGAAGTTAAATGAACGCAAAGAGAACTTCGGCTTAGTTTTTAACCTTTAGTTATTTACGTTGTGATCAGAAAAACAAATGTGTAACTTAAGTGACACTTAAAGTTAAGGTTTACCTAAGAAAAGTGGTGCAAAAGGCCCTCAGTATTTCTAAATTCTAATCTAATAATCATTTGTCAAATTTTTAATAGTTTGTGTATTTGACAAGATCTTGGTAGATCAAATTTGACGTTTTTGATTTATGGCAGTTTGAATTTTGATTTAAATGCTTTAATACCCTGTATCTCGGCAACTAAGCTCTTTAAGGATTCATGTTCCTGTATCAAAATTCATCAATTAACGAGAGCTCTCTGTGGTAGAGCGTTGTTGGTCGAATATACTATAATACCCTGTATATAAAGGTAATTGTATGACTTATATAGAGGTACATACATTGAGATAAAAGGAAATAGAAAGTACCGACTAATATGTATCGTTAGGACATATTTGTTCCGAACAGTATCAGTAAACGCGAACGTGAGTTGTTACTGTAGTTAGAAAATGAACAAATATATTATAAGGAAGGTTTTCACCTTAAATATTTAAATGTTCCATTTTAATAATTATTACCTTCAGAATTGTGATGTTAAAGCTACCATTTCGCAAGCAGAGACAAAGACCGACTTCAAAACTCGCCGCGACACTAAACCGTCGCTTCACGTCTGAACCCATGTAATTATAATAAACACATTTTGGTAGAGGCGACAGACGACATCAGATTTAGTATGGCAATATTTGCCGCTTCACTGGTGTCTCGGTCTCCTGTCGCGGGTCGCGCGTTCCCAAATGGTACCTTTAAAGCCGTTTTTTGTGTTTTTGGGGGACTGAATAGTATGCCAATTTCATCACTAAACCTTGATATTTTTGTATTGTTATTGGAAGGACATAATCCAAGCATTTGCGATACCAACTCTCTTAAGGAGTAGCGGGACCTTCAACCAGTTGCCAAATTAAAAACTTCCACCGTTCACGTTAGTTGTTTACTGGGTGATATTTTATTTATTTTTGGTTGTTTTATTTTTGTTTCTTTAGCCACTGGGTGAGCCGATGATCTCTATAATCCCTTCCTCAAATCAAGGCAGATGACTCAAAGTTTAAACTAATCCACGTTTGATGACTACTTTGTATGAAATTGTCCTTTTGGATCTTGTAATATCACATTTGGGGACAGCTGTATTTGTGATAGTAGTACTTGTGACTTGTGACAGCACTTGCTTTTGTTATATTTATTATACTATTTAGACCAATTGCAGAAAGTCAAGTGACGTTAGTTTTGAGAAAAAATAAAAGTCAGTGAATTACTTGAACCCACGATACACAAATATCGGTATATTCTTGCGCATGTTAGCTCTATCTTTATCACATGATATAACGTCACGTGGCATAAAAATTCTACGCATCTACGTAGATAAATACAAGTAAAGAGACGTTTTCGATAATAAAAAACTGTAACATTATTTTATTCATTCAAAAAATCAAACCTCTTTAAACTCTTCAAATAGGTACTTCAAAAATGAACAGCACGCAAGCAAAATAGCTTTAACTCTTACTTAAAATTCCACAAATGAATGCGTATTATTATATCTTTATAATTAGATATAAAACTGTACTAATCAAATACTGTTTGCTTTATGCTACGTTACATCATGCACAGAAAATGTGAAATTCGCTCAAATAAGTAGCATACCGGTATTTGTGTATGGTGCTTGAAACTTTCCTGTACTCATTGTCATTTAATGGAATAAATTTTAAAGCTACTTTACATGTAGTGGGGTCCCGGACAATTGATCGAAAAGCATATGATCGAAAACAAATGATCGAAACCATTAGGTCGAATAACATATGATCGAAATTTTAAAATATCGAATATTAATTGATAGAAAAGTTAGTGATCGAAACAGCAAATGATCGAATAACAAATGACCGAATAACAAACGATCGAACAACAATTGTTCGAATACCAAGTTATCGAAAATAAATTGACATTCATTATCTAAAGCTTCGTTCAGACATTTTTCAAATTTGAACATATTTTACTTTTAACAATGTCGCTACACCCCATATTTGCCACAATTGATAACAACACTCTATATATACCAGTCACGTAGTATAGAGTACAAGACACGTCTAGTTTAGTGCACGCAAAACTAGATTTATTTTTTTACAACTAATTCTCATTTCCATGGTTTAAAAGATGTTTGATAGAATCAAATAAAATGTCAATTGTACTTTTCACAAAAAGGCAAAAATATGTTCTATTTAGATGAATATTTTTATATAAAGGATAAAACCATCGAATTAACAACCTATTGGAAGTGTGAAAATTGGAGACATGGCTGCACGTGTCGTTTAATTTGTAAAAATGAAGATACTCCTCAAAAAAGAAATTACCATAATCATCCAGGACGACCAGAAATGGTTGAGGTACGGGATATTCTTCAAAATATCAAAGATAAAGATAAAACAACGTGTGAACTTCCCCATTCGATAATAAGTACTGCAACAGCTGGCTCAAGCCACATGGCATGCTGTCATTTACCCAAAATTTCCAGTATGAAGAGGAGTGTAAGAAGAATTAGAGAAAAGACTGACAATTTTCCAAAAAAATCCTGCTAGTATTATGGAATTAAATATACATGAATATTTTAAAGTTACATAATTTTTGCAACTGATGCTGATATACGAATTCTTTCTGAATGCAAGCATTGGCTTATGGATGGAACATTTAAAACGGTACCTAATCTATTTTATCAACTTTACACCATTCATGGTAATGTTGGTAATATGTTTGTCCCATTAGTATACATACTAATGTCAGATAAGACTAAAAACACGTACTTAAAAATTTTTAAGCAACTCCAACAAATCTTACTTAGTATGAAAGTAAATATAATTACAACTGATTATGAAATAGCAGTAATAAATGCGATTAAGAAGCTGTTTTTGAATGTTCAACATGTTGGTTGTTACTTTCATTTTAGTCAAAGTATATATAAAAAAATCCAAAGTATGGGACTAAAAACTAAATATGATACAGATGTGCAGTTTGCTTATGCCATAAAGCTTCTGAAGGCATTGGCTTTCATTCCAGTAAATTTCGTTGTGAAAGGTTTTGAGGTGATATTGGAAAACAATTTATTGCCAGCCAATTTACAAAACTTTGTGAACTATTTCGAAGATACCTGGGTCGGAAAAATGGAAAGAAGACAACGCTCGTCACCAATGTTTAAACACAGTACATGGAATTTTTACCATAACATTAAAAATAACATACCTCTAACAAATAATAGCGTTGAAGCATGGCACCGGGGATTTTTAACGCAAATTAATGCAGAAAGGCCTTCTATTTGGTGTTTTTTAAAAGGAATAATTAAAGAACAGGGCATAACTGAACTCAAAGTAATAAAGAAAAACACAGGCGATAAGCCCGAAAAAAATAAAAAAAAAATATAAAGATACATGTCAGCGTCTTAAAAATATTATTGAAACATTTGATAACGAATGTAATAGTGAACAATTGGAACAACATATAAGAAATATTGCTTATTTAATTTAAATTAATATTTTTAATATTTTCTATTATTTAAAGTTTTGATTTATGTTAAAGTACGTATGTTCCGTTAAAAAAAATATTTTTCGAAAATAAATATTTTTCGATCATTTTATTCGTTAATAGTATACATTTAAAGAATGTTTTTAAATAATTTATTTTTCGTTCCATTGCTTTTCGATCATTTGCTTTTTCGATCATTTTATTTTCGATCATTTTATTTTCGATCATTTGCTATTTCGATCACTTGTTTTCGATCAAATTATATTCGATCTTTTGACTTTTCGATATTTTTGAAATTCGATCAAAATGTTTTCGATCTAAAGCTATTCGAACAAAAACATTCGATCAAAAACATTCGAACAAATGTCCGGTTTCGGTATTCTGACGTGTCTATATTGTGTCCAGTTAAACTTGTTTTAAGATCCACTGTGCAAACGATTATTGATGGTTGAATACGAATTTAGATAGGTAAGCTCTCGGTACAAAGTCCGCGATTCCGTGATGATTCGCGAAGTTGTATTTTTTATAGATACTTAAAAAGGGAAGAGACGCATTGGAGGTGGGGAATTTCGTCAAATTTGCTTAATTTTGTAAAGATACAATAGATAATTAAAAAGTTTGAATCAAATACTTATTATTTTATAGGTATAAAAAAATAATAAAAAGTATTCCTTCAACTATAATTAAAAATAAAATGTATAATTATCAAAAGTTATAAATAAAGATTAGGGTATCTGAATTAAATTTAATCTATAGATTAAATCTTATAAGACGTTTTTAATTATTTTATTATTTACTGGATTATTCCAATCAGTCTATCCCTTTTTTAGGTTTTTTATTTTTTCGATTAACCATACGTTTATTTTTACTTTTCATAGAATTGAGTTATCAGTTGCACACCATAAGCGACCTTGCAAAATATGGAGACGAACTTTTTAGTACTAAAATTTACCTACAGGGTGGCCCAATTAAAACAGTTCACTTGAAATATTTTCCTATGAGAAGTTTTTTTGGAAATCCCCGAGACAGGTCGATTTTAATTTTAAAGGGGTACTTCTTTTGATCTTTAATTCATGGATGTAGGTTCATCCCCCTGAACGGGGTGGCAACCCCTTCAAGAATACTAAATGGTATAAAAAGATATTTAAATTCTCTTTTCAAACATGCTAACATGTTTTTTGTTTTGTGTTAAAATTAATGTAGTGTCGGGAGTGTCGGTGAAATAAACGGATAAAAAATTAAAAAAAAAAATAATATCGAAGAACTCAAACTGCAAAACATTAATTTTTCATCAGCGAAGCCTTATCTGTATCTGTA
Source organism: Psylliodes chrysocephalus (assembly GCA_927349885.1). NCBI lineage: Eukaryota > Metazoa > Arthropoda > Insecta > Coleoptera > Chrysomelidae > Psylliodes > Psylliodes chrysocephalus. The sequence continues at coordinate 22,552,820 of OV651822.1, read as the reverse complement.
ACGTGTGGAGGGCGGGTTACCCCTACGGCACTTAGGCCTCATTAGGCCCATTGTGCATCCTCCTGAGATGATAGGCACCTTAATTCTAGCTCGTGAGCCAGACTACAGATTTAATGTAGTTGACAACGTGCTTATCTAATAAATAAGAGCGTCCAGGAATCAGCAGAGTGCGGATTCTGACAGCCCCATGATATGGAGATGCTTTCGTACTTAGAAATGGCCAGTCAGAATGCCTGTAACTAGGCGCAGATTCTGTCTAGTCATAGTCAAGTATTTGTTTGCTGCAGTGTTGTCAGGATAACTTAAGAGCTCCATAGCAACTTTGCAGTTTCTTGTTTCATTCCATCTTTCCTTAAGTTTCGCAAGGGAATCTTCTTTGATTAGGTCTGTCACTATCGATTTTGTCAGGCCAATAGAAGGGCCAGGTCCAAAAAGTATTTGGTTGGCTGCTTTCTTGACTAGTGAATCAGCAAGACGGCTACTTTTTGATGTGGCGTGATCTTTGATCCATATTGAAGTGACCACATTGTTAACGGATACTTTGGCCAAAGCTTAGTGACACTCTAGTACTAACCCTGAATAAATTCGTGGTCTGTTCGGGGTGAGTAGTGCTTGTCTGCTATCTGTATAGATGAGCATGTTCCTTCCAGTGATATTGTTTCTGGTTATTTTTTTTGCTGCTATGAAAATCCCCGTTAGCTCTGTTTGAACTACAGTGGCACTATTGCTCACAGTCCATTTTATGTTTAGGTTTAAGAATCATATATTCCACATCCTGAGTCTTGTTTTGTTTTAGAACCGTCGGTGTAGATATGAATCGCACCTGCCACCTCCGGCTCTTCTATTTGTTCTATTATAACTATATGGCTCATGGAAGATATATCTCGGTCAGATGGAGTCCATGTTCGCTTGAAGCAGTGGGAGCATATCGAGCGCCTCCTGCCAAAAGCGACGTCTCGCCTCACCAGATCCTACATCAGCTTCTACTCCAACCGTGCAGAGGCGTGTCATTGTCATCAGAGCAACCTCCTTGATGTAAATATCAACGAAGCCTTGATAATTTGACTGATTTATTTTTACAATTTTACAGGTAGTTGCATTCTGATTTTACACTAATCACAATTATTGTCTAATGTAGAGAAATGCGCTTATTTGATAAATATTATGATATTATCCGCTATATTGAAGCAAACGATCCAAATCATGATATACACCACAGCAGAACGAACTGAAATTGTTGCACTCTATTTTATCAACAATAAAAGGGCCTGGGAAACTGCAAACATTTTTAATGAAAGACATCCTGGTAAGAACCTCCGCCAACCCTACGTAATAAATTTAATAACTAAAGTCAAGGAGACCGGATCCATTCCTAACGGTTACTAACGAGGCTGCACGGGTTGCAAATTTGGGTCATGTTGAACTGGTTCCTACTTCAAGCACCAGAAAAGTAGCAGCAACTTAAGTAATTCTACGTACAGGATGTAGTATTCATCTTCAGAAATTTAAAAAAAAGCATCAATTCTATCCCTATAAAATTCATCACGTGCAAGAACTCAATGAAGATGATTCAGATGGCCGTTTACAATTTTGTGAGGAGATGGTTAAAAGAATTTTAAACAATCCTAATCAAGAGCCTGGTGGGGACCCGGGGAAAATTGAAGTCTTCTCCATGTCAAACTAAGGTTTCCAAGCAAAATCAGATCCTTTCTAAGGATCTAAAAAAAATGTGATCTAAAAAAAGCTCCTCACCTTGTATTTTTCCTGAACCAGGTCCTCCCTTTGTGGCAAACTTTTAAAAAATGTCCTAGGCTAAAGTTGCCGGGTCTCCCTTGTGTCCGGGCCCCGGGAATTTACCCCCCAGTCCCTCTCTCGTCTGGCCTGATCCTAATTTTTTATATTTTACATGTTTTTCTGACAAATGCACATTTTTTCTTAATGGTAACGTCAACAGACATAATTGCAGATACTGTAGTGATTCGAATCCATAAATTATGAGGGAACATCATTCACAATATCCAGAAAAGAAAGTTAAATGTTTGGGCTAGGATTTATCTTGTAACTTGACGGGTGAATCTTACCTCAATTTGCTTGAAGACTTGATCTACCCTCGCATTGTAAAGATTCTCGAAAACGATGATCAGATCCCAGAAAATTATGTGTTTTTTAACAGGATGACGCCCCGCCACACTATGCAACGCCTTTATGTGACTTTTTAAATCAACATTTTCTCCAACACTGGATTGGTAGAAGAGGTTTTATTGAATGGCCCCCAAGATCGCCGGATCTATCACTATTAGACTTTTCCTTGTGTGATTATTTAAAAAGTGTTGTTTATAAGACGAAACCTACATCTTTAGAAGATGTTCGCCACCAAATAGTGCAAGTAAGTGAAGAAATAACTCATGAAATGCTCCGAAATGTTCGGGAACATGTTAAACAAAGACTGTATTATTGCATGGAAGTAAATGGGTTGCAATTTCAACATTTGATTAATTAAAACTTGTTTGGAAACTTTTTTCTTCGATTTATTTCACCAACTCTCTCAACATTAATTTTAACACAGAACAAAAAAAATGTTGGCATGTTTGAAAGGATAATTGAAATAAATAACTTTAAAATGATGTGCCACTTGACCCCCCGTGCCGTTTAGTATTTTTAAAGGGTTTCCATCCCATTTAGGGGGATGAACTTACATCCATGAATTAAAGATCAAAATAAGTCCCCCTTAAAATCAAAATCGACTGGTCTCGGGGATTTACCAAAAATACTTCTCCTAGGAATATATTTCAGGTAGACTATTTTAATTGAGTCACCCTGTATATACTGTTTTTGAGGATGCTGAACACGAATCTGAACTTTGCCACCTCTAATAATAAAAAAGTGTTTTTTTTTTTGCTTTTCATAACTCTTAAACTACTTTTTTGCTATATCATCGTCTATGTGAAAAAATAAAAAATACCTATAGGCACTGAAAATTATTTAGGTACATCTAAATCCTTATAAATGAGACCAAGACAGGGCCACGTTAATATCTATTTTACTTATCAAGCGATTTGGATAAAATTTGGGCCTAACCTACTAGACATAACTTCGAATTGATACTATTTATACTTAAACAAAATGGCCGACTTTTTTAAAATGGATCATAGGTACTGTATACTGTATACGGTCATATTTTAGCACTGTAATCTACATTTTAAAATAGGAGTAAAAGTTCATGTAAATATAGGTCCGAAAACGTTTTCTTTTTGAAATACAGAGTGTTAAAAGTGAAGTCCCGATGACATATTTTTGTAAATATTTTCAAAACGTTTAAAGATAATTAAGTGGAATTTGGTATAAATGCTAAACTTTTTACGCTCTAAATAATGAACTAAACCCCAGTTTTTGAACATCTTCATAGGTGGGTAAATTAGGAGGGGGGGGGGGCTTAGGGTAAAATTTTTTTGTTGACAGTTTTTAACATTTTTGACTACAAAATTTGGGAAATGTGCATTTCAAGCCTAAAGGCTTGTAAGCACATTAAAGGGCTTGAAAGCACTAAAGGAATGTGATCTACCTGATTCAGGTACCGTAACAATTTATTAATTTCATTTATTAGAGAAAATTTGCATTCTTATTAAATTCAAATTCCTTCTTTTCACGTAGCGATGGTTCATGAACGACCCGTTCAAAAAGAACGAATCATCCCGAAGATCCGTGATCGATTCAATCGCTCTTCGTGACCCTATCGTTCATATGACCCTGTTTATTTATGAGATTTTTAATGTGCTTATGAATTAAAGAGCTGTTTTTTCACCGAGTGATTGGTGACTGAACAGAATATAATGAATGACTGAAAATGTAATGCAGTGAACAGTGATCGTGATGACGTGGTAGTGATTCGTGATCGCGATCGATTAAACACTGAAACGAGAAGGAAGTAAAAAGTATCAAGGCTTCATAATATAATATAGACAATCATAAATCTGTATCCATCTATGTCTGTTACGAATTACGAATGTTCAACAATAAACTGAGATGAGACGAGACTGTGACCATTATGATCCGGTTCATAAAAAGAGCCGACAGAGTCTTAATATCAGCGCGTACTGTGCAAATCATAGGCGATGTATAAATTCTCATTCACTGATCATATCGTTCATATGAACGAATCTTTGTGAACGGGTCATTCAAATGATTGACCTTGTCTGACCCGGGTCGTCAAGATGAACCGGGTCTTCCCATCACTACTTTCACGAAAAATATTTTATATAATTAAATCTTATCTATGATGCCTAATACATAAAAGCAATATTCACTTTCGCGGGGCCTCTAATATTACATATACAAGCCCAATCACCAGATAAGATAATAAGTTATCCCATGAGAATTTGACACAAAAAACCTCCATAAAACATTTATTTTCACACGAATTAATAATCATTAAAACATTAAACGCGTTTATCTTGACTAGGTTCGATTATTAACACCGATTTCAACATGATATGGACACAAGGTTCCGAGAATTATCTCAAAGCACGTAATAAATATACAAACCTTTTTTTATCCACCCAAATTCTTTACAACTGAAGTTACAACAAATTTACGTCACAAAAACTCATTATAACGAGTATAAATATTGAACCCTGTGAAACTCAAGATTAATTATTATTTTAAATCCAGTCTAATTCAGTTGCTTCTTGAATTTAGTTATATTTCAAGTTCACTATTCAGTACCTTTCCTGAACCGACGGCTTTCCTACCCTACCTAGTGTCGACGTTCCTACGACGCGACTTTTTACGTCCCGACAATCTATCTCTAGAAGGCTGTCACATAGCGACGCTCAACGTCCCGCCGCCCTACTTACCTATCTTTTTACGTCTCGGCGTTCTACGTCCCGTGGACCGATGCTCCGAACGTTTTCACGTCCCGAGGCTCAACATCCCGTCGCCCTACCTTTCTACATCCTAGCGTTCTCCGTGTCGACGACGTATGTACCGAATGCAGTCACGTCCCGACGATCAAAGTCCCACTGCCCTACTTCCCGACGCTAAATATTTCCTTCATAATATCCGTGACGACACCCTTCGTCGCGCAGCACCTTCTAAGTATTTCCTACCTTATATGCGTCCCGACGCAGAACCATAATAAATACCTTCCTCTCCGCCACGACGCGATGCTCAGCGCTGCGACGTACCCAAAATTGACGCCGTCAAAACGCTATATAAAATTAATACTTGTCTAGTTTAGACGAACCTAATGTCTGTATTTTTAACGATGAGTCGAAAAGGTTAATTTAAGGGATGACATTTGCTTCAAAATATTATCAATGTAACCCAATTAACCAGATGCCTTTTGGGCATTCACCCTGAAAGGCATTCAATTTAGACATCTGTTTTTCGATGGATGAATTTGGGGATGTGGCGAGACAATTAAATGTCAGTCGTTCGAATGTGCAAAGAACACACCAACGGTTTCTTGCGACCGGCTCTTATCACTGATGACCCGGTACGGGTGCTAAAGAAACAACAGCCAAGGGGGATCGCTTTCTCATCATTGCTGCTTTACGAGACCGAACGCAAACTGCTAGAATATTCCAAAGCAGTCTTCAGCAAGCTGATGAAACAGCAGTCAGCACTTCTACTGTTCGGCGAAGGTTAAGAGAAAGTGATTTGACAGCTTGTAGTCTAACTACAGGACCCTTGCTTTCTGCAGCACACAAAAGACGGAGACTTGCTTTTGCTCGCGAACATATGAATTAGTGGACGATTGGAAAAATGTACTGTTCGCGGATGAGTGTAGAATGTGCATATATAAAAAAATATGGCCGAAATAAGGTTTACAGAAGAACTGGAGAACGTTATGTTGCCTGTATTTGGTCACTTCGAGTTGCTTTTGGGATGGCTCAGTAATGTTTTGGGCAGGGATTTCTTTTGAGGCACACACGGATGTCGTTAATATTGACAGAGGCGCATTAACATCGCGACGATACATAACGGAGAACCTAGAAGAACATGTAATGCCATATGCTGGGTTTATTGGTACGGCAAGGATGGTAACACAGTACCTTGAAGAGGTTGGTATTTTCAAAATGGATTGGCCTCCTATAAGCCCGGATATTAATCCTATTGAGCATGTTTGGGACCAGCTCAAAAGGCGTGTAAGACGTCGCATACATGTTCCAACAACACGCGACAAGCTTCGGTTGGCCCTTATTAAGGAGTTGACCACTTTTCCTCAAGCAAACATTCAGACCTTGCTGATTTCTATACCAAATCGAATGAGGACTGTCATCCAGAATCAGGGTGGCAATACGCCGTATTGAAAAGTGATCCTCACAATTTCTTGCCTCTTTAATTTAATTATTGCAAAGTAAACTGTAACTGTAATTTTTCAATAAATTTTCTTCTCAATTTTTTTTGCTTTCTTTTCGTTTGTGACATCGAATAACATAGTAAAACAATTACTGACTTAATACACAATAAATTTATTTTAATAAAAATAAGATATATTTAAAAAGATGAATTATTTCGTAATTTTTTTTAGTTGGCCCGTTTTCTGTGACGCGCAGTGTAGTTAGATATCCAACTGGTGAATTGACACTGTTCGTTAGCTCAAGGTTTGAAGCATACAGTATATGTGAACATCAACACAGTAAGTTAACCAACTGGCGCATTGGCGCTGTTCGTTAACTCCGTTGGTCATCACCTCTATACTCGTCGAAATAGATACCTAAGAAAATACAATCCTGTGTATATCTAGAATAGAATCAAACTAAATAAAATATATCTTGATAGTAAATGGACGTTGTTCTCAAGTGATATCTGTAAAAAGTACCTATTGTAATATACTTTGCAAATTATTACGTTACATTTTAAAATATGAAAAATAAAAGGGTTTAAATACAAAATTTGTATTGTTTTAATTACCAATTTGCACCAAATTTTGCATCGAATCCTAGTTTATTTTAATTAAAATTATCTCAATGTGGGTATATATATTATCAATTAATTAACAAGACGATCACTACTACTACTACTACTAGAGGAAAAAGGCCAAATGCAGTAAGTAAAAATAATTTTATTTCTTCGTCCTATTATTATACGACTAGCGGCGAGTACTCTCTTAAGCTATTTGATTGGGGAGGAAGCAATTGGAAAAGTAATAAGTGCTTAATGTTTGGTAATTTATTTAAGAAAAAGTGATTAAAATCACCTGCAAGTAATAAACAATGATTTTAAGCACTTTTTGAATTATTGGTGCTTGGTAATTGAATTGTGCAATTACATTCCTCAGTAATTGGTAATTGCACTTAGCATTTCCAAAGTGCTCGGTTCTTGATCTGGCAATTAATTTTTCAGAGTTTGGAACTTGGTGCTCGAAGCACTTTTTTCAAGCGCTTTGCCCAGATCTGATTTATGACAACCCATTTGAATATCTTTTATTAATCTATAAATTTACAGAAAATCTATTGCAAAAATATCTATAATGTAACGTTTGTTTAATTTATTGTTTAAATATTTAAAACACTGTATTTACAATTTATTTATAACTCATAACGTACTAATTAATTTATATAATACTTGGGCACTATTATAACTCACAATTTTAATTTATTTATTACAATTTCTTTTCTGTCCAACAACTTAATTTGAAATTTATCGTCCGTCGACAAACTCGCGCTATTTATGTAAGGCCAGCTCTTATACCAGAACACTATATCGGCTCCGCGTAACAATAATTTATACTTGAACCTTTTGATGTTTTATAAATTTGAACTTGAAACTTTCAAAGATATCTTTAAAAATTATATTCTGGCTTGCTTTATGTGATTTTACAGTCATTACAATAGTTTCTGTTTATTGTTAAAGTTAGGTATTTATAATGGATGAGTAGGGGAGAGTGTTCCACAGTGAAACAATTTTTTAATTTTTTTTATCGAATCTACATACAAACCCAGAATCCCACTTTTATCAAAAATTTTAATTAACACTACATTTACCTTTATAATAAAATATCAAAATTAGATGCAAACTGATTTGTTTTGTTGTAGAACAATTTAAGAAAAAACTGTATTTTGTTTCACTGTGGAACACTAGTGGGGTACAATGAAACGGCAGAAACAACCAATTAAAAATAGGTTTTTATTTTCTACAAACACAAAAATGAAAACACTGCAAATTAAAGTAAACTATTAACTCAATAGTAACTAACGAACTTAAATATTGGTGAAGCCAAGTTCAAATGAAATCAGATCCACATGTCTTTTTGTTTTGCCATGCTGATTAGGCTTTGGTAAGATCATTTTGATATCGCTTTCAGGAACCACTGCAATGTCAGGAACTTTCGGTAAAACAAATTTGTCGTCTATTTTTGAGTGCTTTCTATAAAATTGGACTTCAAAGTCTTGTTTTTTATCACAGGTGCCTTTCAAGACTACCGCAACGTAATAAACAGTTTTTTTTTATTTTTTCTGTTATTTTAAATTGCACCAATACAAAATCTCCAGCTTCTGGGGGGCGCTCAAGATCTTCAAATCCATTTAGATTTACTTCAGGCATCCAGTTCTCCGTTTCTGAGCCAAGAGACATTACGTCTTCATTTTATTCTTCGTCCTCTGAGGATTCGACAAGTTTGCGCTTAACATTTTCGACAGCTGTAACTGTAGGTTTTTTTTTATTTCTTTCCTTTTCCTCATCATCAATTTTTCCGGAGTATCGGTCGCAATCATGCTTTTTCCCTTCCTTCTAGATATTTTACCCTTTCGTGCGGAAGCCTTAGGATAACCTCTAAATTGTTAAGGAGAAACAAATCCTACTTCTTTTTCTGTAGTAAGCAATGGATTTTCTGTAGCTTCATTACTTTCATTTACTTCACACTTATTTCCTTGAGAAGTGGAAGCTTCGTTTTCATATGCAGTGGGTCGATCTGTGACAGCTGAACTCAAAAAATCACTATCATTGAACACATTTTTATTTAGCGGAAAGATTCCACTTCTTTTGAAACCTGATTTTATATTACTTGGCGCCATTGAACGATCAAAAGTGGTTCCAACGCACTCTGCAATTTGGTAGATGGTCATGGGTGTTCCTGGATGATGGAAAAGCCAACTATCTATCGCGGCATTATAATGAGCTTTAAAGGATGAAAAACACTTACATCTAGCGGTTGTATGTAGCCTATGACTACAATGGGGCGGTAAAGTTAGAATTGTAATTCCGTTTCCTCGAGCTTTGTCCACAGTAGCTAGTGAAATATGACTTTCATGGTTGTCCACGATTAAGAGCATCGGTTTTTCTTTACTGGATAACGTAAATTTAATAAAGTGATCCAGATCTTGTGGAAATATCTCGAAACACATCCATCCTGAAGTGGTAGCTAGCCCAAGCGTACCATGAGGAGCTCCATTAATCATGTGTGTTTTATAATTTTTCCGTGGGAAAATCATGACTGGAGGCACTGCGGTACCAAGGGCGTTAATAATACAGCATGTAGTTACGTTTTGTCCTCTTTCCCCACTTGTACATTTATTTACCTGCTTGATTCCGTTTCCAGCAATTATTTTTTTCGGATTCTGGACTGTGGTCGTTGAGGTTTCGTCTAAATTGTAAACCCTTGAATCATCAGAAAAATATTCACTACGCGAATAAACAGTTTCCAACTTGTTGAAAAATGACTGTACATTGTGTGGATTGAATGATGTCATTCGTGACAGACTGCAGCCCTCAGGTGAACGAATACTGATACTAGGATGGCGCTTTCCAAGCCTCTGAACCATTCCAAACCTGCTTCTTTATTTTTTACCCAGTTTTCAGGAATCTGTATTTTATTTTGTATTGCCATATCGTAAGCTAATTTTCTGCATTCTGTTACCGTTAAAGCGAAACCCATTTTTGATAGGTTTAAAACATAATGAACCAACTCCTTTTCTTGATCTATATCAAAAACCTGTCTGCAATTGTAGTTAGGAGTAAGTCTAATTTTTTCAAAGGGATTTTCTCTTTGTCTTTTGGCATAGCGAAAGAAGGTAGCATTCTGCATTGTATCTGCAGATGTTAGACCCATTGCAGTCTTCCGTATTCTATTTCTGGCCCTAGAAAAAAAATAAAATAAGTAAAACCAAAAGAAAAGATCGATGGTCCACAGTGAAACACGTTTGTTTCACTGTGGACCATATACATCCTCAAAAAAAAAAAAAAACAAACTTTATAACAAAACAAAAAATATTTTAAAATATTTTAATTTTACTTACATTGTCTAAGAATAGAATTTTCTCTTTCCCCAAAAATAACTAAGAAAAAATAAAAACTAAACCAGTAATCGTTTCTCAAAATTTGAGCGTGGCGTTACTTTGGATCCTCTCTCTTAACTGAAATACTGCCCTGAACAAACCGCGTCCTGTGCGATGATGCATTTTGTAGTGGGAGTTACAATACGGTCGAACTATTATCTACGTCATGGCGATGGCTATACGTCCATTTTTTTTTTAGTCGGAATGTTTCACTGTGGAACACTCCCCTACTATAGATTCTTGAATTTGTTAAAAACTACATAACACACCCTATTGGAAATATTTTCAAAAAAATTCTTTGATATTGTTCAAATGTAGTTAAACTATCATCTAAAAAGCTTCATTTTATATTTCATATACCTATAATTAATATATTTTTTTAGTAACTACATTTGGATATGAATTTGCTATTTGCAAATTAAATTATTTTAGAACTTAAAAATATATTAATTTAATTCTAAATTTAGTACTTAATAGTATCGTGACAAACAGCCTTTAAGTAGGCTAGAATTTATAAAGTACCAGCAGGGTTATTCTACTAAATTTATAGCCCGGCTACAAGTTGGATTTTGGCTTGAAATTTATATGTTCCTAACTTCAAAGTGGAGTCCTAGCTTTTTCGTATTCTATTAAGCTTCTAGCACCCCTTATAGTCTGCATATGAGGACTATACTGTAGTCTATTCTTATAAGCACCAAATAAGGTGCCTATTAAAATTAAAAGTATGCTAGAAGTGTACACATATCCTGATTTTTTGTTTTATTGGAATTTGATGCGAGAGTTGTGAATATTTATCGGACAATTATAAAACGGCAAAAGTAAAGTGGAACAAACTTAAACAGAAAAATCTTCAGAAAACAACAGATAATTTAAAATTTAACAATTGTTTTCCACTGTTCAACGCTTTTTTGGGGACCCATTTCATTCAAGTTATCTGATAATTTTACCCAAACTTCCCCTTGCATTTTTTTCCCTTGTATGCCAACAAACTTTCCTGTCGCAAATTTTTTATGATCAGACATGTAGTCTACTAAGTGGTTTAATTGAATTTCTGTACATCTCTGTCCTTTCTGATCCCTAATAAAAAAGCAAAACACTGGTAGTAAACACAAGGTCTAATGAAGTATTAGGCATTCCAACGACCTGTCAAACAATAGGTGCCAGTGGGAAATTCTTGTATATTTAAGGGGGGTAGCGACATAGTCTTGCAACTTGGACGCTATTTTTATTCGAAGAAGTACTCGCCAAGCCTGCCAATTTATGAAGAAATGTATAGGTGGGTTTTTTAAATATTATTTTTATTGTGTTTGACATAAAATATTTAAATGTAATCCATTATTCATGATTTTACGTAAAGTAGATAGAATACACCATATGTCGCCACCCTTAGATATACCAAAACCTGCCCACTGGTAATTCATTTGTTTGGAATGCCTAATTGAATGGGAATTATTCATTCTTCTTTTTTGAAAAGCATTTAGACTAAACATCTATGTGCTATGAGCAAAATCATATAATTATTCTTCTTGATGTTCTTAGAACACAACGTTGCCAAACCTCACAGACTAATTTTCTAGTACTGTAGTTGTAGCCCTATTAAATTTATAGTCGGACTATTTCTAAGACTAGTAGAATATGGCTGGACTATAATTTGGAGTCTACATGTTTAGTATGCTAAACTTATAGTCTCTTTTATAGTTCCTTAGTAGAATAACCCTGCTGGGGTGTGTTTATAAACTTAGAGTTCAATCTGAACATGTTAGAGTTTAGTCACGTTACTCCAACGTCAACTGTCATACTGTCAAATAACTCATAACCGAACATCTAAATTCCGCATTTTAACTGTAGGTAGTAAAAAAGCCTTTATGAAATCTGATTTAGTAGTGATTAGTGATTTATCAATCATCGCCTGCTACTGTAACATTTCAAAAATCATCTTTTAAAAATGTTATTTTGAATGGGTGCCATCCTGTATAAATAGATTGATATGTATGCTAAGAGAGGGAGGTTTCGCGTAGTGGGAAATTTATTTGGAAAACTAATTAGTCTTTACATTTTTACCTTTTGTTTAATTATAAGTTTAATTTTTGAAAATCAATTTTGAATGTGTTTATTAATTCCTTTTATGATGCTGGAATTTCATATTGTTAATATTAATTTTTAGTACTATGATAAAGTAAATGTATTAATTAATTTTTTAATTGTTGGAAATTTTAAAAATATTTATTTAAAAGTTTGACTCATATTTCTTGTAAGGGCCTCGTGAAAAACATAATTTATTTTTGTTTAGAGAGCGAATATTTGGCAGTCGAAGTATCTAAGGATCTTACTAAATTTTATCTTCATAAGAAGTCGACTCGTTGAGTTAAATTGTGGAGCATCAATTACCTGCTTCCCACATCTTAAGATCGTAACACAGGTTTTTATTTTAACTAATTATTACCAGTTAAATCGCCGAGTCAACTCATAAAATTATCGTACGATGGTTCAAGTTAGTGTATAAAATCTATCAGATAATTTTTAGTGTTTCCAAAAGCATAATAGATCTTTGATTTGAATTTTTGTTATTCCATGTAAATTTTAATTTGTAATGGTTACAACAATCCTCTTTTTGCAAAATTTATATGTAACTCTGAGTTAATTAGTTAATTTTGTTCTTCTGGTAAAGCTACTATTTATAATTCTCAACTAGCTTTTTAAAAATAAAAAAGAGTTAATGGCGCCCGTATATACTTAAAAATATTTCCCAAAAGTATCTATCAGAAAAGCTCGAATTCACTGAGAAAACTATCTCATATCGATGCTCTAATTCTAATACCTTGTACCTGTATGGCTCGGTATTTTATAGGAGAAGATTTTTTTTAGTTTCTTAGTACTAAATATCATTGCAATAGGGTTATTAGAATGATCAAATTACGGTGTATTTTAACTCGTTAAAACAGGTATGTGCTTATGATAGAGTAATTGTAAAACCGAAAATAAAATTTGTATTTTTTGCAAATAGAATTAGACCTTCGATATGCTCATTTGATTTTTTGGTATTAATATTTCTAAGAGCTAGTCAAAATTAAATATAATTAATTAACAAAGCTAATTAAACGTTAATTATTACTAATTAACTACTTTTTATTACAAATTGGCGCCCAACGTGAGGCTAGGGAAATGGTCCTTTTCACAAGGAAAAGGATGAAAATTAATGAAATAAAACCTCCACTTAGAAAACCGAGCTTATGAACAATGCCGTCGAACTGTGGGGCGCACCTAGGGTCTCTCCTCCAGAGTCGTCGCACGGCCATCATAAGAACTATGCTAATATACGGTGCAGTTGTCTGAGTACATAAAATCCAAAAAGTGACAGCTATACGCAAACTAGAACACATTCAAAGAACAGCATGTCGCATCATAACAGGAGCCATGAAAACCTCACCGATCAGAGCCATGGAAATCATTCCTAGTCTCACTCCACTTGATATTTATATCAAAGAAGTTGTTCTGATGACAATGAAACGCCTCCACATGGTTGGAATAGAACCTGATTTACCTCGTTCCAGTTGCAGTTGACCTGGAAGAGTCTGTTGAAGGTTAGGTGGGGTGTCATATTATCTGATCCTATGCTTAATATAGGATCATTTACTTTATGTGTTATTCTGGTATGTTTTATATGTCCCAGTGGGTTCCAGTTGTTGGGGATGTTCAGCCTGTATGCAGTCATTCTAACCTCCCCCTTTATGACTAGGTCAAGGGGTGGGCGGTTTAGAATGATTTCCTTAGAGGCTGTCGGTGTACTTCTTGGTGCTTTTGTAATACAAAGGCATGCCAGCCTCTGAACTCCTGAGTGGGTAGTGAGGGCAGTCTTCTGGTTTACTTTTGACCACCAAACAACCGCTCCATAAGTTATCAGGGGTCTTGTTATTTCCGAATAAAGCCAGTGGACCACTTTCGGTTTTAATCATCATATTTTTCCAAATGTCCGTCTCCCTACAATGAGATACATTTTATATTTGTTGGTCACTTTTTGTAAGTGTTGGTTCTAAGTAAATTTGCTGTCTAGGATTAGACCCAGACTTTTTACTTGGTTCGTTTTGTTTAGCATTCATCCAAACAGAGCCGGAGTTTCTAAGACCTCCAACTTTGTTTTCCGAATAAAGTTTATGAGTTGTGCTTTGTCAGTGTTTACCAAGAGGTTTTCCCTAACGCACCATATTTCTGTCAGCCTTAGAGCTCTTTGAATGAGTTCGAAGACTGTGGTTTGGTGTTTGCCTAGGATATGTTATCATCGTATCCTTGGGCGTACATTCCTTGATTATATTCAGTGTTTTCAGCAGCTCATCTGCCACTAGGTTCCACAGTAGATGATAAAGGACTCCACCCTGTGGACATCCTCTGTGGATATTCATCTGCACGGTTTCACTGAATATTTGTGCCTGTATTACTACTATTATGTACCTACAGTACAAAAAAATGTGTAAAATAAGAAACTATATGGTCTGTCATTATTGTTTTAAAGTTATTGAAAGAAAATTCAATAGTGGAAATAATTTTATCTTAAAAAAAATGGTAACATTTTTGGTAGCGTCTTGTAAAAGATGTAGTCATTTTGGATCTACAGATCATTACCTATGTTTAAAGTTGTACCTACCTTTTCAAGATTTTGCATTTTTATATACATATTTCATAAATGGAAACCAAACGGTGTACTGTCGGTCGCTCAATACATGTAAAGTTCAATATTCATAAAAAAATTATTTTTGACCTTTGTATTATGTATTATATTTATTCAAAGTCATTAATATATACGTCAATAATAGAAAATAATAATAATTGTTCAACTAATAAAATATGAAACATATAATCAGTTCTTTTTTCGTACATTAATTACTTCTTTTTAAAAAGATACATGATTATCAAAATTAACGAATTTGTTAATTACCTGTAACTAAGTCCAGTTTTTACTTCGATCGACTTTTTATAGACCAATACGTAGTATCTATACAGGGTTTTAGTATATTCGACCGACAACGCTCTACCCCAGAGAGCTTTCGTTAATTGAGGAATTTTGATATGGATACATGTACCCTGAAAGGGCTTACTTACTGAAATATAGAGTGTTAAAAGTTTGAAATCAAAATTCAAATAAATATTTTTTTAAATTTGGTGATCAATATGCTCTTTAAAAAAGTAAATATTTTGACCTAAACTAACTTTTGAAAATGTAACCAGTGGCGCGCTATCAATGTTAGTGGCAATGTTTCCCCCTATTTTTTAAGCCAATGGAACAAACTTTTGTTTATAATTTTTTCAATTCCCTTTTCATTTTTAGTTAAAAATTATTTATATCCAGTTATATTTCAAGTTCAGTACTTTCCTAAAACGCTGTCACATCCCGTATATCTGTCCCGATGCAGTACCTTATTAAATACCTTCCTCTCCACCACGACGTTAGGCGCATCGACACAAGGCGACGCTCAACGCTGCGATGTACCTAAATCGACGCCGTCACAACGCTAGATGAAATTAGTACATAATGTCTAGTATAGACGATCTAATGTCTGTATTTTCAATGGTGAGTCAAAAGATTTATGTAACTTTCTTTGAGATACCACCGGGGTTTCGTTTGAACGAGGGCCTGACATTTACTTCAAAATATTATCAATGTAATCAATAAATCACATGTCCTTCAGTCATTCACCCCAAAAGACAGTTAGGATAGACATCTGTTTTCGATGGGTGAATTTGAGTATTTAAATTATAAATTATAAAAATCAATATTAAGAAATATACAGGGTTATATTAAATTATTTCAATAGAAATTATAAAAATAAAATATTAAGTAATTTCAATAGAAATCATAAAAATCAATATTAAGAAATATACAGGATTGTATTAAGTCATTTCAATAGAAATGATAAAATTTAATATTTTATAAATATACAGAGATGTGTTATCTTGGATAAATTATACAAACAGAGATAGTAAAATTTAACAGTAAGTTAACCAAAGAGTGAATACACTGTTCGTTTGCTCAAGGGGGACACCTTATGCCAAGCCATCCATTCTACTAGATTTGAAACAAAGTATAATATGTGAAATCAACATAGTAAGGTAACCAACTGGCGAATTGACGCTGTTCGTTAACTCCGTTGGTAATCAAGCTAAATAAAATATATTTGATAGCAAATGAACATGGTCTGCGTTTTAGCGGGACTCAGGTGAAATCTCAGTAAATAGTACCAATTGTAATATACTTTGCAAATTATTGAATTACATTTAAAGTATGAAAAATAAAAGGGTTTAAATATAATTTTGTATGGTTTTATTTATTAATTTGCACCAAACTTTGCATCGAATCCTGGTTTATCTTAATTAACATTATCACAACGTGGGTATAAAAATTATCAATTAACTAGACGATCACTACTATTAGAGGAAAAAGGCCAAGTACAGTAAGTATAGAATTTAAACTAAAATGAAACTAAGAGGTAAATAATAAAGATTTCAGAGAGCAAAACAAAGAACAAAAAGGAGTACCCGAGGGTGGGCCGATACATATTAATTCCACACTTTACGAACAGATTGTATGGATTTTGATTCTGACAAGTTACTCAACTACAAAAAATAGCAAGACAATAAAAAGTGAATAAATAAAGTGGCTTGAGAGAAAAAAGTTTGGATTAGAAGTTAGATGTAAATCCATTAGCAACAGAGTTAAAAAAATGCTACACCAGGGAATAGTTTTAAAGCTTCAAATTAAAACGTTAAAGATTAAAAGTTATTGCCAATATACATTTGTGAATATCGTTTAAAAAAGAAAAATTAATTTCAACAATTCTTCCGACTGAAATGGACTCAAGAGATTTCATCGTTTTCCTGGATTTCTAAAATCATTTCAAAATCATTCCTTCCGACCTAGATAGCAGGAGCGTGGTGGAACCTGTTTTCCCGAAATAGAATCGAAAATTTTATTATTTTCCACCATAGGGTGGAAAAATATTATTTAAAAAACCACGAAAACCTAAATTACGATTCTGTAAAGTGTTAGGGAAGTTTTTTTTGGGTATGGGAAAAAAGGGAAGGCGACATGGGAGCCAATAAGTTTGAAGTGTGTCTTGGGAGTGGGTATTTAAGTCTATCATAGTTTGGCCATATTGTTTCATGAGGATTTGAAAACTAGAGAAAATAGTAGAGTTGAAGATGTCGTCAGAGGACATGTATCTCAAATGAGGAAAGTTCGTGGACTTAATAGGCAGGAATAAGTGTACCGTAGGCTACTGCTCTGTATTCAGGAACAGGGCGCATGCAAGATGGGAATTAGGGTTTCAGGATTCAGCCGAAACGACCACACAAAGCTCCGAGGAGACCAGCTTGCCGACGCATCTTATCAAGGGTGCTTTGGACATCTGAAGACCAGTTAATAACCCAAATAATCAATCTCAATCTGTTTGGCGATCTTGATTCCCAGTAAATTTACGGTAAGTCGATTTTATTAAAACAATTAGGCCTTGAATTCGTTGCATTATCAAATAAGGAAATGAAATTACGTCACACAATATACCTTACCTCATTTCTCAATCAAATAGAGTTGTTTTATAGCTAAATTAAAAATGTATTTCCATTTCTTAATAAAATGGATTTGGTTCATAATATTGCAATAAGTGATTTTTCAATTGTTATAGTTGACCTTAATTTTGAATGTAGATATGCACAATGCCTAATGATGTGTTAACATATTGAGTTCATCAATTTTTATTTTTGTTTAATCGAGAATTATCAGTCTTGATTATTGTAAGATTCTAAAAGAGGTTAATAATATTTTTTACATTAACTGTTCATTGTTCATATTAGAGATAATTTTCTGTATTTTTGTATGAACTCTATAAGTACAAAAACAATAATTTAGTGTGTGCTTCGAGCATATATATTTCATAGAGTCCGCATTCAACAGCGTTTGTTTGGGTTATGAGGGGAAATAGGTAGACACTATTTCCTGTGTCGCATCATTTTTACGGGGTTTGCAATTAATATCAATAATAAATTTGATATTTACCTTTAAAATTTTTTAAATTATGAACATATTTTATAAACTTGCATTATTTAAGTAGGTATCTAGTAATAGTAAATTATTATTATTTATTATTATTATTTGTGTTGGACAAATCAGATTTTTTTAATTCAAACATCAGAAAGTGTATAACGGAAAAATGAAGTTGAAATAATGGGCAATAAAAAAAATAAAGAGCTTATATTTAAAAATCAAAAATATAAATAAATATTAGGTATATTATAAAAATATTTATGATATCTATTAACACACGTGTACGAGAATTACAATAAAATAATTTTTTTCAATTATTTATTAAACATAAAAATATTGTTCATAAAAAATGTTCTATAGATTACTAAACGATATACTGCAAATAGAAATCAAGCTAATACTTAGGTACAGAAGCTTAAAATGACTTTTTTAATGAAAAATCACATTAGGCTTTGCTTGTTTCTTAACGACTAGCAGCATGGGCGTCGTATAGAAATAATAATATTAAGGCTAATATAGTTGAAGAATATTATAGGTTGAATATATTTATTGAATATTGTCGGTCTAAGATGCAAATGGCCTAACTCCTAAAATATAAATTTTTGAGGAAACGCAAAAAATCTTTTATACATAACCTTAATGTAAAGGGGTTATACAAAATGAGTCATGTAATTTTTGGCGCGAATATTTAAAATAGGCTTGGCAGGCCATTTCGAATCGACAGTACAGATCTTTAACTAACGGGTAGTCAATAAAACGTACCTTTGGTAAAAAGTGGAGTTAGGCCATTTGCATCTTAGGCCGACGATATCTGGATTTCCTTATTACGTCGCTTACATCACGCTTTTCCAAAGACTCTGTTAATTTTTCTTAAGCCTGTTACATCCCAAAAGCATAAAAACAATACTTTTATCACTACCGATTAGAAAATCGACAATTTTGAAGCTGAATACCAAACTGGAGTACGAAAGAGCTTTCTACACACAATGAGCTTTTCATTAATTATATAACATCCAAACATTGTGAGTTTTATCCAGACATAAAAAGTGGTTTAAAAAAATATTTATGGCTCTTCCACAAACGACAGAGTTAATCGAAAGAGCGTTTAGCACGCTAAGGCATGTTAAAACATAGCTGCGATCTATTCGATCAGTGCGAAGTCATAGTAGGAAAGCAAAAGCGATACTAGCGCAAGCTGCGGATAATTCGAGTAGTTTAGGGCGATATTTTGTAATTTTGGCGTATCAAATACACGTATACATTTTACTTTTTACTAAAAAATAGGTTAAAAACAATAAAATGAGCAACCGGAGTTGCTATGTTGCAAATTATACTAGCAAAAAAACTGTAAATTATATAAATTTTCAGTAGCAAAATCAAAATTAAATCAAAAAATAAATAGACAGCTGTATAATAAGAAGAAAAAAAAACCTTTATTTTTGTAATAATAACAGTAATACTGGAAATAATAGACATCAGAAAAGGTTTTAAATAAACAATAAATTATTATTTAATGATATTCTTCAACATCTCTTAAGTCTTAAATGTTTAGCAAATGATTAGATTTCTGCCTTTAATTATTGTATATGGCTGAAATGCAATCTTATGACTTATTGATAGGAAACCAGTTTTAATCATTAATTTCTATGGGTTCTTTCGAACTAAAAATGAAGAAAATATAAATTACAATCGCAAATATACTAATTATTTTTGTTAATACGTTTTAATTCTACGTTATTATATAATAGTAGTGTTTTTATTTTGACATTATTTAACCTATTCTTCAATGACAATTTATTAGGCTTAGGCAAGATCTCATACATTTTCTCGTAAATACCTACCTATGTTTTATTATTGATTTTTATTGATTATACTACTTTTTTTAGCTGAAGTAATAAAAATATGTAATAATAATATTAATAATAATAATAGTTCTGTCAAATAAGTCAGTGACATTGTTAGGGTTACTACTACAGTTCCACTCCCCCTTAGCTTCGCTATTCAGTGAGATATTGGATTAATTTTGTTCTGTTTGAAAGACTTTCTTATGATGGATTCAATTGTTCTGTGGCGTCATGGCTTACTTCCGATTTTTCCAACAATAACAGTTTTTGTTTTATTTTTAAAAGGAAACCCTCTTTTTTATTGCAAATTTAAATTTCTGGGACATTTTTGTATAATAATCTTTTTAGGCTTTAAAATTCCCATTGAGACCCATTTACCGTATACCAGTGGCGTATCTAAGCATTTTTATTATTAGCAAACCGTTTAATAATTATATCCGCTTTTATCTTCGTTGTTAATTGAGATACTGGAATGAAAACTTATTTGTTTAAAAGCTTGGGATAAATACTCTCATATACTGGATTCAATTGGTGTATGACTTCATGGCTTACTTCTGTTTCATCGAAATAACAAAATCTCAATTTATTTTTAATTTTTAAATAGAAACCTCCGTTTTTATTGAACATTTGAATTTTAGGGACATTTATGGATAAGAATCATGTTTTGAAAATTTTTGGTCAGCTGTCAAAATGATCATCATATTGGAACATATTTTTTTTAATATGTTACTGAAAAAATTTTCAAGACACGCTTCTTATACAAAAATGTACCAGAAATTCAAATTTTCAATAAGAAAAAGGGTTTTCATTTCAAAATAAAAAATAAATTGTGATTTTCTGTCATTTCTGGAAAAACCGGAAGTAAGCCATGACGTCACAGAATAATTAAATCCATCATAAGAAAATTCTCTTTTATGTTTTATTTTCTTTGTTTTTCAATAAATAAACATAATAAATTTTTTCAAAATTTTGCCCCCCCCCCCCCTATAGAATTGTGTAACGACGCCCATGACTAGCAGTCTACTTAATTAAAGAACATAGGTATATTTAATAAAAAACAATTATTGTCAATTTTTGTGGTTTATAAAAAATATAGTTAGTAATAGGTAAGTATTTGAAAATAAAATTTATGTTGTATTAAAAAGTACTTAGTTACTTATATGCTTTCTTATTCTGCATTTTCTTTTTCTGCAACAGAGGCTTCATGGTTCAGATCATCACTGAAAAATTAAAAAAATTTGAACGATTAACCCACAAGTGCAGGGTTCTTTACCTTTTAGTTTCATCTTCTTCTGGGGCCTCTGTAAGTCCTGATGACAATGCACCTGGAATTAATCTAGTTCTTTCTCCGCATCTAGTCTTTGACATAAACATATGTCCAGAAAAATTATTGAAAGATAAAACATCACTATTTGAAATGTTTTCTGGAGTATTTTTTTATTTTTAGTTTTACACCCTTCAGACCTCCCGTGCTACACCCTATTCCGTCTGTAGTCTGGCAGCACTGCAGCCTGCGGCTTATTGTACCACCATTTGAAGGTCCCACTACTTTCCCATTCACACCCTCATTTATTCTCATTCATTCCACGTCGTCGATGGTTAAACGCTAGTTGGATGAATCCCATGGTGACACGGGCCATGGTGGAACCTCCCAGCGGTCACCCATCCACGACGTGACCGGAGAGATCACTGCTTAACTGTTGCGAGTAAGTGGATGCACACTAAGCTCGCGGCTAGCCTCTCCGGCTTTCAATATGTTTCATCAAATGCGTTTTTTCGGCAGGATTAGTTGGAAACCTACAAAAAAATTATTGATTTAACATCTTCAACATTATCATGATAAAATGAGTTAAAAACAAAGAGCTTGTTTATATTGAAAAATTGTGATTATTTTTTTTAAAATCTAAAACAATATTCCTCATACATAATACAAGTTCTTTAAATTTAATTCACTAAATTTACCATTTATTTTAAATTCATGTTTAACGGCCTTTTGCATTAAATGTAGGTATTTATGTTTCTTTTAAAAAATAGTAGAGACGCTAATGGTTACTTACTTGTCAAATGACCTTGACGATTCCTTTTCGTATTTCTATTTAAAACCTACACAAACTCTCACCAATGTTAAAATTTGTATCACTAAAGTAATAAAATACAAAAAATCACTTATAAACTACAAAAATAAGCTAGAAATTAATGAAAGTCAAAAATCAAATGACAGTTCAGACAATTTCGAACGATTTGACATGCCAAGCAAAACGAAACAGACCAATGGGAATGCTGGACACTATTTTCCCCCCTGTACCAAAACAAAGTCCATTTGGACGATGGCTCTAGTAATATATGCTCGAAGATTGCAAGGCAGCATTTGTTATGTTTGTATTTTGGTCGAACCAATGCTTCTTGGATCTCTTTTGCATATTATTTTGTTCGAACTTTGGATCCTAAGTGAATGTTGATTGCTACAAGTGTTTTAAGTATTACTGGTTATTTATTTAAAAATGTTTAGCAACAGAACACTACTAATAATGGAAAAAGTTAGAACAGAAGGAGTCATGACAATTTCGCCAGAAGTCCCAGGCACTTCGGTAAGTTCAATTGGAAAATCTGTTTTTTTTTGCTATACTTTACCGTTGAAATCATAACCTCAACAATTAATGTTCTTGTAAAAATTGTTGTTTTATTATTTTAGTAGTGAGTACTGTTTACAATGCTAATTCTAGATTATGTTAACCATTATTTGCACTTAAAATTTAAAGCAATTTAATATATTTGATCAAAAGTGCAGTTGGTTCCTTATTGCAAATTTTATGTGCTCAAAAGTGAAGGTTGGTTCCTTATTGCAATATTACCTTTTTACAGATTGTTGGGAATATAAGCCCACAAATTTCTTCTAAAAGCACTGGTGAACTGGAGACTGAAGCCAACACAGTAAGTGTATCTTTTTTAAATAGAATATAGTTAAGTTATATGCAAACAAAGTCAGTAGAGCCCCCCATTTTTTACTTCATGAATGTATGGATACTAAATACTGCAACTTAGTAGAAGGTATATTTAGGACTGTTAACTCTTAGTTGTTTTATGTTTTTACAGGGCTTAGAAGAGTGCGTTCCAAATACTAGTACAGATAATGAACACCATAGTTCCGAATTACAGGAACCTTTTGAAAACTTTAACGATACTGAACAGTTAAATCACAATATTGAAGTTAATGCTACTGAATGCTTTGAAGACTCCGACGATGATTCTATCAAGGACAAGGATTATGAGCCAAACTCTTCTGATGAACTCTCTGATGAATCCTCTGAGAATAATAAACAAAAAGTGTCATCAGTAGAAAATACAGAGGAAAAAACAAACCACAGCATCGCTGCAGTCGCAGAATAAAAGGGACGCCAAAAAAAAGGAAGGAAAAGAAAGTATGAGGGACAAGACAGGGCGACGAGAAAGAGACTCACAAATAGCAATAAAGAATATTATTCAGCTAGAGGAAAACTTGTTCAGCCAAAACAATTTATTGATTACAAATGCTCCTGTGCCACGAAATGCGACCAGAAGGTATCTGTTGATGAGAGAAAGTATTTTTTCGACCACTATTGGAACTTGAAGGACTATAACGTTCAAACAACCTACTTATCGACATGCGTTAGGGAGGAAAGTGTAAAAAGGAAAAGTACGGTTGCCAGAAATCCAGAAAAGCGACAGTTTTCCAGACAGTACTTTATTAAAAAGCATCTGGTTTGTAGGGATATGTTTGTTAAAACGCTACAGATATCAACTAAACGTGTTAACACATCACTTTGTAAGGTTAGACAGTTATCAACACTTGATCGCCGAGGTATTGCTGGTGGTCCAAAATTACTGATGAGCAAAGAAGCGCGATTATCAATCATATTAATAAATTTTCCCGTTATAAATCCCACTACTGTAGAGCAAGGAAAGACAAACAGGAATAATTTGCAGAAGGAACACCACTTACGATTATGTATAAACTTTACCAAGATGAAAATGTAAATACAGTCAGCTTCTCCTCCTATAAGACATTTTTTTAAATGACTTCAATTTAAAAATGAAGCAACCGAAGAAGGACACCTGTAACAAGTGTGATACTTTCGCTATAAAGATTAAAAACTTACCGGAAGGAGAGCAGAAAGATAGGGTCAGCTTGGAACATAGCACGCATCTGGCAGAAGCAGAGAAAGCCAGAGACAAAATGAAGTGATATTAAGAAAGCAACCGAAAGTAATGAAATAGAAACACTGACTTTTGATATGGAGAAGACACTCCCACTACCACGTCTTAATACAAACATTATATTTTATAAAAGGCAGTTGTGGCTCTACAACTGCGGGATATATGCAGGGAAAGAAGCAAAATCTACTTTCAACTTGTGGCTTGAAGGACAGGCGGGTCGAATTGCAGTTTCCATTCTAAAAGTAAGTGATCTGTGGGTGTTACTTTATACTTCGGACGTCCTCAGGAAAGGGAAGCGTTGTTTTAGGTTTTAACCGATCAGATATTGGGATGATCCGGAATATACAGTATGGTTCAAATGAAAGGAATAAATTCATTATAATGGCAGTAGTTGGTTTTTCGAAAAAATGCTCGGACAGGTCAATTTTGTTTACTCAAAGCGCAATTTTTTAAATAAAATTCAATTTTCCCCCACTTCCCATTTTTGTGCAGTGACGTCATTGACAATTGTTTTAAATAGTAACCCCAATTTTTTTTTCTTGATTTTGTTAGATCTTGCAATTTCCTACTCGGAAACATAATATTTGAAATATCTTACATAACAAGTTTTTTTGAATAAAAGTCATTTAAAGATTAGACACATAAATTCTATTTTATTTTGAGAACACAATAATTGAATAAAAGATAATTATTTGTTATTAAGTGCTTAATCTAACAAAGTAATAATCATAATATTATTATTAATAATAATAATAATAATAATAATAATAATAATAATAATAATAATAATAATAATAATAATAATAATAATAATAATAATAATAATAATAATAATAATAATAATAATAATAATAATAATAATAATAATTAATAATAATAATAATAATAATAATAATAATAATAATAATAGATAGATAGATGGTTTATTGACAACATTTACATAACAATGGTACGTTTGAAGTCATTACAAGTGATGCTTAATATGGAACAATAAATAATAAATATACAGAATTTAAAAAACACTCAACAATAAATATAAAATATTCAGAACTTAGTTTTATAAAATACACTAAGAACAATTTTTAAAAAACAACAGAGTTGAAAAATACTAAGAATTTAAAAAGACACTTAAAAATACAAAACTAAATGACACAACAATAAATATAAAATATTCAGAATATACAGTTTTATGAAATTCACTTAGAAGAATTATTAAAAAAACAAATACTAAAAATTTAAAAGGACACTTACAATACTGTCTATTGGTTTAACGTTAAAAAATAATCATCAATAGTATAAAAACAATACTTTAGTAGAAATTCTTTTGTAAAATGTTTAAAAGATTTTATCGACATCGTATCAATTTGTTTATGATTAAAATATTTTTTAAATGAATTATAAAGAGATACATCTAAAGAGTTGTTTTTTGTTATTTGTATCCTAGCTTTCTTAATGATTATGTCCTGACAGGATAATAATAATAATAATAATAATAATAATAATAATAATAATAATAATAATAATAATAATAATAATAATAATAATAATAATAATAATAATAATAATAATAATAATAATAATAATAATAATAATAATAATAATAATAATAATAATAATAATAATAATAATAATAATAATAATAATAATAATAATAATAATAATAATAATAATAATAATAATAATAATAATAATAATAATAATAATAATAATAATAATAATAATAATAATAATAATAATAATAATAATAATAATAATAATAATAATAATAATAATAATAATAATAATAATAATAATAATAATAATAATAATAATAATAATAATAATAATAATAATAATAATAATAATAATAATAATAATAATAATAATAATAATAATAATAATAATAATAATAATAATAATAATAATAATAATAATAATAATAATAATAATAATAATAATAATAATAATAATAATAATAATAATAATAATAATAATAATAATAATAATAATAATAATAATAATAATAATAATAATAATAATAATAATAATAATAATAATAATAATAATAATAATAATAATAATAATAATAATAATAATAATAATAATAATAATAATAATAATAATAATAATAATAATAATAATAATAATAATAATAATAATAATAATAATAATAATAATAATAATAATAATAATAATAATAATAATAATAATAATAATAATAATAATAATAATAATAATAATAATAATAATAATAATAATAATAATAATAATAATAATAATAATAATAATAATAATAATAATAATAATAATAATAATAATAATAATAATAATAATAATAATAATAATAATAATAATAATAATAATAATAATAATAATAATAATAATAATAATAATAATAATAATAATAATAATAATAATAATAATAATAATAATAATAATAATAATAATAATAATAATAATAATAATAATAATAATAATAATAATAATAATAATAATAATAATAATAATAATAATAATAATAATAATAATAATAATAATAATAATAATAGCTTCTGAACATCTAGGACTCGCTTTTGATCCAGGACGAGCAAATCGAAACTCCATAACAGAGCTTGAACCTACTCGACTTAAGTCCCATATAAAGAAAGCTGAATGTGACACTAACCTTCGCATTCATATGGATAAGCCCATGCATAGCATCTTCTACAAGAACATTGAGGATCGCGGGCTGTCCAAGAAACTAACCTTTGCTTTCTTAAGGTCTAGTGGACTTAAGTCCGAAACGGAAGGATTTATTGTGGCGGTGCAAGATGGTGTTTATAACACTTTAGTATATCGTAGAGAAGTGATGGGTATAAATTTGATAGACGTAAGTTGCAGAGCTTGTCATAGAGCACCCGAAACTGTTATGCACCTTCTATCAGCTTGCCAGACCTATGCTAGCACTAATTATATCCATCGCCATGATGCGGCTTTAAAAGTGCTATACTATCACCTGAGGCACTTCTACGGTATAGATGAGGCACCGTTACTACCATACGCTCAAATGGATATGGAGTCTGTTGTCGAAAATGAAAGAGCCAGGATATATTGGAATTACCCGTTCCCAACCCTCCATCGAATTCAGGCTAACAAGCCCGATATGGTGCTTATTGATCACCAACTAAAAACCATGAGCGTAATTGAGTTTTCGGCACCAGCAGAGTCCAACATAAACATCAAGGAAGAGGAAAAAAAGACAAAATATCAACCTTTGTTATTCGACCTCCGCAGACTGTACCCAGAGCTTTCAGTAAAAATTGTCGTGTTGGTAATTGGCTGCTTGGGTGGTATCACAAATAATCTGGTTCCTAATTTAAGATTAATGGTGGCGTGCCATAATAGACCCGAAAACATAGCCGCCGAAATGCAGAAGGCTGTCATCCTGGGCTCACTCAGGTTGCTCAGAACTCACGAGAATCGGAACTCATAATTTCTTACTCTGCAGGTAGCAGGGAGAAGTTGTGAGTATTTTTGCCAGTCAGGACTCGTGTTGTCGGAGATACGAGATAGCCTGGTCTGGAATTTACAACGAAAATAATAATAATAATAATAATAATAATAATAATAATAATAATAATAATAATAATAATAATAATAATAATAATAATAATAATAATAATAATAATAATAATAATAATAATAATAATAATAATAATAATAATAATAATAATAATAAAAATAATAATAATAATAAAAATAATAATAATAATAAAGAATTTGTGAAATTGTCATTAAATTCTTTTAATTATTATTATTATTCTTTTTTTTTAACGAAGCACTTAAATCTTTTATTCAATTATTGTTTTTCAAAATAAAATAAAATTTATGTATCTGATCTTTAAATGACTTTTATTCAAAAAATATTGATATTATGTTTCCGAGTAGGAAATTGCAAGATCTATCAAAATCAAGAAAAAAAAATTGGTGTTACTATTTAAAAAAATTGTCAATGACGTCACTGTCCGAAAATGGGAAGTGGGGGAAAATTGAATTCTATTTAAAAAATTGCGCTTGAAGTAAACAAAATTGACCTGTCCGAGCATTTTTTCGAAAAACCAACTACTTCCATTATAATGAATTTATTCCTTTCATTTGAACCATACTGTATAGTCACACAAGGTATGAAGGAGCGTTCGTATTTGTCGGTTCTAGACGTTTGAAACTTGAGTGTACATTTTGGAACTGGCTAGTTGTGGAATAATGGAGTAAAGTTCGGATGAGCAGAGCGTACTCGAGGTTTGGTATTAATTGAATAAGAATTACACGAATTACTTTCCATCCGCACAAGCGAGCGGCAGTGGCAATAGATGAAATCGATTATACCTATTAAATCAACTACCAACGATGATTTTAAAGTTTACCATTTTCCTAACTATTTTAACTAGAGTTTCAACAATCATTTTTTAATGTTTTTATAGTTATTTTCATTGTTATAAAGATAAATCGATATTGCAATTTTTCTTTCACATTCCACTCATTATTTATACAAAAGTACAAAGTTCAATTTCTACAATAAAATGATCATTATTTCCAACTAGTTTGTTAACACAAAGATAAATATTTAATTTATGGTATTGCGTGTCCTTGTACAGGAAAAAATTGTATCTACCTTATTATGGTGTGTAGGTGTAATTTGTGTTACCTATTGTGTGCATTGTAAGAAAAAGTGGTTTTCAATGTCAAGGGCATGTTACTGCAATGTTATACATATAAACGTTTTCCTTTAACTTGTAAAAATTATTAAATCATTCGACCGCTTAGTTCTAATAAAACGTATCAAATTTAAAAAGTGACTACAAGTGCGCATTATTCAAGTCTCTATCTACCGCTGGAATCTAGTAATTATCCAAACATTTTTTGCTATCTCTCTGTTATCCTTGCCTTAGTTGGGATGGCTACAACGATTATTCCCTGTCATCCTCTCTTTCCCTCCGAGGAATTACTACTAGAGGGAGCCTGAAACGAGTTTGTAGGCGATTGTTGTGTTAGCAACATCTGTAGAGGAAGTGTGGAAGCGGACACAAGGGGGAAGGTAAACATCCTTCTTGTTCAGTGGCGTATCATTTATCTATAAAAACTGACATTGTCCAAACATTTTAATTGTAAAAAAAAAACTAAACAATTTGCTAATTTTACTATTTTTAAAATGAATACCGTCTTATATGTGTCTGATGCAGGAAATGAAACAAAATCACTGTAAAGGTCTAATTTTTTAAATTAAAGAATAAAATCTTAAAATTAATCTTATTATAAATAAATACAGAAGCGACTAGTTTCGGCCTTGCAGGGACATCTTCAGGCCTGTAATACAATAATATTTATTATAATAGGTTGCGGTCACTTACGAATAAAATTAAATAGTATAAACCACAAAAATGGATCCATATTGTAGCGTTACAGCATTGTAGAATTAAAGCTGTGCAATGCAAACGTAACTAAAAATAAGAACAATGAGTAAGGAATCTACAAGAGAAGAGGTGAGAATGAGCAATTACAAATGCATTTAAATTGCTCGGGATAACAAATAAAGCTGATAATGTACGGCAGTGGTATAGTCCCAGTCAAAGAAGGTCCGGATATGTTAAAGAGGACGGCATTTTCTCTGTAAATCTGGAGAATGTAAGAATGGAGGGAAGACGAATCTTGCTGGCTCAGGTGTAGATGGCTAGAAAAAGGAGCGTGTAGATGAAAGCTCCAGTAAATATCGTCACTTTCGTCTAATTTTTTGTTCTCACTCACCGTTTCGGCTTTATCTTCGAAATTCATTTTCAAAAGGAAATAAAAGTAATCATTCATACAAGCATATATAATAAAACAACATGAATTCATTATATTTAATAAGCTAATAAACGTTTGTTTCAATGAAAAAAACATATATGTGAATATAAAAAATATATAAATAGATTCTTAAACAAATTTCTTGTTTTTCTTTTGCAAAAGACTTTTTTGTCTTCTTCGGTTGCCTCTGCCACATTTCTTTTAGCAGTTTCGAGGAGAATTTTCTTATGAAAACCAGTAGAACCGTCAATTGGTTAGTACCATTTTGATATTTTGGGTCTGGTAAGAGTCTTGTTAAACTTTCTTCTTAGGTAGCTGTAACCTTTTGGAGAATAAAAATTTAATGTTAGATCAGAAGCTCTTAATTGAGAATTATATTTGCAAAGGCCGTTTTAATAATATTTTCAAAAGTTCTTGGAATCGTTGTCAACTGAAACCTGCAAAAAATATATCATTTTATTCCTAAAATATAAGATATCACACAATGCACATTCATATAATATCACTGTGCTAGAAAAATAGTAGGTAGATACTGAGACAATTTAAAAAAAAGTAATTTCGAGAAAATCAACTTTTACTGTCATCATTGTACTTAACTTTTTTATTGCTAAATTATTAATAATATTATTTTGTGTAGTTCGTAATGTATAATATATATTATAAAAACCTATCGTCAATGTTAATGTGCCAACTTTTTTTAATAATTATGTCCTTGTTATGGTAAAAACACATTTTTAGAAGTTTTCTGAATTTCTTCTTTAAATTATCATATAGTTGAATTGACTAATTCTGTGTTTAATTAAAGGTATATCTCTTTTTTGTTAAACCAGTCTTTTGTGTTGTTCTAAACTTTTTAGATAATTAGAGAAAACAGTAGGACATCTTAAAATATTCTATTTCACCAATAAAAATGTAGAATAATGAATCTTACATCAAACGGAAAGTCATTTACGGATGTCCTACTAGGTATTAACTTAAAAACTAAATAAAATGTATATTGCAACTGTGCTCAAATAAATGAATGTTTTTATACCTGACTATAGTAGTACCAGACATACATTTTTAAGATTATAATGATCTGGATAACTCAAAATAGTCAAAATCCACATTATTTAAGTTGTTCTAGTATTTTTTTAGCATAGCGATATAAACTCCAATAATAAATATTCAATGTTTTTTGGGACTTTTTTAGTAAATTAAGAAAAAAACAAGAATAATGTGATATTCCTGTTTAGTTTGTTCCTACATAATATAGTTCATTAGGTAGTCATTTAGAAGCAAATTACGTTCTATTTATAGAATAAAAAATCACTCACAATATCCAAATATTCATACCTATATCTTTATATTTTGGGTACGAAGACCAACTATTTTGTTTTTGGCTCTGAATAGTTTTCTTAAGAATTTTAAAACCTTCCTTAGCTCTTTTGGGATATCCCATGCATATCTTTGAGATTCATTTTGTTTAAACCTAAAATAAATTAAGTACAAAATATGAAAATTTAAACAATACACAAAATTAGTCTATTAAAATAGTTAAAAAAAAGTGTCGACAAAAAAATGGCTTTACCTTTTTCGTTAAACATTATTTTTGAAAGAAACTTAAGTTTCTCTACTTTGCTTGCTGTTTTAGTATTTTAGTAGCAGACGAATATGGTGTGGAAGTAGTGACAGGATTGATTATTCTCTCGTCAAAATTTACTGAAATTGCATTTTTCTTTAATATTTTCCTCCCCTGAGGTCTAATAAAAAATTATTTAGGTGGTCACTTGTTGAATTCCTAAATTTTGGAACCATTTATTTCTTTTTGTCATATCAAGAAAAGGAAACCTAGAAAAAAATAACAATAAACTTTACAATAATAATAATAATAATAATAATAATAATAATAATAATAATAATAATAATAATAATAATAATAATAATAATAATAATAATAATAATAATAATAATAATAATAATAATAATAATAATAATAATAATAATAATAATAATAATAATAATAATAATAATAATAATAATAATAATAATAATAATAATAATAATAATAATAATAATAATAATAATAATAATAATAATAATAATAATAATAATAATAATAATAATAATAATAATAATAATAATAATAATAATAATAATAATAATAATAATAATAATAATAATAATAATAATAATAATAATAATAATAATAATAATAATAATAATAATAATAATAATAATAATAATAATAATAATAATAATAATAATAATAATAATAATAATAATAATAATAATAATAATAATAATAATAATAATAATAATAATAATAATAATAATAATAATAATAATAATAATAATAATAATAATAATAATAATAATAATAATAATAATAATAATAATAATAATAATAATAATAATAATAATAATAATAATAATAATAATAATAATAATAATAATAATAATAATAATAATAATAATAATAATAATAATAATAATAATAATAATAATAATAATAATAATAATAATAATAATAATAATAATAATAATAATAATAATAATAATAATAATAATAATAATAATAATAATAATAATAATAATAATAATAATAATAATAATAATAATAATAATAATAATAATAATAATAATAATAATAATAATAATAATAATAATAATAATAATAATAATAATAATAATAATAATAATAATAATAATAATAATAATAATAATAATAATAATAATAATAATAATAATAATAATAATAATAATAATAATAATAATAATAATAATAATAATAATAATAATAATAATAATAATAATAATAATAATAATAATAATAATAATAATAATAATAATAATAATAATAATAATAATAATAATAATAATAATAATAATAATAATAATAATAATAATAATAATAATAATAATAATAATAATAATAATAATAATAATAATAATAATAATAATAATAATAATAATAATAATAATAATAATAATAATAATAATAATAATAATAATAATAATAATAATAATAATAATAATAATAATAATAATAATAATAATAATAATAATAATAATAATAATAATAATAATAATAATAATAATAATAATAATAATAATAATAATAATAATAATAATAATAATAATAATAATAATAATAATAATAATAATAATAATAATAATAATAATAATAATAATAATAATAATAATAATAATAATAATAATAATAATAATAATAATAATAATAATAATAATAATAATAATAATAATAATAATAATAATAATAATAATAATAATAATAATAATAATAATAATAATAATAATAATAATAATAATAATAATAATAATAATAATAATAATAATAATAATAATAATAATAATAATAATAATAATAATAATAATAAGTGATTAACCTTTACTATAATCATTATAAGACGGATGAAGACGAACTTAGATGGGTTTTACTTGCTCTTAATTTTTATTTTTCGATAAGAAAGATTAATTGCAAATTAAAGGTGATTTCCTAATGCACCGCCTCTGATAATTAGGTTGTGTCTGTACTTACTTATGATATTATCTTAAAGAAGCATTTTCATTATGCCTTTTACACATAAAGCATGTTTTCACCATAATTAGAGATAATAAATCTTAAATATACATTTACAACTCTTACAACGCTATTAATAATTATATTTTCCGTAAAGTATAAATAAAAAATTGACATGTGTCAGAAAGTGTCAGAACACTCAGAACTGGCGCTGTCACATGTGGCAACGCTGATTAAATAAGCCAATTACAGAAGAGGTATTTCCCCCCTCGGGGGGAGTAGATGTTGCTAACAAAATTTAGCGCGGGGAAGGGGGGAAGACTCCTTGCTCGGAGCTCTTTCCTTATCTAAGTTGTCATCGATACTTTAAAAAACTGTCATCGATTCTATATAGTAGGGAGCCACTAAAACTTTGTTGGTATACATTTGCACAAGGCTAAATTACAAATGTATCATCAACAATTCTTTACCTGCAGAGAGTGAAAATTTGTAAGTATCCCAGTTTTCTTTGAGTTTTGTGGTTCTTGCCTTATTAAAAGGTTTCCTAGCCATCGCCCTAACTCGTGACACCACTATGCGGTAGTCGTCTAATACGTTTTATTAAAAATGACCCCACTGGGCGTGGCTTAAATGGTTGACTAAGCAGGGTCGTATTCAAATATAATTAAAGTCCGTATGCAGAATTACAACTTTGAAATGACTTACTTACCTAAGATTTGTTTCAACATGATCGATTCGAAATTAATTTGATGACATTGCGCAGTTATGACTTCTACACTATTTACTATTATTTATTAACCGTTTTCCGACCAAGCCAATGCCAAGACCATAAAAGAGATTAATATTATTATATTGTTCTGTCTTCGCCGAAATCGTCCGATATATGACCTGTGTGATCGAAAATCAACGTTCGAATAACACTGTGCATCAGATTTGTTAATCTCTTTGTGCTTTAAAACTAAAACCCGAACTACGATTTTTCGTTAAAGGACTCTCTTGTTTTGATCAAAGCTGCCAATGTCAAAATCTGACAATGAGAACAATTATGACATCAAATTACCAAAGCAAAAACTAAACCACTACGTGAATTGTGAATAAATATATTTTAGTAAAAATACAGCCGAGTTTGTAGAAAGGACAATTAATTACTTTTAAATGTAAAACATGTAGGTCTTTCTGCTGCAGATGACATACATTAAAAATATGACCCGCTACAGGCAAAAGTTTAAAAAGACCAAAAATTCAGCTAGGTATGACTTTATGGTTAAAAGTAGATGGAAGAAAACCATGATCAAAACTACTCTGTCAAAACTAAAAAGACTCAGATAATAGTTGTTGGTTTTATTTATGTTTGAAATAATTAATTATATAGGGTAGGTACATATATTACTAAAATTGCAAGCAAGTACTTACTAAAGATTTCTATAATTGGTACCTATGTATAATAAACAACAATCTCACAGATGCACAGCATACAACTATACAAATGGAATTATAGAGATAATTTATTTTAAAAATAGGCATTCAGTTGCGATTTGTGATTACAAAAAGAAAACTTTAACCACTTTTTCTGATCAGTAATGTTAGGTGTTATAGTGAAAAAGTTTCTAGAAACTGGTATAAAGTATAAAACTGGTATAAAAAGTGTATGATGAAAATTGTTTTAACCAAAATTTTGAATGTCATGCCATTTAAAAAGAAACCCTGTGTCTGTGGATAACATTTGACACATAATCTTATCGTAAAATAACTGTTTGGTTGCACTGGAGGAATAATTTCTTCATTGGTACTTTTTTAGGGTGCAAGGATGACTTGACATTACTAAATTTAAACCTTTGTTATAAGTTGTCTTTTTGCTTTAATTTCTGATACACCTGTATTGTACATACTTGAAAAATATAAAATTGTTCAAGTGGGAAGTTTATATACAAGGTGTCTCATTGAGAAAGGGATACAGAACAACTGAAGAGTCTGATTAAAAATAAGACTATGCTTAGAATGCGAATATTCTTCATTTTAATTTTGAAGTTTCTTATAAGTTCCCAACAAAAGTACCTTATATATATAATTATAGTTCAAATAAGTGTAACGTATCTTATGACACCAAAAACTTTTGCCAAATTTGGTAAAATTATAGGTAACTCTTCAGTTTTTCTGTGTCCCATTCTTAATAAGATTTTATTATTTAAAAAAATATTTATTGACCTTTAAACAACACTATTTTTTTGTTTTGATGTCTTATGCTAGCAGCTTTATTAACTCTAGTTTTAGTGAGATATGTTAGTCGGATACTAACATATTTATCAACTATGCACTTGATTAATAATATTCTATGATTATCCAACACAAACTGGTCCAAACTGTGCTGCATAATATTCGAAAAGACATTAGAATTTATGAATTCTTTTAAAACTAATGTGCTGATGATATCAACTGATATTTTTTTCTTAGTCTTTCATAATTTTTAATATTTTTTCACATTTTAAACAAATGTTTATTACATCTTTCGATGGATATTGCAAACCATTTTTATTCTTTATATCAATGAATGAAAATAGAAACAAATCTCTAGTTTTACTTATTAAAGCATCTAGACATTGTTCACAAATGATTTTCTTTTTTAAATAATAAACAACATATCCAGAAATGTAAGTGATTATATATTTAGAAAAGGAGGAGAATGGATCTGGTAAATAATCATGATAATTTTTTTTTGATTGCCTGCTACATATCTCGATGGGGCCCCCCAAGTTTTGACATTATATCTAACTCATGTTTCTGTATCAAACGTTTTGTACTTAAATCATTTTTATATATTTTTTAAGTTGGCAATTTTATTCACTTTTCGAGAAAGTTGTCGTCTTAGCAATTTTAATTTTTGCTTTCTTTTTGCACTTGTTTAGAGAAGAAGTAGAGGTACAGGTAATTCGATCTGACTGGTTTGATTTGCTGGTTTAATAAGAATATTTGATAGGATCCTGATTTTTGGAGGAGGAGGTGTAGGTATGGATGGGTTAGTCTGGAACAAGATTTGGTATGTTATAAAGCCTTAAATATAGATCCATGATACAAAAACTACTAGTTTAAGTTCCAAAACTACTCATTTTTAAATATCATTAACTTCGTAATATGTTTTAAATTATATTTATTGTGTATTGTGAACAAATTCGGCAGGTTTTTAAATTAAGGAACATCAATTTAATGTTTGTTCATTTAATATTAATAATAATTGTAATGTGGTACATGAGCGGGCAGCATATTTACACATCCTCCTATATGACGGCACCGGAGTGCTGAAATCTGTTCGCCTTTGTAACCTACAAGTACGCTACAAAAGCTCATTGATTTAGGCATCAATGCATGAGGCCTCTCTTATTGCTGGAATCAGTAAGCAAGCTTATCTGCATTCTATGAAACAATGGCTGTACTTAAACTGCCGTTAAACGGTCGTGTACTAAAATGCCGTTAATAGACATGATGTCATTCAAATGACGCATTTGAAGTGTTTTGGGATTAAAAAAAAGCAAATATACAAGAAGAAAACGAAGGAACGACTTGTCGTAGGGTGGCGGCTTCGCCGCCACCAAAAATTTTTAACCCATACCTGGCTACGCCTACTGGCATAGACGCCAACGGCCTGGACACAGCTAAAATTGAAAAGTAAAGTCTCACATAGCATAAAATTTGTATGGGTGTCTAAATCAATGAGCTTTTGTAGCGTACTTGTAGGCTACGAAGGCGAACAGGTTTCAGCACTCCGGTGCCGTCATATAGGAGGATGTGTAAATATGCGAGCGGGCACATTATTTTATATCATGAGGATGAGGAGGTACATAGCAGTGAGCGATGGCCACAAATCTAATTAAATAATAAAAATACATCACCAGTATTTATTATTATACAGTATATTCATTATCAAAACGGTATAATAATAGGAAATTAGGATCTAATAAAAACTGCTTTTAAATACTTGAAATTTTATTCTAAATTATGTGTTACTTAAAAAGTTAGTCATTTAAGTGTAATTATAAGTTGGTTTTTAAGTTGGTTTTTAAGTTTGTTTTTAAGTTTAATTATAGTTAGTTTTTAAGTATAATTATAAAGTTAGTTATTTAAGTTTTATTATAGTTATCTAAGTTTTAATATAGTTATTTGTCTTTATTATAAAGTTAGTCAAGCCAATGTTCTTTATTAAGTTAGTTGTTTAAGTTTTATTGTAAATAAAGTGTATACTAACTAAACATTCATTTATTGTCTGAACAGCATTCTTCTTCAATCTGACCCTAAACTCACTCTTATCAAAAAATTCTTCCTTGAAGTAAATAGAGCACAACATGCTATTCGGTTTAGGCTCAAATTGGTCTTTTCCCACAAATTTAGACCAAATTTTGAGATATTGTGGGTCTTTTGGAAACCTATAATAAAAAAAAGTTAAGCATTCTAAAAAAAATTGTAAGTACACTCCTTATATTTACTTATGAAAACTTAAATTAGATATTTTCTTACGCTATTTCACTGAAGAGTTTTTACAATTAATTTTGGCACACTTAGTCATGATTTTTATACAAATTAATAAAAAAAAAACACTTATTAAGATAGAAATAACGTCGAAATATTTAAATTTGAACAAAGTTCTGACAGCTCTTTGACAACTATGACATGACCACTAAGAGAGGGGGAAGGGGTGTCGTTTTTTTTGGCATGTCATCTCCATAGTAGTCAACTTCATTGGGCCTGATTCAGTAAGCAATGGGCACAATGGGCCAGGTAGTTTTTGTGTTTGGGCTCATACCGTTTTCGAGATATGGCCTCCGAAAATATGCGATGTGCCATCGTTGTATATTCGATAACTCATGAACGGATAACCAGAAAGACACAAAATTTTAAACTTAGGCTTTTACCCATCCTGCGGTGTACTGATTAGAGTTTGAGCGCAATCAGAACATCTAAAGGGTACTTTATTAGGGTCATTTTTCTACTTTTTGGAAAATATTTCGTATTTACGCTTTTAGAATAAAATTCTTAAAATAAAAGTTGCTTGCAATATTTTCTATTTTCTATATTCTATATCTTTAGTCTCCTACATAATTTTCCTAAAAAGGCCCCTATTTTAGAAATTTGACAAAAAGTGCAAAATTCAAATTTTTAGAAAAATTCTTAAAATTTAAGTTTCTTGTGATACCATTCTCTATTATTCTTGTTAGTTACATAATTTCCTTAAAATAGGCCGTATTCGAGATATTTGAGGAAAACAGCAAATTTCGAATTTTGAAGATAACTCAAAAAGGGATAAAAAGAAAAATTCCAAAATTTAAACTTAAGATTTAATCCCCGTGCGGTGTGCTGATTAAATTTTGGGATTAGTCGGAATAGCAATTTGTCTATTTGTTTCATTTGGTGTCATCTTTACTGTATCATCGAAATGAATGAACTAGTCAAAACCATTGGGCCTGATTCAGTAAGCAATGCACTCAACGGGCAGCAATTCATTTCGTTTGGGCTTATATTGTTTTCGAGATGTAACAATTGAAATTTATTATTGGCCAATAAAAGCTAATCCTTGTTGTTCAGCATCCGTACCTATTGATTAAAAACATTAGGCAAGCTATTTGTAATCTCATATAGAACAATAAATGCAAACTAAATATGTTTATATACTGTTTTTACTTAAGAGCCCCGCACACCATATATATTTCGTTTTTTGACCGTAACGTCCTTATTTTTAAAAATAATATATTTTTTTTGTTTTCACTAGTCGATTGGTAATTTTTATACAATTGGAGCGTGTTTTTTACATTTTTGAAAAAAAAATTATGAAATTTTTATTTTTTAAACTACGATAAAAATTGAAATTCTAAAAAACAGCCTCCTTTACAAGTAAAATTTAAAACCGATTAAAAAAAACCGGAGAATTTTTTCTCACCAAATAAGAGAGATATGATCAAAATAAAATTTAAGTAATTGCCACTGATTTTTGCTGCCATCGCAAAACCCGGCGGATTTTTTTAGAACTAAGTAATACGTAGACCATTAGAGACGGGATTCTCAGCATACACTGGAAAACATAACACTGAAAGTGCTAAGCGTAGATATTTTATTGAAACACATATACAATTAACGATCTCGTAATTATAATTATTACGGACTATATAAATAATAAGGCTACATTAAATATTAGTTACTTATATACGAAATTAAATGAATACAATGCTAAAATGCATGTATTTTATTAGAATCTCTTCGTTGGAAAAATAATTTTAAATCCGTAAAGAATTTTTATAAACAATATACCTAAATTTGAGCAAATGGTTTTGTAAGAAATCTTAGTTCCAAACAAGAAATATAATTTACTAATTACCTATTACCTTCCTATGATAATTATTTATTACGCCGACCGGATACTAAAGAACAGGGTAAAAGAAAAAAGGAGATCAAACGCTTGACACGCCCATTGTTTTAAAAATTCCTAATTACTAAAAGTACTAAGGGCCGGTTTTTAAATGTGTAGTTACTCTAACCGTGAGCTAACTGAATGTTAACTAAAACATTTCTGTTTCAATTGATAGTTAAAGACTAACCGAAAGCTAATTTTAACCTTACTCTCAGGGTACTGTTAACCCATTGTTAAGAGATAATCTTCACTTTATAACCTACATGTGCTTTGACATTATGGATGCTTTAAATATTGTTAATGTCTACAATAGCGAAGAGGAAGAAATAGTGAGAAGGCCAAAAATAATTCGACAGAGGCTTAATTTTATGGAACAATATGTTAGTTTAGATTTTTTCAAAATATTTAGATTGTCGAAGCGGACTGTTGAGATGATCATTGATGAAGTTCGGGACCTACAGTTAAATGTTGTCTCTGCCTAAATAATAGATTCTTGAATAGATTTATAGAAACATTCCAAATTCCAAGAATTGAAAATTTGGCGTCTTCTTAAATCTTTATAAGTTATCTTTCTTTTTTAGTTTGAATATGTCATTCATAGAGGAAAACAACATTAGAATACCCACGATGAAAGGGAGAATACCACAGAACCATCACAGAACACATAAAAATACAACGTTGCCAAATTAAAATCTAGGTCAATTAACAAGAAGTACAATTTATATTAAAAAACGTTTCTTATTTTAACTAAAAGTTAACCTTCAAGTAGAAGTTAGTTAACCTCCAAGTTAACATTACATTGAAAAACCGGGCCTAAGAGTACAATACAATAACAGTAGGTTATACTAAATTTGACTGCATAACGTGTGCATCTATTGTTTCTGTGACTGTGCGGTGATTGCGTTGTTGTATATTTAGTTTTTAAAAATAAATAAATCCAAAAAGAAAATCTAAAATTAATAAAAACTATTTGTGTTGTTCTTTAAAAAGAAAAAGAACCTGTAACAATATTGGAGGACGTAAGTAATTTTAGTACTATTTTTATGTGGTTTGCGTTAGATACTCAGTGTTGTAAGCAAGAACTTCTACCACACGTAGGTCGGAGACAGAACCGGAAAATGGTATATTCCAAAACTAATTTGGAAAGTGAGAGTACAGAAATAACGATTTTCAACGAGTTATGTATACAATTTTTCCTATGAACATAACTTAGGAACAAAATTTTATCACATAGAATTTTA
Source organism: Psylliodes chrysocephalus (assembly GCA_927349885.1). Taxonomy (NCBI): domain Eukaryota; kingdom Metazoa; phylum Arthropoda; class Insecta; order Coleoptera; family Chrysomelidae; genus Psylliodes; species Psylliodes chrysocephalus. The sequence goes on along the minus strand of OV651822.1, from coordinate 22,511,519 downwards.
AAAGCAATGTACTTCAGTAAAATATGTTAATTTCCATCGTATTAAAGTTTACCTAAACAAATTTTTGACCAAAACTTGCAAAAGTAGACAGATTATTTATGTAGGTACCTATGCAATTTCTTAGGGTTTAAAGTTGAGCATACAATGCTTTATCAGTTTATTACATTAACAGTGAATATTAAAATACAACAAGCAAGATAACACAATAAATATATTTTATGACAAAAATTGTTTGATTTATATTGGCCACGAAACCGATCCTGCCTAATTAAGTATTAGGTATAAATGTTATGTCAATTTGGACTTTGTCAATAAACCTTATAATGTAATCTGCAAACAAAAAATCTAAACAAGAACCCACTGCCCGAACGAGGGCCCACTGCCTGAAAGAGGGCCCACTGCCTGAAAGAGGGCCGTCAGCTTGAACGAAGGCCTACCGGTCTTTTGCCGGTAGACATTAGGTGAAATTATAATCATTTCATATATTTTGAAAAACAATTAGTACAATACTTATTTTCATTTCTCTTAAAAATAAATATACACTGTCACTGTCACGACACTCAAAACATTATATTTAAAAATCTGATGATGACTTTCCTGTCAAGTTATTACAATCTTTTTCCGGTTATTTTGTATAACCCCTGTAAATATTCATTGACAACGAAAATACTGAAAAATTTAAATTTTATATTTTTCTTCAAATTCTTTCAATACGGTCCATTTTAGAGAAATTATATAAAGAATAAAAATTATAGAAAATAATTTCGCAAATAACTTTATTATTTGAGCAATTTTCTTACAAATTGGAATTTTGCACTTTTTGTCAAATTTCTTGAATATGGAACATTTTAGAAAAATTATGTATATAACAAAAACTATAGAGAATAACATTATATGCAACTTTTATTTGAAGAATTTTCTTCTCTAAGTGTAAATAACAGATATATTTCATAAAGTAGAAAAACGACCCTCTATAAGGTATCCCCCAGATGTTACGACTACCAAAATTTAATCATTTTACCACAGGATCGATTACAGACTAAATTTAAAATTTTTTGTTTTTCTCTGTTTCCTTTTTTGTTTTTTTTTAAATTCAAAATTTACGTTTTTTCAAATAAATCGAATACGGTCTATTTTAGAGAAATTTTGTGTGGAATAAGAATTATAGAGAATGATATTACAAACAACTTTTATTTGAACAATTTTTTAAAAAAATTAAATTTAATTAGTTATTTGAATTTATAATTCAACTTTTTATTAGAACATAAAAATTTGCACATCTTTTAGCTTTTTTTTGATAAATTAAAAAATACAAAATATATCTACCACTTTAAATTCCTGTAAGCAATTTTCGCACTTATAAATATGTTAATAAGTTATATTCTTCTGTACATCAAGCATATTGTGACATAATGTTAGTTTACCTTAATTATCTCGCTTATGACTTATGATAAAAATATGATTTGAAAACTATTAGAATCCTTAAGCTTTTGCCTAATAATAATCAAGAATAAATTTTTACGAATTTTTGAACAGTTTTCGTCATATTGGCGTATATAGTTTAAAAAACGGTAAAACACAGTTTTTTTGCTAACCGTCGTTTCGCTTCTATTACCGTATTTATATACGCGTATCCGAATTTAGAAACAACTTTTTCAATGTATTCTCAGTTGATATTGTTTATTTCGATAAAAAGAGATGGATGTTAGAGACGACGCAACCAGCAAATCCCGCATTTGAATTGATCAGGCGGTATGCGGGGCTCTTAAGTTGGCATCATATATGAAACTTTTTATTATCAGTTTTATAAAAAATTTATTCTATATTAAAAATTCTACGTGGTCCAAAAATCAAAAGTATTATCAGCTGATATCGAATTATTTTCATGTAGAAGGCTCATCGAAAAATATGAATTTCTTGCAGGATTAAAGTATCTTTATTTTAAGCAATATTGAGGATCGTTACAAAAAAAAGTTGATCAGAATTATAAATTACGGTCAGATGATATGCAATTATATTAATCTACCATAAAATAAATAAATTGCAAAATAAAATGTATTTCGCGTTTATGCAAAAAAGTATTAAAGATCGTGTTTTATGGTAAATGGATAATATTAGATATCTAATAAATAGATAAATGGGCAGGATGCTTCTCTTTTGGTCTCATTGGGCCCATAATATTCGGCATTTAGGCACTACCGTTTTTGAGATGTGGCCTCCGGAAATATGCAGTGACATATTGACTGTAGCATTGCAATGAATGGGCTGGTCATACAAACCATTGGACCTGATTCAGTAAGCAAAGGGCTCAATGGATCAGCAATTTGTTTCGTTTGGGCTCATGCCATTTTTGAGATATGGGCTCAAAAAAGAGATTATCCATAAAATCTATTTTATGTATATTTTAGAATGTTTAAAATAATTTTTTGGAATTTCTGGAGATCAGCCTTTATGCACCAGCCGTCACTGGTCCAAATGAAACGAATTGCTGAATCAGGTCAAATTATTTGTATAACCAGCTAATTTATTTCGATGTTACACTAAAGATGACTCCGAAAGTTTTTTGGGCCCATATCTCGAAAATGGCGTGAGGCCAAACGAGCCCAAATGAGAGGCATTCTGGACCATTTGTCTATTTCTATTTTCGGAAACATTGCAATACCAACTTGACATCAGCGGCCTTATCGATAGTTTCCGAATGTCTCAAAAGTTACTATCGATAGTATCGATAGTACTCAAACTATACTAACGTTGATACAATGGTTGATACTTAGACAATGAAAGAGAGAGGACGCGTAACAAGTATATCAAGTACTCGTAGTATTCTGTGCCCATTATCTATTGGCTGCCATTATTTTGGTGCTTAGCATTTCGGCGGAAAAAAAGCTTTTTTACTCGTGTTCATTTCTGATATTTGAATTAAACGACATTATTTGATAATTAGTTTGTTATAATGGTTTATTGTGTTACATATAATAACCAGATATTACGTTTCACAGGTAAATAATAAACGTGAATCATTTATACTTTTTATATTTTCTTATATTTTTCATTTTATTTGGTTATTATAGAGCTTGGTATTTATATATTTTTAACCGACTTCAAAAAAGGAGCAGGTTCTCAAGTCGTCGCGATATTTTTTTTTATGTATGTTCAGCGATAATTCTTCAACACGGTGTCCGATTTCAATAATAGTTTTTTTTGTTAGAAAGGGGGTACTTCAGTAGTGGTCCCGTATAAATTTGGTCAAAATATAATAATTGGGTCCGTGAGAAAATCCTCAAACTCTTCATTTTTCATGTATGTTTAACGATAATGCTTTACCACCTTGTCCGATTTATTTGATTTTTTTTTTGTTAGTAACGGGATACCTCAGGGGTGGTCCCACATAAATTTGGTTAAGATGTGGTGACGGCATCTGCACGTTTTTGAAGTCGGTTTTTTTTAATTTTTAATTTCCAATACTTGTACTTGTTTCACTCCATAGTAGTACATTTTAACTGCCAAGTTTATTTGAAATAAAAAAATGTACATATAAAAAAAACAGCAAACAGTAGGTAAGCAGAGACATAGGAAAACAGGAGAAAGCAGGAGACACACTTGTGGCGTGTGTATATGACAAAAAAATTAGTTAGGGCAACCTTTAAAACGGATTTATGATCTAGTGCTAAATTGTTGAGTGCCTCCTAATAAATTTGGTTCAATTTTATTTTTTTTTGATCGAATTCCTTGAAAATGAACACGAAAAACAATAAAAACATGCAAGTTTAAATTATCGATGATTACTTAAAACAATCGATAATACTGTAGTGCTTCGTACTACATATTACTCTTCTCTCTGTCATAATTACGTTGATAGATAAATGTTATAACCTTAAACCAGTCATCTCCACTTTGTCATTTCGACGTTTTATTTTTGTTATGTGAATGGCACTTTAGAATGTTTCGTGGTGGCATGAGACTCAATCCTGTTTCCTGCCAATGTCATAGAATTTCAAAGTTGATGACATTGGAAGTCACATCTGTTTTTGATTTGTGGTGTAGTAGGTGGAAAAACAATGGAGTGTGTGGTGGATAGCTGTGGAAGAAAAAAAAGAAAGAACAGAACACCAAGAGACAAGAAACATCAACAAATTATTATTTTTTATTTTGACATTTTTTCGAAGTAACATGTTCTTGACCTTTTTAATAAAAGAATTTTAAAAAAGAAATTTTAATTATATGTTATTTTTTTTAAGAGGGGAAGTATTGTAGTGCTTCGTACTACATATTACTCTTCTCTCTGTCATAATTACGTTGATAGATAAATGTTATAACCTTAAACCAGTCATCTCCACTTTGTCATTTCGACGTTTTATTTTTGTTATGTGAATGGCACTTTAGAATGTTTCGTGGTGGCATGAGACTCAATCCTGTTTCCTGCCAATGTCATAGAATTTCAAAGTTGATGACATTGGAAGTCACATCTGTTTTTGATTTGTGGTGTAGTAGGTGGAAAAACAATGGAGTGTGTGGTGGATAGCTGTGGAAGAAAAAAAAGAAAGAACAGAACACCAAGAGACAAGAAACATCAACAAATTATTATTTTTTTATTTTGACATTTTTTCGAAGTAACATGTTCTTGACCTTTTTAATAAAAGAATTTTAAAAAAGAAATTTTAATTATATAGTTATTTTGATACAGAGAATACCTATATAAAATATGTAGTACGAAGCACTACAAATACCGATAGGGTTATTGATAGTATCCGACCAATAATGTATAATAGAAGCATTTTTATCTAGTGTTTGTTAAATTATTTTGCGCCCCTATTTAACAAGCGCCCCGGGAACAGGTCTTTCTTGGCCCCAAGCTTAACCCGGCCCTGCCCTTGAACTTTTCTACAATACCCTATATTAGTGATGACGTAATTTGTGTACTACTGGCAATTACAGCGACATGTTCAAAGAAATGCGATTGATCAACCGTGAAAATAAATTATTGTTTGAATAAATCCTAATTTGCGTTCACATTTGTACGTTCCACTTACTTTTAACATTTAGACTTCATTTGAAGCTTGACATTGATTTGTATAAAAAAAATTCTCAGAAAATTACGCAAATACCGAATTTTTGCCAGTGGCGTAGCCAGCCTTGCGGGGTGTGGGGGGCAAACATTTAAAGGGGCGCTTTATAATTTTTAGAACCACTATTATTATTATTATTATTATTATTATTATTATTATTATTATTATTATTATTATTATTATTATTATTATTATTATTATTATTATTATTATTATTATTATTATTATTATTATTATTATTATTATTATTATTATTATTATTATTATTATTATTATTATTATTATTATTATTATTATTATTATTATTATTATTATTATTATTATTATTATTATTATTATTATTATTATTATTATTATTATTATTATTATTATTATTATTATTATTATTATTATTATTATTATTATTATTATTATTATTATTATTATTATTATTATTATTAAAAATACGGTATTTTGTATTTATTAAAAAAAATAATATAATCTAAATAATAAACAAAGATAAATAGAATTTATAACATTTAAAAAAATTCGGACAAAAAACACTGTCATTTTCGTAAATAAAAATATATAATACTAAATACTTTAGTTTACCTTATAATAATTCTAAATACTCTTACAAAATAATTCTTCTACTCCTTATAGTCTTAAATTTATCTAATTACAGATTGCAAATCAATATTAGACGCAGTCAGTAATGTTTATGTTTATCAATCTGTCCTCAAACATGGTCGACCTATTATAAGTTTTAACATTTCTTGGTCTATTAAAAGATAATTCCCCTGTTGCAGTGTTTGTAGCAATTATTAAAAAAATTGGTATATTTTGCATAAATTAGGAAAACTGATTCGAATTTTTTGAAAATTAAGAAAGGGTATATTTCTTTAGTTTTCTACCTATATTCCTCATTTATTTCTTATTTCAACTAATACGATTTGTATTCGTCAACTATTTCCGGTTGGATAGAAGATTGATAAAAAATACAAATGCATTTCCAATAAGGTAGGGTAGGGTGGTTTTGTTTTATTTTCATTAGCATTTCGGCATCGGTAGCAGTTTTCTAAAGGTACACGAGCTTCCAAAATAAATAGTTGTGTGTTCTTTTTTACTTAAGTAGTGTGCTGATCATATCAGAGACAAAAAAGAAGAAATGGCAGTATAGTACGGAATATATTAAATATGGGTTTACCGAACATCCTACAAATCCATTATCGCCAATGTGCATTCCTTGTCATAAAATGTTTTAAAATGAATTCATGAAACCTTCGAGATTGAAAGAACATTTGAATAAAATAGATCCGGATAAGGAAGACAAATATATGATATATTTTCAAGAACTGGAAAAGAAACACGTAGCTCAGCCCACTATATCAAAACTTTTTTCAATCTCTTGTCGACAAGATGACGACGGACTATACGGGCTTCCTGCAATACAATAAATCATACAAAGATTTGTTATTCTCTTCAGAAACAGCGATATTTTCCGGCTCCAAGCATGAAAATTTGTTTGCAATTAGAAAAAAGTCAGTCAGAAACCCAAGTTTGAGCCTCAGCTGGGGACTTTTAAATTATTTTTTTTTTCGTTTATTTTATTTTAAAAATTATTAAAAGTCACCCGAGTGGATTCTCCACATCGTACTCAGACGAATAAGCACTCCGCCTACGGCGTCGTGCTCAAATTTCGTATTCGTGCGATATGGCCATCATATCCACTCTTGTTACACAAACTACTATTAAATTCACGCTAATATTTAATGGTATTTTTATGTTTTGACAGAATAGGTTAACCCTTCAAAGACAATTTATTAGACTTAGGAAATTTCTCATACATTTTCTCGTAAATACTATTGCCGGCCTATGGTTTATTATTGATTTTTAGTTAAAACGATAAAAATATATAATAAAAATAAATTAATGTTTTCACATGTTTACCAAATCCATAAATTTTAATTAAAACTAACATATATACTTGTTAATTACGAATTCTATTAAAAATTGTATTGTCAGTATACGCAAAAATCGTTCATTGGCACATAAATTAGCGCTGCTGTCATGCACGGAGCGAATACGTTGGTGTTGTATACAAAGTAAAGATGGCTGTGCACTCGCCGCACTTATATCCGGTGCTGGATTAGCCCCTAAGCAAATTAAGCAAATGTTTAGGACATCAAGTTATAGTCCTTCCATTATCAATTGCAGAACACAGTTATGTGGGGAATCATCAATATTTAATATATACGCACGGTACTCATGCCAAATTAAGAAACGAAAAATAATGTTTACTCCCCTTATACAAAGCGGTAAATATTAAACGAACCATCAGTTGTTTACCAATGAAAACATCGAATCGTAAACTTAAATGCACTGTATTGGCCGAAGGTTTACGGAAGACAGGTGTTCGAAAATATTCCTGGAAGACAGTCTGCGATATCAGTGGAGTACTGTCGTGCGGTGTGTTTTGTATGTGTGGTTGGTTTAATTTAAATTTCTTTTAATAAATATAAATATGGCGTTCTTTAGACCATGGGCGAATGAAGAAAATTAAATTGCACAGTGTAGTGAGATTAAAGACAGGTATGATTTTAACGATAAGGATTTAGATATACAAACACAACAAGTTATTTTAAATATATTCGAATGTTTAAAAAAGGAAAATATTCATTAGTCTGATAATGCGTTCATAATAACAATTGCTGAATTAACTAAAGTAAATAAATTTTCCGTTTATCCGGTAGTCACGAAAGGGGTTGCTGTGGATTATTCATAAAACCGAAAAACATGTAAAGAAAAACTGAAATCAGTTGACAGAGCTACCCAAGATTTTATACGAAGGACAATTTATAGTTTATATAATGAGAACAGGGTTCCGACATTGGAAGTAATACAGCAAAAGGTGGCAGATTTTCCAGGATACACTTATACCAGTTTGGAAACATTGCGTCAAGTTTTGTCAGCATGTGGTTTTAAACACAAAAAATTGAATAAACAGGTGGCAATCACCGAATCGTCAAGGATAGTTCAATGGCGACAAGATTATTTGCGTCAGGTAAAAGGCTACAGAAGTTCTAATAGACACATAATTTATCTAGATGAAACATGGGTTGACAGTTACGATGTAGTAAATTTCGGTTGGGTTGGCAGTAGTAAAAATTGCTGTTTGAATGGGCCATGTTCTAAAGGGAAACGCATTATAATAGTACACGCTGGAAGCAAAGACGGTTTCGTGCCTAATGCTTTATTATTATCCGCTAAACAAATTAAAAACTATGCAGCTGATTATCATGAAGATATGACAGCAGAATTATTTGAAAAACGGTTTAATGAACAGCTTTTACCTTACATTCCACCACAGTCAGTAATCGTTATGAACAACGCATCCTACCACTCGCGGCAACCTCTTAAAATACCAAATAGTAGCAGTAAAAAGCTCAAATTTTAGGTTTTATGTCTGAAAAAAATATTCCTATTCCTGCCAGTGATAGTAAAAAAGGACCAACAAACAAAGAATTGCTTACTGTTATTAAAGGTATAAAGTTAGAAAAAATATATTATATTGACAAGCTGTGCAAACTCTTCTCAGACTACCTCCTTACTATTGCATATTTAACCCTATAGAGTTAATATTGGCAAACTTAAAATCAGAATTACGAAAATGTAATCAGTCTCCAGAACTGAGTAAAAAGTTGTAGAACTCGTAAAGAAAGTTCTAGCAGCAGACCGCCAAGAGCTTTGGAAAAACTGTGTTGAACATGTTATCAAAAGAGAAGATGAGTATGTAGAATTACCCTCTTTACAACCCATCATAATTCAACCAAATGATGACCCTAGTTCAGAGGATTCAGACTGCCATGATTATTTATAAAGATACTTTAGAATTGAATTGTTTTTTTTTCTTTTGTTTTATTTGCAAAGAATTTATTTTCCTTTATGGTTTTTTCTTTAAAATTTCGTTTTCCAGAAAAAGAACGAATGGGGTACAAAAAGGGTTCAGTTCACGTCTGGTACCCTGTTTAAACCAAACGCCCTTACAGGCAGGTACACTTTGCTCGCTTTTTTACGTTTTATAATTTAATATTCAGTTGTAGCAAGTTAACGAGCTATAATGATTTTTTTTAAGTCCAAGTAAGATTACAATTAAGTGCATCTGTCTAAATAAGGGCGTATAATAACGTCCAATTTATAATTATTCGATTTCCTTTTAACGAATACTTTCTTGCATGATATATATTAAAAGTATTAATAAAATAAATTTATAAAATGAGGTAGGTATCTACGCCTATGGCAGATCAAACAAAATTGTCGGTAAAGGTTCCGAACGAGTTTTTTCGAAATTGAAAATAATAAAAAATGAAAAAAGAACAACGATGCTGCAGAAAAGACTCGATGCTTTATCAATATTATATACAGGGTGTTGATTTGAAAACGAACAGGATTTAATATTGCCTCTACCAATGATAGTATGAAATGGCGAAACACTTCAATGTACATATCAAGGGGCATTTTAATTTTTTTGTCAGAAGTACCTATCCTCACCAATATGTGGAATGTATCTATTATCTAAATTTAAATAATGCAACCTATTAAAACGGGTTGCATTCACCGCCGCCTCACTTCATTTCTTCTTTTCTTTATTTATTTCTTTATTTACATTTCCCACTACAAAACATGAAATAATTTAACTTTTTTGTGGCTTCCGAACAAACAAGATTCTCAGTTTGCTTAGTACTGTAATTTTTTGCAGTTCTTTATTTTCTGACTCGTGTTCATTTTATTTATTTGCTGTGCTTCTTCGATTAGTAAAATAAGCTGTGAAAGTTATTTACATCATACATAAACAATTTCAATAGTTTTTAATTGTTTCTCAAGTTGTAACCGTTTCTTAAAATTGTTTACACTACTGTTGAACGTATAGAAATTATTTTTATTTATGGAGCCCAATATCGTCGATTTGCAAGAACGGGGTCCATATTTAACGAAATACATCCGGAAAGAAATGTTGGACAAAAGTACATTCGTGAGTTTGTAGCTAAATTTGAAGAAACGATCTGTTTGCAATAAGAAAAGGGTTGAGCGAAGATTGCTCAGAGGTTCTTGGTCAAGTTGCTATGGGTCCCACTGCGACCCTTCGTGAAGTTGCACAACAAACTAGACTGTCGCATGAGTCAGTCAGAAAAGTATTGAAGCTTTACAAATTTCATCCATACAAACTGCTAATGACTCAATAATTAGGGGATGATGACCCGGACAGACGTACTGAGTTTTGTGCGAAATTATGACCAATAGGTTTATTAATAGGTCCATGTTAATAAAAAATATATGTTTCAGTTAAAAATGCAGTTTTTATTTAAGTGGCAAGGTCAACAAACAAAACTATCGTTATTGGAGCGACTTCAATCCACACATTATTAGAGAGGGGCATAAGCAATATATAGTGAAACCTGTGTAAAACGGAATCGCGCGGTCGTGCACCGATTTTCCAGCATATACAGGATTCCGCGTTACACAGGGTAGATAAAAAATTGCACATAGTAGATTTAAAAAAGTGATGATTTTATTAAAAAAAATCTAATATACGTACATTTAATATATAGTTGTTATTATTACTATATACCTACATATTTTTATTTATTATTAGAAACAATATAAATTATTATTTATTCCACATTTCTATCAATGTAAGTTGTTTTTTATTCTTTTGTAATACGTAAGATGATTCCATGAATGTCCTTAATTCTAAAATCTTCTTTCTCATCGGTTCGCTCTCTATTCTTTGGGAAAAATCCTCTAACGCTGCAACACTCCTCAAAGTTTCAGAAAATTTTTTTATCCGATCGGATTCTTCAACTTCTGTTCCTGTAGATAAAAATAATAATTTAAGAACAGTTCGTTTTGAAAAGCTAATGGGAAAATAATTTTTTCTATCTGTTATTTTTGTGATGGTAACTGAAATCTTCCTATCTTATTTTTATTATGTATTTTAACTTTATTTCTACTTGGCCAAATGCCCAATTAAAATGGAAAGAATAAATAAAAAGTTGTTTATTTTTTTAGAGAATTAGAAAAATCGCTTACCAATTCCAATCCCATCATTATCGTCTGCCACAGTAGTTTCCACGGCAGTTTTTTCTAACACCAGTTCTTCTATGGACTGAAATCCAGCATTTGTTGTAACGGCTTCATCTAATGTGATGTAATCATGAACATTACAACCGGGATTAATTTCAGTAATTAACTCTTCGACTTCTTTTGTACTTTCGTCAATTTCGTCAACATTTTCGATTAGGTCAACGTCTCCATCTTGCTTGATTCCACATGCCGCAAAACATTTTTTAACACAATCAGGTTTAATATTATTTACTGAATAATCAATGCATCTGATAGCATCCAAAACTGATATTTTTTTAGCCAAATCTCCTGCTGATTGAGAGAATCTCATATTCGCAATAATTGACCGCAGCACTTGTCTTCTGTAATTCATTTTGAAGTTTTGTATAACTCCATGATCGAGAGGCTGTGTTTGACTTGTGGTGTTTGGTGGTAGAAAACACAATTTTATATTGGATAGTATTATTTTGGGGTGACACGTTGCATTATCCAAAAATAGAAGGATGTGTCGATTTTCAAATTTCATTTTTTGATTTAAAATTTTTAGCCACTGTTCCATAAGAACTGATGTCATCCATGCTTTTTTATTTGCTCGCCAATAAACTGGTAGCTGAGGCACATTGGTATTGTTAAAACATCGCGGTCTGAGGGATTTTCCAATAACTAGAGGTTTTCTATTTTTCCGTCAGCAAAGGCGCAAAACAAAACGGTTAACCTTTCTTTAGATTGTTTGCCTCCTTGACATTTTTCACCTTTAAAGCACATTGTCTTGTCCGGCAGCGCTCTATAAAAAAGGCCAGTTTCGTCACAATTAGCAATGTCTTTTAGGGTATATCCTTTAATTAAATCTGTAATGTGCGATGTCCATTCAGTCACAGATTCCATGTCGACGTCCTTAGCTTCACCGCAGATCTGATTAAATCTTATGTTATGTCGTGTTCGAAAACTTTCCAGCCATCCATTCGAAGCTTTAAAATCTACTTTTCCAAAATGGTTTGCAATTTCTCTTGCTTTTTCTTGAATAATTGTTCCAGATACACGAAGATTGCGAGACCTTGCATCCATAAACCATTCCAAAACTGTTGAATTTACGTCGTCGTGATGTGATTCCTTTGGCTTTCTCTTAATATCGCCATTACCACCACGCATCCACTCTTCTTTAATTTTTTCCTTGTTTTTCAAAATTTCATACACTTGCGTTTTTCCGCACTTAAATTGAATAACCAATTGCTTTGGAGTAAGTTTTTTTTGGTCACTACATTTAATTAAGTCCATTTTAGATTTTAGCGATAATGTATTCGTTTTTTGGTTTGCCATTTTGAAATGTTTGCACTTTCACGGATAAACTCAAACTGCCGTACCTACACAATACTGGTTTATTTGTGTATTTACTGCTTTTGTACCTAAATTTCTGTGATAATGGTTCTAAGTATTGATAATAGTTCGCCCTTATTATGGGGCTTTCCGAAATCATAAACTAATTATGTAAACATCTATAAATTCTTTTATACCTGCAAAGCAATAACATAAGTAGGTTCCGGCTTAACAGATTAGGGAAATTCCGTGTTCGCGTTAGACAGGGTTCCGGCTTATAAGCAATTTTTACATTACAATATGTAGGTAATCGCCAAAATTTCCGTCATACACAGGATTCCGTGTTACACAGGTTCCGGCTTACTCAGGTTTCACTGTACTCAAAAAATAAATGTTTGGGCGGGTATATCAGGCAATACTATTATCGGTCCCCTCTTCATAAATGCAAATCTAAATGGTCAAATTTATGCCGAAATGTTAGACAGAGCTATAGAACGTATAATTCATTAAGTAAAAAATCAAAGGACCGCTAATGGAAAACTTGCTCTAGATGAACATTTGCTGCACTTCCAACAGGACGGAGCACATTCTCATTATTTACATCCAGTGAGAGAGTGGTTGGATAATCATCATAATCATCGGAGCAGTGGACTGGTAGGAGGGGACCCATATAATGGCCACCTCGGTAACCAGATCTGACACAGCTGGATTTTTCCTATGATATGCTAAAAACGTTGGACTATTTTCGACGAATTTAATGCCCGAAAAGTCGCAAGTGGTTTTTGTTGTATGTAATACCTACTCCACGTATCTCTTTCCTCCTCCATACATATTTTAAGGTGCGTAATAATCTATCTCGTTGTATTACATTTTTTTTAAAGGCCCATACTAGTTTAGACGTGGATTACGTAGGGCATCAAGTGTCTTAATCCGGCACTGCTTATACCCTATGGTTCGTATACCTTTTTCTAATCTAAACCTATTCTTGTACTAAGTTTCAATTTTTTCGATATATTCTATTTTAAACAACTATTAAATTAATCTATGTGTTAAATTTGACCAAGCTAATTTTAGATCTCATGTATTTTATAGTTTTTTTTTTAATGTATAATCTCTAAAGTTGAATAATTATTTTTTTTTTATTTTATGCATATAAATCATGTATAAATTATGCATCGTTCAAATATGTTTAAATGGCATCGCTTTGCAATAAATGCAATATAAAATTTTTCTGTAGAATTATAATTCTCATTTCTCATATTTACATTTACCAGATTTGGATTAAGCGACTATTATTTTTTTTAATATGAATAGAGCTTGCGAGAAAACAATTTGAATCGAATTTTAAGAAATAAAAAATAAGTTTAGGTACTAGGTGGTAACCTAAATGGACGGGCTGAGAAAATTCAGTTGTAGAAATATAAAAATAATATTTTCTTTATATTTTGAACTAAATTTTTGAGCAGTATTCGTAGGCGACACTATTTCAAATAAATAAATCAAACAGAATAGTGTGGTTATTTTGAAAAACGCAACTTTCAATTAGTACCTACCGATACATATTTTTTAAATATCTGTATACTGGGTGTATAATAATAGTAGTCTTAAAATTCTTATAAAAACTCGATAATTATTTTTAAACCTTTTTTAATCCTTACACTATATAAAAAAATATTTGTGTTACACAATTTTCCGTTCAAGTATGAGAAACATCACAATAGGTTTTTACAAATGTACATTATAAAAATGTTACATTTCAAAATAAACTAACAAACAAATATTTTATAAAATTACAACTGAAATAAGATGGAGCTGCATATTTTTTTTTTCGAACCAATATAAATAAAATAAAAATAAAACCACAAACTTTTTAATTGTTAGAAATATCATTCAATTTCAGACATTCTATAAATAACATTGAACAAATTTATTGATTTTTTTCCATTTCAGCCTGCGCCAATGATATTTCATGACCCCATTTATAATGAGAACCATCTCCATTATTTTCCACTACTTTCTGTATTAGTTCACTGGATGGTGCTTTCATGTCATACGCCCAACCAATTTTTTGGAAAAAGTTTAACCAGGCAGTTGTTATATTCAACATACTACCTAGTTCTGCAGCCCTATAATCCCAGGGGAATGTATGATGGTAATTGTGATAGCCTTCTCCCATCGCGAAGAGCGACACTGCTAAATTTTCAGAAGGGAAGATTTTTCTGGAAAAGAATAATCAGATTAATCATCTACGTATATTTAATAAAATTAATAAAAGTTACAAAATGCATTAGATTACAGAAAAAATTATATAATTAGAATTAGACAATTTTTCATTTTGGATATAAAGTTTTGAAAAGACTTAACACCTTGACTGAGTTATTTGCGATTCAAATTAAGTTTGTCACCTATAAGTAGGATGTTTGTTTATTTACATGTGTTTTTGTGTGTTTCATATAGCGTTAATTTAAGTTTAGATTTCGTGCTTTCATCATAAATATAATATTTATCATGTGTATGACTTAATTTGTTGGAAATATTCACATATTTGTTGCTACACGAACATCTAGAAATATTTATTTACTAAACCCAGGATATGATTTATTATGTGGTTTAAAGGACATTTCAGGTACCTACCAAACATTTTATTATTGATGAACTTATTTAAAAATCTTACTATCCTTATTCTTATATTATGAAGTGAATTGTGTACTACTTTGTATACATGTAAATGGTAATAAAATTGCCACAAATCTAATTGCAGTTGATTCTAAACAAAATTTTGCAAAATCTCAATAATGTGAATTTGTAGATATCCATTTATTGTAAGGAAAAAAATTTTACGACTTACGCTTGGAAAATAATGAACACTTCAGTTTTGATTTTGACATCAGTGGAGTAGTGAGCTCAACTACCCGGGGCACAATACCTTTGACAGTTTTTGTTAAAGCATTTTTACTTTCCTACCTGTATACAGATATAAGGAAAGTATAGGAATCATGATTTTTTTCGACCTCGAGTTGTCGACGGATTTTTACGTTTTGAGGTCCCCTGAATCCGTTTTGACTATTTTCGCGATGATGTCTGTGTGTGTGTGTGTGTGTGTGTGTGTCTGTGTGACAAGGATCTAGCTGTAGCAGATCGGATTTGTAGTTATGATTCGAAAGCTTGCATATTTTCAAAAACTCTCGCGTCTTTTTATTCGAAATTCGATTTGACATCATAACCTAAAATTTTATGTTTGTTGCTTTTTTGTGTAGGTATTCTGTTTCGAACTTTGCAGTGTTTTTTATTGTTTAATAGCAGATCAGACTCAACATTTTGATTCGAACGCAGTTACATTTTCATTAAATGGAATCGCATATGAACATGGCAGGTTATTATTTTTATAATTAGAGAGTTTCGAAGTAAATGTTAAAACAGTATATAACATTTTTTACACATATATTAAGTATGTGGTCAAAGTTTAAGGTGTTATTCAAGTTTAAAAAAAAAATCATATAAACATAGGTCCTAAACGACTAAATTTTGAAAATAGAGGTTGTTGACAAGTAAAAAAAATGTTTTTCCTAAACAACTAGTTGAAAACTAGTATTAAATTGCAACTTTGTATTACATAAAGAGGAATGTTTTGAGCAGAATTGTTTTCTGTAATGAGGTACGCAGGGGTAACTATAGATTTAATAAAAAAAAAATAGAGCCGTTTATACGAACCTCTTGTTTGATCACCATGTATAGGGAATTTTTTTATTAATGAAGCTTTCTTGTTGCTTTTGGGTTTAATTATTATTGGCGAATAAAAAAAAACCTAAAAAACCTAAAAACCTAGGTATAAAAAACCTGTACCTGCCGGCCCTGCCTGTGGGATACCCAAACTATCAGATTCCTCAGTTGAGGGTTTCATAGGACGTTGTTTATTTTTTTCTTTGAAGAGTTAGTTGCAAAAAGTCTTCTTTGAGGTTCTTTGCATTTGTTACTGGGACGTTACAGGAACAAAGGCAGATTTATGCGAATTTCCACCAGCAGCGAGGGTTGGCTTCAAAAGAGCTAATATGCTTTTAAAAACATTTATTTCGTCCAAAGACGTTGCAGCCAAAAGTTCTTCTTAAAATGATTGTAAAATTTGCTGTTGCTGCTGTTGAATTTGTTGCTGCAAATCACACTTAGAAGTTGATTTCACACGTCATACAAAACAAAAAGACTTAATTAACAATAGAAAATACTACACAGTTTGTAAAATATTACACAAAAACAGCGTTCACTTATTGAAATAAATAAATACGAAATAACTAGTCTAATAAACAATAACTCTAAAGTTAACAAAACATTACATACACAAAAACACTGTCTTCTTTTTAAAACAAAACAAACACGAAATTTTAAGTTATGATGTTAATTCGAATAAACAGATGTGAGAGTTTTTGAGAATACGCACGCGTTCGAATCATAACTACAAATCCGATCTGCTACAGCTAGATCCTTGTGTCTGTGTGTCGCATAACTCATGAACCGATACACAGAAAAACACCAAATTTTAAATTTAAGCTTTGTTCCAGCGTCTAATGAGCTGATTGGATTTTGGACAGAGTCGAAACATCTTTATAGGGGGTAATTTTTATATTTTATGGAATATATCTGTTATTTACGTTTGGGGAAGAAAATTCTTTAAATAAAAGTTACTTCTTATATTATTATCTAAAATTTTTGTTTTATACAAAATTTTCCTAAAATTATTCGAGAAATTTGACAAAATGTAAAAAAAAAATTTTTTATAAAAATTGTTCAAACAAAAGTTATTTGTAATATAATTTTCTATAATTTTTATTCTTTACATAATTTCTCTAAAATGGACCGTATTCGAGATATTTGAGAAAATGTGTAAATTTCGAAATTTGAAGAAAACTCAAAAACGGATAAAGAAAAAACATTAAATTTTAAACTTAAGTTTTATTTCGGCCTGACGTGAAATGATTAGATTTTGGACAAAGTCGGAACATCTAGGGGGTATTTTATGAGAGGCCGTTTTAATATTTTATGGAATATATATCTGTTATTTATGTTTGGAGAAAATAATAGTTACTTCTAATATTATTATCTATAATTTTTGTTAAATGTCAAAATTTCCTGAAATGGTCCGTATTCGAGAAATTTGACAAAATGTGCAAAATTCTGATTTTTATGAAAATTGTTGAAGTAAAAGTTGTTTGCGATATCGATCTCTATAATTTTTATTTATACATGATTTTCTAAAATGGACCGTAATGAAAAAAAAAATTGTAGGAAAAGTGCTAAATTTCATTTTTTTAGTATTTTCGTTTTCAATGAATATATCTATAGAAAAATGTTTCGAGGTAGATGTATGTGGAAAAAATATATATAGTTTATCCTCTTAAACATTTATGGAGGTGCTGCAATAGGTTGTACAAAATAACCGGAAAGAGCCTATAATAACTAGATAGGAAAGTCATGTGTTGGACACATCAGATTTTTTAATAATTCTCATCGTAACATTGAACGTGAGAAAAAGATATGTTTTCAAATATTCCAAAACAAAGATTGGATGTTGTTTAGCTGCAGTAACTCCTACTAAATTCAATGAATAATTATCAGAATTTACAAATAATGCTTTATGATTTTTTTCCATTATTCTTTGTTGAACGCCAGATATGTGACCTGCCATCACGGTAGGTAGCATTATCGTAACATTGTTTGACAATGAAATTTCATCGGAATTTAATTTCTCTAAAATTGTATTTTTGATCGAGGCTGCATCTATAGCATGTATTTCAATAAAAACCAAATAAAGATTCTTTGATGGAAACTTTTTTGATAAAATCAACATCTAAATACCTAACGACTTGGGACATTTGTTCTCGATGAGAGATGTCAGGAGTTGAATCAAACAAAGGTCCATAATATTTTTTTTTATGTCGTTTATTAGTTGATTTCGAACTCTAGAAGCCAGAAGATTAATTAATTCATTTTGAATCTGTGGTGACAAATATGAGACAGTTTTTGGAGTTTCTGTGGCATGTTTAAGATGATTTGCTAGTAGCGGATCAAACTGAGTAAAAATAGTAGGTTTCCTACATTTGTACCATCTTAAAGTGCTAGTTTCTCAACATGACCACGTAGAGTAAGATTTTGTATAATTAAATACCTCATGCAAGCTAATATTCTTTGCAATATATTTGACTGAATGTTCGCTTCTAATGATACATCAATTCCCGTTCTACTTATTAATCTTCTTGTCATTTCCTAGAAACGAAAAAACGCTGTACTTTTTGTGTGTCTGAGAAGTATCTATATTAAAAAATAGACGATCCTTTAGTTGTTATTTTCTGGATAATTTTTAAAAAAGTGTACAAATTTTACTTTGTACACTGCAAATATTTATTATAACATATTATTTTATCAGACAAATCAAGAAAGGAGATAATTTATGTAACCACACAGCGAATCTATGCTAAAAGTGCTGACAGACACAGGTCGAGTCAGCCCTGCCAGTAGAAAAGACATGCCATTTATATTATGAATATATTATTACGGTTTGATTTAGACTATTAGTGTTCCTTTTTTCCTTTTTTATTTACGAATTAGCATTTTTTATATTACACTGGCACTAAATTTAAAATATATTTTCCAGAAATCAATTGTAATAAAAATAAAAATTTTCCAGCAATTTTTTGTTTTGCGGACCATTTGGCGCCCCTTTGTGAGTAGCGCCTGGGGCATGATGCCCCCCTTGTCCCCTCTCCACGCCACTGTTTGACATTCACACCATATACGTAGATCGCAAATTTCATTTTTAATATAAACACTATCACATACTATAAGAAATAAACAAATTTAAAGCTCACAAGTAAGAAAATCTTCGAATTATAATTAATACAAATTAAAATATAAACAGTGAACAGGAACGCCAATGTTGCCAAATGATAAACTGATTTTAAAATAAAATTAATAAATGAACTGAAATTTAAAAACTCAATACAATAAATCGGTTTTATAAAAAAATCTTTAAATAAATATAGAGTATGATTACATATTACTGGACACAAATTGTGCTACTTAAAAAAAAGGTCTTATCCACTTTTTCAAGGGCTAAAAATTCAAGGGAGTAGCGAAATTTCACGAAAGGACTGTGGAGGACTGGCGGCTGATCCCGTTAGAAGGCGGTAATTGGGCGAGTGACTCCTCTTTTATAGTTATATTTTGTACTCTTTGGTTTTACTAAACTAAAACGTCCAATTTGCGTATTTAGGACGAATTTAATTAGTAAATGGAGATTGGATAAATATTCTTGATAATTATGGTTTTGGTAGATAGGACGGCATTGAATGTAAGAAACAAGTGCTTTATGGTGTAGTTAGGACGTTTTTGGCTAGGAAAACTGTTGTAGATGCATGTCTACATCACAAATATGCCTTTAACTCAAACACTGAAATAGGAAGTTTCAGTTTAGCAGGGCAGATCTGCTATAAATTTCATTACTCTTTCTACTCGCGTATTTTTTCCATTTTTGTGTTTTAATTTTATTTCTTGTCTTATTCATACTTCGTTTGCTTTTTATATTTGTTTATTTTACTAAATCCCAACATTTTTTTGTTACTGTTATTACATTTCTGACAGTTTTCCATCGATTTTCTAGTTTCATAATGTTTATATTCTCTTTAATTTTATTTATTTTTTTTAAAAAAAAATTTTATTGTATACTTTAGCTGTATCTTTTTCTCTAAGTTTGTGTGTTCTGATTTTTTTTTATTTAATTTTTATTATTTATACTTGGTCTAATGTTTTTATTTTTTTTGTTACTTAATTATATTTTAAAAGAACTAAATAGTGATCCGTGCTTAAAGCCGGACCTTTATACATTTTATAATATTATAGATACGTACAAGTAACTACCAAGTAACTACCAACCTTTTAATTGTTTATGTGGTTAAGTTATAACGCATAAAATTAAAATCTAAACGACTCATTTGAGGTATTTCCCCACTTTAGGCTGAAAGTTTTAGTATCAAAAAGCGCAAATTTGAAATTCAGTTTTTGTGCTCTTCTTAAATATGGAAACAAATTTTACAAATCAATTTCTATGTTTTTGCAAATTGTTACATTAAATTAAAAGTTGTTTTCACATGAGTAACAATAAAATGATTTTTCTTTCTTCTGCTGGCGAGCATAACCAGCAGTTTCATATTTATTATAAAATAAATTCATATATTTTTATTGTCATGAAAAAAAATGAATTAAAACGAAACTTAAGTTAAAGTGGTTTACTTACTTATCGTATGGATGATTGCCCCAAATGTGAGCAAAGCTATTTACTGCCCATGTAGAGTTAAGGGATATTATATATCTGACAAAACAGATAGTAGTGATACAATAGTACCATTCTTCTCCAAAGAGGTAGACAGGTATGGCAGTTGGAATGATGAAACAGAAAAATAATTTGATCCAGAACCAATACCTGAAAAAAAAATTGTTAAAAAATTACTTAAGGAAATAGTAATAATTGAATATAAAAAGAACATAATATATTAAGCCCGTAAGGTCGAAGTGGTCGAGGAGTAAAAAAATAGTGTATTACCATTGTAGATACAATGGTATTACGTACAATGTAAAAAAAGTTTATGTACTGTCAATATATTAATATACTCGCTTCACCAACAGCAGAGAGTAAACAAATAAACCACAAGCGCGCGAAAATGTACTTAAGTGTTATGTAAAATTAATTGCGATAACTTCCTTTCTTCTATTTGTGCCACCCTTTCAAGGTAGCTCGGGCACTAGGGTTGCCACCTGTCCTTTTTTTGAAAAGGACAGTCCTTTTTTCAAACAAATTGTCCATACTCTTTTTTACAGCACATGTCCTTTTAAAAGGACATGTTTTTTATAAAAATATAAGCAAGGACTAGGGGTATATTAAATAACTGATGAGGACCTTTTTGTTTTAGAAGCTCGCCAAAAATATTTTAACCGGCTCCCTGTCGTCACCGTTGTCCTTTATTCACTTTCAAAAAGGTGGCAACCCTATCGGGCAATGTGAATAGTTTGCTGGGTGGTCTCCCAGGCAGTTTACGCACGTGCTGTGCTGTTCGTATTTGAAAAAAGTAAAGCGCTTCTCAAAGTTACACATGAGTAGCGTTTTGCTGTTCGCACTTCAAGTTTATTTCTTATAATTCTGGAATTGGCCTCAATATATTCTAATAGAGTTTATATGATCCCAATATTTAGACCAATCAGCATTTATGATTTATAATTATGACAGCTTACAACAAAAATTAAAATCATTTACGAATAGCTAAATCGTCTAGCATCAGAGAATATCATAATAGCATAATAGCGTTTTGGTGACCGAACTTTGTTGAGAAGTCCGCTTGGCGCTTTCGTTGCTATGCGTTTTCGGCTGAAAGCTAAAAAATAACCCCCATGGTCTGCTGCACACTTTAAACATTTTGAGGGTCGTCCGCAATAGGATGTGGCATGCCCCCACGTTTGACAATTATGACATTGCATAATGACTGTTGTAGTTTTGCTTAACTCCGACATGATTCCACAACTCTTACGTTTTTATTTAGGAAATCCATGCTTATTACTGGATGAGTCACAATTAGAAAGAAGGTCGAGTCTTCGTGGTCATTTGGAAGGCCTTTCTGGCTTGATATCGTACACCTCCAGGTCTTCTTCGATGTCCTGTACAGTTGTTCCTGTTGCAAGCCCTTTTAAGCACAAAGGCGTGGGATTTTTCAGCCCTATTCGTATATGTATGGTAGGGTATTTTGGCTTTTTTTTATACTGCCTAACATTTCATTATAATCATCCTTCTCCTCCACGTATACGATTGTAAAGTTATTTATATATTTTACGGTGTACTTCCTCTTAATAATTTTCTTTAGATCGTTTGTCAAATTTGCGTGAATATCTGTCCTGCCCTCGATAACCTGATCTTCAGTCTGTGGGTTTTGTCGCTTAAGTCTCTACCCTTGCTGCTTGTGGGGCTCTGGGTTTTTTCGTTTGTCTTTTTTCCGTGTTTTGTATTGTTTGTTGGGGTTCATCAGGCTGCGAATCTGTATCACTTAGAACTTCGTATCTGTTTTTAGTTTAAGGGATCTAGCTGCTTTTTCCTTTAACAAAATTTCTTGGGCGCCTCCTAAATTCGCTGCTTCCTCCACCTACTGCACCATCTTCCATAGGTTCAGAGTATTCTAGGTTTTCAGGCGTTGGCTCTGTTATCCTTTTCCTCTTTTGTAAGTGTACCACAGGCGGTGTGATTTTAGATGTAACTAGGGAAGGTACTGGGGGTGTACTACCTCTTGTTCTGTGTCTGAGGTGGGAGGTGTGATGGAGGTTAAGGTGTAGTCCTCCTCTGAGGAGGATTCAGTTGGTCCAAAGTTCATAATAATCGTGGTAATTTGCGATGGAAGTGATGTGGTGCTATAGCCTAGGTCAAATTTTCTAATTTTTTTTATTTCAAGGTTATTTCCTTCTAAGGGTGTTTGATTATTGGATAGGTCGTTTTGCCCGTAGTCTAATAGTCTCACAATAACATTATCAGGGACCGGCAGTGTTTTATACACCTATTCGAATTCTTCTAACTTTCCAGTTTCTGAGTTAAATTTTTCTGCTGTTGGGGGTTGGTACCCGGAATCGGTGTTGTCAATTTCACTTTCTATCGAGTATTTCGAATTTTCTAATATTTCCCGCAGCTTCTCCACACTATCATAATGCTTGTATTCTCCACACTTTCTTTATGTCGCGTCGTCTAGTAATTTTGTCGATCTCGTCCTCTGCGCCGGTCTCGGCTTCAACTGCGCTCTCCTCAGCTTGGCTGGATGCCGGCTCTGGCTCTTTTGGCGCTTTCTCCAAACTTTTTTGGAGATAAATTTTAGCCAAGGGGTCTCTCCGGTAGTTGGTAGTTGACCCCTGGTTAGTTGTATTGGAGTTTCTCTTCATGGTACTAACGGTTTAATATGGGTGAATGTTCTTTTGCCTTGAAAATTCTCGGACTGAGCTGGCCGGTGTGTTTCCTCGACACATTAACATTAAACTTGGGCAGTTTTGTTGATACAATTTTCTCACGTAGTTTTTTAGAGTACTGAGTTTCATACCCTGTTTTGTTGGGCCCCGAGGGCTTCGCCATACACGATGGAACTACCAGCGTTTGGGATTTAACTTAACATTGCACTTAAAGAACGGTATGTTTAAAATGTAAACAATATCTCACGGTGATAAATTGACCTTGACGTTTCTCGCAAAACAGTTATTTGTGGACCGGTACAACTACTGTCTTGGCGAGTCCAAAGCGTACTGCCTAACGGCCTAATTCAAAAAATATTTTTGTTTATCAATATTTTACGAACTATTATTTTCACCTCGGTTAAATGTTTTTCTATCGATTTCTTAAATGTTTTCCGCAATAAAATTAATGAATTTTTAATTTGTTAATACTTTTAGAAAACATAAACTCATTTTTATTTTAAATTTACTAATTACAGTACGAACTTAACGTAAATATTACAAATGCTTTAATGTTAATTCCAATTTCTTGAATGTTTACCATAAAAATATTAACGAATATTATTATTTAATTGAAATAATTTGAAAATTCGGAAACAAATGTCAACAATCCCCCTACGAATTATTAAGACCATTTCCGGACCCCAAACAAATATTTGTAGATTTGAAAAACGACCTGTCGTTGTTGGGGGGTCGAACCCTGATATTCATGTACGTCGGACATGTAACCTTACCGTTAGACTATCAACGTTGACTGTCGAGATTCCTAAACGGAAGTTTGATGTGTTAGTTCAAATACTAAATATATTTTGTTTAATTACATATTTTTAACTTACTTGTGATGGAACTGAATCATAGGATCGTCAGTAATGTCGCTCATATCGAGCGTACGTCCTTTACGAAGGACATCTGGGTGTTTTTTCATCATGAGCCAACCTACATGTGAAAAGAAGAAGCCTCTAGATGCATTATGGGGGTCAGCGTCAGTTTCGCTGAATTTATGATGTACTCTGTGGTCACGAACCCAATCGTATAATTTGTTCTAAAACAAGTAATTTGGATTTAGATTTACTGGTTGTAATATACAGGGTATCCCGAAATCAGACGGTCATATTTTAACTGCATAATCTATATCCTAAAATAGAAGTAAAAGTTCATATAAACATAGGTTTGAAAACGTTTAGTTTCCGAGATACAGAGTGTTAAAAGTGAAGTCCTGATGACACATTTTTGTAAATATTTTCTAAAATTTCTTTATTCACCTGTTTTACAAAGTTGAAAAAAATAAAATTTCTGATTCCACAGGCCTATTAACTATTATTCGCACTTTCAAATAAGAAGATAAACTTAGTATGACATTTTCAAACGCTTTTCTCTTGATAATGATGCGTCCTAGCAAGATGCAACAAAAGTAGCTTTATTCTAAAGAAAACATTGGTTTTCCAAATTTTGTAATCAAAAATGTTAAAAACTGTCAATAAAAAAACTTACGGCAATTTTACCCACCGCCCCCCTAATTTACCCACCAATGAAGATGATCAAAAACTGGGGCTTAATCCATTATATAGAGCGTAAAAAGTTTAGCACTTGTACCAAATTTCACTTAGTTATTTTTAAACGTTTGGAAAATGTGTCATCAGGACTTTTAACCCCCTGTATCTCGAAAATCAAACGTTTTTGGACCTATGTTTATTTTATGAATTTTTACTCCTATTTTAGGATGCAGATGGCGCTGTTAAAATATGACCGTCTAATTTCGGGATACCCTGTATAGGTTCGGTAAAATCCAGTAAAGGTCAATGGTTTGCCGAGAGCACAAAGAAATCTAACAAATAATATGAGAGGAGCGAAGATAAGTATGCTTAAATATGTCTCCCATTATATATAGCCTCTCTTGGATTTCGACCAGCGTACTGGTAGATTAAATTAGATACGGTTGGGACTGTGGTGAACCTTATCATATCTATTCTGGATATCTTTTAACCATAGGATAAAGTACTAGTTTGGTCGTTTGTATTAGACTCCATAGGCTAAGAAGTAGCTCTTAGTTTTTCTTCTTCAATTGTAAGAAATATGTCTTGATAGACCTTCCCAGTAGTACAATACGCGTATTGCAGGTTCCTCCTCTTAATGAATAAGTTGGTACAAGATTTCTTTTGTCAGGCCGATATTATGCATATGTTAATAGGTCTACTTGTATTTTTCCTATTGTGTCTTCGTGGATACTCGGTGAGTTTTGATTATGGTCCTTTTAAGAACTTTCTGGCCTTTATATGTCCTGGTGAATTATTCTACCGTTCTCAAGATTTGTTTAACATCTGCTTTTTGCATATTTCGATGGTTGTCTTTGTAATACCACACAAGGTTTCTAAGCCAAAATGAGCCTTTGAGGATCCTCGGCCTAGTAAATGAACCTCTTTACTGCCTTTACATCCTCTGTAGCCTGGTACCCAGGCTACGGTATGTCTATTTGGACTACCCAGCTCTGTTAGGGTATCCAAACAGGCGTACACAAGTTTTAGGCGTAGCGGTAATGCTGTACTTTTGAAGAATGTACTTCCCATTGATCCTCTCATTTATTAAGTTTCTTTTTGATCTAAGTGAACTGCTGGCTTGCGTTTGAATTCTACTGAATCTCTATAATGTAAAAGATCCCACACTTTTCTTATGTAAGGCAACATTTTCTGTAACTTTTGGTATGTTATTGTACTCAACCTAATAACCAAAAGGGACCAACTTAACGGTATCACTATTTTTCGAGATACGGTGTGTTAAAGTTGAAAATTGCCCAGTTTCTCGGAATGTATATTTTCAAATTTACGAGCTGGATTAAATTTCTGTTACATACACATACATGTTTTAGTAATATATTAGTACACACGTATAATTAAAAATATTTTTCCTACGACCACTTAGGAAAGTGACACATATCACACTATATAGACCTATGGAAAGTGCCCTATATCACACGCGTATGAATAAGAATTTACTTTCCACCCAAGTGAGAATATGCTACTTTCCGCAGTAGCTGTCAGAAAATGTCAAACACATAATTTCTATTTTGATCTATGTAATGTCCATATTAATACTAAAATCGATATGATTGTTAAATTATTGTAAATTAGATCCTAGATATTTATCTTTAACAATTATTTTTAAAATAATTTTAAAATAACTAAGATATATTTGCTTTTTATTCTGGTTAAACACATAAGCGATTAGATCAATCAATTACCGTAAGGCCTGTTAGCTCAGTTGGTTAGAGCATCAACTTTGCAATTTGAGACCGTCCAACGACCGCGATCGAATCCTGGCCGTGCCAGAATTTTTTTTTTATTTTTTTTTTTATTTTTTTTTTATTTTTTTTTATTTGTTTAGAAATTATGAAAATTTAATAAATACGATTATTGTTGATTATTTTTTTAAATACATTTTAATTATTATAATAATCTGGTTTTACATTTTTTGATGAAATTATTTTGTGGTCGTAGGAAAAATATTGTACATCACTTGTGTGAAAAGTGATTTTCCACACTCGTAATGTAATATACTATATAATTGCAAGTTGATTTACAAATGTATGACGGTAGGTTTTTTTAAAATCTCACTAGTTGTACTGTGACATCAGGAATGCATATTTTCAAAAAGTACTACTCAATATGGTATTTTAACGACAAAATATACAAGGTAATTTATTTGTTGGAAGGTATTATCTTTAGAAGTACAGAAACCACAAATGATTATGAAATTTTTTGGTTTTCTTAGCATATCAAAATTTTACCACCGTTTTAGGAGATATTAATTTTAAATCTGATACTATGACCAGTTTTTGAGATGTTTAACCTTTTATCTTTGTTATTTTCGTTGCTTTGTAGATGATTTCTGATTTTCATGATACCCAAAGTGGTCTATATCGACCCCTAAGGGATGAAGATGACTCACAAGGGGTCTATGTGAACGAAAAAAAGAATTGGGGGCCTGTGGGATATAAACAGTGGTCTACGATAGTCGATCTTATTTAAGCGAGTCGCAACTTTAATTGGAAACACCCACACACAGAGATGATTTGTTGCTTAGTTACTACTAGGAGCCGTAGGTATTCTGTAACTATGGAAGATGGAAGTAGGAGCATGAGTACTCTCTGGATATGGCCTTGTACGCATGTCACTCGCCTTAAATTGTGTTAACGGTGAGAACAGTGTTGCAAGATGTACGGTAATTATCGTTAAAGTTATGTATTTTTTCTGAAAAGTAAGACATTATAGAGTGAGGATGGAAAATTTTGCCCCCCTTCCTCCTAAATGGAAGAAGATAGAGACATGAAGCAAAAACGAGATACTATAATATTTTTGTTATAACGAGATGTATTTTACTTGAGCTAGAGGGCGTTCCTATCTTTAAATATTCTAATGAAAAGTAGGGTTATGATATATCTCATTTGAAAGGTATTTTCATTATCTTTACGGCCATGCAGTTTTATGTTTTTTTTTGTTTTTACAGCGGTTGATTAAATAAATTAATGACGCTACATTCTTGATAAATCTCATATTTACTATTATTGTTTATTACTAAGGAAATACTTTTTACAAATTAAAAAGACACAGTATTTACTAAAATAAATAAATATATAAAGAATATTGAAAGTTATGTAAATGTTCTTCAATAACTTCTTGGCACTAAAAAAGTACACACATTTAAGTAGTATTACCTTTCCCAAAAGTAAATTCAAAAGTACAGGTTTTTGAAGAAATTCTTTAAAAAAATGATTGTATTTTGTGGTTCCCTTTATAAAACATAATTAAAAATGTGTATTGTGCAATATTTTGTCGCCAAAATACCATATTTAGTATTTTTTGAAAATATGCTGTCTGACGTCACAGCAGAGTTAGTGAGATTTTACAAAAAACTACCGTCGTACATTTGTGATTCACTCTGTAATTATAAACATCTTTTTTTGTAAGTATGTACTAATATATTATTAAAACATGTATATAAACGTGTTTATGCAACAGAAATTCAATCTACCCCATAAGTTTGAAAATAAAAATTCCGAAAAACTGGGTAATTTTCAACTATCTCGAAAACCAATCATAGGATTGAGCCCAGACCACATACTTTGATTACTATACGGGGCAAGAGAGAGGTCCGACACGCCCAACATAGGGCGCGGTCATTTTGAACCCTATGACACAGTTTATAGCTAAAGAATCAGATCGCTCACTCTGCGTCGGCACCTATTATCTCAATGTTCCAGTTTATTTACTGCGCGACTCAGATAATACAATATATGACAACCGCCTATAATAAAACAGCAGTTTTCTGCGTATCCTGAATTTGTATTCTTGGAGTGGATGTTATTTTGAAACTTTCAACTGGTCCGAGTGAGCTAACTGATTCTTTAGCAATAAACTGTGATTCCAAAAATAATATTCACTGACACTGACAGCAGCAAGCAAAATATCAGGTGCGTTTTAATCATCCGCTTCTGCTTCCGGAATTGTCGGTTCAGTCGTTCTAACCTGTCAGATTAAAACAAGAAAACCTACAATTCCGAAGCAGAAGCGGATGATTAAAACGCACCTATTAAAAATATTGCGCCAAGATGTAGGCAACACGTAATAAGGGTTCAAAATGGCGGAGTTTTCTATCTCCTTTTAAAAGGCACTCAGAAAGCTGCGCAGTGCGACCATTCTCCGTATAGTAAAAGAAAATCAAAGTATGTGGCCCAGACCCATTGATACGATTGGTTTCTAGTTTGTGTTGGGTACAACAAAATACACCAAAGTTTCACAAAATTTGACCGGTCGCCACTTTACATAAGGAAAGTGCGTGATCCTTTTATTGAAAACAAAAATGGAGGATATAATGATTAAAGGTCTATTTATACTCCCTTATTATTAAGGATTAAGTTGAACTTTCACAATGTAATGGGTAGTACATTTATACTATATTTATGATTATTATTAGCATTATTATTTATGTTTAATAATAATTGACAGGTTCAACTTCTATGTTAAATCTTAAATTTCTTCTTCTTTCTATCTATCAAATGAATCAATGACGTATTTGGCCTTTGTGTATAATAGACAACGGGTAATGATAATTGATAATTAGGCATTCCAAACTGAATGGCTACCAGTGGGTTCTGACGGGTTATGATATGGCAAAATTATGGCAACCCTGTAGGCCTGGTGATTTGACAAGGTCAATGAAATAGATAGTTACATAGATTGATCATCCATATTTTTCAAAATAAACATAAGCTTATGCCTTGAAGTAAAAATGTAAGCAATTATTCTTTTTTTAAATATCTAAAGGCTAAAAATTGGTTTTAAAACACATTTTTGCTAAACCGATTCAAATTAATAAATATTTGCCAGGCAATATGGCCGCTCGTAAACGACAAGCTTTGAGCAATCTATATAACTATATATGTATCATTGACCCTGTTAATGACAACATGACAACAGGGTTGCCATATCTAAACTGTCATTACCCACTGGTAGCCATTTGGACAGGTCGTTGGAATGCCCAATACACATATGATTATGTTGTCAGATGTTGTTTATAGGTTTGTTCCAACGAGCTCGAAAACGATATTTCGGTACAAATTGTGCGCTGTATACATATAGCTGTATACATGTCACCACGAGGAAGCAAAGGTATCTTTTCTGTCTGATTTATTTCAAATTTCTACTTATCTTTATCTGTTTGAGACGTAAATCCGTTAAAATGTCCTTAATTTAACCTATTCATGAATAATAACATTTTTAAATAGAATTAACTAGTCAAATCTCTTAAAAAATATTCTAAGACAACTGGCCTCTTACACATTTCTTCAGTAACCAACATTTTGTTGACTGCAGAATTATATCTTATTAGGAAAAAGATTATTAAAAAAGAAGCACTAATACTAATTGTAAAACGTGTATAAATATCCTTTTTGAATATTTTGTCCAGTTTAATGCTTAATCATAATACTAATACATATACTCAATAATAAGTGAGTATAAATAGACCCTAACATTTTATATATTAATTTAGCTGCAAAAGTATTTTTGTTTTTTTTTACGAGTGATCCAGCGGGTATTATTTTTTAGAACTGAACCCCTTTTTTGTTTATAGAGAAAACTTAACAGTTGTTTTTTAAAGTAGCAACTGCGTTATTAAAAGATTAAATAGAATATATAGAAAATTGGATTCGAAATAATTGATGTAAACACTTTAGGTATTTCCTTACTTGTCCTGCAACGCTGTAGCAAAGAAGAAGAATTATTTTCAAAGGTGTTTTCGCCTTAAATGCTCTGTGTGTAAAATATCTATGAGCTCCTGCTGTGATTCCAAATCCTGAGATTCCACCAATTACAAAACCTGAAAAATGTATTTTTTGTTAATGATTTTTTACAAAGAATATTTAGCCTACTTATATATACCGAATTTCCAAATAAAGATGGAGGTCACCCATATCTAAGGAACTGTTTATTTTACCGGTCCGTAGTGATCGCTAGAAATTGGTTCATAACTTCGTAATTGGGAAGCGTAATGGCCAATGATAAAGACACTATTAAAAAAAACAAAACAAATTTAATTATATCAAACATATGATATAATCGTAATCTGTGAGAAATTTTGATAAAGTTTTAGTGCCCACTTCTTTATCTGTTTATCAATGGTCATAAGCATTACGCAATCTAGTGTCGAAGTTATAAACTTTTCTAATGATTCCACTTGATTTTTGTTACATTAAAATTGTACGAAGCAGACTTATTCCTACAGCGGGCGTCTTCTTTTTAATGGCATACTCGGTACAATTCTGCAATATGAATATATTCCTTTTATGCATATACTTTAATTACTATACGGTGCAAGAGAGAGGTTCGACACGCCCAATATAGAGCGCGACCATTTTGATTCCTATGCCACAGTTTATAGCTAAAGAATCAGATCGCTCACTCTGCGTCGGCACTTTTGATCTCAATGTTCCAGTTTATACACTGCGCAACTCGGATAATACAATATATGACAACCGCCTATAATAAAACAGCAGTCTTCTGCGTATCTTGAATTTGTATCCCTGGAGTGGATGTTATTTTGGAACTTTGAACTGGTCCGAGTGAGCTAACTGATTCTTTAGCAATAAACTGCGACTCCAAAAATAATATTCACTGACACTGACAGCAGCAAGCAAAATATCAGGTGCGTTTTAATCATCCGCTACTGCTTCCGGAATTGTCGGTTTAGTCGTTTTAACCTGTCAGATTAAAACAAGAAAACCGACAATTCCGAAGCAGAAGCGGATGATTAAAACGTACCTATTAAAAATATTGCGCCAAGATGTGGGCAACACGTAATAAGAGATCAAAATGGCGGAGTTTTCTATCTCCTTTTAAAAGGCAATCAGAAAGCTGCGCAGTGCGACCATTCTCCGTATAGTAAAAGAAAATCAAAGTATGAGCTTTTATGAAATACGAGAATGAGGTCTAAAATATTGTTACGCAGCACCCTGCAGCGTGCTAGGGTTGTCATAAGTAAAGGTGCGAGTAAAAGAAGATGGCGGAATATTCGAGAAATGTTATTCCACGTCAAGGAAAATCTGGACAGTTCGAGAAGTCCTGACGTTAGTCAGTCAGTTTTATGATAGATGTTATACGTCATAGTTATACGTTAATGTTATCAGTTGTGAGTTGAAATGGATTGAGATACCGAAACACCTGCGTAACATTGGTGACAGCGGTAGGATACAAAATAGAAGTTCATGGTAAATACTAGATCCACTTAGTAAGAAACAGGCATGGATACTTCAGGTCCCCCAGCATGGTTTTTAAAGATGGAGGAGGAAAAGGAAAGGCGTAGGAAGAAAGAAGAGGAGGAAAAAGAAAGGCGTAGGAAGGAAAAAGAGGAAGAAAAGGAAAAAGAGAAGCAAGAGAGGCGTAGAAAAGCTGAGGTAGAAATTATGAATGGTTAGCTGCACAATCAAGAAAGCCTTAAACAAGAGATAGGTCAGCTAAACAGCCGAATAGATCTCTTAACACAATAACAAGATAATTTAAAAGCCAATTTAGAACAGCAGCAAGAGAATCTAAAAACCAATTAAGAGAACTTTAAACGAATTTAGAACAACAATAATTTAAAAACTAATGTAGAGCAACAACAAGAGAATTTAAAGACTAATTTAGAACATCAACCTGAAAATTTAAAAGCTAATTAAGAGCAACAGCAAGAGAATTTAAAAGCTAATTTAGAACAACAAGAACAGGCTAGAGTAGAGTTGGAAAGTCAAATTAGAGCGGAAATGGTTGAGTTAGAGAGAATAATTCGTAGCCAAGCTTCCGTAAGCAACATTCAAGCTGAAAACACTACCTCGTCTTCATCTATAACTGAGCCAAGCCATATTCAAACCCTAGTCTCACAAAATTATAGTAGCAAGACCCTGAAACCACCCACTTTTGACGGTCAAACAACATGGGAAACATATCGACTCTAATTTGAAGCTGCAGCTAGAGCCAATGGCTAGGCCGGTTTCATTGATAGTGTCACTGCGAGGTCAGGCAGCAACCGTTTTACAGTTACTTCCCCAAGAAGAACCCAGTTATTCATCTCTCGTCCAAACTTTGAAGACAAGATATGGCCAGCAACATTTGAAACAGGTATTTCAAAGCCAGCTAAAAGTTCGTAGTCAGAAACACAATGAAAGTCTACAAGAATTTAAAGCCGATATTAAAAGATTGATTCATGTGGCCTATCCACAGGCGCCCAAAGATTTCCAAGAACAATTCAGAATACAGGCATTCATTGATGACTACAAAATGCAGCAAGCCTTTCGTCTACAACATCACAAGACGTTGAAAGAGAAACTGATTGCAGCACAGGAATATGAAGCGGTAAAAATCCTCTCCAGATCTTCTTGCGCAAGAAGAAATCACCCTTGAAAGCCTGAGAAAGTCACACCTACTTGACAAGAGATAGCCAAATACAGTGAAGCTATTAAAGGGTACTGGAGTCAGTGGGATTTCCTGAATCTTCACGATGGCCTATCGCACCGGAAGTGGGAGAGTCCCGACAGAGTACATGTAGCCCTCCAAGTGGTACTGCCGAAATAACATGTCAGAAATATCTTGAAGGAGCTTCATAGCTGTTGTTCGGGAGGACATTTTGATACTAAAAGGACACTGGCACGAGTTCGGGAAAGATTTTATTGAGTCAATTGCTGAAGGGGTGTAGCGGATTGGTGTAAAAAATGTGATCTATGCAATGGCAGGACAAAGTTCTACGGATTCGCTAGGAAACGTCTGAAAGCCAACAGCGACAAAACAGAAGCTAGAATCGACATTCGTGCCACCGGGACACATTTTGAGAGAGGCGACCCAGTATGGCTATGCAATCTCAAGCACCGATGAGGACTTTGTCAGAAATCACAACGGAACTGGGAAGGCCGCTACGCCGTCTTTAAGGAAAATCAACGATCTGATCTACCGCATTCATCTGTCAGCGGGAAGTAAATCCACGGTAGTTTACATTGAAAAATTAGCGCCATGCGGTGGTCCAGATCCTCCCCGTTAGCTCCAACCAGGTCCCAGTAATCAAGTTATTCGGGGCGAATAAGTAGAGAGGAGGGAGCAATGTTACGCAGCAACCTGCAGCGTGCTGCGGTCGTCTTAAGTAAAGATGCGAGTAAAAGAAGAAGGGGGAATATTCGAGAAATGTCATTCCACGTCAAGAAAAATCTGAACAGTTCGAGAAGAATCGAGAAGTTTAAAGCGAGCTATATAAATCAGTGATCCTGACGTCAGTCAGTTAGTTTTATTCGTTATTCCTTATTGTTATCAGTTGTATAGTATTGTAAAAGGGTGTCACAAAATTGATCCAAAACATTTAATCGAATACATTTGATCGAAAAAACATTTTATCGAATAACAATTGATCGAAAAGAAAAATGATCGAACAGAAAAATGATCGAAAATATTGTATGGAGTGAACAAATAAAAAAATGTTTCTAAACTAGGGCTTGAATTAATTCACGTATGTCTGAGAATGCAATTATTATTTTAAGTGTCGGTTTGGATTTAATTCATAGCCGTGACGTAACTCATATCTTTGTCTTTGTCGATTATGACCTACTTTAAAAACATGTTTTGTGGATCACTCTTTACATTTAGTCCTAGTTAAAGACGAGGAAAAAAATTAAAGATCATACCAAGAGCTTGACATAGTAATTCGTAGCCCTAATATGTCATAAAATAACTACTCATTTAGATAATACCGCAACAGGCATAACTTTAAATAAATAATGGATTTCGTCACAATAATTGCTTGTTCTGGAAGTAAAAGAGGCCACTATTTAAGGTGGAAATGCTTTCATGATCGTTTCTAGTTTCAAAAATAGTCCCAATCGACGATTAAGGGGATTAGAGAGCAAATTAACACTTTTATTTAAACTTCAGTTCAAAATGGGATTCTAGTTTCTTTTGGCTGATGGTTAAAATATTTAGATTGTAATTTGTTATTTTCAAAAAATCGTATACTATGTCGATCTACCCATAGAAGATTTCTGAAACAGCCTGTTTTTTAACAATTTAAATAAAAATCGATTAATATCCTTTCACGATAATGCACTAAGGATTGACCATGAAACAAATTAATAAATTGGTATTAATCAAATTTTGACCACAAATTTTTGAAATTTTAGATCTGTCAAGGTTTATTATAGGAATTTACATGAAAGACAAATCATTATTAAAAAGAATGATACGTGGTAATCATTGCGAAATTACACAAATTACAATAATAAAACCATAAATATATATATTTATTATTTCAAAATGAGATAAATATCTTGATAAGCTACATTTATTTGCAAAAGAAATTGTATAAAGGGAAGTGAATATTTTTGGAAATATATTAGGAATGTACCATATGCATAAAAATAATTAAAATAATTATACATGGTGTTTAATTAATAATGGGCCAAGTAATAACTGGATAATCCTTGGCTTAAAACATGAAAATTTAAGATAAAACATGCTTGTTTACTGAAATACAGATTTCATACAAAACAATTATTGTTAATATTAAAATCTTGCGATACACCAAAACGTTTATGTTTACTTAACAAAAAAAAAAACAATGTATTCCTTTATTCGTATGTGCAATACATAAACATTAAAATCAGGATGTCGTTCAATCGCAAATATTGCAAAATACTTTATGGCAATGAAACAAGAGTAGTTATGATTAAAATATTGGAAAATTGATATCAATTAATACTAAAATGACGATTACAACAGTGACGTAGAATGCTGTACGCCTTTGGTAATAGTAAGACATTTTTTTACCACTTTATTGTGTTATAAAATGCTTAAGCCTTTTGAAAAATTTTACAGAGAAATTTTAAACGCTCACTTTAATAAACGGTTTTACCATTTTTTTTTTAAATTGATATTTTAATGTATAAGGAGTAGATCTACGGCTTATACAACCTTACACCAAAAACACCCTCTTATTTAAATTTTGCGGACTTCATGTCATACCACAAGCTAGCCCACATCACACGCATAATAATAAGTAATAGAGACTTAAAGCAACGCTAGAAACGTATGCGTATCTATTTGATGTAAACGTAGAAATTGACGATACGTTAAACGTGCAATCTGGAAGAAAACAGAGAGTTGAAGTGATGCTATGAACGTAAACGTGTACGTCACATACTTTGATTTTCTTTTACTAAGTATACGGAGAATGGTCGCACTGCGCAGCTTTCTGAGTGCCTTTTAAAAGGAGATAGAAAACTCTGCCATTTTGAACCCAGCAGTCTTCTGCGTATCCTGAATTTGTATCCCTGGGAGTGGATGTTATTTTGGAACTTTCAACTGGTCCGAGTGAGCTAACTGATTCTTTAGCAATAAACTGTGACTTCAAAAATAATATTCACTGACACTGACCGCAGCAAGCAAAATATCAGGTGCGTTTTAATCATCCGCTTCTGCTTCCGGAATTGTCGGTTTAGTCGTTTTAACCTGTGAGATTAAAACAAGAAAACCTACAATTTCGAAGCAGAAGCGGATGATTAAAACGCACCTATTAAAAATATTAGGCATTCCAAACTGAATGGCTACCAGTGGGTTTTGACGGGTTATGATATGGCAAAATTATGGCAACCCTGTAGGCCTGGTGATTTGACAAGGTCAATGAAATAGATAGTTACATAGATTGATCATCCATATTTTTCAAAATAAACATAAGCTTATGCCTTGAAGTAAAAATGTAAGTAATTATTTTTTTTAAAATATCTAAAGGCTAAAAATTGGTTTTAAAACACATTTTTGCTAAACCGATTCAAATTAATAAATATTTGCCAGTCAATATGGCCGCTCGTAAACAACCAGCTTTGAGCAATCTATATAACTATATATGTATCACATTTGTAGCCATTTGGACAGGTCGTTGGAATGCCTAATTGCGCCAAGATGTAGGCAACACGTAATAAGGGTTCAAAATGGCGGAGTTTTTTATCTCCTTTTAAAAGGCACTCAGAAAGCTGCGCAGTGCGACCATTCTCCGTATAGTAAAAGAAAATCGAAGTATGTGGTCATGACCATCAAAGTATGTGGTCATGGCACGTAAAGGTCACGATGCGTTTAACAACTTCAACTCATATTTTGGTCTTCAACGTAAACATTATTTTTCTGCGTTGACGTTTACGTTTACGTTAATATACTGGAAACTCTCTAATAGTTAAAGCAAAAGCACTGACGTAAATGTATCTAAAACTTTATAACCTTAGGCACTTTTTGAGAAAAGTACTGATAGTTACATTGAGTAAATTATAAATTTAAGGGCTTTAAATGATGATGAAGATATAGATGATGCTGGAGTATTACAAATTCTACATAATAAAGAAAATTTGGAAAATAGTTGTTTCATATGGAAGATTCAATTTTAATAATCGACATATGCCGCGTTTGAAAATCCACATCCGATGCATTTTTTACATCTCGAGCGTTTTTTTATCCACATCGGACACATCTGTCCCGCATTACATTTACGTATAGTGAATCACGTGATCAAAGATTTACTACATCTCGGATGCATCCGATGTTTTATAGGATCCTTTAGTCTACTAGAGTTAATAATGTCCGTTTTCTCTTCAAAATTTCTACTTGAAAATCCTTTTTTTCAATAAAGAGCACACAATACAGACACAATTTACCACATTATTATTGTTCACAGGCACAGTGCATAGTTCCTCCATTTTACAAAAAGAAAAACAACTACGAAAAACAAACCGAAATCTACCTGAAGTGTACGATTTTCCTCACACGTCGATTCGCGGTGCGAATTGCAATATGCGTAAGGCGACATAACAATCGGTGCCTTTCGACCGTTTTTCACGTGCCCAAACAGATTGACTACTGTCGAAGTAAAGCAGGGTCAATAACACGAAGCGAAATCAATTGGAAGATGATCCGGCTATTTCAAGACGCGCTTCCGCCGACGGACTTGAAGTATAATGGTTTGTGCGTTTACACAATTAATTTTCTCATGGGAGGTGCGTGCGTTTACACATTGCACCAATGAATTGTTAGTACATTTACAAAGTTTACGTAATATTTCAGAGAAAATATAGTACCTAATTTAATATTAATTTCTATGCATTGTAAACTGAAAAATGTTTATTTTTAAATCTCAAAGTGTAGGGAAGCGGTGCTTCCCCGCTTCCATGGACCGCACGCCCCTGAACTGTCTACTATTGCAAAGGTTCCAGAGCGAAAGGAACAAGGAACAAGAAGAATGTTTTTAGTTTTTATAAAATTTTATTGATGTTTGTTATTTTAATGAATTTTTCTGCTGTAAAACTAAGAATACAAAAGTATTTACAATATGTTTGCATATTGAGTTTTTGTGATGAAACTCTTTCAAAATAACAGAACCAATCAAGGTTAATGGAACTTTTGCTCAGTTTAAAGTAAAATAAGAAATCGAATGTCTGACATCGTTGTAAACAAGAAAGACAACGCTGTTGTAGGTATAGAAACATAGGTTGTACCCACAATTTTTATATCTAACCAAGTTCAGAAATTGTGTCGTCAACTGTTGACGATATTCTCAACTAGAGAATAATTATGGATATTTTATTTTTCAGTACGTAATAAGGGGAGGTGAGTTTTGTTACTTTTATTTTCCTTTTTTGTCCGATCTACTTATTTTTTCGTACTTGGTAGCAGTTTTCCGTTAATAATAATTCACCATGTATTTTTATTTTTTGAAAACCTAAAGTAATTTAATCAGTAGATATAGTATTAATGTTGATTTGCACAAGGACTCTTACATCAAATTGCCGTAAAAGTATTAGATAATTACCAATAACGGTGGAAAATCGTAAAACTTTTTTAACTGTATCTAATTAGAAGGTAATCAGAATTTCTAACTGAAAACATAAAACGTAAACAATAAAGATATAAATTATATAGCTTCGTAAACGTCAAATTAGTTAAAGGTCATTTGTATCCAAGAAAATAATTTAGAAAAATAATAAATATTACGAGTAGCAAATAAATATTAAATGACTAACCGACACAGCGATATTGTTAAGTACTGCGACTCTTTATCGATATGGATAATTATGTCATTAACCATTTTAATACTTGAATCGCAGGTTCATTTAGGTCGATACTCCAGTCACAGTATAGTAAACAAAGTGGTCAAACTAACAGAGCCAAACTGTAAGGTGAAATTCCTAACTGCATTTTAAGAAAACAAGCTAATATATAGCTTAATTTTTTAAATGAAATCTTATTAGTAATCCCTGCGCGCGCTAATGGTAAATCCAGAAAATACTTCTACCAAGTTTATTTTTGATATCAATAATTTTTGTCTTCTAGTTATTTAGAAAGACATTTTTTTTAATTATTCAACACCCTGTATTTTCAAAATAAATCCGTTTGGGACCTACGTTTATAAGATTTTTTTGTCTTAAAATTGATTAAAAAATACCACCTTAAAGTTTTTATACTAGTTTTCTCTATTAAAACGACAACGTTGAAATTTTCAAATTTTTTAAACATTACATTAAAGTGGACCACATTGTTAGTTTTCGTTCTTTTTCAAAATTCCACGTCCCAAGCATTTGTCGAGGTTTAGTATGCTGGCATGATATAGAAATTTCGAAAAATACTCCTTATACCATAGCTTGATATTCTTCGAGGAGAATGTTAAGAGTGAAGCAAGAGGAGACATACTTAGAAATGAAAGAAATTAAAGCAGGTGTTTCACAGTGCAGTGTGCTAGGACCGGTTATTAACTTACACCAAAGATATCTTTCAACAAAAATGTGTTGAAATAGTAACATTATAATATTGGCAATTGGCAATTGAACAGAGACATTAGAAAAACTCCAGAAAACCTGCAACACAATCAATCGATGGACGAGAAAGTGGAAAATAAAAATAAATCAAACTAAAACAGTGCATGCTGATTTTACTTCGGCAAAATGAACAAAAATAAATAAGAAGAAACAATGATGGTATTCCGAATCACAATTCGACCAAATAGGATTCGATTACAATAAGACGAACACATCTATGTCTATGTCATTAATTGGTAGAGTAATTCGTTGGCTATCGCCACCTACTGGGGATTTAGTGATGTGTTAATAATATAGGAATGTAGGATAATATATTTAAAGCAAATAACTCACATATTCTTTATTTTATGATAATTTTTTTTTTTTTTTTTTTTTTTTTATTTTTTTTTATTTTGGTGTCATCGGCGTCGACTACTACGGCCATTAGCCTCGTGTTCTGTGTAGGCTTTGTTACTGTTTCCCAGCGCCACTTTAGGAACAGCACTGTTAATTAGAACCCAACAGTGAATGGTCGAGTGGGGAATCCTACCAAGGCATCAGAATTAATTTTAAATAATTAAATTAAATGAAAAAATCCCGGCCAACGGTGGGATTCGAACCTGAGACCTTCCGATCTCAAAGTCATGACTCTAACCACTGAGCCAACCCACCCCCCTTTTTGATAATTATAGATGATAATATTCGAAATAATATTTATGACGTAGCGGTGTTCTTCTTATTGTAATTGGATTCTCCCTATGGATGGACCTACATGTACGACTTAAATGAAAATAGTAAATAAAAAAAGAACTTGATTTTAAATCTCAAATATGCGATGTCAGTGAATAATAGATTGTTGATTTATAGAAAATTCTCAGTCTGAATTTATGGAGATGGGCCAGCCAGGCCAATACCAATATCAACAAGATTTAGGTTTTTCAAAACGAAGTTCAATCAAAACAATTGTTTTTCTAGAGACTTGAAGATGTCAAACAATTAAAGAACAAAATATAGAGGTTTGCTGCGAAACACGTCAATGAAGAAGCACTGCAATTACTGGATGACTCCACTCCCACGTCAATGAAGAAGCACTGCAATTAGTGGACAACTATACATTCAACAAAAGAAGCTTTTTGAAGCTCAAAAGAAAGAAGCTTTTTGAACTCGTGCAGTAAACGTTAATGTTAGTGCTTGTGTAAAAGAGTGGCATAAATCATCACGCCATTTGCAATACTTTCACAGAAATCATTATGACAGCCCAGTGGAGACTTCTTAAATAAGCAATTAGTTCATAAGATTGGAAGATTGGAAGTTATGGTCTATAATGACTAGTAACAATACTCAAACAAATACAACAAAAATCTTGACTTTTTAAGTATCTTCAAACAGCGGATTTACACACAAATCAAACAAAAGGATATCGATGGCTTAGGTAGAGTCTGATTACAATTAAGGCATGGTCCGATATTAACCGACTACTAACCGCAAGTAACCAGGAATTTTTGAGAGCGGTTCCTGAAAAAAACTAATTTCTTGGTTACTTTTGGACCACTTTCGAGATTTACGTCACTTTTGTGACAAATTGATATTCGACTTAATAGTAACCGTAAAAATATAGCGGTTTTGGACCAAGTAACCGATATTTCGGTTAATACCGGACCATACCCTTAGAAGAACACAGCTACGTCATCATTTGGCAAAGTAATTAATTGGTTATCGCCGCCTACTGGGGGATTAGTGGAGTGTTAATATTGTAGGAATATAGGAAATATTGTTTTATACCTAATAACTTATTAATTTTTTTATTTATTGATAGTTATAGATAATATGTATTCGAAATTCAAAGTAATGGTTATGACGTAGCGCTGTTCTTCTAATTGTAATCGGACCCTACCAATTAGTTGATATTGATAATAAGGTAAATAATACGGATCTGAACCTTATACAAAATAGTTTGATAATAATAAGAGAATTTTCTTATCATGTAAAAACTATAAAATAGGCAGTTTCTACAGAAAATAAGGAATATAAAAGACAGCATACAAAATCATCTGAATATTGCAAAACAAATTAACAATAGATTAGCTGACCTCGCCAAGAAAGTTATTTTAATATCCCTTAGGCAGCCGGCTGTTTTGTTTTTAATTATTGTATGATATCATCAGAAAAAGTAATGTCTCACTGGCAAGTTTGTTGCAAGTTTCCTTACAGAAAGTGGAAAGTGTTATGTGGTTAAATTTTTTAAATTTTTGTTATGTTGTAGTACTATTAATCACTCTGTAATATCCTTCCTTTAATGAATCAAAAAGTTGGGAGACTCGATTTTATTAAAATTTTATCTATTTTTAATTTCGAGTTATTAATACCTACTAACAGATATCAAACCATTTTTAAAAATATGTAGTTTATAAATCGTATGCAGTATGATTCAAAAGAAATAAACGTTGCAAAATTGCTTTTTGCCTTCCTCGTTCTTTATTTTAAAATTTTACCTGTAAAGACCAGTTTCTGAGATATTTGGAATAAAAGTTCGGAATGACACAAAGGTAGAGTTTTGAAAGCGTTTTTTTTTTTGTTTTCCCTATTAGCCAAATCCACTTTAATTTATTGAACAAAATTTGGAATTTAAAATTACAAGAATCGAAAGGATAAAATTACAGCTGCTTCTCTTTATGACAAAAAATAGAAAAC
The DNA here is from genome assembly GCA_927349885.1 of Psylliodes chrysocephalus. Taxonomy (NCBI): domain Eukaryota; kingdom Metazoa; phylum Arthropoda; class Insecta; order Coleoptera; family Chrysomelidae; genus Psylliodes; species Psylliodes chrysocephalus. The sequence continues at coordinate 22,468,991 of OV651822.1, read as the reverse complement.
AAGAGTTTAGCTTCTCTAAAATATGAAAAAAAGCCAATTTAGAACAAGCACATTTTCTCTAAATAACCTTTAAAAATATGGTTGACTCAGACATACTTTTTCGTAGGGTGTAATGACTCAAGTAAGTCGTTGGCATTTTTATTTTTACACGATTTATGATTTTGTATTTATGTAAAAATATTTGACATGGCCGATTAGGGAGGAAGGGGGTTAATTACCCGACATTCATGCTCCTCAATATCCAATGGATGTATTTGAATTCGATGAATTCATTAAATAATCATTTCCATAACGGTTAACAGGTATTTACCAAATTAATATATCTCTTGCATATTCGCAAGACAGCCTCCAAAGAGAAGAAACCGATGTAGTTGAATTCTATGAACTCATTGAAGTATCATATTTAAAAATATGAACCGGTATTATTTACCAAATTAATCAATCTCCTGCAATTTGCAAGACAGCCTCCAAAGAGAAGAAAATAATGCAACGAAATTCGATTAACTCATTGAAGAACCATTTTTAAAAAGGTTAATCTGTATTTACCAAATTAATCTCTTTTTTACATATTTGCAAGACAACCTTCAAAGAGGAAAAACGAATTTTAATTGAATCGTTGAACTCATTGAAGAACCAAACTTTTTAAGTTTTAGAATATATTTTAGATTCAGGAATGATGTATGTATACTTTGATGAAGCGAACGTTAGTTGTAGAAGTAGCTATTATTGCACCTGCACTCCTGGATCATTAAGCACATGAAGCGCTTGTTTCCTTGTTACAAGCTTTATGTGCTTTCTTGGATACCTTAAAGATATTCAATATCCATCTACAATAATAATTATATAATTGACAGTGAAGAAAGGATACCTCCAGAAAATGTTGACCAAGACCTACAATTTCTAGAAACATAAACTGAATCGTTATTGTTTTCTGACATCATGTTGCAATGAAAAGTTCTTAAATGGGGAAACCACAAAAAAAGCACTACAAACTCTTCCTCTAGGGTGGCGAGGAAACGAGTTTATTTGAAACTGGTCATAGTAAATAAACTCTATTAATAGACTAAAAAAAGGTAATAAAAAAACGAAAGAAAATTAACGAGCGAAATTTTAAAATGTTGGGCGAGTCAGTAAAAAATCAAATTTTCGTTGTTTTCTAGTTACATATCTTTTGAATTATACTGTATAGGATTTTTAAACTATATATTAAAATACATCTTTTAAAAAAAAAACAGTATAATATAATTTTCCAACTTTTTGGTTTGCCTTGTATAAGATATGATTGCCCTCAATTCTGATTAATTAAACCGAGGTTATTTTAGCCTGATATTAATTTGGAGAATATTCCCATACTAAAGTAGATAGATTTTTTTTAGATTTCATTAGGACTGTGGGTCATGTGGCCTCCCCCACCTCGACCTTTTTAAATCTATTGTGGATATCCTTGAATCGTTACTTAGAGTACCTTGTCTAATTCAGTCTTTTGTAGTAGTAGACTACATAGACTGGGAAGTAGTGCTCCGATATAGCTAGTTGCCCTTGGTTTTTCTTCTCCAAGTGTAAGGAATCTCAGTCTTACTAGACCTTCGCAGTAGTACAATACAGTGAACTGCCGTTTTCTCCTCTTTCTGATAGAATCGGCACAAGGTCTCTTTTGTCAGACCTATATTATACATATCTTTGTTAAGCCTATAACACCCTGTTAATAGACCTACTAGTACTCTAGTATTTTTCCTATTAAGGCTTAGTAGATGCTCGGTGAGTTTAGGCGATGGTCCTTTTAAGAACTCTTTGGCCTGTCTCTGTCCTGGAGAGTTTTTCCACGACTCTTGAGATTTTTAAACATCCACTGCTTTGTGCATGTTCTGATAGTTGGTTTTGTTACACCTCAGAAGGGTTCTGGGCCAATAAGAGCATTTGAGGCTCCTTTTCGGGCTAGTAAATCAGCCTATTTATTGCCCTAAAGTAAGAATGTAAATCAAGTTTCATAACAGAACATATACGGGAGGTAATAAGGGGAATTTCCCCCCTCCCCAAGAATTTTTAAACCGAACTTTTTAATGGTACTAAAATGTATTAACATTAAAAATAAAGTCTTAAATATTACCACTTCCCCCCGAACTTAACTTTATTGCCACTACCCCCCAGACTTAAACACTGGATGCGCCAATGATAGAACATATTTTATTTTTTGTATAGTCTGATGTAATTTCATTGTGATTTTTGGGCAAGCTGGAACAAATTTACTATTATCCATTGGAAATTTTGTATTAGTAGGTGTATTGTACCTAAGTGCACATGTTCATAATAATAAGTCAATTAATTGGCCTATATTTCTTAATTGAGGAGGCATTACGGAAAAAATAATTTAAAATCAATTTAAAAGTCGAAAGAAACATCAAATGTCAAAATATTCTAGTTGTTGCAATAAATCCTTACAAACTTGCACCATGTACAATGAGGCTAAAAGGGCGAATATTGTACAATTATGCTCTTGCAAAATATAAAAATAAAATTATACGATAGAACAATACACGCTATCCCACTAATGGTAGAGGTGTGACTATGCGTTCAATAACGGTAGGCAGACGAGTTGTGAATTGCTCTCTTTAGGCCTCTTCGTCCAAATATAATTAATACTAATAGGCAGTTTGCTTGATGCTTTAGTCAACGTACTGTATAACATGCAACAATCTTGCGTCGTCTAAAACGGCTATAAGGAAATATTCCTTACCTATTGTGCACAGCATATTTTTTTAACATTCATTATTAGGAAGGTGTACTAAAATTTATTTAAAATTTAAATAATAATGTTTATGTGGATTATGTTGACACATTTACGTTCAAAGTCTCGTTTTCAGGTTTTAATATTACGGATATTTGCTTAATCGCATATGTTTTTCCTAAACATTTATATTTTTAGTAGGTACCGATAATTCAAAATATTCTTTAAACGTACCAGTGGAAAATCTCATCCATTTAAAAATGTAAAAATAATAAAAAAATATTTTGCAGGACTTCTTTTCACTAAGTTCACATCCTTAGAGTCATATTAAAAGGGTGGTACAAATTAAGTTTTGTTAAGACTGATTCTTCTGAGATGCCAACTTAGTGAAACACATATGTCTACTGTTATAAATGGTACAACTTTGGTTCTTATTATTTTTTTACACCGAAGCAAAGGTTAAATATTATTAGTTAATAATAGATTTTAAATCTTTTTAATTACGCGTTAGGAACATTCTTAAGATACATACGATTCTCATTGAATATTACAGCATTAAAATATCACCATGATTAATAACAATGTTATTTTGTACTTAAAAGTCAACAGTATTTTATAAGTACTCGTGAATAATTGATTACAAGTGTTATTTAAAAAAAAAATATTCCACTAAGTTGATAAAGAATATAATATGTAGGTCTCAAAAGTTTTCGGAAAAATTTAATAAATAATACATAGTAAACATGATCCGATCCAGTTGCCGTTGGAAACAAATTTTAGTTTACTTTTTGAAGTTTAATTATAGATATGTCATTGTTGTAAAATAAAGGTGAATACAATGTCGAACAAGCTTGATAAACGTAGAGGCGAGGGGTCAACTACTCTCGAAATACTGGTACTTTTTCACTCGAAATCACTTAAATCACTATTTCTCGAAATTTCCAAAATTGTCATCGAAAATCATGGTCGAAATCATCACTACGATGTCACTTCGAAATCAATTCTTCGCTTATAAATATAAATGCAGCAGCTTGTAGATCAACAGACAAGGGAATAGCAAAAAAAAGTCATCGTATAAAATTAAGGTCGATTATCAACGAAATTACCGAAATCACATAAACATTTTGTTGGTGATTTCCGAAATACCGGTACGTTTTAACCTTAGTGGTTTTCTCCTCTGTAACTTGTGGAGGGTGGGTTACCGCACGGCACTTATGCCTCACTAGGCCCATTGTGCATCCTCCTAAGATGATAGGCACCTCCTAGCTCATGAGCCAGCCTACAGATTTAACGTAGTTGATAACGTCGCCAATAGGTGCTTCTCTTATATTGGCCAGTGTTAACCGATACTCGCCGAACACACATCTTCTAATAAATAAGAGCGTCCAGCAATCGTAAAGAATATGCTCGATGGTCTCATCTTGTTCGCACTCTCTGCAGAATGCGGATTTTGACAGCTCCATGATATGGAGATGCTTTCGTACTTGGCAATGACCAGTCAAAATGCCTGTGACCAGGCGCAGATTATGTTTAGTCATAGTCAAGTATTTGTTTGCTGCACTGTTGTCAGGATAACTTAAGAGCTTTCTGGCAACTCTGCAGTTTCTTGTTTCATCCCATCTTTCCTTGAATTTCACAAGGTAATGTTCTTTAATTAGGTCTGTCACTACCGATTTTGTCAGGCCAATAGAAGGACCAGGTCCAAAAAGTATTTGGTTGGCTGCTTTCTTGGCTAGTAAGTCAGCAAGACGGTTACCTTTCGATGTGGCGTGACCTTTGATACATCTTAAGTTGTTGATGGATACATCGGCCAAAGCTTCGTGACATTCTAGCACTAACCCTGAATAAATTCGTGGTCTGTTCAGGGTGAGTAGTGCTTATCTGCTATCTGTATAGATAAGAATGTTCCTTCCAGTTATATTGTTTCTGGTGATTTCTTTTGCTGCTATGAGCATCCCCGTTAGCTCTGTTTGAACTACACTGGCACTATTGTTCACAGCCCATTTAATATTAAGGTTTAGGATTATGGAGAATATTCCACATCCTGATCCTTGTTTTGTTTTAGAACCATCGGTGTAGATATGAATCGTACCTACCTTTTATTTGTTCTGTTATAACTTTATATGGCTTATGGAAGATATATCTCGGTGAGATGGAGTCCATGTTCACTTGAAGCATTGGGAGCGTATCGAGCGCCTCCTGCCAAAAGCGACGTCTCGCCTCACCAGATCCTACATCAGGTTCTATTCCAACCGTGCGGAGGCGTGTTATTGTCGTTAAAGCAACCTCTTTGATGCAAACATTAAGGGGAGCGAGACTAAGAATGTCTTCCATGGTTCTGGTTGGTGTTATTTTCATGGCTCCTGTTGTGTTGAGACATACTGTTCTTTGAATTTGTTCTAGTTTACCGATAGCTGTTAATTTTTGGATTTTTGGTACCCAGACAACTGCACCGTATGTTAGTATAGGTCTTATGATAGCCGTGTAAGTCCATGCGACGACTCTGGGGGAGAAACCCCAGATGCGCCCCACGATTCGGCGGCATTTTTCATAAGCCCGCTCGCGTAGAGGTATTTATCCTTGTATAAAACGTAGCAAATGAATGGAAAGTCAAAACATTTTTAGAATCGTTAAGTCTACTAAAGTCTATTCAAATTTAATTTACGCCTGATGTAAACAGAAGCAGGTGGTCGCTAAAATTGAGCAGGGCCGTATTTTACTTTTCCGTCTTGCAAAAATGTAAAATAAAAGAGTGTAATTGTGAAATTATTTTTTTATTACGATAAAAACATATTTTCTAAACCAAAACTATAAAATAAATGCCATACACGGTCTCCCAGACTTTAGTGACATTTCTGGACGAAGATAGGTGAGCGACATAAACTGCGTTAACCTGCAATACAAATTAATAAATGTATTTGACTTTAAAAGAGATGTTTGCATTATATTTAGTTCATATTATGTCTACTGTGATACAGAGCATTAAAACAATCATATTATAAAATTATATTATACAGGGTGTCCAAATAATTGCAAATTATTTAATAGCTAATATATATCTACTAAAAGCATTAAAAAAACTTTAAATATAAGAGGTATTTGGTATTTGAATTTGGTATTTGATTTAAAATTGTGCATCTTAAAAAGAAACCTTTTGTATTTTTGACAACTTTTGTTCTTTATTGTTCTTGTTCTACTAGTATTTAGATTAGACACCTTGTACCCGGTATTATAGCAATATTCCTTACTTGACTTAGCACTATTCTGAATCGGATAAATTAGTTAGACTTGAAGGGCTATCTTCATTAATCAAAATTACAAGTGATTCTACCTGAACCCCTATAATATTATCCAACTTCCACATTTTTACTTCAACTTTTTGGCGAACATGGTCGATACACTTTTTCCATTTTTCTGGAGAAATTAATAATATTACTTCTTCAAAAAGAATTTTAATGTATCCAGATTTAAATGTTGAGTTTTTATCTGCTATACGTATTGTTTAACGTCAACCCAGATTAAGGAGGTCCTTTCGCCACCAATGTTAAATAAAAAATATTAGATTATGACTAAAATTAATTTTTTTTTAATAGTAGAAGTCCTTATTTATCTAATAGTGAACTTTTAACTATACCTTACCGTGCAAATTTTTGAGAATTTTTTTTTTAAAATGTGTGTGTTTGTACAGTGTCTTACGAGAGAGTAAGACTTCAACAACAGTTTTCGAATTATAATTAATTTTACTATTATTTATTGATTAGATGGAGTAGAAAAAAACTAAAAATAAGGTTTTTGAAATATTTAGGTTTTGTTTTTTACAATAAAATATATAGGTTACCGTGGAATTTATTGAGAAATTAATATTAAAAAATCACAAAAAATTTTCAACTAGGTTACTTCAAATTTTTTTTTAATATTAATTTCTCAATAAATTCCAAGGTAACCTATATATTTTATTGTAAAACACAAAACCTAAATATTTCAAAAACCCTATTTTTAGTTTTTTTCTACTCCATCTAATCAATAAATAATAATATACTTCGAGAATTGTTGTTGAGGTCTTATTTTCTCGTAAGACACTGTACAAATACTCACATTTAAAAAAAAAAATCTCAAAAATTTGCACGGTAAGGTATAGTTAAAAGTCCAACAGATAAATAAGGACTTCAACTATTAGAAAAAAAATAAATTTTAGTCATAATCTAATATTTTTTATTTAACATTGGTGGCGAAAGGGGTGGCGAAAGGACCTCCTTAAATCAATAGGGTTAAGTTCACAATGATACGGAGACAGGTGAAGTATTATGTTGTTTTGCTGCTTAGGCATTTCATCTATTACATACATATCATGTTTATGTTGCTTACCAAGTTTTAGAAGTTGGATCTTAAGCATTTGGTAGTCGAATTCAATTTTTTTCCCTTATAGCCATTTTTAAATATCACCTTTTTTAGACGTCGTTGTAGGTATTTTTTCCAGCTTTCTCGAATAATAATGCAGTTATCTTCTAATTTTGGTAGGGTGTTTGAAAACCACTCTTTGAACGATTCTCCACACATTTCTTCATGGTAGTCAACGGATTTTTCAACTCAAATACATAAAGTGCATTAGAGACAAAGCCTTCTTCACTTCCAATATGGCATATAATGAGCTGTTTTTATGCACATACCTGATGGGTTTTTAAAACCAGTTAAAAGTTCATCCAAAAAGGCTTGTCTGAATGATAAAACCGACATATCGAAACATACTTTTGATTTGGTGTGGCCTGCGTTAATCCAAGTCTCATCAAGATAATATATTTTTTTATTTTTTGCTTTTCTTCTCTGTACCGTTTTATTTTTTGTGGCGTAGGACGAAACAATTTAATTTTTGTCTAAAAGCAAACTATTTTTTCCTCGAGTTTTAAATTTAAAATTAAGGGTTTTGAAAAGCTTGTAAAATGTAGCTCGCTTAAAAGTAGACAAATATGGATCATCGTTGACTTCTTATAAAACCTTATCGATTGTTGGAAGTTAATTTCTAAAGAAGAATGTACATTGCGCTTTATTGATTTTTTATCAAAATCATCCACAGAGCCACTAATTTGTTTATAACGTAGCTTTCTTTTTGGTTCAGAAAATTTATGAATCTGCCTATACTCCTTCATAACATTAAAAACGGTTTTAGCGCACATCCCTGTTTTATCAGCAACTCTCCTTTCAACATCATGTACCAACATATCAGGGTTCTATAAAATTTAATGCTTATAAATATTAAGAACCATTTCTTTAGTACGGATGACCAAATGCCCCTTTTTCGGTCGCTTTTTAGAAGGAGTAAAAACATTTTTCTGGACTTCATCTGCTGTATCTGTGGAGGACATAGGTCACGCAGCAGTTACAAAATGTCCATAAAATAGAGTAAAAAATGTTCAAACTAACAACAACCACAAAAACAAAAAAAAATAAATAACACAATATATGTATATCTAAACTATAATATAATGAATTATAACACAGGTCCACAAAAAAAAAAGTGGTCTGTGCTGGGTGTTCAACAAAGATTTTCCGACGTATTTTTTACCGCTGAACACGAATCTGAAGTCAAAATTGAGGGTCAAACTGCAAAAAACGGAGAAAAATTAAAATAACCGATAAAATCAATAATGGATCTTATCGTTTTTTTATTTTTCTCCGTTTTTTGCAGTTTGACCCCCAATTTTGACTTCAGATTCGTGTTCAGCAATAAAAAATACGTCGGAAAATCTTTGTCAACACCCAGCACAGACCACTTTTTTTTGTGGACCTGTGTAATCAATCAAACATACAAAATGTCCAAACTAACCAACACGGTGAATGCTACCAAAACGCCGTTTATAATTATCCAAATTGAACTGAATTCGACTCTGACAAAAAATATTTGCGCGTCGTCTAAATGACTAACGACCGATTAACCAATAGAAGCGCAAAAAAATGCCACGTGAGCTGTTGTTGGATGGGAGAGATTGTTTTGACGCGGCTTAAATGAAATCTGAATGAATAGACTTTAGACAAAGTACTTTAAAAAATTTATTTAAAATGGTCAAGATGGGGGGCCCATGGCCCTGAATATAATCTTCTTTCTATGTCCTTTCCGAATTTGCAAAAAAAATTAAGACAAATTTTAAAAAACATCTTGCGTCAATCAATTATTGAAAATAAGCTTAAACGATAGTAGGGGCCAGGATTTCTTATCTATTAAACTAAATAAAGTTTTTATGATTAAGTTTACAAATTTGTACCTTTTTCCACATCTAGAAGAAATTCTGACGAAGTCCATGATGTGAATATTATATACAGGGATTTCATTTCAAAACTAGCCACCCAAAATAACTTTTAAAATATCTTTAAAACAAAAAAACAAAAAACACGTTAATTTATATTTACGGGGGGACACATTTTACAAGTATCTCTGACCGTGCAGTTTCATCCCCTAAGCGGTGGTGAATATCACTTCTCTTCACTTCTCTGGTGTAATCCGCTCACACTCCTCCACTATTCTACGTCTAAGTTCAGGAATATCGCGAGGTTGAGTATACACCACAGTTTTTAGATGTCCCCATAAAAAAGTCAAGGAGCGTTAGGTCGGGTGATCTCGCTGGCCATTCTATAGCGCCCCTTCTTCCGATCCATTTATCTGGAAATGTCTCATTAGGCCAATTTCGTACAGGCAAGGCATAATGTGGAGGTGCTCCGTTCTGTTGAAAAAATAGGTTTTCTTCGTCTAGTAACAAATTTCCATCTTGATCTATTTGGTTTTCTAAGGATTCGGTTATAAGAGGATTTATCAGATTTTCTAATAAGTTCAAATACAATTCCTCAGTTAAATTTTCCTCCATGAAAATAGGACCAATAATTTTATTACCAAGAATTCCGGCCCATACGTTGATTTTCTGAGGATATTGGCTGTGATCTTCCCGAAAAACATGTGGATTTGTATTGTCCCAGTACCTATAATTATGTTTATTGACAAATCCATTTAAAAAGAAACCTGCCTCGTCAGTAAAACAAACATTTTTAATAAAATTATGGCCTTCATTTGCCCTTTGACTCATTAATTCGCAAAATTCTAATCTTCTGTCATAATCATCCTCAGCAAGCTGTTGTAAAAGCTGTATTTTGTAAGGAAAAAATTTATTTAGCCGTAACGTTTTATGCACAGAGCCAACGGAAATATTTGTTAATCTGGAGACTTTTGGTATTGATGTTTGAGGTTCCATGGCAAAATGACCTAAAATCTCAACTTGTGCAGCTTCAGTTAAAACTCTACGATTCCTTACAGTTTTATTGCACACACTTCCAGTTTCTTGAAATTTATGAACTAAATCCAACACATACTCTCACTTGGGTCCCGGGACATAACGGGGTACAGGGTAACGAGATTGCAGATAGTCTTGCAAGGAAAGGGGCTCAAACACCCTTTGTAGGACCTGAGCCGTTCTGCGGTATCAGCAGTAACATAATATTAGAAGAGATTAAAAAAGAATTGGGTAGTAGAAGAACCGATAATTGGAACAATCTCTTGGGACTGAGACAGGCCAAGATACTTCTGGGTGAATATAACCAAAAAAGATCGGAAGCCTGCATCTGCCTGAGCAAGAACAGGCTACGTATTGTAACAGGGATCCTTACCGGGCACTGCCGACTAAAAGGACACCTAAGTAAACTGAGAGTAGTAGAGGATAGTAAGTGCAGATTCTGTGAGGAGGAGGACGAAACCTCCATTCACATCCTAACTGAATGTGTAGCACTCCAGAATCCAAGGGCACTATATCTAGGAGGATATCAAATAGAAGAGGGAGACTTACCTAACTTGAAGCCACTTCAAATCCTACACTTCCTTAAGAAAATAGGATTGGAAGGGTCGCTATAGGCATTGAGACATTTCCTTAGTGCAGTGGCGACAGAAGGGGGCACAATAGATCTTTTAGGTCGCAGTGTATTAACACCCCATTATCAACATAACATAACATAACATAACACATACTAATGCCCAACATTTTTATCGGGATGTCTCTGATTAAAAATACGAGCAGTTCTGCGTGCACAGCGTTGTTCTTCACCATAAATAAAGATTATTTCAATTATTTCTTGTAAAGAATAAACCATTGTCAAAATTAAATTGTCATTACACAACGAAACCAATAATCTACTAATAATAAATTGTTTTAATTTACGGTCAAAAATATTTTACGCAAAAAACATTTAAGGCTTTTTGCTAACTTGTTTATCTCGGTATTTATACTCATGCATTTTAATTCAATATTTTTCTAGGTTATAACTTGGTGAAAAATTAATCCGATTTAAAAAAATAATGTGTCAAAAGATTGGAAAAAAGGAGACCTTTAAGAAGAGCTATCACATGATACCCCTTTCTATTTAAAATTTTAGAAGTGATATTCACCACCGCTTAGGGGATGAAACTGCACGGTTACAGATACTTGTAAAATGTAGCCTCCCGTAAATATAAATTAACGTGTTTTTTTGTTTTTTTGTTTTTTTGTTTTAAAGATATTTTAAAAGTTATTTTGGGTAGCTAGTTTTGAAATGAAATCTCTGTATATTATTAAAATTAGTTTTTTGTACCTGTTTAATAGGGAATGAAATTACGCGATATAAGTAGCTATATCCCATGGATCATCATTGTAGATTAAATAAAAAATGAAGTCAAATTTCGACATTGTCTTCGACCGTTGCTCCGCTCAGAATTATATCATCCTTTTTTTTCAGTCTTTAAATTCGTAATCACTTATAAGGCCAGGTGCACCTTATGTTACAAAATCAGAAATCGTCTGGTAACTAAAAATGTCATGCCGTGACGTCACTAATACTCCCTAAAATTACTTGCCTGAAGACACGAAGCACGAAGGTTACATTTCGCAATCTTGTATCGCGAAATCTTTTCCACGTGTCTAATCTGTAAACTGGTATACCAAATAATTTGTAATTAAAATTGATTTTTTTCAAGATCATTAGACGTTTGGATGTTTGATTCTTCAGTAAATCAGTAAATCAGTGTTACAACCGGTTGTAACAACTTTCATTAAAATTTACGAGTCCGATAAACTTTGACAGAGCTTGAGAATGTGATATGTTGGAATGACATAACCTTTAAATTAAACACCGTCTAATAAAGTTATGGTTCCATTTTCCATTAATCATTAGCTACTGAGAGGTTCAACAAGCGTTTAAATAATTATGATGGTTCCGGTTTAAATTATTAAATTGAATAATTTTATCTTATTAGTAAAGATAATTTTCAACTGGTGTTGACACATTCACCAAAAATTTATGATTGTAAAAGGTGATAAAAAGGTTACCTTGAAATACTCGTTTGAATAAGAGTTATTTTATGGGAGATGCAATTGAGAAAAATTAGCTAACAGTAGTTTGTGCAACCATATTGCACGAAGACGAAGTTTCGTGCGATATGGACCATCCACTCGAGTTGTACAGTATATCATTTCTACCACCCACTAATGAAAATCGACAAATTTAAAAAAATATTATAGGTTATTTACTATTCTATGCATAGACTTCAGAACGAATAAGTATGCCATATTAGTATACAGAACGGATACAATTTCATATCTATTTTAAGGATATGATATCCACCAATCACAATTCATATTTTATGGCCGGTAACTATTTTTTTTAAATTGTAAAAAAATTACAATTCTGTCTAACTATCATATTGTTTAGTTATTGAGATCTAATATAATTAACAAGTTGTAAAAGTAAATTTAAAAAATCGACTTCAAAATCGCATATGCTCTCAAAAATTAAGATTTTTGATTTCATTCATAAATTATCAGACCCTGACCAATTGTATATGTATACGCGTATACCCCTGAGGTATCCTCTTTTTACAAAAAAAGAATCAGAAATCGCACAACGTGGTATAGAACTTACCACTAAAAATACATAAAAAAGAGATTGATGATTTTCTCATAGACACCATTTTTAGATCTTGACCAAATTTAAATGGGACCAGCCACATCCCCAACTAGCCATTCATAAAAGTGTATTTGTTGTGAAGTTCTCATCATCATCTATTGTATAGTCCAGGAGACAGTGACGATTTTCGGTATTTATTTTCCCAGTCAGCAAGTACGAATAGAGAATTGTAGGATTAGCAATTCTAAGCAAAATTCATATATATTTAGAGGGGGGATCCGATGGGCTGAGGCCGAAAATGCGTCAAAACATACGAGAACACGGCCCTTTTTTTCCATTGATAAAAATAGTTTTAGTAGTAAGAGATGTACTGAAGTTAAGTTTAAAAAATAGTCTGATTAATCTGTATGGATAATATATTTGGCAAGTGCATAAAATACACTTTCAAACGAGTTATGTACACAATTATTTCTACGATCACAATTATTTAAAGAATGTTCCAGGTGTTTTGTATATTAAAGTGTACGCATAGGACACATAAATAAAATCTTATATCACAATGTTTCACCTAACCAGTTGGTTTATTTATAGAAATTAAACATAATAATTGAAGATATTACAGAAGAAAATAGGGAAATAAATTATATTTCCTTTTACACTTTTATATAATAAACATTAATTATAATTATTGTTAGTTTCGTTATGTCAAATCATTTATACTAGAGGTGTGAGGAAAATACAGTGAACTGTGGAACGCCAATAACGTTGGATGCGCGTGGTAGAAATGGTCCTATAATACTGCTAAAAACTTTTGACATTTGCGATACTCCGACGTATATGCATTATTGATGTAATCTCATGATTTTACAGTAATAGTTTTTGTAATTTTAGTGTGTTTTTTAGGTTATTATGGTTATTCATTTTATTTGGTTCTGATCTTTTGCGCTTTTAGAGTATTTGTCTTTTATATAGTTTTTAATTTGAATTTTAATATTGTGGTCTATTTATATTTGATTGCTGCTTTTCGACTAGTGCTTTATTCTTTTTGTTTTAAAATAAGCTTTATAACCATTAAGTACATGCTTCTAGTTGATATCTACCTAATCGTCATCGGGTGCTTGCAACAATGGGAAAAAGTGTATGGTTTTTTTGGTGTAAAGTTAGACGCCTTTATTTTTCAGGTAAGTTATTTGTAGTTATTTTTTACTTAAAAGGATAGCAATACGTCCTGGTTCGGGGTGTGACTTTTGGGTTTTAGCTATCTGAGCCAAATTGTCGGCTAAGTGTCCTCTTTTAGGGCACCCAGAACCGAAAACTATATAGGTATATAATATGTTTTTTTTAAATTATTTTTTAATATGTATGCAGCTTGGATGAAGGCTTTAGGAAGATATCCTAAGACTGAAAACTGACTGCTATAAATGCCGTTTTTAGAGCACATTTCATAGTAAGTGATTTCATTCTAGCAGCAATGAGGAAACGTTTAAAAAACATGCTGTACCAGCTATTACTTTAAGACCTCGTCTCTTTAAGTTATTATTACTTCATTCTAATGTATATATTAAAATGGTTTTTAACTTATGTCCTTATGATTAAAAGATGTAGGTATTTCAGTTATGTTATAATAGAAATATATGATACTTTGTATTGACTGACCTACTGGCTACTGGTCATTCCACTTTTACTCCCTTTTTTCATAAATTATCAAATTATTTAAAAACAAATACATACCTAGCTATTTTCTTTAAATTACATTAAAATTTTAGTATTAATACTTTACTAATAAAACTTCATTTAATTTATCTTATATATATACACAACGGAAGAGTTAATTGGATTTTCTCCTTGTTGAGTTTCAAAAATAGGCCTGCAAAGGCACTTTGTAAACAATCTCACTTGTATCGATGTGACGTAATGCGCGAATTCAATCTGGCTTACTTTTGTTAATAGATTGGCGTTCCATTTTAAATATACAGTTCACCGGGAATAGATTATTTAAATATACACGGACCGGGAAAACAAGTACGAAAAAATTTACTGGCTCCTGGACTAGTACTGTATCGAAGGAATTTTTATGAATGAAACAATATACGACCCTCCACAATTGCTGTCTACTCTACTTCCGCTGTTGTCAGACATAAAAATTAATCGTAAAGCTTGTTAGATCAACAGTTTAAACAGAGGCGTGCGGTGACATTTTTGGAAGGGGAAGCAATTGTATAAAAACACAGCAGGCCAGTAAGCACAGCGCCGCAGACGAAAATTTTTCGCGGCGCATTCACAATTTTGTCAAAATCTTGTTTTTTTCCTCAGTACTAAGGATATTTGAGATTGAGATTTTTGAAGTGTTACTATTACTTTATTGCTTAGTTTAGTACTAGAAGCTATAAAAAAAACTTACAATTGAAAAGCTTCCTTGATTTATTTAAACGTAAAAAAACAGTTAACTGAAGTTTTTTTTA
The DNA here is from genome assembly GCA_927349885.1 of Psylliodes chrysocephalus. Classification (NCBI taxonomy): domain Eukaryota; kingdom Metazoa; phylum Arthropoda; class Insecta; order Coleoptera; family Chrysomelidae; genus Psylliodes; species Psylliodes chrysocephalus. Next base: position 22,453,892 of record OV651822.1, on the reverse strand, counting down.
TTTTCTCCAGCATTTTTCGCACACTTGACACAGCAGTTGACATTTATTTATACTTAAGATCTATTCGCCTATCCTCAATGGCTGCAAATTTGTCTATAACATCGTTGTAAAATTTTGGATTTTCTGATAACGGTTTAACAAGCTGTTTAATGGATATTAATGCTAAATTAAAGAGTCTGTCTTCACTTGTTGAATTTCGTATAAAACTTTTAATGCGCTTTAAAGCTGAAAAACTTCACTCAACTGACGCACTTGTAGCTGGGATGGTTAGTACCAATTCACACAACTTGACGACTTCACAAAGGGACTTATTTAAACCAGTTGTTATAAGAAAATTTAACACATTGATGGGCGTCTTTTTATTACTAATTTCAGTTGTTTCATAAACAACACTTAACTGGGAGTTAAAAGTTTCCGATGGAAATTTTGATTAATAGTAGTTACTTATATTAAAATTGCAAAATTCAACAAATTTTAATTCGTTAAAATTTCGGCGTTTAATCGACGATAGGAGGTCTCTCTGTCGCCGACATTATCAATTCTAATTATCTTTCTTTCAGGTTCCAAGCCAATGTTTTGAGTCTTATTCCAAAAGTGTTCTAACTGATCTCGTTTTTTATTCATTTTATTTTAAAAATCATGAATTTGTTTAATGCAAAAGCCAATGTCATTTGACTTTGTCTGTAAAATGTCGAATAAAATGTCAGTAAAAGGGAAAATCTCTGTAAAAATGTTGAGCAAAAAATTGAAAACAAAGTTTTGTTTGAGCCAATGCAAATACCCTTTAGCAGCAGTAACAGTTTCAGAATCCCATGTTTCTTTTTATCCCAAACGTTTTAAAAAAAGTTTATCACAGAATCACGGTTTTGAAACACTGTTTGAACTAAACGTCCATTGTAGTTCCATCGCATTCTTTGAACGTGAACGTCCGAAGCGCGAGTTCTTTTTGATGACTTTGAAAAGAAGGAAGCCAAACCACTAAGCGTCAAAAAGAAAACTTTGCAATCTTTAATATTATCCATGCTTCGCGATAAAACTAAATTAAGTTTATGTGCTATATAGTGAACGAAAATTGCATGTTTAAAATTCTCTTTCACTTTAACTTGAAGGCCTCCTAAATGGCCAGCCATTACGGCAGCACCATCGTAGCTCTGGGCAACAAGGTTAGAACCACATTTTAAACATGAAATAATGTCACAAACAATTTTAAACAATGCATCTGCAGTTCGTTCGCTAGTGACGTCCAAAAATCCTAAGAATCGCTCTTGAAGAATGCCATCCAATACATAACGCACAACAATGGATAATTGACTTAAGTTTGCTACATCTGTGGTTTTATCAAGCGCAATTGATACGAAAGGTGCTTTTTTAATTTCACTTTAATGTGATCCATCACAACGTCGGCAGTGCATTTAATTAAATCATTTTGGATTCTGTTTGAGGTATCTCGGAAAGTCGTCGAATCAATAAAATGATTTTTTAAGGTATCATCGTATTTTGCTAAAAAACTTAGAAGATCCATGTAATTTTCTCGATTAGCGGATCCAACTGCTTCATTGTGACCCCTAAAACTTAGATCATGCTCTCCCAGGAAACAAGTTACATCTATTAATCGTTGTAAGATGTCCCTATTTTTTTTACCCTTTCATTGTGAATTTTGTTGCTTATTTTTAAATGATTGTCCAAACTATGTTCAATGCGATAGCTCCCGAATGTTTTTACTTTAATTGTAGCACTTATATGAGATTTCCTATTTACATGTCGTTTTACACTTTTGTGAAAATTATTCAAGTCTGTAATATCGACTGAGTTCCAATGTGTTTTTTCGACTATATTAAAAAGTAGGCAAGGCCAGCAAAACAATTTCTTCAAAGTTTTGCAGCCGGTTAACCATTCATACTTTTCATACGTGAAAATGCCTGGTAAATTTCTTTGCTGATTTTTATACATTCGTCTCTAGATCGATAGGATCCTTTATTCTATTACAATTAATAATGTCCATTTTCTCTTCAAAATTTCTACTTGAAAATCCTTTTTTAAATAAAGAGCACACAATACAGACACAATTTACTACATTATTATTGTTCACAGGCATAGTGCATAATTCCTCCATTTTACAAAAAGAAAAACAACTACGAAACACAAACCGAAATCTACCTAAAATCTAAGATTTTCCTCACACGACGTAATAATCGCTGCCTCTCGACCGTATTTCACGTGTATAAAAAGACTGACACTGTCGCGGCAAAACAGGGTGAATAACACTAAACGAAATCACTTGCAAGATGAACCGGCTTATTTCAAGACGCGCTTCCGCCGACGGACTCGAAGTATATGGTGTGTATGTTTATAAAATTAATTTTCTTATAGGTGGTGCGTGCGTTTACACATTACACCAATAAATTGTTAGTACATTTACAAAGTTTACGTAATGTTTTAGAGAAAATATAGTACCTAATTTAATATTAATTTCTATGCATTGTAAATATTTATTTTTAAATTTCAAAGTGTAGGGAAGCGGTGCATCTCCCGCTTCCATGGATCGCACGCCCCTCAGTTTGAGTGAATTGTTACCGTTTCAAGGTCGGAGTTCAAATTCCAGGTGAGGCCAATTTCACAGCAAATTTGAATAGATACAAGTTTTTAATTGCATATGAAAATAAAAAACTAAATAAATAATATTTAAATTGATTTTACATAAGCAGACTGACATGACAGTAATTATTCAATTGTTATCAATATTATAATGGCGTTTTCCATTGGCACTGGAAGTATGCACAAAGTATATTTGTGTCCTTGTTTATCGATATGGAACTTCGAGCATGTGCTCGAAGATATGGAACAGAAGAAAATAAGAATACCCTCACAACGTACTGAATGCCCGTCGGTAATGACAGATTATGATATGGCAACCCTGTAGGCCTGTTGTCTTTGAAAGGGTTAATTAATCAAAGTATGTGGGGTTAATTATACATATATCGTTACATAAATTAATCAAAGCGGGCTGTTTTGCGAGTGGCCATATTGCCTGGTAAGTGCTTATTAATCCGAGTCAGATAAGCAAAATTTACTTCAAGGCATAAGCTTATGTTTATTTTGAAAAACATGGATTATCAATCTATATAACTAATCTATAGCATTGGCCCTATGAAATCACCAGCATTGGGATTTTCATCTTTCAATACGGCACGTTCCACAGAATGCGATTTGTATGTAATGTTGTCCTTGTCCACAGATTTTCCATATCATAACCCACTGGCAACCAGGGGCTGGCACTCAAATGGAAAAACACGAAGAAGGTAATTTAGTACCACTCCAATTATCGGGATAGTGCTCGTATCGAGATGACAGTTCTCAGAGTCAATTGTCACTTGTCAGATAATTTAAAAGGACTGTTGCAGTTGAAGGGCAAAGGTGCATTGAATTTTGATTCATCTAGATATATTTTTCAATACCTTCCAAATTGAAGTATCTTTTCTAAAGATGGGAAGATGGGTTTCAGCAACAAACAATAAAGCACTCACGGATATTGGTAGTGACGCAATTTATACATCATATTAAATATGCGACGTCATTTAGAGGATAACCAAAAAATTAGGAACGACCGTTTAAGAAAACTACAGTTTATGTACTGTTTTGCACCAATGGTAAGTAATATTTACAAATTTATTTTTGATTTAGTGTTAAAATAATTGGTTTTGTTACAGAAAACATTTTTTATAAGTTTGTTTTGTAAATATTTAATTGAAAATTGTAATTTAATATCGAGAAATGGCAAATCAAAATCCAAAACATCGCTATATCTGAAAAATAAGCCTCTGAAATAATTTGGAAATTCGGAAACAAATCTCAAAAATCCCCCTACGAATTATTAAATCCCAAAAGTGAAAAAAAACTTGTCGGTGCTGGGATTCAAACCCAGACATCTTTATTATGTACACACACCTCCAGACCATCACGACATTGGCCGTCGAGATTTCTAGCCGACAATGGGGTCTATTCTGTAACAATTCCTTTATATTTAACGGCCATTAAAAATATTCGCGGCCTTTAAAAATATTTTCGTATTCGTTAATTTACTTCTGTCATTATTTAAACAGATTTCTTTAAGATAGTCCTCTAATGTATTTTAGAGATCCGTTTAAATAATGACAGAAGTAAAGAAGAAAATATTTTTAAAGGCCTTTAAATATAAAGGAATTGTTACAGAATAGACCCCATTGGGGTATATTCTGTAACAATTCCTTTATATTTAACGGCCTTTAAAAATATTGGCGGCCTTTAAAAGAATATTTCTATTCGTTAATTTACATGTCATTATTTAAACAGATTTCTTTAAGATAGTCCTCTAATGTATTTTAAAGATCCGTTTAAATAATGACAGAAGCATCGTACATAAAAGGACGAACGATGACATAAGTAAAGAAGAAAATATTTTTAAAGGCCGTTAAATATAAAGGAATTGTTACAGAATAGACCCCATTATGTGCTAATTAAGGTTCGTTCTCAAATATTCAAATTTCTCTCTTCGATCTTATATATTTTATCATTAAGGTATCTTAAATTTGAAGAAACACAGAGGGTGCAGAAGAATAGTAAATGGTTGAATTTCTGTGATAGTAAAATTTTTGTAGTAGCTTTATCCAGGCCAGTATAGTTCATAGAGAAAAAACGTCGTTTATTATATTTGTCTTTTTCTGAAAATTCCTTAAGACAGTTGTCACACTTAAACACGGCCATTTCTAGATTAAGGTCACTGTCAATACTTTCTTATGAAGGTTACTATATATATATATATATACTAGGTCTGTAAATTAAGCAATGAGACTGATTTTTTTAAAATTTTTTATACAAAAAGAATTACAATTCAATATTGTCACCTTCAAAATAACTTCCTTCTGAGGCCACATAGCGCTGGAGAAGTTTCTACCACTCCTCATAGCAGTGCTGGAACTCCGATACTGAAATAACCTTCAGCTGGTCGGTTACAGCCGTTTGAATTTTTTCGACTGTCCCAAAATGATTTCCCTTGAGGTGACTTTTCAACTTTGGAAAGAGAAAAAAATCACAAGGACTCAAGTCAGGCAATTAAGGAGGCTGAGGAGCCACAGGAATGTTTTTACTGGCCAAAAACTCGTTTATTGAAATTGCTGTGTGACAAGGAGTATTATCGTGATGTAACACCCACTTGTTCTTGATGTTTGGTCTCACACGAATGACCCTTTTTCGAAGTCTTTTAAGATCCTCTCGGTAAAAGTGTTGATTGACCGTTTGACCTTGGGGTACAAACTCTTTGAAGATGAAGGCCTTCCGCTTCGTGGTTCATCTTCAATCGACTCTCTTCCTTCTGAAAATGCCTTAAACCACCGACAAACCTGGGCCCTTGACAAAACACTATCTCCGTAGGCCTGCTGAAGTTTCAGAAGAGTTTCCGTTGCACTGTGCCCAAGTCTGATGCAAAACCTGATAGCACACCGTTTCTCGAAATTGATGTCATTCATTTTTAGAACACAATAGAAAAAACTGTTTCACAAAAACAATCGCTACGCACAACCAAATGACTCGAGCGAGGTCAAACTCGTACTGAAGGTGGATCACATGTTCTTCTGCCGCCCCACTAAGCCCCGCGCTTCCAGTGTTGCCAGATCAAACGCAACGTTGCCAGTCTCATTACTTAATTTACAGATCTCGTATAACGACTAATTAATAACAATACTAAAAACCAAAACAAAAAAGTAAACAAACACACATGTTGTGTAATAGTCGGACTGTGAGAATATAATAATTGGAATTAATATTTAAAAATATATATAAAGAATTTCACAAAAATTCAAAAAAATTGTTTTTTAAGGTTGTAACTTAATATTTAAGAGAAAGCGCACGTATTAAAACAAAGCAAATAATTAGGTTATTACTCTAGTCAATGGTTTACATTGAACTAGAGAATTATCCAAGGTAGTACGTTGATATTCAAAAAAGTAAAACTGTCGCGTACATTTTGGGTTTGAATACAGAGACTAGACTGGAGTAGAAAAAAAAACTTAAGTAAGGACTATTGTCCAAAACTCTTGCCGAAAAGCGAGATTATTGTTTCGACGTAATGTGCAAAGTAAGGTTTTGTGCAGCGATTTGTGTACTAGAGGTAAATATCTTAAATAATTTAAAAGGTTTTGTTTTGAGATAATTAATTGATTTTCATATAAATGCCAATTTTTACATTTTGGTCCCAAATTTATATATCTCACATTTATCGTATATTAACAAATATTAACTTATTTCAATATTTATTCCATAAATATAGATTGTTTATTTATTCAAAAAAGATGTAAATAAAACAAGGGTGGTCCTTAAGATCTCACAAGAGTAATTTAATACGACCGGTTTCGAGGAGATCAGATCCTCATCATCAGGTATGGTCTAAAATAGATAGGTAAAAACGAATGAGCTCATAACTAATAAAGTGGGTTTAAAAAATTATGAAAGTTGTCCAATATCAAGAACTCACCCGTATTACTCATCTATTTAAGACTAAGCTTAGAGATTATCACAGGGTCGGTGTAAAAAACAAGTATGCGAGTATTTTTTAAGAAATGCATAAAAACAGTAGTTGCAACAAAAAGTTGATGTCAAAACACAAGTAGGTCTAAAACTATTAATTAAAATTATTAAAATATTTTACGAACGGACAGACATTATTTAAAATATATCCGTAGGTACTTATATCATTTTTGATGCACTCTGTACAAATAAATAAACCCTATGTCTTTCTAAAGGTGCTTATATGGCGTGCCGTGCCTGTGTCAGGCCTGCACCGTACCTGCACCGACAAGAAACACCAGATCGTCAGATTTAATACGGTGCTGTTAATCTACCGTGCGATCGAAAACAATAGGCCTACTTCGATCCTATTTGGCATCCTATAAATCAGACGAACTTGGCCCGTTACTGGGACGACGCAGACACGACACAGGCTTGGCGCTTTATATTTATACGCACCTTAATAACATACCCAATATTAAAACTAAATGAAATACTATAAATTTATAAAAACAAACTTTTTAGAATAAAACCGAATTTTCAATATAACTCTGGGTTCCTTTTTCTAGGATATCTACACCTATACAAGTTGCCTAGTTAAGAAATTCTTCTATAGTTGTCTTCAATAACCAAAAACAGAAAATCAGAAATATCTTTCACAGCCCAGAAGCCCATAGTAACTGTGCTTTCTTCTTTGCCGCAGTCGTTCGAGGTGAACCCATCTCTATTTACAAGTGTAGCGAGTCGACTGATGTAGAACACAAGAAGTGTTTAAGAAATCACAGATTTGAAAATAAGTTACCAAGGTCTGTGTTTCTTAAATAACATTTGTTAAGCAATACATTTCCTCAGAAAAACCAACAAATTAAAAAGTGATAATAATGGAGGGTACAGAACTGTTTTTGCGAAATTTTGTAGAATTGACAATCAGGAAGAATAAAAATATCATGAAGATGTAACTACTAAAATTTTTCTGTTTCTTCTTAAAATTATAAAACCATATTTAAAGGCTAGGTAAATATTAGGATGTCAAGGACATCTAAAACAAATACCTGAAAGCCATTAGTCTGAGCGCCATGGGAAGTAGTTATTTATGAAGTGAATGAAATGAATATCAATGATCAAGCAATTTAGTAACTATTGTTTCATGTAATTTGCCCTTTCGGTGTCCTCAGGCCACACAAACAGTTCCAAATAAAACTTTATTGGTGATTCGTTCGTTTCATTAAAACAGTTTTGCACATTATTTATGGATTGTTGTGAACGTAAAACCTCTGTGTTTTTGGCTGGTTTTAAAGTTGCAACAAGCCTCGTCATGACGTATGTTCGAAAAATTTATTAACGTGAAGGGTCAGAATTGTAGGGTCCGATTACAATTGGAAGAACACCGCTATATCATAACAGTTACTTCGAATTTCGAATACATATTATCTATAACTATTAATAAATAAAAAATAAGTAAGATGATAGGTATAAAACAATATTTCCTATTGTTCTATAATATTAACACTCCACTAAACTCCTAGTAGAAGGCGATAACCAATTAATTACTTTGCCAAATGAAGACGTAGCTGTGTTCTTCTAATTGTAATCGGACCCTACCTGTTAAAATTGACAAAACTGTTAATATTCGACTTATTACAACTAATCGCTAATTTTATTTAACCAATTAGACTGCTTACTTCAACAAAATCGTCTTCGGTGGCACAAGTGTTTTAGTCGCTTGCATTCATTTGCAAGTAGATCATGTGAATTCTTAATTAATTTATATGGTTCGTAACCAGGGGCGGTTTCTCCATTGGTTCATTTGTGCAGTGAACACCCAGTTAAATTTCATAAAAACACATTATTTTAAAATGACAAATACCATAAAAATATAAAATGAATTTTATTATTTTTATTTTCATACGTGTTAATCTATATTTTTTGGTACATCATTGTCCTCTGGTTGATTGCATCTCTGTGGCACAGTATACCTAAGTATACTGTGTCTGTGGCGCATTATGATGAGTGAGCCTAACACGAGTGAGACGATATGGTGAATGCCTCTAGCTAAAAAGAGAAGAAAACACGCCAACAGATTCTTCAAACTGTCAAAGAACACATTAATTGGCGCGCCGCTCAGAAACAAAGTTGTCAAACCAGTGTTGTCAGTCTAGTACAATTCAGAATTGTACTAGATGTAGTACATTCTGCGTGTTCACGTGTAAAAAATATATATTGTGTTCCTTGATTGGGTTCGTTATCAATAAAGACCCCCTTTTTCCCCGTCAATGAATTAGATGTCACTGCAAATCGAATTCGAAAAATCTGATACATTTAAGAAATCTCGTACATTTTTTAGACAAATCTGGTACATAACAAAAACATATTCTGGCAACACTGTACCAAATAAAACAAACTGTCATTTCGTTTTCCTTCATTTTGAAACGGTTTTAATAAAATTAAGATTATTTTATTATTTGTGATCATTTAAAAAATGTGTTTAATTGAGAACTGCAACTTTAATAAATTGGAAGGATGTATGTCAATTTAACGATTGTTCCCGAAAAAGGCAAGGTAAATAAAAACTTTTTAAGGTTATGTTGTTTACATATAATAAAGATTTACGACTGTAATTTGTCTTACATTTTGTTTCAGTACCTAAAACCATCCAAAGACTAATTCAAAATGGTCTATTTTGTACCCAATTGTAAATACTATGAAGTAAGAAGTAAGCAAAAAATTTGTAATTTTTTTCCCACAAAACCCTCTATAAGGAAAAATTTTATTATTCTGATGAGGTAACTACTTGACATCATTATGGAAATGGAAATGTACAATAAAAATTTGATAAAGATAAAGAGATAAATGGTTTTTCACTTTAAAAGTCTAAATCGGAAAAATGGATTAACCAGTTAATTTAATATACTCGATGAGAAATTTTACCTAAGAAATGGTATGTACATTTAAATAGTTTACCTATATAAAGTTATGTTTGCCTGCAATTATCAATCGTGTTACCCTCTAACCAAAATCGTTTGTTGCATACAAACCAGAAATCTTTTATTTTAATGACATTTTTTTTATTGCCTTTTTTGTATAATTTAGTATTTTCAAAAATATTAGATGTTATGGTAATTTGAATCACTACAGGTATTAAATAAAAATAAGGCTATTGGTAAATTAGTTTATAGTTGGTAATAAAGAATGTCTCGAAAAAAGTCTCGAAATAAGTATCAAAATACATCCCACATATCTACATGCTCTACATATGAATATATTGGGGAGTTAAGGGGGGTTAAAATATAAAAAAACTGAAAAAAGAAAAATGATATAAACTTGAAATTTAATTATAAAAAAAATCTGATTAAATATGGGGGATTTAAGGGGGGCTGAAATTAAAAAAAAATTAAAAATGAATAGCGATATCAACATGAAATTTTAGTAAAAATCAAGCTCTATAATGAGTTGAGGCCTATTGAAAATGAGGGTTAAGGGGCTCTGTTACACTGCGAAGAGTATCATTTAGAATGCCAGGCATTATATATCTTTATTCTAGTTTGTGTCTGCGTAATATTATGTATTGTGATGGGACTGATCTTATAAAATAAACATTTAAAACATTTTAGTTCTTATTTTATTTGCCAATAAAAGGTATTTAAAAAATATATTTTTTATTTGACACCTTTGACAAATTGTGCAAGTGATTAACTTACAATAAAAACTAAAAAATGGTAGGTAAAGTTTCATATTAAATTTTTTACACAAAAATCAATGCCATGCTTTTTACATAACCTGATTTTTTATTTAAAAATAATCTCAAATTATGAAGAAAAGTCAGTTTACTAAGTAATGTTTATAGATGGTTTTTAACGTATTAGAAACAAAACAAATATTACACTAACTAAAATATTTATTTATTAATAGTTGTAGTGCTTGAAAACAGTATGATGTTGATAATAATAACTACACTTAATACAAATTCAAATAATAACAAAAACATCGATATTGACTTTTGTACAAAGTTTTGATCCAAACTTACAAATGATGAAATTATTGGAAAAAGTGAATACCCATTTTAAATTACTCAGCTTTTGGGGTTAAATTCACTCGTAAGGGGTGAAGGTGAAGCATTATTATTTTTATAATATTATTGTATAAATTATTGCTTGATTCGCTTCAAATTACAATTATGAGATACTTTGTGCTTATTAAATACAAAGCTATACTGTGAAATAATGCTATCTACTATACTACTATAGATTATAACTAAAAGTATTAATTAAAGATGCTTGTATTTATCATTAAAATTTAGTAATTTGTGAAGCTGTAAATTGTCTACTACAGTATAAGTAATTTTAAGATTTCAAGACTGATTAAGCGTTGACTAAATAAGGAACTAAATACTGTAATATAAATATTAAAGTATTAAAGCCTCGTGTTCTAGTAGTCCAATACTCCATAGTGCAGGAGTGCTAGTAGTCTAATACTCCTGCACCCCTACATAAAGACATTGTTACTGTTTCCTAGCGCCACTTTAGGAACAGAAATGTTGATTAGAATTAAAGAATAACAATATTTTAAATTATTCTCCAAAAAGACGACCATATGTCAAACCTGCAACCGAAATTTTCAATCCTGACTACATTTACGATATGTAGAAAAAGAGACAACAAGTAACTCTTACATGAAACTTTAATGCAAAATATCATTGTATACAGTGTTAACCAATATAGGATTTAAATGGAAGAAAGATGATCCCGGCGGGGTATTATGGAACTTGTCCATGTTGCCAGTAAAATATTAAGTATTCTAATGTTACACAAAAAATTTGTCTCTATATAAAAATGTTTATCTGAATGAAACATGGATTTTCAAAATGGCACAGTAAACCGCCCTTGGCAAAATAACGACATAAGGAGCGTACAAACAAGAGTAGTTGATGGAAAACGATTCATTGTTCTTCATGCTGGTAACGAAAATGGTTTTATTGATGGGACAGATGAGCTGTTTTCATAAAATAGCAACTCTCACGACTATCATGGGGAAATGAATGAAGCAAATTGTTTAAAGTGGTTCGAGAACCAATTAATTTAACTGAGTCTTCAACTTGTTATTGTTATGGACAATGCTTGCTATAGTGATTCTTATACTGAATAAAGCTTCGCTTGTTTATATTATATTTATTTATATTAGAAGAACTACTTCCGAAAGCTTCTAAAATTGTACATATAGGTTTATTGAAGATTTTTTATTAGGATCAGTTCAAGTAAAATTTTTTGAAACTCATGTCGGACATGCAGATGAGCTAAGAACAAGAGACTGTCAAAGGCTGAAGAAAATATTGTAGTTGGACAACAGGATAATTCAAGATGGCAGAAAAATTGAAAATAATACAATAGAAAGAATAAACTTGATAATGAGAGTATAATATTGACAAACTAGGGACGCTGATGATATGACAGCTACTACTTTGAACATTGAAGAATGGAACAGGCAATGAAAAACCATGCATTTTTATTCAAAAGAATTGGTATGTACATAAAAATACATTTAAAAATATGCAATTTTTATAAGGTTAAGGTTTAGATGGTGCAGGTAAAAGTTGGGTTTTTATTTTCAGGTGAAAATTACCCTGAATTAAAGGATGAAGATTTTGCAGTGGGTTGTATGAATGGTGTTATGGAAAAAAAATTAAGAGACTTTAAAAGGATTATTTGTATTGATGGAACACATGGAACAAACCGAAGAAATATGGATCTTCCAATACTTCTTATTAAGGATGAGATAACTCGTAATATGGGATTTCCAGTACTGTGCAAACATATACATGCTGTAGCTTTGTTTGAGGAGAGAAGCGAGTCTGTTTTAGGTTCCTTAAATACTGGAGAGGATGAGGGAGGATGATGTTTTGTGTGTTGAAGAGCCTACAATTAGTCAGTTAAATTATCAAGATGATGTGACCCACTTTATTCAGGAGAGTTCGAAAATGGAAGTTAATAATTCAATAATTAATTTTTAAGAAAGGTGAGAAGTAGTTATGTCAAAATATAATTTGTGTTTTTATTACATACTATATAATTTGTAGATTGCATTACAAGACATTTGTAGCTTTGGTAGAAGTTTAGATGAAAATTTATTTGCTAGATACTGATTTCCAAAAATGTAGAAATAGAATGGTTTTGGAACAAGAAAACTGTCAGGGCATTAAAAAAAAAACGAAAAATTAAAAAACAGACATACTATCCAAATAAAAAATAAAACTAATATTAATTTTTCTTAAGTTTTACCCATTTTTGATGTTTGAATGCAAGTATAACAAAGTGGTTTTTATGGTTTTTGGTATGGTTTTGGTTTAGGCTTCGGTAGATATGGTTTGGAAAGGTGTAGGTGTTTTGTCAATAAGTGTAATAAAACATTGTATTCTTCATCATGTTGTGTATATTGTTTAATTTTAAAACTGAGCCATGCCATCAAAATTATATTTCAGGTATTCTATTCTAGATAAAAATTACATTTAGTTACAAAATAAATTCCATAGATGCCAGACCTAGAAAAGTTTCAATGCCTAACGCATATTAGACCAAAAGTTTACTTCTTGACATCCAGAAAAATGTATTGAACTTTATTTAACCATTAGGTTATCATGTATATTATAACCACGAAAATAATGAAAAATCGTAAAAGAGCATTAAAAATCTGTTCAATATCATTCAAAACATGCAGAAAATTCTGCTTAAAAATACAAAACATGTTTAAATATTAAAAACATCATTTTTCCGCAAAACTAGAAGAATTATTATATGAATAAGAATCAATAAAAACCTTTTGAATTAATAAAAGTGTTAAAGCGTGTAATACCTAATTCTAAAAATAAGAAAATTTGTTAAAAATTACTTACCATATAATGCAAGTGGAATATGAGAAAATAACGGAAAGGTAACTAGACTATAAAGTGCTATTACATGCCACAATGCTATGAAGAATACGCCGGTCCATATCACAGGTCTGTCAAATTCCCAAATAAGAAACTTGTATTTTTCGTAACTTGGTATAGGATTTCCTCTTGAAAATTTTACTTTCTGTACTTCATTGTTATTACAAAGGGTCGATCCATTACTAAGGTTTGCAATATTATTTGCAATATCATTTGCAATATTTGCATCTTCTAGTTGAGTTTTTGTAATTGTCGTTATCATTTTTGTTGTATGAAGATAAACAAAAGTTATTAGAGGGTTATACGAAATCGTTTTTGAATTTTTAGTGCATTCAAAATCCTATAGTAGTCTAATTTTCATTGCTATACCTGTAACAAAAAAAGAAAAAAATATTGAGTAAGAATTCAGCAAAAACAAGGATTTTTGAAAGATAACAAAATTTTATGGAAAAGAAACGTTAAAATATTAAACTGCTCACGGAATTAGTCGGTACAGCTAATTTTATCGTCATTTGTAGGAGACTGTATCTCGAAAATTCCTTATCCGATTTTTAAAAATGAAGAAGATTCTGAAAGTTCATTAGTTCTTGTATCAATGGCTTGATATAATCTTTAGTAAAAGTTATTTTTCAGTATTGTACAGGGTGTGAAAGAAAACAATGTAAAAATGTAAATTTTTAACTCCTACACCTGTTGCAATAGTAATTTCATAACTTTCATGGTAATCACATTAAGAAATTTTGGTCAATATCTCGGGACGTATTTGACAGTTTTGTATTTTTTTGTTAAGAAAAAAAGTTACAGGGTACTATTAAAAAGTCCGCATTTTTTAATATTACAATTTCAGTATAATTAAGTTTATTTTACTTCAATAGAACGGCACGAAACACAAATTTGAAAAAGGTAACCTAACCTACCCTTAGCATATGGGGTGTCCCAAAAGCCGATATTTCAAAAAACAGCTTACAGTAAAATGTTAAAAAAAAACAAAGAAAAACAATATTAACTAATAATTTAGTATCGTGTAAGCCCACCTCGTACTCGCAAAAGTTCTGCTGTTCTCCTCGGCATATTGTCCACCAAGTTTGTAATAAACTCTTAAGGAATAGCTTTCCAGATCTCTCTAACTGCAAATGCCAATTCTTCCAAATTTTGTAATTCTTACTCTCTTTTAGTTTTAGTTTCATTCTGCTCCACACGTGTTCAATTACATTCATATCCCACGACCTAACAGGCCAATTAATTCGCTCGATACCATTCTCTCTGAGACATTCTTGGAAAATTCGAGCCCTGTGTGGACGAGCATTATTGTCTACCAGAATAAAATCTTCGCCAAAGTTTTGAGCAAAGGGAACGAAAATCTCATTCACACACAAATCACGATACCTAACGCCACTCATACTTTGTCCAATCAAAACTACCAAATCAGTTTTGCCATTTCTTATTACCCCACCCCATACAGTTACACTTTCTCCTCTAAACGGCACTCTAGCTTCCATATTTTCTCCAATGTAGCGCTCATTCTTTTAATAAAAAAGATTGTAAGGTTACAATTATTCAGATGACAATTACTGTCATTATTTTGAGCTTTGTTTTCATGGTTTTTGTTAATCTGCTTTTTCCCATAGCCTACTAAGCATATAAAAGTGTTCAATGGATGGCAAATTTCACCAGATCCCAGCAATGAGAACTTAAATTAATAGCCGGCATCAAGAGTCACATTCTGAAGGATAATTTAGAAGGAGCTAAAATCATGGCACTTCTAATAAAAGCTAGATAATAAGATCCACAGAAATTTCACAACAAATGAAAGAGCTCCTAGAGAATAATAATTTTTGTATTTTTAAAAATGCGGACTTATTGAAAATACCTTGTAAGTTTTTTTTTTTAACAAAAAAATACAAAAAGCTGTCAAATATGTCCCGAGATATCGACCAAAAGTTCTAAATGTGATTACGATAAAAGTTCTGAAACTACTATTGCAACAGGTGCAGGCAGTTAAAAATTTACATTTTTACATTGTATTCTTTCACACCCTGCACAACACTGAAAAATGACTTTTTACTAAAGATCACATCAAGCCATTGGTACAAGAAATAATGAGCTTTCAGAATCTTTTTCATTTTTAAAAATCAGATAAGGCGTTTCCGAGATAGTCTCCTACCGTGATCAGTTTATTTAATAAACTTCCGTAACACCGACTAACGTTTTGCAAAACTTAGTAAAATACATTAACATAAAAATATTATTATTATTATTATTATGGCTATTAAACTAAAAACATATCTAAAGACCACCTAATTGTTTGAATGCAGATAAAAAACTACTCACACGTCCGTTTAAGAATTTATAACTATATATCGTCGGTACAATGCCAAAACCACAAATGTACAAATTTGGCAATATTCTTTAGCACACGTGCTAATTCTTAAAAGTTATCAATGCCAAAGTCACGAAAGTGCCTCGAGAGTCTAACTCCCTTCTACGCCCGATGTTTATATTGAGAAAGTCGGAATTTAGTTGCTTCAATAACTATGCGTATTCTTAAAACTTAAAACAGATGGGGTATTGCTTATGCTTCTACAACAGGCAATAGAAATACTGGCCCCGCATCTACAAGGCAAGTTTGTCGCATAAATATGTACCAAATACCTAGAAACAAAGCAAAGTGGTTTTTATACTTAAACCAAGGCGTCCAACATATGTCGTGGTAAAAGCCTACAGTCTAATAACTGTGACGTCATTTCTATTGAAAGGATTGGAAAAACTGATTTATCAGCATGTCCGGCAAACCACTCTGATAAAAAGTCCAACCAACATACCTATCAATCAGGACATCTTGTGAGTCTGCTCTGCATCATCTTATAACCAATACAGAAGGGGGACTCAGTATGAAACATGGAATAGAAAACACCATCCGCGAACGACATGTTCAGTGGGACCATGCTGGTGAATATATACAAGGGGTGCCCACAGAGTGGAGTTCTTTTTCCTGTACTGTTGAACCTAGTGGCAGCTGAACTGCTGATAACACTGAACAATCAAGGGCTGTATGTCCAAGGATACGCCGATGACATAGTCATCCTTATCCGAGGGAAATTCCAAATCACAGTCTTCAAACTCATGCAAAGAGCTGTAAGGCTGACAGAAATGTGGTGGTAAGCCCTGAAAAGGCACAACTCATAACCTTTACTCAAAAGACAAGGTTGGAGGTCTTAGAAACTCGGACCCTGTTTGGGGGAAGGCTAAAAAGAACGAACCTAGTAAAATATCTAGGTCTAATCCTAGATAGCACTTTCTTACTTGGAACCAACACTTATAAAAGTGACCAACAAATGTAAAATGTCTCTCATTTTAGGGAGATGTGCATTTGGGAAAACATGGGGATTAAAACCGATGGTCCACTGGATATATTCGGCAATAACAAGACCCATGATAACTTAGGAAGCGGTTGTTTGATGGCCAAAAAAGTAAACCAGAAAACACCCTTCAATACCCTCTAAGAAGTAAAGAGGCTGGCATGCCTTTGTATTACAGGAGCACTGAGAAGTACACCAACATGAGCCTCCATGGAAACCATTCCAAACCTTCCGCCTTCCTAGTCATAAAGAAGAAGGCCAGAATGAGTGCATACAGGCTGGATCATCATATGACACTCCGCCTAACCTTTAACATACTCTTTCAGTTTAGCTGCATCTGGAACGAGGTAAATAGGGAGGTAGATAAATACTTGCTTAGCGGTCTCGTTATGGTATACGGATGAATCTAAAACTAACAAGGGAACTAATATTGCAAATGCAATATTAGAGCCTTTGGTTTTCCGCAGCCTTGTTCAATTATTCGTTAGTAATTTAGTAAACACGGCTTGCGTGAAAATATGCGCAACAAATACCTCCTAAATTCTGTTAGGGAAAATAGAATTTTTCATGTTATCCCCAAGCGCCACTGGTAAATTTCTTTCCATTCTACCTCTTTGAGGCTTATGTAAAAATGGGGCATCTAAACCTATCAATATCTGATAGACCGTATATTTAAGACTATTCAAACTAAAATAAATTATAGCAGGTTCTTTTCTCCTTCTTCTCCTATAATACTTTTATCTGAAAATTATTTAGTAATATTAGTTCTAAAATTTGTGTGTTGGATTTGATTTGAATTTTTCAGAAATTAATTTTTTGGCTATAATTGAATTATCTAGCCGTAATGTATAATAAAATTAATAATATTACCATGTTAATATTTTGAAATAATATATCTTACTAAGACATGAACCCCTATAATATATACATAATCCCATAGTATTTGCATTTTAATTAATAATTTTCGTAATACATTTTTTTAATTATTGTAACAAATTATTTGGTTACTATTTCTAGCTATTAGTGAAAGGCATCAGGTCAAACTTCTCAAAGACTTAATTATTACAACATAAATAATTATTTAATTTTGACAATAAACCTATGTAACCTTGCTCTAGGCGCACTAATAATTTACACATAGTATATTAAGGATAGTGGGCCATAAATAAATGTTAAAAAATTGTTAGTTTATTTAAAAATGAAAAGATATTGAATATATTTTGATTGAGAAACGAGACATTTAAAATTTAAATTATTTAAATGCAGACAATGTTGTAACTATTGTTAGAAAATTAACATTGTTTTAATCCTTAAGGTACATTTACATCTGATATTTATTGCGAGAGATTTATGTCTGATAGTTGTTTAGTCCAGTGTAAACATACAAAAATTTGTCGGAGATATGAAGTGTTTGCCAACATGTATCGACACTTATTTGAGAACTAATATAAACACACTTCTTATTTATAAGTTATCATTTCCGACTCGTCTTATAGAAGTTGAGAAAGTTGAATAGTAAACTACTTTTGTGATTAGTGTCGTAACTGTCGTATAATATATCGCGCACAATGGATGAAAAGAAATGGTTAGAAAATCAGTTTGAAGAATTAATAAATATTTATTATAACCAGCTGAACTTCTACAAAACTCTGAGCGAAACCCAAGTAACACACAAAGTTATAAAATGTTATAATTAGTATAATTAGTTAAAACATTACAAAACACACGTAGACGACAAGTAAATAACTTAAATTTTTATAACTGATATACAACTTTTTAATAGTAGAGAAACTAATAGTACGACGTTTTCGTTCGACTTTGTTGAGTAAGATTTAACTTACCAAAAGCTTGGAGAAATATTAGGGTAACTTTTATACCAAAACCTGGGAAAATGGGACAGGAAGTGGCAAAGTCCCTAAGACCAATAAGTCTTATGTTCTTTGTACTTAAGACTTTGGAAAAACTGCTAGATAGGCATATTAGAGATGAAATATTGGTTCAGAGGCCAATATACCAAGACCAATACGCCTATAGTACAGGGAAATCAACTGAAACAGCTCTCCATCAATTAATAAAAAGGGTGGAGAACACACTGGAAAACAAGGAGGTAATGCTGGGAGCATTATTGGATATCGAGGGCACATTTGACAATACCTCCATTGAATCGATCATTAGATCTCTCAAACACAGAGGAATCGAGGACACATACGTGTCCTAGATCGACTCTATGTTAAGGGAGAAAACTATACACACAACCCTTATGGGAGAGACAACTTAAGGGGGAAGTAAAAAATCTCGGGGTTATGATTGACTCGAGACTTACCTGGAACCAGCATCTAGAAAAAACTACAAGGAGAGCGGAAACCTTGTTAATGATGGCAAGGCGATCCTTTGGAAAAAAAATGAGGGTTAAAACTAGACATGGTATATTGGCTTTATAACATGGTGGTGAGATCGATAATAACATACGCAGCTTTGGTGTGGTGGCCAAAGACACAGCAAAGGAAAGCAATAACGAGGCTAAGCAAGGTACAAAGACTTTCCTGCCTCGGAATAACGGGGGCAATGAAAACAACCCCCACTGCTGCAATGGAAGCACTAATAGGACTCCCACCTCTTCATTATGTGATAAAAGGGGAGGCAAGATTAGGTGCTTACAGATTAGGGAATACACTGGGAAATCTTGACATTAGGCCAGGTCACATAAGTATCTCAAGGTTAGTGACAGGAGACGTGCTAGACATGAGATCATACCACATAACCAAGAGGTACTCTTTTAATACTCTATTTGAGAGTTTAATACAGGAAAGAGCGGTGATCACTATAAGGGAGGGAGCACAATACCCAAGGAATAAACCTGGAATAAACAGGAATAAACCTGGTATATAGACGGGTCTAAGACTGCGGAAGGCGCTGGGGCAGGAGTATTCTCCAAAAACCCTGATACTAACAATAGCTATGCTATAGGAATACATTCCTCGGTATTTCAGGCCGAGGTATACGCAATTTTGCAATGTGCGAAAATGAACAATGAAAAAGCTGTTGAAAATCAGCATATTCAAATAACGTCAGACAGCCAAGCGGCACTTAAGGCCATATCGAGTCAGAAAGTTACGTCGAGGCTGGTATGGGAATGCACCGAAGAACTAAGAACACTGGCAGACCGAAATAGAGTAAAACTATTTTGGGAGCCAGGTCACCAAGGGATCGAAGGCAACGAAAAGGCTGACGAACTTGCAAAAAGAGGATCAGAAGAAACACCGGAAATAGACACAACCCCAGGAGTACCAAAAAGTACAGTCTGGGTTTTATAAAAGACTGGATTCGGGAACAACATATCAACTATTGGGGAAGCACCCCAAAACATGTACATGAAAAGCCTTCATAGGCAGACCATGTCCCAAAAGAACTGGAGAACTACTCTTAATGAATAAGAACCAGTTGAAAGTGATAACAGCGTTCATGACTGGGCACGCCCCAGTAAAGGGACACTTGAACAAAATTGGCATGTACAATGGGGAACTCATGAGCCGACTATATGTCACAAGAAACCAGAAACGGCCAAACACATGTGCAAATGCGAAGCTCTAGATCACAAAAGACAGGCTCTTTTTGGACAAACCCAAGTTGATCCAACAACGTATAGAACCCACTCACCCAAGGATCTGTACAAACTTGTATAAGGTACATAGGTGACAGAGTGGGTGCTATGAACTAACATGGGGTAAAACACAATAAGCCAATAGGCTTCAGTGTTATTCGGAGACACATAGTCAGACGAGCCCAGGAGAAAGAAAAAAAAAAGATTTAACTAGAGTTGTAACAACGTTAATTTATAAGAAACGTAACTAAAGTAATATTACACAGCACCTTGCAGCGTGCTGCAGTCGTCATAAGTAAAAATACGATTAAAAGAAGAAAATAAAATAGTCCAGAAATATCAGGAAATATCATTTCTTGTCAAGAAAAATCTAGGCAGTTCGAGAAGGTTCGAGAATAGTCAAGCAAGCTATATAAGTGGATGATCCTGACGTCAGTAGTCAGTTTTATGATAAACATTATACGTTAATGTTGTATAGTTATTGTAAAAGTTGAGATACTAAAAACCTGCGTTGTTTTAAGTTGTTTTAAAATGTACAATTTATATGTAGTTGTTATAACGTTTCTATAACGTTTGAATTACAGCTACTTATTATAGATACATTAATGCCGTTGTAAACGGTAGTTACTATTAAGTTTATCCAGAAAATTAGTATATGGTTAATAAAACTATTACAAACTGCTTAAGTGGTTCTTTTGTTTTAAATTATATAATACACTGTTAGAAGTTGTACAATGGTCAAATGTGTATATTATTCTAGGGTGAATGAGAGCAATGAGGGCAATGAGAAAGAGAACATAACAGTTTTCATGAACTTTAATGCACATGGAAAAATGTGTCCACTTGTCGTTGTGTTTCCATATGTATGTTCGTCCTCCACGATCACTGATAGAAAGTATGCCACCAAAATGGACCTTAGGGAGATCTGATAGTGGATGGATGACTGGAGAAGTTTTTTTCGAATATATTTCCAATGAATTCAATAAGTGGCTCACCGAAGAAAATATTTCAAAATCAACTATTTTATTCATCGATGGACATAAGAGTCATATTTATAACTCTACCATTTAGTGAATTTTGTGACAAGAACAATATCATTCTTTATGCACTCCTTCCTAACAACACTCATTTGCTTCAGCAATATGTATTGTTTACATCATATTTATGAAATTGTTTTTAAATAAACTAATATTGATTAATAAAACTAAACTAATGTTGATAAAAATGCAATATTTGCTGACACATAAATGTTCGGACACGTTAGTAAAACAAATAATAGCAAGCAATGGAAACAAAAAAAAGTGTTTCTATTTTGACATTTTAACTTGAGAATTAATTCGATTATCAATTGGCTCCAAAATGTCGCGTGGTAAAGCAACAAATGGTGCAATTAGAGAATTAATAGTAAAACTGTTTAAACAAGGAAAAACCTTTCGGGATATTGCTAAACAAATAAATGTCGCAAAGTCCACGGTGTCAGATATTGTGAAAAAATATGGAGAAACGGGTTCAACTCAAATTTCAAGACATGGTGCTGGTCGGCGGGAAATAACAGCAAAATGGAATGAAGAAATAATTGGAAATGTTTCACGAGAAACGTGTCGTCGCTGGATCCATAAATCTGGTTTACATTTTTATAAGGTATGTAGGTTACGTTTAAGGAAAATCTCATATTTATGCAGTGAAATCATTGGTTTAGGCAAAAGAAAAGCCGTTGCTGACGGAAAAATAAAAGAAAAGACGATTAGCGTGGGCAAAGGAACGGGCAATGTGGACTTTTGAAGACTGGAAAAGAAGCATTTTTAGCGATGAATCAAAATTTGATGTTTGCGTGGGTGAACATCGATCACGTGTTATAAGAAACAAAAATAAAGCCTTTCACAAAGACTGCCCAAAAAAAAAAAAATTAAAATTTCAGGTGTTATGGTATGGGGAAGCATGTCTGGTTTCAGTGTTGGAAAACTGCACTTTATAGACGGAATTGTAAACGCAGAAAAATATCAGAACATTCTTGAAACCAATTTGTTAGTGTCAATTCCAATTTTATCACCTGATGGAAACTTTACTTTTCAACAAGATGGCGCCTCCTGCCATACAGCCAAGACCACAAAAAAGTGGCTGCAGGACAACAATATTTCCGTCCTTGACTGGCCCTCCAGCAGCCCTGATCTAAATATAATCGAAACTGTATGGCACAAGATGAAGCAGCAATTAAGAAATGATCTATGATCTAAAATTGCAAAATATATGGGATTCTTTTACCGCGGAAGATTGCGAAAAGCTTGTTAAAACTATGCCTAATAGAATAAAAGCTGTTATTAAGGCAAAGGGAGATGCAACCAGCTATTGATGTGATTCCGAACATTTATGTGTCATTATTATTAACTATTCATTATTATTAACATTCGCTTAGTTTTATTGATCAATATCAGTTTATTTGAAAACAATATCATAAATATGATGTAAAACAATACATATTATGTCTTATAAATGAAAAACACGATATTGAATCCCTTAAGGAAATTTACAAACTTTTACGAAAAATCAGTTGATGTCCGAACATTTTTGTGTTAGGGCTCGTATTATGGCCCAAAATGCGACTTTTGATATTTCGCTATTTAACTGTCGGATTACCGAAAAACATTTTTTTCTAATTTTTTATTTATAGGTAAAATTTTTTTTTAATGAATTGTTTTCATTAAACCAAATTACTTAATTTGGAATTTGGATAACCTTGCATCTGACAATCTAATAATATATTAGTTAACATACATAGAGAGATTTATAAAAAAAATCATTAATCATTGTTTCCAAAAACTTTTTTATTTATTTATTTACTTATTTGTGTGGCAACAGAGTGTGTGTGTGTCTTATTACATCACATTACATTTGCGTTGGCTGACACTTCAATTTTGCATCGTAACGTCGATAGATACAAGTATAATAATTGAAAAAATAAACAAAATAAAGGTTACGTGTCAAAGAGGAATATACTCATTTTACCCTTGTACTAAAAAGTACAAGGTATTCTTGTTTGTGCCTTTTTTAAATTAATAAATAGGAAAATATTTTTAATAATATCATTTATCATATTTTTAATTTATACTAAGGGCCGATCTTTTTACTTCTGAGTAAAATTATCCATAGGGTTACTTGACAGATTAGCAAACTATAGCTTATAGCCTAACACAAATACCTATTTATAATAAATAATATGGATACTGACAGTAGTGATGATTTTGATAATACTTCGCCAGAGATATTGGAAAAAGCTGATAATTTCAAGAAAAAAAGTATGAATTGGCATACAAAAATTCATGGAATGGAGAAGAAATACAAAAATAAAATATTTTTTGGAAAGTGTACTTTTAGTACACTTTGAAGAGCTGTCGAAAACTTTAAAGGCATCTACACTTTGGCAACAATATTTAATGTTGCGAAGTACTATCAGTATAGAAAATAACATTGATATATCTCCACGTATCAAAAATTACGTTTATTTTTGAAAAGAAAGTCCGACAAGTACATCCCCAAAAAATAGAACATATTGACAACCGACCAATTGCAGAGATTTTTAAACGAAGCTCCAGACAAGGAATACCTACTAATAAAGGTAAGTTTATTTAGAAGGAACTATTTTTAGAATTTCTTCCGCTTTTTTCATCGAAATAACATAGCTTTTTGTAATTAGTGGGTGCTTTAGTTGTTCTATCTTTGCTTAGTAGCGTGCACGGTCTGAAAAATTTTCTCAGTGTTTGTTAAACTTGTTTTTATTTTTTGAGGTTTCTGTTAAATTTTGATTTGTATTGTACGAGATAGCTTTCTGGAGGTAAATGTAGATGCTAATTGCAGGTTAATGATGATATTCACATTAATAAAGAAATTTCAATAAATAATGAAATTCAGAATAATGATGAAGTACAATTAAATGCAGTACAAATTAATGACGAAATACGCATTATTAATGCAATTTATACTAATGATAATCAAGGTGAAACACAATCTTGGGAATTCAAAAATCAGGATTTACATATTCAAGTTCAACAGGTCATTTTAAATATGTTTGCTTTTCTTAAATCAGAAAATCCAAATATTTCACAAGCAGATGCAGTTAAAAATATGTAAGTTAACAAAAATTCCCTTTTCCACATTTTATTTCGTTATTAACCGAGGCGTTGTGATTAAACACAGTGAAAAAAGAAAACGTATCGTCAGCTCTCAGATAGATGTGATTCTACGAACGGTTTACAACACGTATAAAGATACAACCAAGTCCCAATCTTAGAGATATTTTTTAGAAAATTACAAGATTTTGAAGATTTTAAATATTAGAATCACTACAAATTTTAATAACTTGTGGTTTTTAAGTTAGATAGTAGAATGTGCATTATGGAATCGCGTCGAATTATGGAATTACGTCAAATTTATTAATGGTAAATTTTTAAATTTAGAAATAGCAATATAAATATAGTTTATTTAGATGAAACATCGTGCGACACTCATAATGTCCTTCAACGTGGTTGGGCAGACGATTCACAAAATTGTGTTTTAAGTGCACCATGGTTTCCCCCTCGAGGGGAAAATATGAATTTTGCTCAAGAGTAAAGTACGTTTATTTTTGACAAAATCAAAAATTTTCATTAAGAAAAGTTGATTAGAATTGAATATTACATTCAAATATGCAATTACACCGATCTATCTGAAAAACAGATTTTATTTTTTATAAACTCTACACTCTACACATTGATTGTAAATATCTGAAAACGTTATAAATTACGTTAGCTACTATAAATATGATACGCTTTCCTTTTGTTGATGTTTGTGAAGAATTTAGCAAATTTCTTAATGAAAATTTTCGATTTTGTAAAAAATAAACGTACTTTACTCTTGAGCAAAATTCATATTTTTTGACAACCCTCGTATACGGCTTTAAAAATTTGATATCTGATGACTGTATTTTAAGTTTTGGGTCATGCAGGACTTTTTATCAAGAATAACTTTTTTTCCTAAAATCAATAAGAAAAATGTTTTCCATATGGTTCCAACTTATGTAGACACACTGTATAACGCATCTTGTAAAAAAATGCATTGTTAAGCAGATTTTGTTCTATGAACTAATTCGATAAATCTAGCCATTTTCGATATACAGAGTGGTCCACTCAAAAGAGTTTCACCCTGTTATTTGGCATTATTCATTACATTTTAAGAACATCAATTCATCACTGCAGCGAGAGACTGTCACTTTCAGGCCTGCCAGAGGATGTCCAAAAGGCTGCATACTTTCACCCCTAATGTGGACTATTCTGGTGGATAGCCTGCTAGACGATCTCTCCCGACAAAGGGTGGATTTCCAATGCTATGCGGACGATCTGGTTATCATAATTAGGGGAAAGTTCGAAGAGGTATCTCTAACATCCTTCAATAAGCTCTTAGTGTGATCAACAGATGGTGTGAGAGGGAGCAAATGTCTGATAACCCCCCGTAAAACTGTTATTGTTCCCTTCACCAAGAGAAGAAAGCTCGAAAATCTACCTTGGCTGGGGAAACCATTCCTTTTGCGGAGGAGGTGAAATATCTGGGAATCATCCTAAATAAGAAACTCACCTGGAACCCCTAATTGGATAAAACCATCAACATAGCCAGATTATCCCTCTGGACCCTTAGAAGGATATGCGGCAAAGCATAGGGGATCGGTACTCAACTGATCTATTAGATTAACCAAACAGTAGTAAAACCCATGGTTACGTACGGCTCTGTCGCCTGGTGGGACAAGGGACTCCAACGGACGGCCAGAGCAAAGCTGGCTGGAATACAGCGGCTTGCGTGCCCTCTCCACATTCTGCTGGAAAGGGAGGTCAGAGTGGTCTCCTACAGGCTCCTCAAAGTGGGTAGTCAATGTTATGAAGAACTGCGATGGGACAAGACGGGGCTGATGAGTAAAATTGATAACCACCTCATCCTGGGCATGGTCTCGGACTCGCTAGTTCCCCGACAGCACATAGAAAAGCCATACAGCGTCCTCATTCTGGAGAGAGACTCCCAGGCAGACTTTGCGTTGTACACGGACGGCTCCAAAACTAAAAAAGGAGTAGAAGCAGTTTTCGGCCAGAGGCCTAGAGTTGACATATCAATAAACCTAGGCTCTCTAGCCACGATCTTCCAAGCAGAAATGATTGCTATAGAATTGGGAGCGAGAGAGTTGGTTAATTTTCTTCCCGCAAACAAGACTATAAAGATCTTTTCAGATAGCCAGGCAGACCTTAAGGCCCTGAGCTCAAATCGAGTTGACTCAAAGCTGGTTTGGAACTGTTTAAATACCATAGAGTGCCTCGGTGCCCGGAACAAAGTTACCTTGATCTGGGTTCCGGGACACAGTGATGTGGAGGGCAACGAAAAAGCCGACGCACTTGCTAAAACAGGAATCGAATCTGTGTTCATAGGACCAGAACCATTCCTGAGCATTGCAAAAAGCACTGCCAAAGGAATTATCTCAAAATGGATGGAGGGTGCAACACTCACGAACTGGAGAGATACCCCAGGGCTAACCCATTCCAAGGCGTTTATAACCAACCCTTCTATGAACGCCTCTGCTTAGATCCGATAATGGAGTAGGAAAGATCTACGCATTTTCACTGGACATGATTGGACACTGCCGTGTGGGCAACCACATGAGAAGGATAGGTCTGCAACAAAAATCGGACTGTCGATCACATTTTATGAACCTGCTTAGCTCTGGAAAGAACCAGGTTCCAGATCTTCGGATTTACCCGACTGGAGCCTACCGACTTCAAAAAAGTCTCACCCAATTCAACCATGACCTTTATCAAAAGGTGTGGCTTGTACGGTGAACTATAAGTTAGTCATGAGCCACAATAGACCCAGTGGAAGGCGATGAGATCATCCCACTCATTTTCAACCTTACCTAACCTAACCTACATTTTAAGAAAACACTAAAACAGATAGATTTTTATTCCAAATTTAACACATTTTTACAATACAGACATCCGTCATGTGTCAAACCCCTTCTATCCACTTCTCCAACACCTTAATTTTAAATGATGAATGTACCATGGACGGCACATCATTGAAAAGGTAATTTTATGGGAAAGTCAGAAATATGACTGTTTATAGCGATAATTTTAGCTCATTCTATTGGGATAAAAAATCACATATTATAAAGAGTGACACTTAGTTTGAAAGATAATTTTATTACTAATTCAATACACCACCTATCATCAATATAAATATTTCCATATTGCACTTGCAACAAAATAAAATTAGTAATAATGTTTAAAATAATTTATGACTAATTTTCAAACCATTGCAAGTGCAATATGGAAAATATTTATAATAATGTTATGTAGTGCATTGAATTAGTAATTAAATTTGCTTTCAAATAAGGTGTCACACTTTATAATACGTTACAGTTTTTTAGCTTGATTAAAAGTATTGCAATAAACAGTAATATTTCTAAACTCCCCATAAAATTATCTTTTTAATGATGTTCCATACATGGTACATTACCTATTTAAAACTAAGGTGTTGGAAAAGTGCAAGGGAGGAGGTTGACACATGTCAGATGTCTGTACTGTAAAAATGTGTTCAATTTGGAATTAAATTTTACCTGTTTTAGCATTTGCTTAAAATCCAATGATTAATAACGAAAAACAGGATGAAACAGTTTTGAGTGACCCACTCTGTATATCAAAAATGGCTAGATTTATCAAATTAGTTCATAGAACAAAATCTGCTTAAAAATTCATTTTTTACAAGAAAGATCCTCCCATCGAAAATAAATTGTTAAGCGAAGCGCCATCTACATATTGACCTAATTAAAATTAATTTATATCTTAAACTGAAGCTCTCTTAGTGTTCTGTGAATTGGCTTTTACACAATTAAAATATCTCTATTTCTTACCAAAATATCTGGCCTGGTAGTTTTTATTGGTACACCCTTTATATTCAAACCTCGATTCCTCGACAGATGGTTCAGATTTAGATTCGGATTAACTTTCTTATTTTTTATTATTGGTAATCCCAGAGTCATCAAATTCATACATTGTTAACATTTTATTAGTTTGTATTCATTTATTTCTTTTAAAAACATTTTTCTGAATTATTTTATAGTTTTGTTTTATTTGCAAATAATTTATTTTCTTTTATGATTTTTGCTTTGAAATTTAACCTAAAAATAACCCTATGGAACTTACATCATAATCATAAAATAACCACAATATATTCCCTGAGAGGATATATTTAAGAAACTAACTTTTATTATGCTTTTGTTCAATTGTAATTCACCCATTTCGCCTTCCGCCATTCCGTTTTTCATTTTTACGAGGTTGTCAACATAGTTGTCAAACCTCTCTTTAAAATATCCCAGCAATTGTATGCCATTGTATGGATGGTATCGAGCTCACATACTTTGATTTTCTTTTACTATACGGAGAATGGTCGTACTGCGCAGCTTTCTGAGTGCCTTTTAAACTCCGCCATTTTGAACCCTTATTACGTGTTGCCTACATCTTGGCGCAATATTTTTAATAGGTGCGTTTTAATCATCCGCTTCTGCTTCGGAATTGTCAGTTTTCTTGTTTTAATCTGACAGGTTAAAACGACTAAACCGACAATTCCAGAAGCAAAGGCGGATGATTAAAACGCACCTGACAGTTTGCTTGCTGCTGTCAGTGTCAGTGAATATTATTTTTGGAGTCACAGTTTATTGCTAAAGAATCAGTTAGCTCACTCGGGCCAGTTGAATGTTCTAAAATAACATCCACTCCAAGGATACAAATTCAGGATACGCAGAAGACTGCTGTTTTATTATAGGCGGTTGTCATATATTGTATTATCCGTGGTGTTGCGCAGTATATAAACTGGAACATTGAGATCAAAAGTGCCGACGCAGAGTGAGCGATCTGATTCTTTAGCTATAAACTGTGTCATAGGAATCAAAATGGCCGCGCCCTATGTTGGGCATGTCGGACCTCTCTCTTGCCCCGTATAGTAATCAAAGTATGTGGGGTGTACGCACATACTTTGATTTTCTTTTACTATACGGAGAATGGTCGCACTGCGCAGCTTTCTGAGTGCCTTTTAAAAGGAGATAGAAAACTCCGCCATTTTGAACCCTTATTACGTGTTGCCTACATCTTGGCGCAATATTTTTAATAGGTGCGTTTTAATCATCCGCTTCTGCTTCGGAATTGTCGGTTTTCTTGTTTTAATCTGACAGGTTAAAACGACTAAACCGACAATTCCGGAAGCAGAAGCCGATGATTAAAACGCACCTGATATTTTGCTTGCTGCTGTCAGTGTCAGTGAATATTATTTTTGAAGTCACAGTTTATTGCTAAAGAATCAGGTAGCTCACTCGGATCAGTTGAAAGTTCCAAAATAACATCCACTCCAGGGATACAAATTCAGGATACGCAGAAGACTGCTGTTTTATTATAGGCGGTTGTCATATATTGTATTATCCAAGTTGCACAGTGTATAAACTGAAACATTGAGATCCAAAGTGCCGACGCAGAGTCAGCGATCTGATTCTTTAGCTGTAAACTGTGTCACAGGATTCAAAATGGCCGCGCCCTATGTTGGGCGTGTCGGACCTCTCTCTTGCCTCGTATAGTAATCAAAGTATGTGATCGAGCTAGACAAAAACAAAATAAGATGTTTAAAATAACTCTAATCTCATGAAAGTTTATGGAAACTGGCAACATTGCTTTCATCTTATTGAGATGGTGGCTCCAAATAGTATGGTGAGGAACTAAACGTGTTACCAGTGCCGTGCATTTAAACGATTTATCTTACATATTAATTTATCTATGGGCTGCACCCTCGTGCGTCAGACTTCTGTCTTCACTTTTCCACTGCACTTGATATTTAATTTCAATATTCTTCTCCAATTATTACACTGATTATTTTGTATAATTTTGTATACTTTTTAAAGTCACTTTTATAATAGATATTTTGTGATTTTTATGGGACTTCTGAACTCCCGATTCGGAGACCGCCATTTTAATGTTGCCACGACGGAGTCCGAATCGGAAGTCCGGCTTGAATGTAATGTTAAGTCAAACGTCAAACTTCAATTCATTTGATTCTTCTTGTTAAATTTGAATTATGTAAACCATGCAAGATTCCGCCCGACTGAAAGACGTTTGTAAGACGCCTTAAAGACGTCATTAAACTTTTCACATTAATATATGGAATTGACAAGACTTCTTTAAGACGTCTTAAGAACGTCTTTGAGCTCTCACATTAATACGTCTGAATTATGACTTTTACCAGACGTCTCATAAGACGTCTTAACAACGTCTTAGACCAAACCAAGACACAAAAACGACGTCTTTCAGACGTTGTGTGCTATCTGAAAAATGTATCTGTCTAAATAACGGCGTATAATGCCGTCCAATTTATAATGATTCGATTGCCTTTTAACTAATAATTTCTGGCATATGATATATTTTTAAAAGTATTTATAAAAATAATAAATTTATAAAATGAGGTATCTACCCCTATGGCGGATCAAATAAAATTGTCGGTAAAAATTCGGAACGATTTTTATATTCTGCTATTGATAATGGAAGCACTATACCTAATTATTAATTTAATTTATTTAATTTTAATAATATAAACGGTACGCCCATGTGCGCGGCCCCTTTGAAGTCGGCTAGGTCGGTTATTATGCCGTGTTGGATTGTGTCTAGAAAGATTGAGTGTTTGTGATGTCAGTTAATTACTATTAGATATGTAACAATTCAATTTTTACATATTTAGGTAAGTAGTCTCAATATTTTGTGATGCCAGTTAAATTAATAATAATATTAATAGTATGTAATACTATTTTTCTACACCCGTATTATAATAATGCACTTATATGCCCATAATCCGTTTTATAATGATACCCATTATGATACAGATTTTTAATCAATTAGTCGCGTCAAAGTAGGACTAAAAACGCAGAAACTTCGAACTTTGGTCGGAAAGGTCCGATTGGGCTATTTTTTCTGCAAAATGTTCATTGAGACATCAGATTCAAACTTCACTAAAATCTAGATGCCGCTCGGCCTCCCTCCCGCCCCAAATTCACCCCAATTGGGGGGAATTCTCGGCTTTTTTCAACAAGCCACATACTTTCTAAAACTGCAGTCCCAAGCGGGGCAAATGTTCCACTCGGGGGGTTTGAAGTGCCCTGAATCCACTATTTGGGTTAGGTCGCCTTTGCGACCTTCCCAGGGGCGTGTGACAGGGCGTCTGGGGGTCCAAAATATGAGATGTCCGTGGAAATGTGTTTGGGCTGCCAAGTTGCGTCAGGGGGGTTTAGAAGGGCGGAGATCTCAATTTCATCGAGAATTAAGCCTTTTTAAGCCATCAGAGCGGGATTGAATTTTAGGACACAGAATTGGTACGCGATAGTGTTATAAAACTACAAACTCTATATTCCTGTGACCCAACCAGGGGTGTCCGAAAGGGGTGCCGGGGCCCAAAATATAATTAAATATAAAACTACAATTACCTAAAATATTTCTCATTCACCTGCACAATTCAACAACATAAGCGCAACTAATTGTTAAATCAACAACAACAATATTTTTTGTTTCTTTTTTGTTTCAGCATGACAACGCTAAGAAACCGA
Organism: Psylliodes chrysocephalus; assembly: GCA_927349885.1. NCBI lineage: Eukaryota > Metazoa > Arthropoda > Insecta > Coleoptera > Chrysomelidae > Psylliodes > Psylliodes chrysocephalus. The sequence goes on along the minus strand of OV651822.1, from coordinate 22,421,835 downwards.
ACCTAGGCCAATTAGAGAAACTGAAAAATTCATACATAACTATTTCATTAAAATAATTTTAATATTTTCCAGAAAGAGACAAACCTAATATGGACAATTTATTGGGGACGATTTTCAAGGTCACTGAAACAGATGATTTGTTGGAAGAAGCTGAACAAGAAGATGGAAGAACACAACACGATGGAATATGAATTTGTTGTAGAAAAAAGAAAAAAATTATATTATTCTGTAAGAATTGTTTTGTTGAAATGTCAAATTTTTCTATCACACCAGGCTACATTAAATGTTCATGAAAAAATCTAATTCCATTTCACGTTGAAGTATTTCTTTTTCAATTCCATATTCACCGCAACCGTTTTACCAGCCTCAAAAGGTTAGCTCTCCGGCCAGGTGAGTTATATCAATTTTATGTAATGAAATCAAATCGAATCGTCCTAGGTGAACATGATAGTTTCGGCCCCTCAGGACGCTTGTTTGTGCAGTCCTGGGGCTACATGCTTGCAACATAAAATTACACCCTTAAAAACCCTCATTATGCCGTCATCAACTTTATATGAGAAAATTGAATTTTACGAGAAATTAAATTTGGCCCCCCTATCAGCCATATCTAGGTTAGTCAGAGACTCAAAAAGACCAAGAAGTATACTCGGTGGAGAAATTATATCAATTTTACATTTTTATATCAAATAAAATCAAATCTCATATTTTGGGCCCAGCACCCTGTTCGGACACCCCCCCCCCCCGGTTGGGTCACAGGATGACAGGCTGCCCAAATTTAGATTTGTTTGGTTTATCACACTAGCGCGTACCAATTCTGTGTCCTGAAATTCAATCCCGCGTGATCATGATATTTGAGACCCCATGAGCCCCTTTTTATATGACCCTGAGGGCTTGAAAAGGCTTAACTCTCGATGACATTGAGATCTCCGCCCTTCTAAACTCCCCTAGCGCAATTTGGGAGCCGAAATACATTTCCACGGACATCTAGTATATTGGACCCCCAGTGGCCCTGTCACCCACCCTTGGGAAGGTCGCAAAGGCGACCTGACCCAAATAATGGATTCAGGGTACTTTAAAACCCCCGAGTGGAACATTTACCCCGCTTGGGACTGCAGTTTTATGAAGTATGCTCCTTTTGTTGAAAAAAGCCGAGAATTCCCCCCAATTGGGGTGAATTTGGGGGAAGGGAGGCGGAGCGGCATCTAGATTTTAGTGAACTTTGAATCTCATGTCTCAATGAACATTTTGCAAAAAAAATTAGCCCGATTGGACCTTTCCGACCAAAGTTCGAAGTGAAAACCTACTTTGACGCGACTAAATAGAAACCCATAATTTTTCAATTAAGCATGTTGTGCATTTGACGTTTGTCCTAGGTTCCTATGTAATTGTTTAAGTTGTCAAAATTAGTACGTATTAAATTTTCGTAGATAGCTAAACTTCGATAATTATATTATCAAAATGTCTGATATCAGCGATATAGAAGACTTACCATTGACTCCTCCTCCTCCACACATATCGGAGAAAGCAGAAAATGCAGTACAAAATATTTTGCCCCAAAAATCTATGGTAATATCAATTCCCGAGGTAATACCATTAATTACAATTTTGTAGAATTTTTTATAGAAATACGAGTAATTACTGTTATTGTGTTCAATACAAATATAAATATAATATTTATAGTTCTTGATTATTTATCGGGTGTAGAAAAAATATCGTATGCAACTCTCATGTAATGGTTATTAAATGATCGTTGCATAATATACTATTATCTTTTACACATTTATTAACACCTATTTTTATTTTTATTTGTAGACCTGATGATGGTGTACGGTCGAAACCGGTTGTCATAATTTTTTGAATAAATATTTTTATCTGCAATTAATTTCGTTCATTTTCTATTTAAAATGACCACATTAGAGCAGTTTGATACTTTTCTTCAGTTGATAATTATATCCTTGACGCCTATACTTGAAAACATTGTAGCGCATGGTATTGTAGAAAATACAAGATTATACCAAAATTAATATGATAAAATGCAAATTCATTTGGATGGGTTCATTCGGTTCATTATATATTATGGTATAGATAAATTCTTTTCTCGTGTTTAAACTTTATGCTAATTTTATAATAATTATCATTTTTATTTTATTTTCAGACTATGACAAATTACTTTAAATTTTACACGATGCTTACATAAGACGTGTTAACGAACTAAGAAGAGGTAGAGAAATATATTAGGTTTTTTAGAATTTTGAAATAAATATGCGAATAATAGAGATGGAGGCGTCCTACTGGATGAATATTTTACCCCAGTATAGGTATCAATCAGTATTGGCACTCTGAGGCGGCACGTTTGAACTTTAAAAGTAGAAATTTTAGTTGACACTTGACGTTTTCAGGTTATGAAAAGTTTTCTTTACACGGACTTGGTTATACCTGGTTAGTTGAATTTTTGTTCTGTTGCTTTTCAAATTCGTGTGTATCAGCGAGATGAGAGATACCTTTATAGAGGGTGAGATTACAGAACGTCTGCAACTTTGCAGATCTGCAAATATGGCGGCAACTTTGAAAATCTGCAAATATGACTGACTTACACATGCAAGTAACAAGTTTTCGTATTCCAAATTTGGGTTTAGTGTTGTTGGGGGTAATAAACCACAATAAATATTGCGAATTTGCAGATATTTTTTGGAATACTTGCATTTGTAAGTCCGCCATATTTGCAGATCTGCAAAGTTGCAGACATTCTGTAATCTCACCCAGAGACAACGGTTGAAGAACTTAACTACTTTGAAGAAGAAAATCGATTAGATATCAGGCCAGTCATCGCAAATGTTATCGAAATAATTTTTGTAATACATTCACAGCTTAAAAATTGAAAATTTGTTATTTTGATAGTGGATTTAGATTAAAAATACCACAAATACACTTCAGTGTGTGTTTTATCCTTATTTTTACGTACTATTGCTCGTTTTATAAGGAGACATTGGAATAAATAGAGTACTAGAAGTAATCAAGCTAAAAAGGTGTGTTTTAAAAAGAAGATGCATTGCATTCGACTGATTTATGTTTAATATGTTTTTGTAAAGTATTTCCAACATGCCAGTTACTTGAATGGTTGTAAATTGTAAGAGTATAAGTGGTAGAAACTGATCTAGTGCTTTGTGCTTCCTTGTTTTTTTGTTGGTGTACATGTACATGATTTATCAGCCAAAAGCAGAATGCAATATTTCTCTGCAAAATGTAAACATCGCTACAAGGAAAATTGTTCATGTATAAATTCAACAATTAAATCAAAATATATTGTTTTTAAAGGACTTATATCAACTATTATGTAAATTATAAATATTATAATATAAGTATTTGTAACAAAATAATAGTTGTGTATTAATAAACCTGTTGCTACTCCAAAAAATATATTGTTTATTGATTATCAGGTATCAAAAATATGTGTACCTATAGGAATTTGTTGAAATGTTCTATTGCTCTTAATCTTTTTAATAGGTTCGTATTATAGTTGTAAATAAAAATCAACACTTTTTATCCGTCTATTTAACACATCGAGATAGAATAAAGTGGAGACGACATAAACACTATTTTGCAATATGAAAAAATGGACGCACTTCAAGTGACGGAAAAGTGTAATCAAAATGGCGACTTGAGTCGTACTTTGATTTATTTGAAGTCAATAATTTTATATTTAAAGACTGACGAAATGAAAATAATTTTACATCATTTATATGGAGCTATTTAACGAAAAATGGTATTTATTCTCACCAAAACTAACTAGCTACACTATCTCGAGTTTGACATTGACGTAAAAATGTAATACAAAAGTGAGGACAATTTAGCATCGTCATAGCATCTCCTCCTTATTCTATCTCAATGATTTAACACTTACAAACATATGCATATTTAAATTTGTAAGGATCCGTAGCCTCTTAATTTGTTATATTAGACACAAGACCTGTGATGTCATATTAAATCGTGAATATGAGGTAAAAGATTTGGGAGTTGTCTTTCAGTCTAATTTGAAGTTCAATAACCATTTCTTACATATAACTAAGAAAGCAATAAAAGCTTTGGGTTTTTGAATCAGAAATACAAAAAAATTTTAGGATTACCACCAAAATAAGATTATATAATGATTTAGTAAGACCCCATCTCGAGTATGTTTCACAAATATGGGTGCTTTTGGAAGCCACAAAATTGATCATATTGAAAAAGTACAAAAAATATTACTTTACTTTTATGTCATAAAAAATACTCGTACCCTTATAAGATCTCATATAAAACTATGCTCGATAGTTTTACAAAGAAGAAAGCAACAGACTGTGATATATTTTGTATTCTATTTTAAATAATTTTAAGTACAAAGATTGTGATTTAATTGATTATATAAATTTTAATGTGGCAAAATTAATCTAAGAATCCCAAGTAACAAAAAATTATTAAGTTTAGATCCAAGTAGTATATCTCCTTTTAACAAGATGATGGCTGTTAACCAATGAGTTTTTTAGCGAGATCCAAATATTTAATGTTAGCCTAAGAAAGTTAAGTACTGTACTAAATTAAGTTCACTAGATATAAAGGTTTGTTTTGTTTTGGTTTTTAAATTTCTTGTTACTTAACTCTACATGTAACTACTATTAATTTTTTTATAGTATCCAATAAATAAATTATACCATATGGCAATTTTAAATTAGTGAATTTAATAAGAATGTCAAATAGTGATATGTATTGTGTCTATGAATTTGCTGTGTGTAGTAAATGGCCAATATACATAACTTTGATATTTTTATCACAAGTGTAAAAACTACAAAAACCATATACATATAGTTGCCATTTTTAAATAAATTCAAATTAATTTATAATAAAAAGTAATGATTTTAGTCTGCCATACTTGAACTCATTCACAAAAACAAGTCACTAAGTATATATTTGTAAAAAAAAACTACACTAAATATGTCTCCGTTCTAAATTTTTATTTTTAAAACTACATACTTCCCTATAGATTTTGCAGTGCCTAAATAACGTATAGAGTAAATTTTTACAAAATACTAGAAAAGTTTTAGATTAGAGTAATTCTTAAGAAATAAAGTAATGGCTCTATTTTGTTACTCTAACCTTGTGTGTTATATAGGGTCTACCAATAGGAGTGATAGAATTTTCGAAGGTCATATGCGTACAATGTTGATTGTTATAACAAGAAGCAAGCGTGGTTTGTGTTCAGTATACTTCGACATTTCACCGTGAATCGACTAAGTAAAGAGCAACGTTTAGTTATCGTACAGAGGTATTATGAAAATGGGCGATCGGTTAGAGCTTGTTATCGTGCTCTTTGTGAAGATTTTGGCCAACATGGACGACTTTCTGAGCTCGCTATCAGGCGCACAATTGCCAAGTTTGAACGGGATTACACTCTCTTGGATAGTAAGCCACCGACAAGACGAAGAACTGCAAGGAGTACTGAAAATATCGCTGCGGTAAGGGAAAGCGTGAACGCAAATGCAAATGTATCCGTTGTGCGCCGTTCTCAGCAACTAGGCATTGCAGCAATGTCAACATGACGTATTTTGAAGAAAGATTTGGGCCTACATCCATATAAGATGGTTATAACTCAAGAACTGCAGCCTGCCGACCATCCTTTGCGGAGAATGTTTACCGATTAGGCACTTTTGCAGTTAGAAGAAAATGTAAACAAATCATCTTTTCAGATGAAGCCCATTTTTGTCTTAATGGCTTTGTGAATACGCAAAATTGTCGCTTCTGGTGTGAGAACAATCCCCAACAACTAGTGGAGAGGCCATTACACCCCGTGAAAGTTACTGTCTGGTGTGGTTTGCATGCTGGCGGAATTATCGGTCCCTACTATTTTGAGGATGCGGATGGGCATACTGTAACAGTGAATGCAGAGCGCTATCGTGCCATGCTAACGGACTTTCTTTGGCCTGCACTTAATGCTGGAGACATGGAAGAGAAGTGGTTTTATCAGGACGGTGCAACATCGCACACTGCCCGAGACACAATGAATTTATTGAGGGAGCGTTTTGAGGGGCGAATAATTTCCCGACATGCTCGAATCAACTGGCCACCAAGATCTTGTAATCTTACACCTCTCGACTTTTTCCTCGGGGATATGTAAAGTCTTTGGTATACACTAACAATCCCCAAACTAGCGACGACTTGAAAGCTAATATCACCCGAGTTATTCACGAAATACAGCCCAACTTATTGGAAAAAGTTATCGAAAATTGGATTCACCGTCCACACGTCTGTCGCCGCAGCCGAGGCGGTCATCTCAATGATGTCTTATTCAAAACATAATGTCATATAGTTGGCTACAAAATAAAAAAAAATCATAGAAATATATTAGTTTGTTTTTATTTTATAGCACTTTCAAATTATATCATTCTTATTGGTAGACCCTTTATTTCCCTTGACAAACTAACGTTATAATTTTGAACTAAAAGTAATAAAACTTTTCACCAAAAAGTAATATTTCACATATATAAAAAAATTTAAAACGGTTCTGTCCTTCTTACATTTGCGAAGACTGCCCTGATATCTATTCTATACGCTAGTTCAGTGATGATGTAATTATGGTTCTACTGACAATTAAAGTGACAGTAGATTTTTTGAGTGCGTTTTGTTCGTTTTGTTTACCTAAATTATATCGTTTTTTCAATTTTATAAATATATTCCTAAAGTAAGTAGATAACATGCATCAAATATACAATCGTTTAGTTACCAATTACATACCTTTAAACTATTTTTTATGACCTGTAAACAATATTTAGAAATAAACTAAGAACAGTAAAAACGTATATGTCAAACTAATTGATGTTTTTGTTAAAAACTTGGTTAGAATTGAATGTCAGTGGAACCAAAATGACATCACATTGAACTAGCGCATTTTCTTCTTCAAAGTAATTAAGTTGTTTAACCGTTGTCTCTCTCTCACATCTCGCTCATACACACGAATTTGAAAAGCAGCAGAACAAAAATTCAACTAACCAGGTATACCAAGTCCGTGTAAAGAAAACTTTTCATATCCTGAAAACGTCAAGTGTCAAATAAAATTTCTACTTTTAAAGATCAAATGTGCCGCTTCAGAGTGCCAATACTGATTGTTAGATATACTGGGCTTGTACTAAGGTTTTACAGCTACAGGAGGGAGAGAGAACGATGTAAAGAGCTCACAAAGCAGAATTATAATAGGAATACTGGTACGATGTCCGAAATTGAATAAAAAGATGAAATTTTAAAACTACATACAATTTGAAACATATTTTTCTTTTCGAAAAAGCGAATTACATTTTATTTTGAATGTATATTTATATCCCTTATTTTAAGTGATTTATGACGTCCAATCAAATTATCATTATTATTAAACTATAATCTATGGGTGTATATCCGGCTATGTTCAATTAGTCTAGACTCCAGACGAAATTAGTTGAATCACCGACACTGATAAGTTTTACCAGAAATTTTGTAGAAAGAACTAACTGATGTTCTAGTTATGCGATATCTTTTATTATACAGTGAGCATCAGAAGTCTTACCCCCCTATCTAACTTGTTACTGGAGTCTTGTTAGGAAAATCACCGAGATACGTCGATTTTTGATTTCTACAATGTACATTTTTGTATGAATAGTTTACTCTTAATTTCATCCCTTACTGGAGGGGAGCAACCCTTTCAAAAAATTTAAATGGCATGGGGTGGTGAGTGATAGCTCATTTGAAAGGGGGTTTTATTATCTATTCAACTGTGTAAAAATTTTAAAAATTTGCTTTATTACGTGTTGATTTATTAATGTTTAAAAATAATAAAACATCACAAATAGGAAAGCAACTAAACTAACAGTGACCTTATCTAATGGCAAAAGCTATTCATACAAAAATGTACATTGTAGAAATCAAAAATCGACGTGTCTCGGCGATTTTTCCAACAAGACGAGTAACAAGTTAGATAGGGGGGGGGGGGGGGGGGGTAAGACTTATGATGCTCACTGTATATACTAAGTGATTGTGGAATCGTTGGTGCACCTTGCATGGAAACTCGCTAAATTCTTATCACTTATATTTTCTTAATTTTCTATTTGTTCTCACCGCACTAGTTATTCTGTTTAATCTGCATCATCCAATTGCAGTGTTGTGGTTTTGAATATACCTATTTAAATTTTATTGATTTCTGGGACACGCGTTGTTAAACGAGTTCACGTTGACTGAAATATTATTTTCAAATCCCAATGTTGTATTTAAATTTTTCGTTAATTTTTATTAAATAAAATTGATTTTTGGCAGCCTTTCGAAAGTGATAGATATTTGAGTTTTAAATTTTTTTTTGAAATATGTAAATACATATTTTTATGCAGATGCCATCATGATTGAAATTTCTTATGAGAGTGAAGAATAACTAGTGGAGGAGGATAATTACCAAAAATTTGGCATGTGGATGTCATTTTTCTCTAAAAAGTTATTAAAAATATTGTTCAAGAAATTATTTTGTTAACGCTCCTACTCATTTTTGACTTCCTTTTTCTTCTCTTTGTTATTTCTTATGCATTATAGGGCATTTAAACTTTGGTTTTCAAGCCAGTTAGATCGCTTGTCTGTGTGTTGAAATAAAATCTTAGTTCTCGAATTAATTATTTTATTAAAAACTCTTTAAAAAATATGAAATGCATATACATATAATTATTATATAATCAAAAACTTTTATTACAAGAAAAAACAATTTGCTTAAACCATTTTTTGTTGTTGATTTACTCGAATTATAATTACATTGGGTTGGTATGCAAATCATAATACATTATGTTAACAAAGAATTAAAAAAAAAACATCAATTTTAAAACTGACAAATTATAATGCCAAACACGTTTGAATGAATCAAGCATATTATTATTTTATTTTTAGGCAAGTCATACTAATTTTTTAAAGTAATTAACTGCTATTTTAGCGTCTAACTTAACGAACGGTAAAATGACAGTTTTCTGGTGCAGTCGCATCAAAAATGCCACTTTCTGTTCTCAAAAACATTATGTAAACAGTGTGTTGCCAAAGAGGCGTGACAAAAAAATATTTTTTCTACGATCACTATCCAAAGCATTTCCACATTCATATCTAACTAGAAAGTTTCCGCAAATTGTCATAATTTGACATTACTGACGAGTATGAAGACTAGAGATAAGGAGGCGAATCGGCCTTGGTCAAATTTCAAATTTCCGTCCCTATTTTTATGGAGTTCCAAAAAACTACTGTAGTTGGCGGGTGGCAAAATAACGACGTCTATTTTCTATACAAGTCAATGGGAATTAAAGTGATTTTTGTAAAATTTAGTGAAAAGAATAAAAATAAGCTGAAATAAAGAACCTAACTACAAGTAACAATGAGTAACAAAAAACGACAAAGCAGGATTTTCTTCGTGCCGGGTTGCAAAACGGGATATAAATCCGATATAAAATTAAAGAAATCACAAGGAAATAAAAATCCAAGTCTTTTTAAGCTCCTAGTGTAAGTAAAATAATGTATTTATTTCTAAATAATATATATTTATTTTAAAATAGTCACAACCCGTATCTTATGGAGTGTAGTTTACTTAATTACAAAATTCTATACTAAAAAATAATAAAGTCATAAATCCTAACTTACAAACAACAATAATTACACATTAAATTTAACTTACTAGAAAAGAAAATTTGCTTTTTTTATGTTTTTTGATGTTAGATGAAGAGTTACTACTGTTATTTTTCTTGAACTCCAATTTAGTAATTGCAAATATTTTTAATAGGATCGTAAACGTTTAGAACAATGGCATCATGTGATTCCTAGGGCTGATAAAGTACTGTCTAGTTATGATTCTATTTGCGAGCTACACTTTTTAGAAGATGATATTTTAAAATTTGATGAGACTATTTTAACTAATGGTACTGTTAGCAAAATAAAAAGGGGACAGCTGAAATTAAAGGATGAGGTAATACCATGTACATTTCCAAATCTCCCTTTATACTTGTATTGCAACAATAAAAAATCTGTTAACTGTGTTTTATTTTACTCTTAAAACTAAATATATTGGTTCACTTCAAAAAAAAAAATTTTGTCACAAAATTGTACTTATCAAATTTCAGCAATTAAGAAACCTTTTCGAATTTGGTCATACATACCAAAATTGTATGTTATATAGATAAAATTAAATAATTTATCAATTAAAACATGCAAGACTTATTTAGAAATAAATACAACAGTATGTTCTGTGCTTTATTTAGCTGTAAACAAGTTTATTTTTATTATTTTGACAAAATTATGTATAATTCCCATAAGAAGCCATGTCTTTTGAACTACGTAAACCGTACCAGCGCCCATGCGGTTAATTAAAAAAGCTCAATTGACGTGTGATTTTTGGGACCGTATTTTGAGCATGCCAATTCGCCTCCTTACCTCTAGTCTTCATACTGACGAGCACGTGAGCCAAAGTAACTTTGGCACACGCTTGTCTATTTTCATTTGAATTAAATAATAGAAAGCTAATCAGTATTTGAAAACAAAACGTAGGCCAATCTAAAATATTTTAACTTCCAAATATTTTACATCATCCAATAATATTTTCCGTATATAATTAAATAATTAAATTATAAATATTTACCGATATACAGGGTGTCCCGAAATTAGACGGTCATATTTTAACAGCGTAATCTACATCCTAAAATAGGAATAAAAGTTCATATAAACATAGGTCCGAAAACGTTTCGTTTTCGAGATACAGGGTGTTACAAGTGAAGTGCTGATGGCACATTTTTGTAAATATTTTCTTAAATTTCTTTAGTCGCCGGTTTTCCAAAGTAAAAAAAAAAATAAAATTTCTGATTTCACAGGCCTACTAATTATTGTTTACACTTTCGAATAATTTATCATGAAATTTTCAAATGCTTTTTTCTTGAAAATGGTGCATCCTAGCGAGATGCAACAAAAGTAGCTTTATTATAAAGAAAACATTGGTTTTCTAAATTTTATAGTCAAATATGTTAAAAACTGTCAACAAAAAAAACTTACAGGGTTTCCCGAAACTAGACGGACATGTTTTAACAGTGTAATCTACCTCCTAAAATAGGAGTAAAAGTTTATATAAATATAGATCCGAAAATGTTTTATGTTGTGTTAAAAGTGAAGTCCTGATGGCACATTTTTGTAAATATTTTCTAAACTTTTAAACTAAACTAAGTAAAATTTGGTACAAATGCTAAACTTTTTAGGCTCTATTTATTGGACTAAAAGCCAGTTTTTTATCATCTTCATAGGGGGGTAAATTAGGGGAGAATTAACATTTCTGACTACAAAATTTGGAAAACGAATATTTTCTTTATAATAAAGCTTTCGTTGTATCTGGCTAGGACGCACCATTTTCAAGAGAAAAGCATTTGAAAATTTCATGATAAGTTGATGTTATCTTATTCGAAAGTGTAAACAATAATTAGTAGGCCTGTGGAATCAGATATTTGATTTTTTTTTAACTTTGAAAAACCTATGAGTAAAGAAATTTTAGAAAATATTTACAAAAATGTGCCATCAGGACTTCACTTGTAACACCCTGTATCTCGAAAACGAAACGTTTTCGGACCTATGTTTATAGAAGCTTTTACTTCTATTTTAGGATGTAGATTACGCTGTTAAAATATGACCGTCTAATTTCGGGACACGCTGTATATGAGGAGAATTGATGAATGAAAACACTTTCAATTTAAGGTATCTCTTGACCCCTCTTTATAAAAAAGTATCAAAATTGTACCTACATTTAAAATTTTTACGATTATTATTTATAAAAATAATTATAATTTATCAATTAAAAGGGTATCTCACATCTTTAATGGACTTTTCACACCGACAAAATTTATTTAAATTATAATATGTCAAAGTAAGCGTTTTTTACTGCACCATTCTTGTAAGTATACAAAATGACGCAGAAAATGCTTTCAAAGTTATAAAAGCAAACAGATTAAATTGTTACTAAAATATCACATTTTAAACTGAAAGGTTTGTAGTTTGTTTAAAATGAAAATTATTTGTATTAAAAAGTTAAGGATTTTAAAATAAATAATAATTATTCAAATGACTCAAATAGTACTATCAGAAATTATATCCTACTTTCTTTGAAAGATTAATTTTGTTAAACCTTTTTCTTATTGTTAGTTTTTTCTTCTAAAAGATTCAAGTATAGCCCCAAATTTGAGATAAATATTTCAAAAGAAAGGAGGAAGAGAAAGATTTGGAAAAATTATTCTTTTGCATGTTTTAAACAATAAAAGTCTTTAATAGAGCGATATTTACTACTATTATCAAATAAACTGGCTAGTATTTCTTGTAATATATCTTTATTGGTAAGAAGATCGTTTTTGGAAAAAAGCCTACTATGCTTGAATACTGAATATTGCTTAAATTCAAATAATATGGAGTGATCCAAAAGAAATGTTTCTAAAGTAGGCTTCAGAAAAATACATTTAATTTAGAGCCGTGTGTAGTTTATCTCGAACATGACTCGTATCTGCCTTTGCCGGCCATGACCTAATTTAGAATTTATTAATTAGTATTCATTCATTGTTCTGATAATTACTTTTTTAAATTTTTCTCCCTTAACAGTTAAAAAAATATAGAATTTAACTTTTTACATGCAGAAACTATTTTATTTTTAACAATTTATATAATTTACTTTGAACTGAATTTTGACACTACATAGTTATGAGAAAATTGCAATTAAGTAAATTGATTTACTTTGACTACAGTTTTAAGAAATTTTGTCAATATACAAAACCCATTGAGGTGTGAGATATCCTTAACAAAACAGCTTATAAAATTATGTAATATTTTACGGATAATTTTTTGTAGCTACCCAAATTAACGACAATAACAAGTTAAAAAAATTAAATTGTTAAATATAAATGTATCGAAATTAATCTACATTTTCAAAAAAACTGGTAGGTTTTAAATTAAGCAATTAACTAATAATTTTGAATTAATTATTTGAAACCTTTGTCCTACTCAGATTTCTAGTTAATTATTAAAAATATATTAAAAATATATTTAAAAAAATCAACAATTTTATTCCTTTAGTGTGTAACTAATTAAATTTTCATCCAAAACAATGTCTTAAAGATACCTACATAGATGTATGCCACGAATATTAAATAAAAATGAAAATATAAAAGTCATATAAAAAAATATACAAAAGCAATACTAATATAATTTATATGCAATTAGTTACAGCATTTTACCACCAATTTCTATGATTACTGTTAATTCTCTTTTGGGAAGGGCACACATTAGCAAACTCGTTTGATTGTTTTTGCGCCTGGTCCAACTCTCAAACCCTTTCCACACTGCATTCCGAATTCCAACCATTACATTATTTGTAAATGCCGGTAAAACTTGTGAAGATCTTTAATCACTGATACAAGTTTCAAGATCTTTAAACTACAATTATATTATTTCTTTTTATTTTATAGCAATAATAATTAATAATATAAATTTAACTTACAAATGGTAATTTTACACATGAATACCGAATAATCACTAGTTTAAAAGTCTGTCGAAATTATCGAATACCCAAGCGATTTTTTTACGAGTGTCGGCTTCGTGCACTTTCACTTTAAAACATATTTCGTGAAAACTTAAATACAAATGATGAACCACGAAGCCCAACACTTCTTCGAGCCCTATACAGTTATTAATATTTCTAATTAACACTTTCTCAACCTGGAGGGGGTCTGAGTCTTCTTCAAACTTGGTGTACTTGGAAATGTAGCTATATGAAATACTATTGGTCCACATTTCTACATGGGTTTTCCAAATTTTATGTTAATTTTGATAGTTTAAACTATAACCGCCTAGCTATTGACGTCAAAACTAATCTTTACCCGGCACTATTGAGATTTTTACCTATAATGTTATAGGTGCCAACACATCTTTTCATTAAATAAAACAAACCGAATTGAATAGATGTATAGATGTGCAAATATTCTAAAATTGCTATAGAGTTATACATTTAATATTGGCAATTCTAAGGGTTTTCAAATAAAAATTAGTACAATATATTTTAAATATCTCACAAACCTTTGGAACCTCAGCATGTTTGTTGATCAGACTGAATTGATTGTAGATTTAGTACTGCTTATTGTGAAAACAGATTTTTTATGAATATTACAAGTATTTAGTTCAGCACCTCAGAGGTAAGGTGTGTTAAGTCACCAAATTTACATTTGACAGGAGAGGCATTTTAAAGTTCACTTGTTGTTTTAACCAAAAATATAAAGAAACGGTGAATTTACCTAATAGGAGTCTTTGCAAAAGTTAATTGTTTGGTCAATTTTTTTCGATTTTCTGTTAGATTTGTTTACGTTATCCTAAAATTTTGACTTTGATGTGACTTGCTGTGGTAAATCCAAGAGTGGAGAAAACTCTTTTCTCTGAAAAATGTGACAACACACCTTACCTCTGAGGTTCTGAGTTAGATTCCAATAATCACTTTACTTCTAGTGATATATTTTCCGTAATGGAGTGATTATATAGCCGACATATTGGCTGTGGACCATAATCGTGCCGTCTGCTAAGAAAAATAGTAGATAATGTTTTTCTGCCTCGTCTGCTGATTACCCAATGAAGCTGAAAAATGATTTTGTCGAAACGTGTTCTAGATATTCGGACATTGGTAGAACAAGTAGGTACATTTAAAATTTTAATGGAAAAAAGTACATGTAGAAATTCAGAACCTTTTGAAAAATCCTGGCAAAACACTAAAAGTCGTTGTTGTCTGTAAAGTAATTGCAGCATATTTGCATTGTGCAAGGAGGTTCTCATTTGCCAAGTATGCGCGAAACAATGTTGGGCAGGATTTTAAAAAGTTTAAATTTTATGTATAAAAAATCAATAGAAAAAACATGCTTATTAAACGAAATAAAATTATTTGACTATACTTGGGGTGTGTATATGTCGAAGATGTCTTGATAAGCGATAATCGATAATCTACAGGGTGTTAAAAAAAAGGTGTCACAAAATAAAACGGGGGGTAGTATGGGCCAAAATATGCAGAAAAGTCTAAATAAACATATGTCCGCAAATGAATGGTTTCAGAGATACGGAGTGTTTTGTGTTTTGTATCATTTTTTGATTATCTTTTTTCATTCTCAAAAACTTGCTTTTCTTATCGGAGTCTACCGATGTTTTTTCATAGATACTATTTGCAGTTATTATTTTGTTGTGGGTGAATAATTTTATAAATTTTCGTTATGCCTGTTTACACTAATATTGAATTAGCTGACATGCATTTTATGTACGCTCGTGCAAATGGCAATGCATTGAAATAGAGGGAGGGTACTTTAAACATCTCATTTAACTCTATGTTGTTATTGATTGTTTATAAATATCATTGTTTTTGTATAATAATAAAAAATTGTTATAAACACAAAATGGTCCGTATCTCCGAAACCGTTAATTTGCGGTCATATATTTATTAAGACTTTTCTGCTTATTTTGGGTCATACTATTCACCATTTCATTTTGTGACACTTTTTTTTAACACCCTGTATATCTATATTGATGTAACACAAATGTGGGTACTGATTTAAATGAGTCCCTAGGAATAATTACATTAACATGATCAGAAAGAAGAAAAGTCCTAAGGAATTAGTTTGTCAACAAGTTTAAAAAATATGAATCTATCAATGAAATAAAATAAATAACTTGAGTAAAATATACTATTAAAGTATCTATTCGGGGTATATGTAGAGAGATTATATAAGAAAGATAGGGTCATGAGCTGGTAGCTCAAATGGAAAAACAAGAGGAAGGTAATTTAGTACCACTCCAATTAACAGGATGACACTCGTACCGAAATGATAGTTTTGAATATAAAGACTAGAGAGAAGGAGGCAATGGTCAAATTTCAAATGTCCGTCCTTCTTTTTATAAAAATCGCGAAATTGTCTGTAGTTGGCATGTCGAACAGTAGTGCTGTTAATTTTCTATGTAAGTCAATGTAATATGAAGTGTTTTTTATTAAATTGGTGAACAGAATCAAAATAATGTGAAAAAAAGTTCTGAGTACAAGTAACATGAGTAACAAAAACCATCAAAGCAAGATTTACTTCATTCCAGATTGTAAAATGGGATACAAATCAGATGTATAACTAAAGAAAATACAAGAAGAAATCAATTGAATGTATTTTTAAAGATTCTAATGTAAGTAAAATAATGTATTTATTTCTAAATATAATATTATTGTAAACTAGTCACAACACGTGTGTAGTCATAGATCCTGACTTACAAACAACAATAATTACACGTTAAATTTTACTTACTAGAAAAGAAAATTTGTTTTTCTATAGAGTATTAATGTTAGATAAAGAGTTACTACTATTACTTTTTTGTTGAATCCCAATTTTCGTCATTGTAAATGTTTTTATAGGATCCTAAACCCTTAGAACAGTGGCAGCATATATATTGTTCATAGGGCCGATAAAGCACTTTCTAGAGATGATGCTGTTCTACACGTTTTAGAAGATATTTCCAAATATTATAAGACTCTTTTTACTGATGGTACTGTTAGCAAAATAAAAAGAGGTAGGCTTAAATTAAAGGATTAGGCAATATCGTGTACATTCCCAAATCTTCCTTTATGCTTGTACAATAATAATAAAAAAAAATTGTTAACTGTGTTTTATTTTGCTATTAAAACTCTATTCAGGTATAATTCAAAAAAATTTAGACACAAAATTTCACCATTTAACAAATCTTTTTGAATTTGGTCATACCTTCTTAAGTTGCATTTTATATAGATAAAATTAAATAATTTATGAATTAAAACGTGAGACTTATGTAGAAATAAATACAACTGTATATTCTGTGCTTTATTTGGCAATAAACAAGTTTATTTTTATTACTTTGACAAAATTATTTAAAACTCCCATAAGAAGCCATGTATTTTGAACAGCACTACTAGCGCTAGTGCCCTTGCGGTGAATTAAGAAAGCTCAATTAGCGTTAGGTTTTTGGGACCGTATTGCGAGTATGTCGACTCACCTCCTTATCTTTAATTTTCATAAGTATGAATGAAACAAGGTTATTTTCAATTGCGGTGTATGTCACGTTTAACACTTTTAAACCCCATACATTTATTTGCAGACCTATTAATGGTGTTTGCCATAGTTTAACTTATGTTGCGTTTGAATATCCACATCCGATGCATTTTTTACATCTCGGGCATTTGTTTATCCATATAGAACACATCTACCTTATCTACATCTGCGTTTGTTTATCCGAGATGTAGCTGCCCAGATTACATTTTTTACATCTCGATTTGAAAAGATGAGATGTTCGTTCCATGTCTTAAATTAGGTATTCTGTGAAGCCAAGTTTATCGATTTATCCTCTGTTTGTGCTAGCGTGAATATAAAAGTAATTAGTTTGTTTAATTTTTGTTCAGATTTCAAATGTAGGTTGATTTCTAGTCTCAAAAGTCAAATGTAAAAAGTATAAACTTCTTACTTATCATTGTCATTTTATCACGTGACCAATAAAGTCTAGAGCGTTTGTTTATTACATCTACATTTAAATCTAATCCTCAATCACGTGATAAAAAATTCCCAACATTTCAGATGTATCCGAGTAAGTAGTAAAATTTTGTTTCTTACGATAAATGCATATCTTCAAATTCAGAATATTGAGATTTTGCAAAATTTTGTCTATAATCAAACTGCAATCTGATTTGTGACGGTTTTATTACCGTTTACATGTATACAAAGTACTACATCATTCATTTCATAATATAAGAATAAGGATAGTAAGATTTTTAATTAAGTTCATCAATAACAAACGTTTGGTACCTGAAATGTCCTTTAATACACCACATAATACAACATATCCTGGGTTTAGTAAATAAATATTTTTAGATGTTCGTGTAGCAACCAATATTCCAAAAAATTAAGTCATACACATGCTAAATATTATATTTATGACGAAAGCACGAAAACTAAACTTAAATTAATACTTAATGAGCATGCACCCAACCTCCACACCTTACAGATACAGAACACTTAATAAAACTCAAAAGCACTATTATAATGAGACTATTATCTAAAAATCACAAATAATAAATCTCGCCCAAAACAAATACAATGTAAATAAACAAACATCCTACTTATAGGTGACAAATGACAGGCGCGCGAAACTTAATTTGAATTGCGAATTGACAATTTCACAAAATTATAGTCCCTAACACAATGATTTTATAACTAGGATTTTATTCTCTGTAAGCCAATTTTACAAACAAATTAAATGAGATTTAAGTATTGAAAGGGCACTTTAAATATTATACCGATTTCATAATTAAAATTTATTGAAAAAGTACACTTTAAAAATTCGTTTAACTAAATATTAATTTTTGGTACATCGCGCCATTGCTGTCAATTGCTGTTGTTTGGTTTGATGTGAGTAAACTAGCAAATCTAACTTTGATTTTACCATCGATGTAGATGGGAGAGGAGATGACATTCCATACAAATAGTCAAAATAATGTGGTACTACTAGACTGACATTAAGATGGTAAGAAGATGGCGCCTTGAGTGAATGTTTTAAAATGTAGATCTAAGTGCTCACAATTTATAACTTGAGTTTTCAACGGATTTTTACGTTTTGAGGTTCCCTAAATCCGTTTTGACAATTTTCACGATGATATATGTATGTGTATCTGTGTGTGTATCTGTGTGTCTGTATGTCTGTATCCTCGATAACTCATTATCGGATACAAAGAAAAACACAAAATTTTAAACTTAAGCTCTATTCCGGCCTGTGGTGAATTGATTTGATTTTGGGCAAAGTTGAGGCTACTTAATGGGAGGTCGTTTTAATATTTTTATATTTTATGGAATATATCTGTTATTTATGTTTGGAGAAGAAAATTCTTTAAATAAAAGTTACTTCTAATATTATTCTCTATAATTCTTGCTTTATACAAAATTTTTCTGAAATGGTCCTATTTGAGAAATTTGACAAAATGTGCAAAATTCTATTTTTTAAGAAAATTATTAAACTAAAAGTTATTTGCGATATCGATTTCTATAACTTTTATTTTTTACATGATTTCTCTAAAATGGACCGTAATGGAAAAATTGGAGGAAGAAAGTAAAATTTAAATTTTTCAGTATTTTCTTTTTCAATGAATATATATAGAAAAATGTTTCGAGCTAGATGTATATGGAATATATATATATATATATATATATATATATTTAATTTATCCTCTAAACATTTACAGAGGTGCTGCAATAGGTTGTACAAAATAACGGAAAAAAGCTTGTAATAACTAGATAGGAAAATCATATGTTGGACACATCAGATTTTTTGGAATAAAACCGTCCTTATTTAAAATAATAAATAAAAAAATATATGTTAATTTAACTTTATAAACACAATAAAGATCGATCAAAATGTTTTTCCTCGAAATGTCTTGAACACAGGACTGACTATATTTTCTGATCAATAATCTATTTATAGTCAGTTTTTTCTAAATTCTTTGGAAATTTGTATACATGTAGGTATGTAAATATTTTTTTTTTTCAGTACGACTCTGTTCACCAACTTATGATATGTTATCCCCATACCTTCATTAATTTTTTGATTTCTACAAGATCTAAGCGTGTACAATCTCGTAAAAAACAAGATGCCATTATGTTCTAAAGGTTTTTCAAACTAACACTATATAAAAATGAAACGAACTCCTTAAAAACCGAAAAATAAAACAGATACCACAAAAGTTATAACTAAATGTCACAAATTAGGATAACGATATCGTGCAGATGATCAGGACCGCCGAGAGCCATGGTGGGACTCAGGGGCAAAACACTAGCAAGTGCCCGCCCCCACATATAATCTATTTTTTTAAAGCTGTCGGCCCCCTCTGGGACCCTACCCCTCCCGCTCGACGGGCCTGCGGGTGATACCGTTTCAGTACTCGAGCAGTGACTCCTCTCCCTACTATCTCCATGATGTGAGTAAAGTAACAAATTTAACTTTGATTTTACTATATACAGTTGAATCAATTTATTATACTTTGTAGTTAAATAATTTATAATGAAATAAAATACATGTAAGAAGAGCATTGGCCTATTATTTCTTCTACATCTGTTAGGTTTAAGATATTGGAAAAACCCGAAGATGCTGAAATGTTTACGGTATATTTTTACAATCTTCACATCATACAAAATAAATGTTTAATATTCCAAAACCTAACATTTTTGTGGCTAAAATTCTGAAAGAATCATGATGAATAGTTTTTGTTGAAATAAGTATTCATAAAAGTACTCGTATGTATTATGAAATTACTTCTTTTAAAGTGAACTTGAATGTATAGCTTCATTTGGTTACATCTATCTTTAGAGTTCCATTATGAAATTAACCTCTAGTGTACTATCGTTATTTTTTTATATCAAATGGAGGCACCCATGGGGATAATATCCAATTAAATAAGTATATCGAGTTTCACCAGACTCCAGTTTCTTTATACTATAGGTTTATTCAAAAATAACGTAGTCAATATATTTCATATTACTTATTCGTCTCGCCACCTTAAGAATAATTTTCTGAATTACCTTTTCAAAATACATCGTTTTCACTTTATCACAGTCAGTCACCGATGACTTAATTTTTCCACTACAGGCAGGAATAATACAAATTTTGGCGTAAAGTGGTTGTGCGAGAATTAATAACAATTAAGTAATTGATTCTTAACTTTTAGAAAGTAATTTATTATCACGGAAAGAATGCAATAATGACAGACAGCTCTTCGTAATATTATGAAGTGGTTAGGTATATATTATTATATTGTTTGTTGTTTTGTAGATTGTTTTATATTTTGACTATGAGAGAGATCAAATAGCCATTATTTAAAAAAATACAATATTTTAAATAATACGTAGGTACTGAGGAAATTCAGTTTATTTATTTAAGCAGAGTTAATATTTGTATTGATGTGTAAATAAGAAGGTGGTGTAATTTGTAAAATTATATATACAGGGTGTCTGTAAAAGGTCTTTACAAAAACATACCACATATTCTTTAGACCAAAATAAGTCGATTTAAGTAAAATTACCTTAGTACAAAGTTGCTTCGTTTGGGCTCCAGAGGGCCTTGAAGTTACAATTTTTAAATCGTTTTTCCCATATAAATTTAAAACGGCATATGCGATTTTGCTGAAATTTGGTATACTGGTAGAGTTTTATGTGGCAAAAAAAATGGTATTAAAATTTTGTCCGATAATAATACATAGGCGTAGAACTTGATTTTTCAAATAATTGCACCTTTAAAAATTCTACGCCAATGAAAGAAAAGGAGTTTAAGTATGAAATTTAGATTGCGCAATTCATTTACTTTAAAAAAGGTACTCATGATAAGACTCGATTACTCTCATGGTTCGACGAAATTTGCATTTTTGTAATTTTAGAACATAAACAATAATTATTAAAATACAAACTTTGTCAAAACCATGAGAGTAAATCGAGTGTTATCAAGGATACTTGTTTGTAGTAAATGAGTACCCAATCCAAATTTCATACTCAAACCCCTTTTTTGCCATTGGCGTAGAATTTTTAAAGGTGCAATTATTTAAAAAATCAAGTTCTACGCCTATGTATTATTATCGGACAAAATTTTATACGATGAAAAACATAAAAATGTACTTTTTTCATATCTTCTTCCACACCTCTAATCGAGAATTTTAACAAAAATACTCGATTATTGCCATGTACGATTTTTTGAGGAATATTAATTATTTGCCTGCAATACGTATACAAAAACATTTATTGTTGGTTTCCATAGTTTCATCTAAATAAAAATATTGTCAAGTTTTAACACCTAATCTCTTGTTAACGATTGAAAGTGTTCTATCTGACTCAATAATTAAAAAAACAAATGCGTGGTTTATTAATATGGATGTACAATATACCAATGCAGAATATACCGATATGTTACTGACATTAGGATTTTGTGAAGGAAATGCTCGAAAGAGTGTCAGGGTGTACTCTGAAAGGTTTCCAAATCGTCGTGTACTTCGCCACCCAACTATTGCTGCTGTTGAGAGACGTCTTCGGGAGACCAGTTCCTTTGCTCCCAACACTGTTGATAATGGAAGAAAACGTTTTGTAAGGATTCCTGAAGTTGAAAAAGATATTTTAGAACGTGTTGAAGAAGATCCAGAATTAAGCACCAGACGAATTGGAAGGGAACTAGGAGTAAGTAAAGATGTCGTTCATAAAGTGCTTAGAGAACAATTGCTATATCCATACTATAAGAAACCAGTACAAGAATTATTAGTCCATGATCCTCAAATTCGTTTGGGTTTTTGTCGATTTGTTAATATGCAAAGAGAAAGAGATCCAAACTTTGTCAAGAAGGTTCTCTTTACCGATGAAGCGGGTTTTACAAGAAGAGGTATAACTAATACCCATAATGAATATGTTTATGCCGTTGAAAATCCGCATGCAATAAAGGTAAACCATTTTCAGCACGAATTCAAAATTAATGTGTGGGCTGGAATAATTGGTAATGTCATTGTTAGTCCTGTCATACTTCCACGAAGATTAACTGGAGAAAATTATTTGGATTTTCTACAAAATACGTTGCCAGAATTGTTAGAAGATTTACTTCTTCAACTTCGGAGAGATATGTGGTTTATGCAAGATGGAGCTCCACCACATTTTTCTTTAAACGTTAGAAACCACTTGAATAAACAATATCCACACAAATGGATAGGCAGAGGTAATGACGCACCTGTAAACTGGCCACCACGTTCCCAGACCTAACACCGATGGATTACTTTTTATGGGGACATCTGAAATCCACAGTTTACAGGGAACCTGTAGAAAATGAGGAACAACTCTGGCAACGTATTCAAGATGCAATAAACAATCTTAGAGGTGATGAAGAAGTTATGGAAAGGATACATTTTAATTATCTTCGACGTATAAATCTTTGTATGCGTGTAAATGGTGAACATTTTGAACAATTTTTGTAAAATCTCTATTTTGATTATGTTGTAAATAAATATTTTTGTGAAACCTATACACTCTAAATTATTAAAACAGAAATTTAGCGAAAACCATGAGAGTAATCGAGTCTTATCAAGAATACATTTTTTAAAGTAAATGAGTTGCGCAATCTAAATTTCATACAAAAACTCCTTTTCTTCCATTGGCGTAGAATTTTTAAAGGTGCAATTATTTAAAAAATCAAGTTATACGCCTATGTTTTATTATCGGACAAAATTTTAATACCATTTTTTTGCCACATAAAACTCTACCAATATACCAAATTTCAGCAAAATCGCATATGCCGTTTTAAATTTATATGGGAAAAACGATTTAAAAATTGTAACTTCAAGGCCCTCTGGAACCCAAATAAAGCAACTTTGTAACTAAGGTAATTTTACTTAAATCGACTTATTTTGGTCTAAGGAATATGTGGTATGTTTTTGTAAAGACCTTTATTTAGAAATTTTGAAATTTTCGTACACCACTGACAAAGTTTAATTAACCGTTTGCTGTTACATGTATCTTATGACATGACACCAAAAACGTTTAGCGAATTAATTAAAATTATACTGACCCATCTCATTAATGTCATGTGTTTCCAAAACCTTCGAGAGGATGATAAAATTTAGACTAGAACATTTTGTTGAAAGTAGGTCTCTCTTGCCTAGTACTCAGTATGGATTTCGTAGAGGTCAAAGCACAATTGATGCCTTAACACACTTAATTACTGACGCACAAATTTGTTTCTCCAAAAATAAGTATATGTTATGTTTATTCATAGATTTAACAGGCGCCTATGACGTGGTTGATCTAGGTATTTTACAATCTAAGATGAATAAAATGGGCATCAATTATAAGGTATCTGCAAACATAATCAATTTATTCATAAACAGAAAGATATTTGTCCGTGATCATAAAAATGTACTACATGGCCCGAGAACCGTATATAATGGTTTACCACAAGGAGCTGTTTTAAGTCCACTTCTTTTTAATATATATACAGCAGAACTGCATGATTTGATGGATGATACCATTAAAATCATCCAATATGCAGATGACATATGCTTTTATACCATCCAAAATTCATATGAACGTTGTATGAGAGATTTAAAATATGTATTTTATTGTTTAAAAGACTGGATTAGTCACATGGGTTTTAGTATTTCACAGGAGAAATCAGCTGTTATGTGCCTTACGCGACACAGACTTAGAACTGCTGAATATTGCTCATTAGGTGACTTGACTATACCCATAGTTAGTGAATACAAATACCTTGGTTTAGTTATAGATAAAAAATTGCTATGGACCAATCATATAAAATACATAAGGCAAAAGTGTGATAAGGGACTTAATCTCCTACGTATAGTTTCTAAAAATAAGTGGGGTGCAGACCCAAACATCGCCTTCACATTTTATAAATCTTATATTCGTTCTATACTGGATTATGGATGTACTCTTTATGGATCGACGTGTAATTCAAATTTGTTATCTATAGATCGAATTCAATTTAAAGCCTTAAAAATATGTTTAGGGGCTATGGTATCGTCACCTAATCATGCAATTCTTGCTGAGGCACAGGACCCGCCTCTGTGCATTCGAAGAGATTTTTTAGCAAATAAACAAGTTATTAAGTATAGGTCTTTTAGTAATTTTATGATCACCAAAATTTCAACTGTAGCTGTAGAGAACTTAACGAATTTATACTGGGAAAAGAAGAACTCTCCCCCTCTTGCAAATGCTTTTATTGATACTAGTCCATATAATAACCAAATTGAAAAATTTCAGAAATTACCCATATATGAAATTGAATTTAAAATTCTAATATCTAAACCAACCATTATTATTCCGAAATACTCAGATATTGCAAGCCTTACGAAAACTATCCTTAAATCCGTACTCAGTAATTTGGGAGATAATTTAACTACTATTTATACAGATGGATCGAAAAATGGTTTAGGTACTGGCTGTGCATTTCTTGTTTCAGACACTAATTATATAGAATCATTTAAATTACCCTGCTTCTGTTCTATATTCACAGCTGAAGCAGTGGCGATTCTAAAAGCCTTAGATTGGTGCAAAGCAAATTCATTTCAGAATATAGTTATAGTGTCTGACTCCCAATCAGTTCTG
This sequence comes from Psylliodes chrysocephalus, assembly GCA_927349885.1. NCBI lineage: Eukaryota > Metazoa > Arthropoda > Insecta > Coleoptera > Chrysomelidae > Psylliodes > Psylliodes chrysocephalus. Next base: position 22,396,636 of record OV651822.1, on the reverse strand, counting down.
CAGGCTATTGATAGCCCTTCCATAAGTCAAAACAAAAACGCGGTAATATTATCGATTAAGAAAATTATATTTGACCTTAAACAGAGTAGCGTTAAAGTTTCCTTGGTTTGGGTTAAAGGACATTGTGGCATTGCAGGAAATGAACATGTGGATAGGGCTGCTAAAGAAGCATGTAGTTTAGAACAAATTACATTATTATGTAGTTTTATAGATATTATTAGCATTTATAAAAAAGATGTAAGAAGTAGATGGGAAATTAAATACACTGAGCATGCGAAGGCATCACAAAGTCACTATTATAGTATACATCCAAATCTTCCTAAGAATATTCCTTACATCAGTTCATGGAACTATAATAAATATCAGTCATCTATAATTACTCGTTTGAAGCTCAATCACGGCCGACTCCCTGCACATTTATGGAAAATTGGAATATTGGATTCTCCCTTTTGTCCATATTGCAATATAAACGCTGTAGCAGATATCAATCATTTATTTTTAGATTGTAATAAAAATGCTCAACATACCACCGTATTGTATCAAGATTTAAATAAACTTTCACTCCCACTTCCACTCAATATTTCTTCACTTTTAGTTCAATCAGATAAGATAATTTTTGACGATATTATTAAATTTACTCAAAATACTAAAATAGATATTTAACATAATATATACAAAAATTATTAAGTTAAAACTTTCTGTGGTAAATAGACTTGCATGTCCGATGCCATCCCATTACAAAAAAAAAAAAAAAAATAAATAAATAAACAAATTATAGCCATTATTTTCAATTTTCAACTTTATTGCCTATAGTGTTTCGAAAACTTTATGCAAGCATATTTCGTTTAATAGTTTAATTTTGGATCAAAAAAACTTCAGTTGTTTTTGTATGTCCCATTCTTAATAAAATCCATTGCTTTCGTATGTTTCCAATCTATCATAAAATATTAACGTCATGCAATTCTCCGAAGAAAACGTAAACCTAATTTTTTAGTATAAAACCCAATTTCCTGTTTAATAATGTGCTTATATATTAATTTTATAATTACTTATATGGTAAGTTCCATTTAGGTAGCCAGTTATTATGAAGTGGTAAAAAAACATTATAAAGGTTGTTCACAGTTGTATGTAAAATTTATAGTATATTGCGTAATAAGTGTTATGAAAATCATACTAGCAAGGCATGGAAAAGATACGTACAAAGCCGGGTAGAGTATTCGGAAATCGCCGACACATTAGCCGCTCGGAACAGTTCGGTGCCGCGAATAACAGACTCGACGTGCTAGGACTAATACGTCGGCGATTTATGAAATTGGAATTAACTTTGGGATAAATCATCAGACATTAGTTTAGTGTCTAATATGTAGATTATTTTTAATAGGTACTGTGATTGTATATTAATAAAATAGGTAAGTTATAAAATGAATCCAAAGATATTGTTATAGAGCATTCAATATAAAAACCGATGCACGTCAGAGATGACGTCAGTGATAATCATTGGTACCACACACACTAATAAAAATAATTAAATTTTATTTTGCAAATAAATGAATAAATTTAGACGCTTGGAGTTCATTTTTATAAAATTGCATATTAAAAATGTATTTTTTATTATATCACAGTAGTAAATGTACTGTACGCAGATTATTAACGGAATACTTTCTAGTGAATTTCATAATAAAAGTTGGCATCAAATGTGTCAGCTTTTAATTTTAATACATTGTTGTCAATTGAAAAATGCCAAAACAATCAAATAGTCGCTGCAAGGAATTAGTGGCTTCTCTAATAAATTATTTTGAGAAAGAACGGTGAAAACGGTGGGCCTATGTTACATTTAACAGCTGTAAGAGAAGTGAGTTGATTAATAATGTATCACCGTCAAATAAATATAATTATTTTGTTTCAGCGTGTCGCAGAAGCACTTAATCTCAATGATTCTACTGTTAGTTCTATTTCACAAGCTGTAAAGAACAGAGAAGTTCTAAAGTCACCACCAAAAAAGCGACCTAGGCAAAAGAAAGTTACCAACACAAGAATTCTGAATACCAGTGCTATTCGAGATGTTATTTATAGCATGTACGAGTCTAGTAAGTGTATATGTATATAAATTATTATTAAACAATTACAAATTAATGTATGATTTCAGAGGAGCATGTAAGTTTAGATTCTTTGTTGGTGAAACTTAATGAGAAGGAGTTGTTCAATGGATGTCGCACATCATTGCATACCTTATTATTAGAAATAGGTTTTAAATGGCAGAAAGATAAACCAAGGCGAGGTCTTATGGAACTTTCAGATATTGCCCTGAAACGGGCAGAATTTTTAAGGAAATATACCAAAGAAAAGGAAGCAAATTTGTACCAGTTTGTTTTTATTGATGAGACTTGGATTTTCCAAAATGGCACCATAAACCGTTCTTGGCAAGACAGCAATAAAAAAAGTGTAAAAAGTACAAAAGTTGATGGTAAAAGGTTAATAAAAAAAATTAATGAATATATACATGTTAACTGTATACCCATCACCTTAGAGTGTGCTGCGGTCATCATAAATAGAGGTGCGAGTAAGAGAAGAAGGAATATATGTCTAGAAATGTCATTTCACTTTAAGAAACATCTGGACGTTCGGGAAAGTACTAGAAGGTTAAATCGAGCTATATAAGTCGGTGATTCTGACGTCAGTCGGTCAGTTTAATGTTAGACGTTATACGTTAATGTTATCAGTTGTATAGTTGAATTATTGTAAAAGTAGAATTGAAATAAATTGAGATATCAAAAACCAGCGTAACAATATTATAAAATACCTATATCCATATAAATGGATATTATGGAGTGAGCCACAAAAAATTTTTTCTAAAGTGGCCTTGGAAAAATTCACTTCGAATAATAAACATAATAATTTAATAAAAATAACAAAATCAAAGTAAATGTATTAGATATATGGCTCCTACTTCTACGCCTTTTCCATTTTTGTTTTGATGAAATACTTTCTGACATTAAAAAAATATTAACAGCGTCTTTTATTTTTCGTAGAGTTTTCATTTCATAGATGAATTTCATTGGTAAAAACTAAGAACTTTATATGTCCCCAAAACTGGATATCCAGTGGGTTGTAATCAGGATATATGAAATCCATTTCCGCAACTCTCAAATTTTTTTTTTCTCGAAAACGGTAGAAAGTATGAAGTTTAAACTATTATAACAATTTAACATAAAAATGATGTTTATATCAATGTTTTCTAATTAAAATTAGTAAAAAGTTTCGTCAAAAAAAGATATAACCCAATTTCATCATCAGAACATAATGTAAAATAATATATAAAATAATATTCCTTGTCCAAATTTATACCTCTGCCAATTTTAATAACGATTTATAAATATGTTTTTGTATTGCCCCTGCAAGCATGTTTTATTCAGTAGTTTTACCCCATTCACCATAAATTAGAGTGTATTGACATACTGGTTAAGAGTCGTACAAATATTTTGATAGCAATTAAATCGCGTTCGGGGTATAGTATTTATGACCATTGTAACAATGATTAGTTATTCTATAAGGTGATTTTAGGAGGGAATTATCTCAAATCTCTTTAAACCCAACTTTTTTCTAAATTTAATTTTTTATTGTTCCTATTTTTATGTTCATATGTATTTTTTATTTTCCTTTTTTAAATTTGTTGTTTTCTTTTTTTAATTTCCATTTTACTTTTTTATCTGTTCCGTAAAATATTGTTAATTAATTCTTTGAAATATTTTACTGAGTTATATATAGATCTTTATATCATTAACAAAGTGCTTTGTTTCCTGAATTCACTAGGTAGGTAATTTATTTGGAATAAATATATTTATTCTGTAAATAAATAAAAAAAAAACAATTAAAAATAATTGAAACAATGCAGATAAAAAGTAAAGTGCTACTTAATTTGCAATAACATTTTTTATGCAACTACCTAATACCAAACCATATTTATTAAAAAATGCATTAGGTTGATTACGTTAGTAATAATCTAATAATTAAGTAGATACTTAAAATTTTTGTGAAGGTGACACATAATTTAATTTATGTTTATTAAAATTAATGTTTTATGTAGGTATATTGCAAAAACTGATGACAATTTAATTGCCAAAAAAACTGCAAATATCTCTTTGAGCAATAGAAAATTATAAAATCAATGATAATTGATTGAACGTATACGTTTAAGATTTTAATACATATTACATTTATACAGTGAGCATCATAAGTCTTACCCCCCCCCCCTAACTAACCTAAATAGCCGAGACACGTCGATTTTTGATTTTTACAATGTACATTTTTGTATGAATAGTTTACCCTTAATTTCATCCCTTACTGAAAGGGAGCAACCCTTTCGAAAAATTTAAATGGCATGGGGTGGTGAGTGATAGCTCATTTGAAAGGGGGTTTTATTCTCTATTCAACCGTGCAAACATTTTTGAAATTTGATTTATTACGTGTTGATTTATTAATGTTTAAAAATAAAAAAACATCACAAATAGGAGAGGAACTTAACTAACAGTGACCTTATCTAATGCCAAAAAGTCTTACTTCACGTCTGAACCAAAACCGATATCATGCAGGGCCGAATTTTAATTCTAAGGATGAGTGCGCTACGTTAATTTACGTTATTCTGAAACAATAATTAGTCGAGAATTAATGAAGCAAATTTAAATTAAAAATCGTGATGTAAGATATGCAATAAATATATTCAACCTATAATATTCTTCAACTATATTAGCCTGAATATTATTATTTCTATGAGATTGTTGTTCGTAATTAAGTTGTAAAAGCCAGGGGGGGCAACTGCCCCCCCTTGTCCCCCCCAACGACGCCCATGGTGTTAAATGATATATTTGAGAAAATAATGATTAAAATTTATAAATGGATAAATAAATATCAGGAGGAACCTGAAAGTAGGGCTAAAAAGAAGAGGTGGTAAAGTGACTGAATCTATAGAAGAACTTATTGAAAAGTAAGTAGTACATTTTTAGGTGATGTATTTAAGCTAATTTCTATTATATTTTAATAATTTCATGCACAGATCTGTAATACTCACTGGATTAAGATTTATAATATATTGATATCGTGACGAAAATCCAACGATTATATAGATTTGAGCACATTATGGGAATCATTTTTAATGACTAAAATTACTATTAAACTTATAATAATTCTTTTTTTTTCTACATTCATGAATTTACATAATGCCAAAAATGTAAAATTTTAATTAATTTGTAAATCTTTATTTGAAAACATTAACTAACTTTTTAACGCTTCGCGGTCGGATTATTTAAACTGTCAAAATGACATTCTTTGTAATTATGCAACAAGTTATCGACGTATAACCTGATTATTTTGAAGTACTCATAGTATTACTACTAATTTGAAGATTTTTTAGGGTTATACTTTGGGACAGCTGCCCACCTGCCCCTCCCTATGTTCACCCATGCATAGTCCTGTTATACCTTGTCCAATTCATTGTAAAATTGACGGTCCACGTTTAGATTTCCGTACCTGTAATTTATTAACCTTCACCTGGCATGCTCATTCTGAGTAACATACCTGGACTCGTGGGGTACGTACGATCCCCATTGATAAAAATCTTTGTAAAAATTGAAATACTGATTATTTTGTCTCAAAAAAATTCAGAGATCCTCTTTATCTATTACTTTAAACTGTAGAATAATCCAAGTTAAAAAAATAAAGATCAGCGTTCATTAAAAATCGGAAAAACTGGAAAACTTGAAAAATATGCGATTGTTACAAAAAAGAGCTGATATTTTATCTGAATCTTCTTCTGTTACATCACTATAAAAGAATAATAATTGTTTTCATGGGTCTTTAAAAAGAGGTAGTTATTTTGAGAGCGCTATTCCACTGACCCAGGTATAAAGGTATATCTCACGTTGGGCGCCAAATTTGCTATGACCTACAGAGCAAAACAAAATAGATGGGGAAAAATTATCTCTGCTCAGTCAGAGAGAGGGTCGTAGGTAATTTTTCCCTTTATCCTCGAATTCGGCTAAATGACTGACTCGGTTTAGACCGTTTGGCGATTGTACCGAGATACAATCGATTATTACCTGGGTAAATTTATGTGATGGATATCGCAAATGAAAAAGAAGAATATTGAATAATTTTAAAGGTTAAGGTATATAATTAAAACGTGTTTATTAAATATTAAAGGAGAATCTTGAGGTTTTATTCAATATAATTCGGTTGTATAGGTAAGTCCTTGAATTTAATATACAGCTTACGTACCGTTTAAAATAGATATCTATCTTGGGTGGCTTACAAAATAAATGATTTTAATATATATACAAACTAACAGGTTATAAATATATACAATTTTCAGAATATTCCCAAACACTGAGGGTGGAGATATTTTGTGTGATAACACCTGCTATCTGATAGTCTTGAGCTAGTATAATCAGTAAAATTCCTACCTTGGAGATTGACACTATCCTACCTAGGCAAGGGTTGAATTCGAAGACCTCTTTGAAAGGGTTACTTGACAAGATTGAATTCAAAGGTATGAATAGGTCCACTTATTTAACCTTCAATTAAAATATCGTCCTTTTCCTCGTTTGTAGGTAACTCCAGTGAGTAAGGGATGAAAATGGTGTCTCAATAGTTTACTACTATCCAGCAGTAAGGTTCTCAAATATAGCTGTCCTTGAGACTACCTCAAATTAATGTGATGTCCGGAATTACACGTAACTGTTCCAATGTAAATTTAATCGAACAAGAAAAATGAAATGAAACTATCTATGACTACGATAGCGAGAAAAGAAAAAATACAAAATACTACTTTATATATACATTATATTAAGGAAGGACAAATAAGCGATAATTGAGAAATTACTGTACCTGTGAGTTGAAATGTGGCCTTTTTAGAAGTAAGTTTTTGCTTAATTGAAAACAAAATCCTCTTGCGAGATTAAGTATGCCAACAAATAGCAATACTAAATAAATTTTCAATGTCTTTTCTTTTCTAGTACCTTATATCCTTATAAAAAGATCTTCAAAAACACATGTTTCATGAAGGGATACTAGAAGAATGAAAAATGGAAGCAGGATATGCACCAACAAAATTAATGAGATCTACAGGAAATGATAATAAAATATGACAGGTAATTTAAAATATTATTAGCCAATTTCTCACAATCACCTACCTAATTCCAAAATTAACCAGATTATTTGGGGTTTTAATTGTTTGTAATGACAATTACCTGAATAAATTTGAATGACGTAATGTCATAATTAATGTAAATAAACAAAGAAAATGAACCCTGAAACCATTTATAGAATTCAAAACGTTTCTTTGTCCCTTTTAGGCTCCTAGAACTTAACTACAAACTAATTAAGAAAATCAATGGAAAATATATCTACAGAGGACCAGAACGAATCTTCAAAACAAGAAAGAAATACTTGATAAGAGGTTAAACTTCTACAATTTCCAATTTGACAATGGACTTACTTATAAAAGGTATCTTTTCATTCTAGTTAACTCACAGAACATGAGAAATGGATCTCCTATTAAACTTCTACCCAAAACGGTGTATACGGAGTGATCTTTTAATAGATTTTATTCCTATTATACTTAAATAATAAATTAAAGTAAATTAAAAGTTAAATGCCAATACTATATATATTATTTTTGTGGCAAAAGCATCCTAGTACATTCATATGGATTTTGAACCGTAACACTACCGATAGGTGTCGTTACGAGTTCAAAATTTAGAAGATTTAGATATCGAAAATCGACGAGAAATAGCGTGGGGTATGTACGTACCGCACGAGGCCAGGTGAAGGTTAATACGAGTAGTTTCACTATTGTTTGATTTAATTCTGTTTTAGTTTTTAATTTTTGCAAGCGTACTTATTACCTACTTAAAATATGTACTCACCTACTTTCTAGAAAATAGTTAACTCAATGATTTATCCTATAAATTTACCACAATCTAGGCACTACACAAAATATATCCGAAGTGTGATCCGAAGTGTGATGCTACCCTAATTGAAATGTACTGATGTAACAAGAATTGTCAACAATCCTTCAAAAAATAAAAATATTAATTATTATTAATAATTTACTATTGTTTTTGTTTTATGTAGCTGTAAAGTTGAAATTTACTAAACTCCGTGTTTTATTATTAAATAATAACAAATTATATTCTGAATCACGCTTGCACTCATTGCGTAAAGATAATAAACAATAAGGTGTTATTAGAAAATTTAATCTAGTATGAAACTAAACTTTTGCAATTTTTATTTTTGGTACATCACAATTAGGTGTTTGATTGATTTAAGATTTCTTCGTTATGTTATGGAACGTAACCATTATTATAATATGTGCATCAGAGGAGAATAATTCAATTATTTACATTCTATTATTGAGTTAGATATACCTAAATAAATTATTATGTACTATTGCAAACATTAATCACTTTGTTCCTTATAATTAGACTTATTAATATCAAATCTAGGTGAATTTGTAATTAGGAAATTAGGAAAATAATGGAATAGCATTGCATACTTTAACTATATTCATGATTGTATACAGGAATAAGTAGTATATTAATATGCCAGTAAGTAAAGACATACAAATTGAAGAATTTATACTAATTCTAACATTTGTTAAACTTCGGGGTAAGATAAAATTCCGAGTGAATCAATACTTGGCGATTTTCATTTCAATATTTAAGAGCAAACATGACGGGCGCTCCTCCGCCAAAAATCAATTTTACATTTGAGGCAGTTAAAAAAAATGGTTCAGGCCAATCGTTGTAAAAATGAACCAAGAATTTCGCTAAACCGCGAAAAACTTATATTTTTAAAGAAAAACAACAAAAATTTCAACTTTTTAACAAATTTAATTTTTTGGTTCTTTACCGTCATTCTATAACAAATATCTTAACTATTTTCTAAATGACTTTTTTTCAAAAAGATTACCAATTTTAAACAAGACCGAAGATTAACATAGTTTTCATTCCGATAATAATTCTATTAAAACAATGATACCAGTGAATATGGCAACGCTGCTAGTCTATGAAGCCCGTTGTTAAAAGGGTAGCTGCTGTTTAGTTAAATTTGTTAATTCCTGTGTCGAAAAATAGATAGTTGTTTTTGAAGAGGTGCGAAATTATTGTGATCGTCTTAGTTTGTTGTTGAGGCGTTGTTAGTTTTTTGTTTAATTTAGTTTTTAGTTAATTTATGAAATGAAAAATTCTGGAAGGCAAAAATGCACAGCTGACAAATTTCTATTTTATTTGTTTGCTGCCAGAGTTAGTAAATCCTAGAGAAATACGACATGTGCCAATTAGGGAAAAGAGATTGTCAAATAAAAATGTGTAATATACAGGGTGTTTTTAAATACATGCGACAAAATTCAGGAACTGATTGCTCGTATAAAATTAAGATGGGTCTTTCCTATAACAAAATTTTCTAAGCCCACCCCTTTTCGAGATATCACTCTTAAAAGGTGGTGACTAAAATTGAGTTTTTATTTTTTTTTTAAATTTCAATAAAGCTAGAAACTTGAAATTCTGTAATCGCAAAGGACTAACCACGGGTATTTTTTCAATATTTCTGTTACATTATAGGGAGATGAAATTAGCAACACTTACTTTATTTCATATCAAAACTTTTTTTCGAGATGAACTTTAATGAAATCCTTGTTTAATTTAATTTTTTTTTATTCTTGAATTTTTTCCCAAAACCAATAGCTTCAGAGAAAAAAAATTAACACCCTAATTTATTATTTGTTTTTAATAAATTGAGTGGAAAACAGTGTAATGCGCTTGTAACTGTCGTATCGTACACTCTGTCATTATTCGTTTCTTTCAATAATTTACACCAGAAGATAGCACTTAACGAAGCGTTTTAGCCACTAATTTAGGCGAATTTTAAGAAATCATTACCAAGACATTAGGAGCTTAAATTTGGGGATTATATTAAGAATAGTGCTGTCGAGGAATGCACTTATTTTCATTATGATATTTCAAAATTAAAGCCCTTTTAGTTTTTTTGGGAAACTGGAAGGAATTAAAACATTAAAATATATGCATATTATAGATATTATTGTCTAATTTATTTTGCCGAAATTTAAATATTTTGAGATATTCTTATCGGAAAATTATAAGGAGTATGATCACCTTAAGATTTAAAGAGAATTAGCTTTAATTCATGAGATGCAAAGCATCATAATTGTCGCGTCACAAAAACCACCTGCTGCCAAGAGAAAATTGTGATTCAACAGTTTTGTATATTTTGTGTTGTAAAAGAGAAAAAATTAACATTTCGTGTTTTAATAGTTATTTTTTAAATTTAATAATCTATGTGAAAAAATTTTTTTTTAATACATACTGTAAAAAATTGTTATATTAATATACTTATTTAATTGTACTTATATTTGTTGTTCCTTTAATACAATAAATACAATTTACCTATCTCCAATTCATCACTTTCCGTATCCATATACCTAGGGTCCGATTACAATTAGAAAAACATCGCTACGTCATAACTATTATTTCGAATTTCCAATATACAGGGTGTCCCGAAATTAGACGGTCATATTTTAACAGCGTAATCTACATCCTACAAGTATTAGAAATTAAAAATTAAAAAAAACCGAATTCAAAAACGTGCAGATGCCGTCACCACATCTTAACCAAATTTATATAGGATCACCCTTGAGGTACCCCCTTACTACCAAAAAAAGAATCATATAAATCGGACAAGGTGGTAAAGCATTATCGCTAAACATACATAAAAAATGAAGAGTTTGAGGATTTTCTCATGGGCCCAATTATTAGATTTTGACCAAATTTATATGGAACCACCCCTGAAGTACCCCCTTTCTAACAAAAAAAAAGAATCATTGAAATCGGACACCGTGTTAAAGAATTATCGCTGAACATACATAAAAAAAAATAAAAAAAAATATTGCGACGAATTGAGAACCTCCCTCCTCCTTTTATGAAGTCGGTTAAAAATAGGAGTAAAAGTTTGTATAAACATAGGTCCGAAAACGTTTCGTTTTCGAGATACAGGGTGTTACAAGTGAAGTCCTGATACCACACTTTTGTAAATATTTTCATTTTTATATTTTATGGAATGTATCTGTTATTTAAGTTTGGGGAATAAAATTCTTCAAATAAAACTTACTTCTTATATTATTATCTAAAATTTTTGTTTTATACAAAATTTTTCTAAAATGGTCCGTATTCGAGAAATTTGACAAAATGTAAAAAAATATTTTTTTATAAAAATTGTTCAAATAAAAGTTGTTTGTAATATAATTCCCTATAATTTTCATTCTATACATAATTTCTGTAAAATGGACCGTATTCGAGATATTTTAGAAAATGTGTAAATTTCGAATTTTGAAGAAAACTCAAAAACGGATTAAGGAAAAAACATTAAATTTTAAACTTAAGGTCTATTTAGGCCTGACGTGATATGATTAGATTTTGGACAAAGTCGGAACATCTAGGGGGGTACTTTATGGGAGGCCGTTTTTATATTTTATGGAATATATCTGTTATTTATGTTTGAAGAAGAAAATTGTTCAAATAAAAGTTACTTCTAACATTATTATCTATAATTTTTGTTTTATGTCAAAATTTCCTGAAATGGTCCGTATTCGAGAAATTTGACAAACTGTGCAAAATTCTGATTTTTATGAAAATTGTTGAACTAAAAGTTGTTTGCGATATCGATCTCTATAATTTTTGTTTATACATGATTTTTCTAAAATGGACCGTAATGAAAAAGTGCTAAATTTAAATTTTTCAGTATTTTCGTTTTCAATGAATATCTATAGAAAAATGTTTCGAGGTAGATGTATGTGGACAATGTATATATTTAGTTTATCCTCTAAACATTTATAGAGATGCTGCAATAGGTTGTACAAAATACACATCAGATTTTTAACCCTTCGCATAGCTTGCGGTAAATGAATACACCAAATTGACGAAGATTTGTAAATTCTGGACATTTCTAACACATACGGTAACTTTACCGACTTATCTATATTTTGAGTGTGCCTCTGGTCCATCCATAATACTAACTTTTTATATTCCTTGTAGTATAAATAATGAGATTTACCTATCTACTCCATAAAATGCATGGAAATTATTAATTTGTATTTTTTAATTAAAATGTTTGTAGTTATTATGTTGTGTCCTTAAACTTGTTGATCATGCTTTAAAGGCTCGATTATCCATTAGTGTCTTAATATACTATTTGAAGCGTTTGCACTGTTTGCAAGAAATTCTTGATCCAAAGGTTGGCAAATATCAGCATAATTAGAAGATAAAGAGTTATACAAAGAATTAGGTTAATGATTTTATAGAATTTTATAAATTGGCAAAAATCACATTTAGTTCGTAAGAAGAACCTGTGCGTATATTTCAGTGACATGAATTTTCATATTTATCTATCATAGATAAACTAGTCGTTAAAATCGTACTGTCCTAATTGTGTTTGTTTTTATAATTACCTATTAATAACGTTTTAATAGAGAATCATTTACTCATTTCCCCCAGACCTTCTGTTATGATGACCATTTCCAAAAATTCAAGGAACGGAAGTGAAACTACTAAATTGATGGCAAAACAATCTACTGTGCCTACTTAATTATACTCTTCACACAGTCTGTGAAAAGTATTTTTTTTACACCCACATGGATATTAGCTCATCTACGCACAGACTACAAAACGAAAAAGTATGCTATTGCGTTCAACTGAACGAATATATTATATAATTATTCTAGGTAGTGAGAAAACTGCAAAAAAATTAAATCCACTAATCGCAGTTCATATTTTGAACACCCAATTACTATTATTTTTAAAATTGTAAATAAGTGACAATTTTGTCAAATTAATTGTCAGTATATTTTTTAGTTATTGAGACTAAATATAAAATAAAATGAGTTATTTTTGTCTAGAATCGATGAATATTGGCATTTTTATTAGGTCCACATCTAAAAAAAAAAATAAAAATAATATTTTAATCAAACTATATGAAACTAATTTAATTACGAATAATAAAACTAAAATCGTAAAAGCGACTTTGGAACTGAGGGCAGAGCTTCTAATCTTTTTTTTTTCTTGTTTATTTTATTTTATAAATTAGTAAAATTCATAAATTATTTTAAAATTAGTTATTTTGTCTTAATAACCTAATATACCTTTTTAAATTTGTAAATTTTCGTGAGGGGGTCGTAGAAAAAAGTATACTGTACAACTCGAGTTAATTGTCCACATCGCACTTCGATGATTGAGCACTCTGTCTACGGCGTGGTGTTCAAACTTCTTATTCGTGCAATATAGTTATCATATCCACTCTTGTTGCACAAACTACTATATAGGTTTACTTTGTCCGTCCGATGTTACATTTTTTCTTGTTTATTTTATTTTATAAATTAGTAAAATTCATAAATTATTTTAAAATTAGTTATTTTCTCTGAATAACCTAAAATACCTTTAAAAAATTTGTAAATTTTCGTTAGTTGGTCGTAGAAAAAAGTATACTGTACAACTCGAGTGGATTGTCCATATCGCACTCCGATGATTGAGTACTCTGCCTACGGCGTCGTGCTGAAACTTTGTATTCGTGCGATATGGCCATCATATCCACTCTTGTTGCACAAACTACTAATATAGGTTTACTTTGTCCGTCCGATGTCACATTTTTGCCTGCGCGATAAGTCAGAAACAAAAAATGATATCAATTTGAAAATTTCAAGAAAATCAAGCTCTATATGTGGACAAAGCCTATTAATTTTCAAAAAGTCTGAATAAAAATGGGGGTTAATGGGGTTTGAAATATAAAAAAAATTTAACTCAAGAACCAAAAATTACAACTTGAATTTTTTTTTCAAAAATCAAGATCTATAAAAGGATAAAACCAATTGATGTTAAAAATTTGAATAAAATGAGGGTCAAGGGGGGTTGAAATAAAAAATAGAAACAAAAAAATAGAAATAAATAAATAGAAATGAAAAATGAAACAAAAAATAGAAATAAAAAATAGAAACAAAAAATAGAAATAAATAATATAGAAATAAAAAACCAAAAGCAATATCAACATGAAATGTTTAGTAAAAAAACTCTATAAGTGAATAAATAAATACATAAATAAAAATGGAGAGATAAGGGGGCTTGAAATATTGAAAAAAATCCTTACTCAGAAACGAAAACCGATATCAAATTGAAATCTTCAGGGAAAATCAAGCTTTATAAGGGGATAAAGCCTATTAAATATGAAAAAAATCTGATTGAAGATGGGGGTTAAGTGGGCCTGTTAAACTGAATGTTATTTCTCTATTCACTAATAAATGGACCCATAGTCGATTAAAGTATAAACCGAATATTTGTTTTAAAAATGAGATATACGAGTTTTATTATTTTTGATGTACATTTATTTACGATTTATCATCATTTTAGAGAATATAACCCAGTAAACCATAAATAGTCGGCATTCGCTCGGCCTGACACCGGCAAATATGGGAAGCCGTTGTCGGGGTTGTTTCTGAGCCAGGAGTACCGTACTATTTGACGTAATTTAGAAGTAGAAACAGCATGTGGTCCATATTTGGCTTTGTAGACATGGTAGGCATCCATACGGGCCGAACGAGGTGAATATTTGGTTAGCTAGGCAGTTGGCTGCCGACATTCGGATAGACGGACATGCCCTACCTATATGCCGAAGCTGCACCCGTATATCGGGCCGAGTCCGGCATCCCGCAAGCCTCGTTTGGCCCAGTTACGGTGACGATTAACTGTGTTTATTGGGAATAATATTAATTTAAATTTGTCAATGTACCCAAATGAATTTAGGAATGAAGAACACTTTATATAATATATAGAATTATATACTCAATATTCGAGGTAGCGCTAGCACACGAGAAATTTTTATGAAGTTCTGTATAGTTCTAATAGATGTTGCAACATAATTACCTCCAATGAAATCTAATAATTGGGTCCATTAGAAAATCCTCAAACTCTTCATTTTAAATGTATATTTAGCGGTAATTCTTTACCACCTTGTCCAATTTCTATGATTTTATTTTTTGTTAGTAAGAGGGTACCTCAGGGGTGCTTCCATATAAATTTGGTCAAAATCTAATATTTGGGTCCATGAGAAAAATCCTCAAATTCTTCTTTTTTTTATGTATGTTTAGCGATAATTCTTTACTACCTTGTCCGATTTCTATGATTATTTTTTTGTTAGTTAGGGGGTACCTCAGGGGTGGTTCCATATAAATTTGGTTAAGATGAGGCGACGAAATCTGCACGATTTTGAAGCCGTTTTTTTTTGAAATTATTTTTATTACTTGTACAGAAATAGGTAAAGTCTTAGCAGAAAATATTCCAGAGTCTACTTACAAGAAACCCATAGCAACAAACTTTCAACGACTTTATCAATGGAAAGTTTCATAAATTAACATTGAATACTGAAAAGTAAATTTTTTTGTGATATCAAAAAGCCTGCACAGAATGAATTACATATCTTGGGTTGTTTATAGATAACAAGCTCAACTATGAACACCATATTACTAATTGTGTAAAAAATTACTAATTGCTAATTACTAATTACTAATTGTGTAAGAAAATTAGCTTTAAATAGTGTGATACTCGTATTGTTCATTAAATTACTGTATTTGTGTTTTGTATAGTATCATCAGTATTATAACTAAGTACCTAACCTAATTCCTCTTCTGTGATATTATAAAATTTGTTATTTGTAAGACATATTTTTGAACTCTGGGTCTAGATATGCCGTTTTGTATTTCATTATTAATAAATTGATGGAACTTTTATAATGATACCAGCGATATGAAGTAATGGGAATTGAAATAACACAAAGCAGGGCCAAGTGGAGGAGACAAATAACATTGCCGACCCCGCATAAGAAAAAAATTCGAGGAGATGATTCTGAATTATAAAAAATCAATACAAGCTTGCAACATACACTTGGATCAATGCGTCATTAATTATTATTACCTGATAATGATAATCAAGCATCATAAGTACTTTTACCAGTCTTCCAAGAAGTTAAGATGTTTGTGGATAATGTAATGCCTTTTCTCAAAGAATAGTAAACAATTCATTTATGGAGCAAAATGTTTATTTTGACCATCGGATCATTTCATTGCAATAATTTGGAGAACGTCCTCTGGTTTATCGCTGCAGTTTCTATTTTGCGAGTCTTCTTGATTATAGAGCGTTATTGATAACACATCCAGGATAGTAGTAGGAGTTCAATGGACGTTTCAGTGTCTCCTCTTTGGTGAATGTGTGCGCACAGTTGGGAAGTCTGAATACATCTATTCCTAATTTATTGTTTCTTTTCATAAATTTGTATATTCTTAAAGTGAAACGTAGGTTCAGACATTCTGTTTGCTGCTCCAGATACATCTCTTGTAATAGCAGTTCTTTTACAGATCTGTCAATCTCAAAGTCGGATATATTCCTCACTTAGACGATTAATTTATGCTTTCAAAAACACCCGCTCCTTTAGTATTTCTTGAGAAACAACGTTTATTAACAATTTTTCTTTCTAAGAATGACATGCGAAATATTTCGAGGAGATTTATACATATAATGATACAGATAGAAATTTAGCTTATAACATCTAAAGGTAAAATACATTTTTTAAAAATAGCGGACATATTTTTTGGTTTCACTTTAAATAAATTTTATTAGAATAAAGGTATACGGGGAATCATTTAGCAGTTATTTTTGTTTAAACCAAATCTTTATGTACAATGTGTTCTGTGTGTACGATATGGAAGACACGTATTCGGAACTTATTTATAGATACTCCAAACTCAAGTCACGTACATCAATTATTAAGATTTTAAGGAGTGAACGCAGAAATGGATCTGTCGATCAGGTGTCCGTTTTTACCATCCATTCTCCTTCTTTAAATTTTGCAACTCAATTTTTTAAGGTGATGTAAGAAAAACAATGATCCGTCAATTCTATAAAAGAGATCAATTCGATATATTTGGTTAAGGCAATATGAATGGATAAGACAAAATTTCAATAAATCCTAATTCCTAATTAAAATGTAAACAAGGTAAATATCTATAAAATATATAAATTTAGTGCTGCAATTTAGGATGAATTTGAGTCGTTTTTAACCTTTACCAAAGGGTTTTTCTAAAACTATTCGACTATTTAGATACATAAGAGTTTGAGTTTTATCCTTCCTCAACTAAATATTATCTAATCAAAAGTTTTTATGCAATAAATCATGAAGATTAGCAAAAAAATCTGACAACACGGCATTTTATTTGAAACCAATGAATATACAATTACTATAAAATCTTAGGGTGATGAATGGGACTGTATGTTGTATTTTTTAGAGGACCTGTTAAATTTATGTGACGTCAGAGTTTTAAAGGCCAACGTAGGTCGAGTTATATATGAGAGGAAAGCTTATTTTTCCTTCTTTTCAAGAATACTAAAAAAATGTCACATACTAATGAAAAACCCTACAACATTGCAGTTCTATTAATTAAATTTTTCACTATTCTTGGTTCACCACTGGTAGATAGTTAATTTGAAATTAAAAACAGTAGTATTTACTAAGAAAATGTGAGAGCCATGTTGGTTATTCTTGGTTACTTTCTATAACTTCATATTTAGTCTTTTGAAACATCACTAATCATAACCGGTAAATGCCTAATGAAGCTATATTCTGCTTGAATGGTACTGTTAACAGACATATTTGCCGGTACTGGTCAGATTCTAATCCGCACTGGATGGATAAAACTCATACACATACTATCCACAAAAAGTTAATGTGTGGGTTGATTCGCTGAGAGACCATCTGATAGGTTTTTTTGTATTTACGGTATCTTGATCTTCTCTAGCATCAAATTATACCTGAAATAAACAATTTCTTTCCAAATGTGAACATCTATTTTTAACAGGATGGTGCACCTGCACATTATCACAGAATCGTTAGACAATATTTGGATACCGATTTCTCCCAGAGATAAATTGACCGAAGATGTGACAAACGAAAAACTCAGATGCTCACCCTAAATCCGACAACAGCCATAGAAGTAATGCTAAACCTAACATCACTATACAAATTCATTTAAGGCAAGCCCAGGTCCATCACAAAATTGCACAAAGGTCCATCACCCATAAGCAGTCTGCATAGATGCGACTACTGCGAGCTATACAAAGAGTTAGATAATGACCCAATAGGGTGGCACAAAATTGATCGAAAACATTTTATCGAAAACATTTGATCTAAATTTTTTATATAAAAAAAAAAACTTAAAATAATTAATCGCAATGCTTTAATCTCAATCTCAATGAATGAAGATAAATAACAGTTTAGCTCTAAAATTAATTTTCAATTTAACGGTATTGTAAGGATAAAATTTGTTAAACGAGGTTATCGAGATTATCATAAAATTTGCCATTAGTAACTAATTTGATAGCAGCTGAGTTTAGTTTCCCCGGTAGTAGGAATTAGACAGACGGTTGCATGGTGTCGTTTGCATTTTTTTGTATTTTACTATTTTTAATGTTGATTTTCGATATATTGTCCTTTCGATCTATTGTCTTTTTGATAAAATATTATTCGATAAAATATATCTTCGATTAAATGTTATTCGATCAAATGCCACTCGATAAAATGTAATTTCGATCAAATTTCCAATTCGATCAAATGTTTTTCGATCAATTTTGTGCCACTCGACCCAATAATGCCCTTCGGACAAAATGCGCCCAAAATGTAGCTTTCAAAAGCAATATAAAATAAGTATACCAAAAAGGGAAACAAATACACAAATGACTCCAAAACCCATGAAGGTTTAGGTAGGTACAGTGGCGTAGCAAGCTATTTTTATGGGAGGGGTTCTTGAGAACTATAGAGGGGGTTCAATCAAGAAAGTGAATAAAAACTAATAGTGAACAGCCATCAGCGCCAATACTATAGCGGAAATGGTGATGCCATGACTCTCTATGGGCGGGGGGGTTACGACCTCTCCCCCTTGGATACGCCACTGGGTAGGTATATAGTGCCAAAGATAAAAATCTCACTGAGCTTAGAAAAACATGCAAACTATTCCTGGCAGAAATAGCAGCAAAACATCACGCAAAAAAGGTATTAAGACATAAGGTAAATGGAAATATACTTAGTCAAGCAAAGTTAAAAGCACTCAGTTCAATGTAGGCACACTCAAACCTTGTGTGGGACTTACAATGCTGGGTAGTCAAAACAGACCAATCTTAGCCTGAGTACCAGACCACAGAGGACATAAGGGCAATGCAGAGACTGTTTTACTGGCCCGAGAAAGAGCCTTAAAGGCTTTTATTGGCTCAGAACCCTTCTGTGTCGTTACAAAGACAGTTATCAGGCCAAAAATTCACCATACTAGATACAGGCCAAAGAGTTCTTAAGAGGATCATCGCCAAAACTCATCGATAATGGGAAAAATACAAGCGTACTAGTAGGCCTATTTATAGGGCATTGTAGGCTTAACAAACATATACATAACATCGGTCTGCCAGAAGATATCTTGTACCGATTCTATTAGGAATAGGAGGAAACTGCAGTACACGTACTGCAAAGGTCTAAGGAGACTGATATTCCTTACACATGGAGAAGAAAAAACAAGAGCTGGCTACGCCCGAGAACTACTTCCTAGTCTGTGGAATCTACTACAAAAGACCAAACTATACAAAGTCCTCTAAATAACGATTAAAGGATATTCATAATAGATCTGAAAAGGTCGAAGTGGGACAGCCTACGTGGCCCACAGTCCTAACGAAATTTAAAACAAACAGTTGGAATCGATCAACTGCTGTTTGGCTCCAAGATAAAGTCCACGCAATGTTGGTAAATTTTAGGGACTTTTTATTAAACAACTTAAATTAAAGCAAATTTGTTGGTAGTTAATCTTGATAGGTGTAAATTTTTGGGTTCATTAATACGTATTTGGTATTTGTCGAACGAAGAAAATGGACATTTATGAATTTCAAGCAATTTGCATGCAATAAAAAAAGAATTAAAGATACTGCAGTATTTTTCATAAAGAAAATAATAACTTTTCGTCGGAACGATGAGGTACGTGCATATGTGTGTACAATATTTTATTTTTGGTTGAATTTTTAAATTTATGTTTACTTTCAGTTTTTGTACGTGTGAGCAAATCCGACACAAACATTAAACTTTATGATTATTGGATGGTTTACGTAACCTAAACCTTCATTAAAATAACAATGTGGGTAATAGGTAGGTACTCACCTACTAACATTTATTTGACCCGATGACAATTAAGTTAATCATTCCGGGTCATTGATTTGTTAGCTTGAAGCCAACCAGCATTAGTTATCCTTAATAAGAAATTTTCAAAAAAAAAGGTTTGGATCTTCCGGCTAATGGTAACTATCTAACAGACGCACTTAGGTTATCGTTGCTATAGTATTGAAGAAAAGTAGAAAACTGTGTATAATTGTAAAGAAAATTGTATATAATTGTAAAGGAAATTATGGATAATTGTACAAAAAATAATATATACTTTTTTATAAATTCCTTTAAAAATATTTAGTTTTTAATATTTATTTATTTTATAAACATTTCCAAGTATTACTTGTATTTTTACTATTACAAAATTGATCATGGTTTTTTCTACAAAGGTAAGTCAAAAAATAACTTTAATAAAGATATATAATGCTTGGCATTATATATATAGTTTAACAGACCCCCTTATCTTACCATTTCTATGCATTTTTTTTTTTTTAGATTTCAACCCCTTATAGAGCTTGATTTTTACTAAAAATTTCATGTTGATATTACTTTCCATTTTTGATTTTTTTTCAATCCTCTTAACACCCAATTTTAATTCAGATTTTTTTTGCAGAATCAATAGGTTTCATTCCCATATAGAGCTTGACTTTTACCAAAAATCTCATGTTATTATCACTTTTCGTTTTTGATTTCTGATTTTTTTAATTTTAACCTCCCTTAACCGCCCATTTTTGTTCAGATTTTTTTTAAAATCAATAGGCAGCGTCCCCTTATAGAGCTTGATTTTTGCTAAAAATTGCATGTCGATAATAAATAATTTTTCGTTTTTGAGTTGAGATTTTTTTAACATTTTTAACCCCGCTAACCTCTTTGGGGTCTAAAAATATGAATTCCAATTATAAATAAATTATTGTTGATGTAATGTAATAAATTTATTGTAGATTCATGACAAGTTGTAGAAAAAAAAAATATAATGACAATGTCTATCTAAATAAAAAAATATTGCTGGGCAACCGAGGTTGCTAACGAGGCGAGGTTAATCCTTGGCTAAGGGTTCCATGAAGTAAAGCTATCTGGATAGCTATTCACTAAGTCATGGGAGCGCTCCCATGGGAGTGCTCCCATATATTTTGCTCTCTTACTCTTAGATGGGTATATCGTGCTTACTCACTTTTAGCCCAGGTACATGCGTAGTAAGGTCAGATTTTATACCATGCGAGGGAGAATTACGGGCTTGCCAGATTTAGGTCCGTATTTATCACAAAGGAAATTTGAACTATTTAGGACCGATTTCACCGTTGTGTTAAACGAAGTTTAAAATGACATTTTTACATTAACAATGTCACTTTAATCTCCGTTTAACACAACGGTGGAATCGGCTCTTAAATAGTAGATCAAAGTTATTCTGTCGACTTGGCAACGTTGGCATGGGAGTATGGGAGCATGGGAGTATGGGAGTGCTCCCATGAGTTAGAGAATAGGTATCCTGAAGGTGATAGTGTGTATATATAAGAAGGAAGGTATCTAGTCATCTGAGTCACTGCATTTCTTTTTTGAAAAGTGGTGAGATTTAAAAAGTACAAATTTGGATATAGAGTATCTGTATCTGTAACGGGAGGTGGGTGGGTTACCCCCACGGCACTTGGGCCTTACTAGGCCTATTGTGCATCCTTCTAAGATGATAGACACCTCCTAGCTCGTGAGCCAGCCTACAAATTTAATGTAGTTGACAACGTCGCCAAGAAGTGCTTCTCTTATATCGGCCGGTGTTAGCCGATACTGGCCGAATACAAATCTTCTAATAAATGAAAGGGTCTAGCAATCGTAAAGAATATGCTCGATGGTCTCATCTTCTTGTTCGCACCATCTGAGAAGTGCGGATTCTAGCAGCTCCATGAAATGGAGATGCTTCCGTACTTCGAAATGACCAGTCAGAATGCCTGTAACTAGGCGCAGATTCTGTCTAATCATAGTCAAGTATTTGTTTGCTGCAGTGTCGTCAGAATAACTTAAGAGGTCCCTGGCAACTCCGCAGTTTCTTGATTCATCCCATCTTTCCTTTAATTTCACAAGAGAATGTTTTTTTTAATTAGGTCTGTCATTACAGATTTTGTCAGGCCAATAGAAGGGCCAGGTCCAAAAAGTATTTGGTTGGTTGCTTTCTTGGCTAGTGAATCAGCAAGACGGTTACCTTTCGATGTAGCGTGACCTTTGATCCATCTTAAAGTGACCACATTGTTGATGGATACTTCGGCCAAAGCTTCGTGACATTTTAGTACTAACCCTGATTAAATTCGTGGTCTGTTCAGGGTGAGTATTGCTTGTCTTCTATCTGTATAGATGAGCATGTTCCTTCCATTGATATTGTTTCTGGTTATTTCTTTTGCTGCTATTAGAATCCCCGTTAGCTCTGTTTGAACTACACTGGCACTATTGCTCACAGCCCATTTTATGTTTAGGTTTAAGAATCTGGAGTATATTCCACATCCTGAGCCTTGTTTTGTTTTAGAACCATAGGTGTAGATATGAATCGTACCTGCCACTTCTGGATCTTCTATTTGTTCTGCTATAACTTTATATGGCTTATGGAAGATATAGATATAGAAGTACTGTATTAGTAGAAGATATGTGGACACTATTTCATACAAAGATATCTGAAATTGTAAAGGCTAACACAAAAAACAAAAAATGTCCTCAGAACAAATTAAAACCCTGGATCAATGGACAACTTTTAACTTTAATTAAACATAAGAAAAATATGTGGAAAAAATTTAAAGCTACCAAAAGACATGATGATTTTGTTAACCATCGACGTTTCGCAAACGATTTAATCAATATTATTGATAACGCAAGAAGAGAATACGAAGAATATATCGCTAGTAGCGATAACCCTAAGAAGCTATTTAAACACATAAGATGCTCTCTATCTTCTAAAGTATCAGTACCACTTCTTAAAAAAACGGATGGAAACTTATGTAATAATGATCAAGAAACAGCTGAAGCTCTGGCCAACCATTTTTCACAAGTATTTTCCTTAGAACCCACAGGCGACATTCCAGTTAGTCACGATGCCCGAACAGCAACTTCTTTATGTAATGTCGAGTTCTCATCTGCAATTGTTAATGAAAATCTCAAAAAAATCAAATCAAATTCCTCACCTGGAATAGACAATTTATCCGCAATGCTTTTAAAAGAATGCGCATCATATTTGGCTTTACCTCTATCCATTATTATGACATCTTCTTTTACATCTCACACACTTCCTTCAATGTGGAAAATTGCTTCGGTGACACCTATTTTTAAAAAGGGTGACAAACTCAGTCCATCCAACTATCGTCCAATAAGCCTCGTCCCAATCGCTTGTAAAATAATGGAATCCATCTTAACCAATTATATGTCTGATTTTTTTAAGAGCTATGACGTCTTGCCAAAAGAACAACACGGTTTTATTAAAGGCCGATCCACATTAACAAACCTAATGACCTGTTTAAACGATTGGACTACGTCTGTGGACAATAAAGAGCCTGTCGATGTCGTATATCTTGATTTCGCTAAAGCCTTTGATCGTGTTCCCAAAAAGAGATTGCTTTATAAATTGGAAAAAGCTGGCATTCGCGGCTCTTTACTTCTCTGGATAAGTGATTTTTTGTCAAATCGCATCTTCAAGGTAAAAGTTGGACAGATGTTCTCGTTAGTGTATCCAGTTCTAAGTGGTGTCCCTCAAGGCTCTGTCATAGGGTCATTACTATTCCTGGTATACGCTGCAGATCTAGGCAAAGACTTAAATTCTAATATTTCGTGTTACGCTGATGACACTAAGCTATACTGTAATCCTGTGACAGATTCTACCCAGCTACAAAAAGACCTTGAAACTATTTCAAACTGGTGTGACACCTGGCTGCTTCCTTTAAACGCGGAGAAATGTGTCGTCCTGCATATAGGAAAAAATAACCCGTGCGTGAACTATTATTTAAACGGTAGTGCGTTAGCAACTGTGAACTCCTATAACGACCTGGGACTCATTGTAAACTCTTCATTAACGTGGTCAGAACACATATCAGCGGTATGTAAACGTTCGAACTCAATGATCTACCTATTAAAAAAGTCCTTTACGCGTGTGAACTTTCAAACATTTTCTAAACTTTATACAACTTACGTTAGACCGTTGATGGAATATGTCGGACCTGCGTGGTGTCCTGATTTGGTTTCTGATCAAAAAAGATTGGAAAATGTTCAACGCTACGCTACTCGAATACCTTTCGGCAGAATCAGACCATCGTATGAAGAACGGCTTAACATGGCGAATTTGTGTTCATTTGCCCACAGAAGATTAAGGGGTGATTTAATTGTGACATACAGAATTCTTCATGGTACTTTTTCATCAAACCTCTATAGTATACTCCCACGGAATACAGATGAGCGCCTCCGTGGACATGAATACAAGTTGAGCAAAGAATATTTTAAAACACGTACCCGAGAAAACTTTTTTTGTAATAGAGTTTTTTATACTTGGAATAATTTACCCTCGAGTGTTGTTCGCGCACAGTCAGTAAATGTATTCAAAAACCGACTCGATGACTTTTTTAACGAAAACTAAAAGTTTATTTTTAGTGCTTTGTTTGCATTATGTTATTTGCTAATTACTTATTTAATAATTGTCTTTGTTATTGAACTTGTAATTTTGGGCTTAATAGGATTCATTCCTCAGCCCTAATTAGTTTGTAATAATAATAATAATAATAATAATAATATCTCGGTGAGATGGAGTCCATGTTCGCTGGAAGCAGTGGGAGCGTATCGAGCGCCTCCTGCCAAAAGCGACGTCTCGCCTCACCAGATCCTATATCAAGTTCTATTCCAAACGTGCGGAGGCATGTCATTGTCGTCAAAGCAACCTCCTTGATGTAAATATCAAGGGAAGTGAGACTAAGAATGACTTCCCTGGCTCTGGTCGGTGTTGTTTACATGGCTCCTGTTATGTTGAGACATGCTGTTCTTTGAATTTGTTCTAGTTTACGGATAGCTGTTCATTTTTGGATTAGATCGTACATATTTACATGAAGAAATACTAATAATATTATATTGCAAGTGCAGCGTTTGGGTGTAATACTGCAAAATAATAAAATTAAATGCTCAGTGGATAATTGGGATGGCTATTTTGTAATGACGCCATGTAAAAAATCGGTAAAGGTTAGGTAAATTAATTAAGTTTTTAAATTTTACTTATTTTATGTATACTTTTTTACGAAACAATCCACGATAGCTCCAGGCCACACAGGTTAGGTAAATTAGTTAGATTTTTTTGGAAAACAACTCGCGATGGCGCCAGGCCATACAGGTTAGCAAAATTGGTCAAGTTTTTTTAATTTTTCTTATTTTATGTATACTTTTTTTTGGCTCCTGACTTCACAAGTTAGGTAAATTAGTAAGGTTTCTTCTCATTTTATGTATAATTTTTTTGCGAGATATTCCCGATGTCTCCAGGCCGCATACGTTAGGTAAATTAATTAAGTTTTTTGATTTTTTTGATTTTATGTATACTTTTACGAAACAATTCGCGATGGTTTCAGGCCGCATAGGTTAGGCAAATTAGTTAGGATTCTGTATAGTGTTTGCGAAATAACCTGCGATGGCTCTAGGATCTACAGGTTAGGTATATTAGTTAAGTTTTTTAATTTTTTCATTTCATGTATAATTTTTTGAAGAAACAACCCACGATGTCCCCTGGTTTAAATGGTTAGGTAAATTAGTTAGGTTTTTTCTCATTTTATGTATATTTTTTTGCGAGGTAACCCCGATGTTTCCTGGCCGTATGGGTTAGGTAAATTAATTATTTTTTTTTTATTTAATATATTCTATAACAAGATGCGATATATAAAGAACATATTTTTCAGGACAAAAAAGTATTTTGAAATGTGTTTCGGAGGGTCTAAAATGGCCTAAAAAAAAGCCCGTTCGATCAATGGCGGATTTTTCTTTATTTTTATATTTTCTGATAAATAAACACATAATTTTTTAGTCAGGGTTGTTTTATTTTGTAAATATGAAAAAAAAAATAATGGGGAGGGGGTAAATTTCATGAGACCGCCGATATTTTTTTAATTTTTGTGTTTGGAAGGCTTGCTTACTTATGAAAAACATTTTTTTATTAAAATGTGGATTCACTCTAAACTGCATTTTCCCCAAATAAATTAGATTAGTCGACCATGATGAATTTGAGCTCCTACTAGCCAACGTAAGTTTATTAGTAATAATCCACTCAAATTTTTCTTTAAATACAATACTAAGGTATTTTATTAAAATGTAAAAAAGAAAATATGTTAAAATTTATCTTCATACAAATTCGCTCGAGATGACGAAAATAAAAAAAGAAGCTTGTTATATTTAATTTAGATAATCATGTTTGCAATGCTAGTTAAGAGCGCATAAAAATCTACTTTCTAATGTAAACTATTTTTTTATGACCTTTAAGTTGATAATTGCGATAAATTAGATTCTTTATTAGCATTATTTGCCGAGTCTACCTCATTGATTGTAAATTTTGACCGAGAACCTCGAAAATAACAATCAAATTTAACCTTACATCCGCAAGCGTATTAAGCAAGTAAAATGATAATATGAAAACTTTTAACGAAAAATATGAGTCTCATGAATATCGAGATTTCTCGTCTCGTCTCGAAGTCGAGACAAGACTAATTTTATTTTCGATATAAGGTTGAAAAAAAGTTACGAGACATTTTTTTCGAGATGTCTCGATCTCCGAAAACATTTAAAACGTAATTGTTTTGTCTTCAATTATTTGAATGTTCACAGGGACTGATCCTGAAAATTATATACAGTGCTTTTCAGATAAAAGTATCCACCTTAAGTAACTTTTGAAGGACTGACTATTACAAAAAACAAGGGGGAGATATCGTGCCATATTTAAGTTTGCTGAAAAAGTCACCCTTTCACCCCTACTATCATCCCTTCATTTTTTTTAAATTCAAGGAAAACAATATATAATTCACACCCTTATCACGCATCAGTATTTTTGCTAACTATATTTTTTTACCAATTTAAATTTTTATTATTTAGTTATATAAGTTATAAATATCTTATTATTATTATTTTAGTTATTATGTATACCTTAAATTTCTTTTATCTACTGCGTTTTGGCAATTTCAATTTTTAATAAAAATTGGCATTTCCCATGCTCGACTTAACAGTTTTAATGGGGTCAATGATTTATTTACATTGAAGTTACAATACATATGTTTGTGTATTATTGTAAAACTTTTATATTATTATTATTATGTGTGAATAAATATTATTATTATATTATTATATTAACTGATTTCAAAAATGTATAAAACATGGGGTTTAAAATAATTAGTTTATGATCTACAGGGTTCCATTATTTGAGTGACAAATTTTTACATCTCACCTTACTGACTGCAGCAAAATTGTACCGCTAAAAACTTGTTGATGTTTTTTATGATACATGGTAAAGGTATTGGAGATTTGAAAAATGAATTTAAATTACTTTTATAGTGTATTTTGATACATGTGCACATTGATTTGTTGAGGTTATTTATTTGATTTGAAAATGGTTTACAGTTTACAAGAAAGAATTTATAAGGTTTATACTACAAAAATAACAGTTCTGCACGAGCTGCTGCTAGAATTTTCAAAGAAACACACCAAGGAGGTCATGCAACTCATAAGTATGTAATTGATCTTATGCATAAATTTAAATCAACCGGGTCAGTTGGCAATAAAAAACATAACCGACTGGAACTCGTAAATAACGAAGCAATTGAAGTCGCAGTTTTAGGACAAGTAAGTCTTGAAAATCAACAAGCACAGTCACTGACAACAATAAGCAGAGAAGTAGGTGTTTCATCTTCCACAGTTTATCGAATATTACACAAGCATAAGTACCATCCATACAAAATTAAATTGGTTCAAGAGTTGTATTAAGATGATTTTGATCGTCGTCTTGAATTTTGTGAACTATTGAGTCAGCGCTTGACTGACAATCCACATTTGTTGCACAACCTTTGTTTTTCGGATGAATGCACATTTTCAGTTAATGGTTTAGTTAATAGACATAATTGATATTGAGCTGAGAGTGATCCACATGTTGTGCGTGAATACCACACACAGAATCCTCAAAAGTTAAATGTATGGTGTGGTATCCTAGGTGACCACATAATCGGACCTTTCTTTTTAGACGGAAACTTAAATGGAGAGTCATATCTTGAGTTATTGAGAGAAGTAATTGATCCACGTATTACAACAATAATAGAAAATGATCATAATCTTTCTGAAGATTTGCTTGTCTTTCAACAGGATGGAGCGCCTCCACATTTTGCTTTGCCAGTACGACAATTTTTAAATAAAACTTTCCCCAATCGTTGAATAGGTAGAAGAGGCTCGATGATGGAGTGGCCACCTAGATCACCGGATTTATCACCTCTATATTAACACTCCACTAAACCCCCAGGCGGTGATAACCAATTAATTACTTTGCCAAATGATGACGTGTAGCTGTATTCTTCTAATTGTAATCGGACCCTACACAGTGGTGGTATAGTATTGGGCAATACTTTTAATAGCAAGTTGAATGCTCTTCAAGTTATTTAAAATGCAATTATAAATATATTTTAAAAAATCAACTCTATTCCACTGAATTTGTTTATAATAAAACGAACATTTTTAAAATTAATATAATTTAAGCTTACCAGTGTGTAGTCAGAATTCACAATAACGAAAATAGTTAAAAATATAAAAACACCTCGTCAACTAATTATAAATACTATCTACACATATAAAAAAGTCATCACACAAAGGACATTCTTAAATTTATAACTTCATCCCACGTGAAATTAAAAATATAATCAAATTTAACAAATATAAATTTGAATTTAAAAAATGTATCCAACGTAATGGTGATAATTTCATTAAAAGATTAAACTTCGGCTATTTCATCCACAGAAAGTGAAACAGTCTTTAAGAAGATTATTAAATACATTAAGTACGATATTTTCTTCTTCTAAAGATAATGAGAGATAAGAGGGTGGCTAGTAAACGTTAAGTAAAAATTCCAAAATTCATAGAAGTATCCCGTGCTATGTATCTCTTTTGTGTAAAGTGAAATTGTTGATAACAGGTATGGAATAAAAAAATCATTATCGTTAATTATTGTACCTCATGTTTAAATGTGATCAGCTGAGGTCGGCCCGGCATCGCTAGCGATGGTATGCAAAAAAGATTACCATGCTATCTGTGTTACAAAAACGGCAGATATCGTACAGTTATTAATTCCAATACCGGTGCTGTCCTGAAAATGCTCCGACTGCGTCAGAAACTGTATTTTGCTCAACCATACTGGCGTGCAAAATATTATTGAAACTAAATTGTGCGATGATCTATCTTCAATGAAGGAACAAATAAACTCGGTGAAATCAGATGTCAAAATTTTCTAATCAGAAACAACTGCATCTTAACTAAAATACTCCGATGTTCTAAAAGATAAGTCCCATCCAATCATCTAAATTCACTCAAAGTACACCAGTCAGCCGCATAATAAAACTGAGGCATATATGAAGATAACCTGCAGCTAACAAAAGTTAAATGGTTAAAGATAAAGGAATCTTGATTGCCTGCAAAACCAAGTCAGATAATGAAAAATTAAAGACTATTGTCCAGGAGAAAATGTCAAAAGCCGATACAGTAACAGAGACATCGGTAGTATTCTTCAAAAAATACGTATCGTTGGCATGACCGTTAACTACTCAACAGAAGGTCTTTATATTTATCTTGTTACATGGAGTCAGTCATTCGAAATTCGATTACAAAACTGTATTGATGTTATGGGAGGTCACTTTGAACAACTTTTATAATTATGTTTTAATTGTTTTGTTTATTTTTGAGTTTTTTTGTATTCACACATATTATTTATGACTGTTGATAAAGAGTTTTTTTATGATAAACTAGTTTAATTTATCGAAATAACCATAATTTTCATTTATTGTTAAAAAATATCGATAAATATTAACTTTAGGTATAGGGAATGCTTTATAAAAATGAAAGACTTGGAACAGATGATTTTACTGGTGATATAAAATATAGGGTGTCCCATTCCCAGTCGGGTCGGTAGTGTAGCGGTCTAACGCGCTTATATTCATTTATAGGCAAGTTTATTAGTCTGAAACTGCTGGGCTTCGAATCCCAGACCAGACCATGTGGATTTTTAATTAAATTGCATGGTTCGGTTTAGGATTTGATGTGTGTCGTATTAATATAAATTGAATTTCTGTTGATATGACATGCAGATTAAAAAATCGCCATGCATTACCGTCTCGATGATGGTGGGTGAGGTTTTCCGGGTTTTCTTTACCTGTAAGTCAAATGGCACCATCAATCATCTTTAAGTCGCCCCGGAGCGCCACGGCAAATAATAATAATAGCCGTCCCTTCCCCTACACAAGTCGTTCAGTCGACTTCAGGGGTTGAAATTCACTCGTAAGGGGGTGAATTAGGGAGAGTATTATTATTTAAATAAAACAAGAAATTCAAGGGTCTGAGTCTCCCTGTATACAAATAAACAGATAATAAAAATATAACTAAAAAAAAGTATAATACATCATATTATAAAATTGGTGTGGGTAAAAAACATTTTTTTTCTAGTGTGTAATTGGCTGCTGGACGCGTTGAATTATGTACGACTCTCTTACAAAATTGTAAATTCCTTGAAAAGTACCCTATATAACATATATACCTCCCAATAATTTTAAAATGTTAACCTCAAACCTGTCCATAATTTTCTTAATACACTTTTTTAATATCTCTTTGAACAAGGAAGATATCGAACTTTTCCACAAGATTGGTCCACCCTGTATATTTATGCAATTTATATATACCACCAAAAACGACTCGTGATGAATTCGAAAGCCTTTTTGAGTCACTGGATTCATTGAACTTTTTGTATGGCGTAAAATTCTAATCCTTGGTGATTTTAATATCACCGACTACGTTTTATCTCTTTCTATCTTACAAACTAGCTATCAGCTAACTGCTTATTTAAATAATTTCGTTGATGTCATAGATCTAACACAAAATACTTCTGATTTCAAAAAATTTAATAAACTTTTAGACAGTTAAATAAGTTTAATATTATTAAAAAAATGTGTTTTGACTAAAGAAATTGTTTGAATTTCAAACAATTGTTGGGCCTATTATTCCTAAAGCCTGCCCATGTTTATGGGCCCCTAAGCCTGCACATGTAAAAATAATTGACCCCTTTACCACCTACGTCTGAAAATGTAAATATATTTGAAATATATATCCTAATCCTGAGAATGTAAAAGTTGGCCACTTTATTCCTTAAGCCTGTCCCTATCAAAATAGTTGGTCCCTTTATCACTTAGGTCTGTCCATGTAAAACATTTGGACTGTTTACCCCTTAATCCTCAATATTTAAAAATATGTGCAACCTTTACCCCTGAGCTTGCTCTAGTAAAAATCATATTTGGGTCCTTTACCTTTTTTCTTGACACTAATATCAAATTTAGAACATTAGCAACCTCGGCTTCGCCTCGGTTGGTAAATTGTTCTCTCGCTTCAGAAAATGTTATTTTCGTCACTCGTGAAACAATATACTATTTCAGTCGTGATTGTACTAAATTTAAAAAGATAGATCTTGAAAGAGAAAATTAAAATCCCTTTCAAACGAGGTGCCATACGACTACCTCTATTTAAAATTTTCAAGGGGGTGCTCATAATTAAGAAGGATGTAACATTTTCATACTAAGAATTGTCAAATTAAGAATAGCATGCGATCTGTTTCGGGTACATAAAAGTGTTAAAAGTGTGTTAAAATTGTTACTTATTTTGATCAGTGACATTCTTAGACTAAAAAAAAAATCATGAACTAATTCTAAATTGGTTTTCCATTCGAAATAACCACCGAGTGAGAAATTACAGATAGTATTAGTCTCGGAGGTAAATAAGTTTCTTTTGCTTGTTTATAAATTTTCAATTACCAAGAATAATAATTGGTGTGTGCTGTAGTTTAAAACATTACCGTTGTCTATCACGTATCCCATTACATAGAACTAATACAAATTATTATAAATGAATAAACAATATCTTTTAATGAACGAATTCATTTAAGACATATTTGGTCGGTTCATTATTGTTTATAAATCGATTTCATAACCGTAATTAGAAAATGTAATCAAGTACTTGACATTAATCTTGACCTTGTGCAATGTTACTGATTGAATTAAATTGAATTAAATTGCAAATTTCATTCTAATGGTTTTTACTCGTAGGGTAATAATATAAGAGCTGGGATTTAGCCGGTTATTTTGACGACAATTCCATGATTAAAGTAAATTACCTAAATTAAATTAAATTTGAAAGACGTTAAATGGGCGGTTCCCATCTTATCGAGACTGAGACCCACAAGGGTAAACTGGTAACGTAAAAAAAACAAGAAATGATTTGATTTGGAAAGAATGACCGAAAGCCGATAATTGTATAAAGAAGTTGAATTATTTTCAGGTTTGTGAAGCAGTTCCATTACTTAGGTTAAACCACGCGATGATTGTCAAAAGCCATAATTTCTAAAACTATTCCATATCACCTTTTGATTAGGGTTTACAATTTGTTTGAACAATTTATCTAATAATAGTTTGTCCCTTTACCTTAAACCTATTCATGTAAAATATCTGGGCTTCTTACTTCTTAAGCCTATTTATCTAAAAATATTTGGTCTCTTTTAAATATGTCCATGTAAAATTATATGATACCTCTACTCATTTAGCCTGCTCATAGAAATATTTTATTTTCTTTGTCCCTTAGACCTGTCTATGTAAAAATATTTGCACCCATTGCCCCTTAAGCCTACCTACCTATAATTGTAGTTTGTGCAACAAGAGTGGATATGATGGTCATATCGCACGAAGACGAAATAAAAATATAATTGCTATTATTTACGATTATTTATCGATTTTACACAAAAATAACTAATTTTAAAGTATATTTAATCTAATAAATATACTGACAATTAGTTTGACAGGATTGTCACTTATTTCAAATTTAAAAAAATTAATAATAGTAGTTGGGTGTCCAAAATATAAACTGTGATTGGTGGATTTCAGTTTTTGCAATGTTCTCACTACCTAGAATGGATATAAAATATATTCGATCAGTTGAACGAAATGACATACTTTTTCGTTTTGTAGTCTGTGCGTAGATAAGCTAATATCCATGTGGGTGTAGAAAAAAATTTCAAATGTTTTCAAAAAGCGGCAATATCTACCCCATTTTGGTAAATTAAAAATAGTAGTATTGGACGACTACTGATGGATTTTTTACATATTTTTTAAAAATTACCAGTAATTATAAATTTTCAAGTTATTTTTGTCCTGGTTTTGGGCAAATTTACAAAAAAAAAACCTAATCCAAGGTTTTGTGAATCACTAATTTGATGCAATACATCTCATTAGCCCTACAAGCGCCCAATATTTCTTTTATTAAAGACCTTAAGAAATAAAAACCCAATTGTAATATACGAACAAAAACCTTAATAAGTAGCCTTTGTCGTCTGATGCTTACTAAAAAAGTTGATCACTAATTTTCATGCAATACATCTGATTAGCCCAACAAGCGTCCATTATTCCCAATATTAAAGTCCTTAAAAAATAAATATCGAATTGTAATATATGAAGAAAAACTTTATACAATAGACTTTTTTCGTCTGATGCTTACTAAAAAAGTTGATAAAAACCTTGTAAATCACTAATTTTAATGCAATACATCTCATTATTCCCATAATTAATGCAACTTAATACAATAAATACCTAATTGTAATATATGAACCTTAATCAATAGCCTACCTTTGCAGCAAAGTATTAATCATCTGATGCTTTAGTAAGAAAATCAATACTATTTTCGTCAAATAGTACTAGCCTAGCCTTTTTTGGTTAAATACCTTAACTTTTTCGCTTTAATACCGCTGGTTGTTTTGTGTAATTTTCTATATTTATTTCTTGATGAATATTGGATAGTACTTCTAAGCATTAAATAATGGGTCCCTTAGTGTTGAAGATTTATATTTTGTGGATAGTTCTGTAAACTACATAACAGATTCCAAATACGATTTAATGTTTTTTCCCTTGATCAATTTAAGGGAGATTCATACGCCGCCACATATAATTTTTTTAATTACTTCTGGTGGAGTTAAGGACATTTCTTTTCCATTTTCAGTATCCATTTTTTTAAAGTTTTTAGTAAAACATTTTACAAATTATTTTTCAATCAAAATTTGGCTTCTAGATAACAGCCGTCACCTACCTATAAAGTGTTTAAAAATTGCAGTCAGTAAATCAATGATTAAAATAAGCCCCATAAGAAGTACACGAAAAAATTCTGAAAATAGGGTTCTACAGTAGAAGCAATTATTCAAGAAAACCTAAACTGCAAGTCAATCGGATCTTTCTTTCTACAGTTATCGTGCCGGCACACATACGCGAAGATTACCAAACGAAAAAATTTTTTTTTTGAATTTCGTACTCATAATGATTGGAAACGTAAAAAAGTCTTAACAAGTAGGGGTAATAAAAATTTGTCGTTTTTACCAATGCCCTATAGGAAAGGTCACAGTAATATTATTTAACAATGAAGGTTAGGTTATGTTGAAAATGAGTGAGATGATCTCATCGCCTTCCACTGCGAGCCAGATGGGTCTATTGTGGCTCATGACTAACTTATAGTTCACCGTACAAGCCACACCTTTTGATAAAGGTCAAGGTTGAATTGGGTGAGACTTCTTTAAAGTCGGCAGGCTCCAGTCGGGTAAATCCGAAGATCCGGAACCTGGTTCTTTCCAGAGCGGAGAAGGACATAAAATGTGCTCTGCAGACTCGTCCTCCACGCTGCAGAATCGATAGTATGTTTGTTGCAGACCTATCCTTCTCATGTGGTTGCCCAGACGGCAGTGTCCTGTCATCAGTCCAGTGAAAATGCGTAGATCTTTCCTACTCTATTCTCGGATCTGAGCAGAGGCGTTCATAGAAGGGTTGGTTATAAACGCCTTCAAATGGGTTAGCCCTGGGGTATCTCTCCAGTTCGTAAGTGTTGCACCCTGCGTCTATTTTGAGATAATTCCTTTGGCAGTGCTTTTTGCAATGCCCAGAAATAGTTTTGGTCCCATGAACACAGATTCGGTTCCTCTTTTAGCAAGTGCGTCGACTTTTTCGGGCACCGAGGTACTCTAGGGAATTTATACAGTTCCAAACCAGCTTTTAGCCAACTCGATTGGAGTTCAGGGCCTTAAGGGCTGCCTGGCTATCTGAAAAGATCTTTATAGTCTTGTTTGCGGGGAGAAAATTAATCAACTCTCTCGCTCCCAATTTTATAGCAATCATTGCTGCTTGGAAGATCGTGGCCAGAGAGCCTAGGTTAATTGATATGTCAACTCTAGGCCTCTGGCTGAAAACTCCCGCTCCTACTCCTTTTTCAATTTTGGAGCCGTCCGTGTACAACGCATAGTCTGCCTGGGAGAGGGGTTTTCCCCTCTGTTCCATGCATCTTTCTCTGGAATGAGGACACTGTATAGCTTTTCTATGTGCTGTCGGGGAACTAGCGAGTCCGAGACCATGCCGAGGATGAGGTGGTTTTTAATTTCACTCATCAGCCCCGTCTTGTCCCATCGCAGTTCTTCGTAACATTGACTACCCACTTTCAGGAGCCTGTAGGAGACCATCTAGCATCCCTTTCCAGCAGAATGTGGAGAGGGGTTAGGTCCAGCATAGTCTCCATGGCTTCCGTAGGTGTAATTGACATTGCTCCAGTTATGGCGAGGCACGCAAGCAGCTGTATTCCAGCCAGCTTTGCTCAGGCCGTCCTTTGGAGTCCTTTAACCATGAAACGGTAGAATAATAAATAAAAAAGCAGTTTTGAAAAGGAATATTAATTGTTAACATTTAACTACGACACTTTTAATTTAAGAAAATCACTTAAAAATGATTTTTGACTTATCGTAGTACGACCGTGGGAAACGTGACGTAGAATGCTCGAAATTGACAGTCTGGCGTCCAAATTGTCATGCGCACAGACCATGTTTTTTCATTCATGTCGGCTTAGCAATGCGCTAGTTCAGTGTGATGTCATTTTGCTTCCACTGACATTTAATTCTAACCAAACTTTTAACAAAATCATCAATAAATTTGACATATACGTTGCTAGTGTTTTTATTTTATTTTAAAACATTGTTTACAGGCCATAAAAAATAGTTTAAAGGTATGTAATTGGTAACTAAACGATTGTATTGATACATGCTATCTACTTACTTTAGGAATATATTTATAAAGGTGAAAAAAACGATATAATTTAGGTAAACAAAACGAACAGAACGCACTCAAAAAATCTACTGTCACTTTAATTGTCAGTGGAACCATAATTACATCATCACTGAACTAGCGCATTAGATACTTAGATAATTTGTAACGGCTCAATATTTCTAAATTGTTATTTATTAAGCACTTGTCAA
Source organism: Psylliodes chrysocephalus (assembly GCA_927349885.1). Classification (NCBI taxonomy): domain Eukaryota; kingdom Metazoa; phylum Arthropoda; class Insecta; order Coleoptera; family Chrysomelidae; genus Psylliodes; species Psylliodes chrysocephalus. Next base: position 22,359,798 of record OV651822.1, on the reverse strand, counting down.
TGTTTAATAGCTTGTGTATTTGACAAGATCTTACTAGACGTTTTTGATTTATGACAAAATTTGAATTTTGATTTAAATCTTTTTACACCCTGCATCTCGGCAGGGGCAATTTCTCCATTGGTTTTTTTTTCATACCAGTTAATATCAATTTTTGCGTACACCACTGCGCTCTGACTAATCGCGTTTCCATTGCGCTCTTTTATAAGTGAGCCTGAAGGAGTGAGACGTGTTCTCAAAAGTCTTTAGCTAAAAAGAGAAATCACACGTTAACAGATCCGTAAAACGTAGTGAAACAAACATAAAATCACTTAAATCAGCTTAATTTGCCCAACGCACACAGTGATGTCACAAAGTATGGCGGGGCATACGAACTTTCCAATCATTGATATAAAATGAAGAGACGATGCTATGACGATAATAAAAGTTTCCACACAGTTTTACGTCGTATGTCAAACTCGAGTAAGTAGAATTAGTCAGTTTTAGTGACAATAAATACTCTTTTTTTTAAATAACATGACTTAAATGACATAAAAGCATTTTAATTTATTCAATCTCTAAATATAAAATTATTAACGTCAAATTAATCAAAATACGACTCAAAGTGCGTTTATGGAAGTGTGTTTATGGCCTCTCTCTACATTATTTTATCTTGATGTTTCTAATCAAGGTGTCAAACTCTAAAATTCACCATAAGACAATTTTAATTGTGTATATTAAAAAACCTTGTTTAAATAAAACTGCGAATTTAATAAATCGGAAATCGGCCACACAGAGTGCGATGTTCCCTATGTTCTCCCATTATTATAAACGGACGTGGCCACATATGTGTAAGACGCTACGTTCGCTATGTTATGTAGCGAATGTAGTGAACATAGCGAACATAGCGTAGCGCTCAGTGTAACCTCAGCATAACATTTACTATTATTTATGTACAGCTACCCAATTATTTCTTTGATTTAATTTCCACTTTGCTGCTGAACATTTTTATAATTTTCTTGCTAGTATTTTTTTAATTTTCAACACAGCAACTCCGTGCTTATTGTATTGTTTTTACCTATTATTTTGAAAAAAAGTAAAATGTATACGTATAGTTGATATACCAAAATACAAAATATCGCTCTAAAAGGCACGAATTATCCGTAGCTATCGCTAGTATCGCTTTTGCTTCCCCTATCATGACTTCGCACTGAGCGAATAGAGCATATTGTTAAGTCTACAGCAGATTTGTGTTTAAAATATAGAGATGTTATTAAAGTTTTTGAACAACAACAAAATGTTAAAAGAACAATCTTTTATTGTTGATAACAGATTATATATATATCCAGAAGCAGACTCCATCAGATATCTTGAAATAATTATAGATAAGCACCTAAGATGAGACTTGCACATAAATAATTTAACAAATAAAATCATAGGCCTTTTATCTAGATTTAAATTATTAAGAGACTTTTTGGATACACAACACCTAAAAATTTTTACCTTAGTACAAATTTTGCTTCAGTATGGTATATTAGGATGGGGAGGAGTGTTAGATATACATATAAACAAATTACATATTATACAAAAATGGATGTTAAGAATAATTTATAATAAACCAATTTTATATTCAAGTAATCTCTTATATCAACAGAATAAAATATGTGATGTACGACAATTATTTGCGTTTAAAATACTTATTAATATTCATAAAGAGAAAATTTTAATACAATGGATTATGAAACACGCAACAAAGAATATAAAACACAGCTTCCTAAATGCAATAAAACAATAGGTCAACACAGTTGCAACTACATTAGCTCTAAATTATTTAATTATTTTCCAAAGGAACTGAAACAAATTAAAAATTTTCTTAATTACAAAACTAAACTTAAAAACTGGATTGTAGAGACGGATCGATATTTATTCCATGAGATTATAAATGAATGCTTAACATTCTAATTATACGTGTTACAGATACACATAATAAATAAATAAATAAATAAATAAATAAATAAATAAATAAATAAATAAATAAATAAATAAATAAATAAATAAATAAATAAATAAATAAATAAATAAATAAATAAATAAATAAATAAATAAATAAATAAATAAATAAATAAATAAATAAATAAATAAATAAATAAATAAATAAATAAATAAATAAATAAATAAATAAATAAATAAATAAATAAATAAATAAATAAATAAATAAATAAATAAATAAATAAATAAATAAATAAATAAATAAATAAATAAATAAATAAATAAATAAATAAATAAATAAAACAAATATAATAGTAAAATAAGGAAAAAAACTTTTAAAATTCCTGCCTTTACTTATTAGCCTTCCTTACTATAAAAGATTGTTAAAAATTAACTATTTAAGACCTCACTTCACGGATTAGACTTTTATTTTTGATTCTAACCCTATTTTTAATTTATATATTAACTGATTTCGTCCTGTATTTGTAGGTAAGTAATGTATATAAATAAGTAAATAAATAGTTGTATATAAGTTAAGATAGTAATTGTAAATTTAATTATTTAATTTTATATATTTTTTAACCTGTTATTTTTACCCGCGTACAAACTGATTGTATTCAGTTTCTGCGGAGTTTCATGTTTATTCGTATCATTATGTATTTAGGTTTGTACTTTTAATATATTTGAATAAACATATTATTATTATTATTATCCTGCCCTGTCATTTTGATCGCAAACCCACGCACTGTTGTGGCAAATAAAGTCACCTCCTAATACAAAAGGCTTCTTTAAACTGTTAAAAAATGTTTTCCATTCGTTTTTTGTAATGTTTAAATTCGGTTTTGCATATAAAAGGTATAAAATAATAATTTCATTTGTTTTTAATTTAATTGTAACCAATAAATTCACTTCATTTATTTGGTAAAATTTAGGAAAATCTATGAACTGTAAATATTTTTTAGCAGGATAGCTACTCCTTCAAAGCCATCATTTCTATAATATCAAAATAAATTGTGTACTGAGAAATTTAAATTTGTATTTTTTCTTAACTACTTTTCACACTAAATTGCCAAATTAATGTTATTTTCACATATATTTTTCAAAATGACCCTTGTTGTGTACAATGGATCTGGAATTCCATTGTACAATTTTAAATTTATTCTTGTACGGAGAGAATTCGGTTAAGAATAGTTTTAAAATCGTCAAACATTTTTGTATTGTCATTGATTTTTTTAATAAATCTTTGAAAGTACTAACAATAGAATTTAGTTGCTGTTCACTTGTATTAATTAGGATTTGTGGAGGAGAAATTTGTATTAGAAGAATAATTGCCATGTACCTACAAAAGTATAACAAAGAGACAAAATTGGAGTTCCGATGAACTAAAAAGGGCTTTAAAAGCGATTGAAGAAGGATATTCGATTCGAACACCGGGGCGAATCGACCTTGCGAGATCAATTAAAATATGTGGATCCAGTCGGTGATGCACATTTAGGTAAAAAAGCCACATTTACTCCACATCAAGAACAGGAACTAGTTAAGCATCTAATAAAGTTAGCTAAACTGTTTTATAGAGTGACTCCTCTTTCTTTTAAAAAAATAGCTCATGATTTTGCAATAAGAAATGGAATCAAAAATATGTTAAACCATGAAAAACAAGTTTCTGAGAAAGATTGGCTATATCTTTTTCTGAAAAGAAACCCTCAAATAAGTCTTAGATAGCCTGAAGGTACAAGTCTCAACGGGATTAGTTATTTTAATGTTGACGAAGTTAAACTTTTTTTTCAATTTAGAAACAGTTTATTCTAAATTTCATTTCGCAGCAAATATCAGAGTTGCCACGTCTGCGTCTGGTGAAAGAGGGAATAACGTTACAGTTATGTGTTGCATGAATGCTGCAGGAGGATACATACCTCCATTCTTCATTTTCCCTCAAAAACGAATGAGTTTTACCTTGTAGATTGGCGGCCTTTTGGTCGCTAAATACCTATGTTAACACATTTCAACAAACATGCAAAACCTTCTGCATACGATCCCATTTTACTGATTTGCGATAACCATGGAAGCCATATTTCCTTAGAGATATATGAGTTTTGTAAAACCCATCACATTCATGTTGTATCGCTTTCATCCCACATCCCACAAGACACAACCATTGAATGTGTCTTTTTTTGGTCTCTTGAAAAAGGCAAATTATCGTGAGTGCGATGTCCATTTAAAGATAACCGCCCATGAAAAGATAAACATATTTAAACTTGCCAGTTTGTTTAATAAAGTTTACGTTAAGGTGGCCACAATGGAAAAAGGAGTAGCTGTATATAGAGCTACTGGAATATTTGCCCTAAATGGAGACATATTTACAGCTGATGACTCTGTTCCAGCTGAGGAGTTTAGAACTGTTAGTTCTGAACGTGAATTGGAAGATAATATTCAAGTGGAACCCGTAGCAAGCACATCAGCATCAGCTGACCCAATAAAGACATTAAGACTATCACGCTCAAGTACATCAAATCCAAGTTCCAAAATAGAAAACTCGTCCAATTTAAAATCCTTAGTTGTAAGCATTGAAGATGTAGCTCCAATTCCAAAAAAAGGATTTCGAAAAATAATAAAAAGAGGAACTAATAAACAACACTCCCAAATTTTAAGAAACACCCCTTTAAGAAATCAAGTTACGGAAGAAAAAAAAAAGAGTTGGAAGCGCTGAAAACAGCTTCAAGAAAAACTAAAGTCAACCCAAAAAAAGCCGAGAAAAAACGAAAATTAAAGAAAGTTGAAAGTGAAGAGTAGGATGCCGCGAGACGAGAGATTCTCGTCTCTCGTCTTGTCTTGTCTCGTCTCGAACGAGACGAGAGAGACATTTTCTCTCGAAAACAGATTCGAGACGAGACGAGAGAGTGTCATCTCTCGACGAGAATTTCTCGTTTCTCTCGAGCTCTCTCGGGCTCTCTCGAACAATTTTCTCTCTGCTTATTTGAAATTTTCAATTGCTTATCGTAACTTAAAATTTTAACTTACTAGATTTCGAGACAGTCAAATTAACTGTAGTTTTATTAGTAAAGTAATAACATTAAAATTTTCCATAAAAACGACTCCATCGCAAGCAACTTATTTTCACTGATTTAAGTTATCGATTCAGGTTTTATTTTTGTTTTAATAAATTAAAAGTATTCTTTATCGTTTACAACAATTTAATAGATGAGGAATACGGTTTTTACATTTTTAATGTAATTTACAGAAAATAACTATATGTATTTGTTTTTAAATAATTTGACAATTTATGAACAAAGGGAGTAAAAGTGAAATAGCCAGCTGCCAGTAGGTCAATACCTACATCTTTAAATCATAAGTTAAAAATCATTTTATTATTAACTTATTAAAGAGACGAGGTCTTAAAGTAATAGCTGGTACAGCATGTTTTTTAAACGTTACCTAGTTCCTGTTAGAATAAAGTGACTTTCTATGAAATTTGCACTAAAATCGGAATTTATGGCAATCAGCGTTTCAGTGTTAGGATCTCTTCCTAAAGCCCTCATCCATGCTGCATACTTATTAAAAGTTATTCTAAAAAAACATGATATATAACTATATAGTTTTCGGTTTTGGGTGCTTCAAAATATGACACAGCCGAAAATTTGGCTCAGATAGCTAAAACCCAACAGTCGCACCCCGAACCAAGACGTATCGCTATCCTTTTAAGTAAAAAATAACTAGTCATCCTTACCTAAAAAATAGAGGCGTCTGACTTTTACACCACAAAACCATACACTTTTTCCCATTGTTGCAAGAACCCGATGACGATTAGGTAGATATCAACCAGAAGCAGGTACTTAATGGATACAAAGCTTATTTTAACACAAAAAGAACAAAGCGCTAATCAAAAAACAGCAATCAAATATAAATAGACCACACAATTGAAATTAAAATTAAAAACTATAACTATAAAAGACAGATACTCTAAAAACGCAAAAGATCAGAACCAAACAAAACGAATAACCATAATAACCTTAAAATCACACTCAAAATTTGCAAAAACTAGAACTGTAAAATCATGAGATTACATCAATAATGCGTATGCGTCGGATTATCACAAATGTCAAAAGTACAGTGTTTTCATGAAAATTTAGCTCTGTTTTTAGCAGCATTAGAGGACCATTTTTACCACGCGTACCCAACGATATTGGCGTTCCATTTAAATATACTTTTATTTTTGTAATTACTTTAATTATTATGTTTTATTTCTATAAATAAACCAACTGGTGAGGTGCTACATTGTGATATATGATTTTATTTCTGTGTCCTATGCGTACACTTTAATATACAAAACACCTGGTACATTCTTTAAATAGTTGTGGGCGTAGGAAAAATTGTGTACATAACTCGTTGGAAAGTGAATTTGACACAAGTGATGTACAATATTTTTCCTGCGACCACAAAATAATTTCATCAAAAAATGTAAAACCAGGTTATTTTTTTATTTTTTTTTATTTGGTGTCATCGGCATCGACTACTACGGCCATTAGCCTCGTGTTCTGTGTAGGCTTTGTCACTGTTTCCCAGCGCCACTTTAGGAACAGCACTGTTAATTAGAACCCAACAGTGAATGGTCGAGTGGGGAATCCTACCAAGGCATCAGAATTAATTTTAAATAATTAAATTAAATGAAAAAATTCCGGCCAACGGTGGGATTCGATCCTGAGACCTTCCGATCTCAAAGTCATGACTCTAACCACTGAGCCAACCCACTCCCCCTAAAACCAGGTTATTATTATAATAATTAAAATGTATTTAAAAAAATATTCAACAATAATCGTATTTATTCAATTTTAGGCCTTTTAGGCCTTGTGTCAATTGAAAGATCTAATGTGTTTAACCAGAATAAAAAGCAAACATAACTTAACATAATAATAATTGTTAAAAATAAATATCTAGGATCTAATTTATAACAATTTCAATAATTTAACAATCATATCGATTTTAGTATTAATATGGACATTACATAGATCAAAATAGAAATGACGCGTTTGACATTTTGTGACAGCTAACGCGGAAAGTAGCATATTCGTACACGGGTGAAAAGTATAGTATATTACATTACGAGTGTGGAAAATCACTTTTCACACAAGTGATGTACAATATTTTTCCTACGACCACAAAATAATTTCATCAAAAAATGTAAAACCAGATTATTATAATAATTAAAATGTATTTAAAAAAATAATCAACAATAATCGTATTTATTAAATTTTCATAATTTCTAAACAAATAAAAAAAAATAAAAAAAAAATTCTGGCAGAGCCAAGATTCGATCGCGGTCGTTGGACGGTCTCAAATTGCAAAGTTGATGCTCTAACCAACTGAGCTAACAGGCCTTACGGTAATTGATTGATCTAATCGCTTATGTGTTTAACCAGAATAAAAAGCAAATATATCTTAGTTATTTTAAAATTATATTAAAAATAATTGTTAAAGATAAATATCTAGGATCTAATTTACAATAATTTAACAATCATATCGATTTTAGTATTAATATGGACATTACATAGATCAAAATAGAAATTATGTGTTTGACATTTTCTGACAGCTACTGCGGAAAGTAGCATATTCTCACTTGGGTGGAAAGTAAATTCTTATTCATACGCGTGTGATATAGGGCACTTTCCATAGGTCTATATAGTGTGGTATGTGTCACTTTCCTAAGTGGTCGTAGGAAAAATTCTTATTTATACGCGTGTGATATAGGGCACTTTCTATAGGACTATATAGTGTGATATGTGTCACTTTTCTAAGTGGTCGTAGGGAAAATATATTATCCATACTTACAGATTAATCAGACTATTTTTTTACTTAATTTCAGTAAACCTTTTACTACCACAACTATTTTTATGGAAAAAAGGGGCCGTGTTTTTGTATGTTCTGACGCATTTTTCCCCTCAACCTATCGGACCCCACCCCTCTAAATATATATGAATTTTGCATAGAATTGTTAACCCTACAATTCTCTATCCATGTTTGCTGACTGGCAAAATAAATACCGAAAATCGTCACTGTCTCCTGGACTATACAGTTAGTAGATGGCGTTGTCAGAAATGTTTTACGAAGCTAATCGGTCCTCTCACTTCGATTTAAAGATGCGTGATGGCCTTATAATAAATACACTTTTATCAATGGCTAGTTGGGAATGTGTACGAAACACACCTTCACTTGCAGAATATCTAAAGCGAACTGAAATACAGGGTGTTCTATTTAAAAAATTACATTTTTATTTGCCAGCCAAAAATATTTGTAAAATAACCAATAACTTTTATACGAAACTTGTTTGCGTGTCTTTAACATAAATTGAAATATTTAACAATTGTATAAGGCATAATTTCTTATAAAATACAATGACTTAAAAATCAATTTGGTTTTCAAGAAAACTTATCAACGTTCATGCCATAGCCGACTTGAAAAAATAAATAATTCTTTCGATAGAAAATATCCTGCCCTCGTCATATTCATAGATTTAACTAAGGCGATCGGTACGGTAGATCACAAAAAAATATTATCTGTTCTTCAATTGTTATAGCTACCCCACTGATAAAGCACGGAGTTTCCCAAGGAACGGTGTTAGGTCGCATATTTTTCACCATTTTGTAAATTATTTCTTTTAAAAAAAATCACAGTAACACTGTCAGTTTTAAGAACGATACACCCATAATGACTTTACAACTATTACAAATTTTTTGAGAGCAGCTTACTAACAATTAATTAAAAAAAATTATCTATTTTACATCATACAGCAATTTTAAATTTTAAAATATTATTAAAATTGCAAATGAAAATATTATTATAAAATCTACAAAGAACATACTGTATTTGGTAATATACATGTCAACTCACATCTGCGATGGGAAAAACAAATAAACTATTTCATAAAAAAAGCTTCCAATATATTTCAAAATCTTTCTAATTTTCTTAAAAAGCGGTATTTAAAGAATATCTACTATGTTGAAAGTGTCATTTGGAATAATAAAATGGGGTGTAGCAGGTAGGTACCACTTTAATTAATAACTTACAGAAAATACAAAAAAGTATATTTAAAACAATACTTTATAGACTTAGGACTTACCCAACAGTAGATAGTTATAGAGAACCCACAGTAAAGACGTAAAGACAAACACACTTTACTACCAGCAAACTATGACTACGATAGTCAATATAAATTGAAAAATGTTATAATGCCGAAAAACCAATAGATCTGTAGGTCAAAAAAGTTATGCTTACTATTATTATACAATGAAATACAATTGGAATTAAAAAACATTAATTCCCTAAATTTATGCAAATAAAAAATAAAAATGCATATATTCCATTTTTATTACTAATCTACAATGTTTTTTTCACAAAAATAACGAATGTTATAGTCTAGTTCAATAATTTTATAAAAAAATAGTTGATAATAATAATATCAAAATTTATAAACTGAGACTAGTATAAGCTAGTGAATGAATGTAGATTCTGTGGGGAGGAAAACGAAACATACACCTTGTCGTCAAAAAAAGAAAACAATAACTAGTTACTTATTTTTTTTTTAAAAGAATGTGATTTGAAAACAAGAGAATCCTTCCTTAGGTTTTGTACAGATTCTGAACTTACAAATCAAAATAGATATTAGTAAATCTGAGGGATTTGCAAGAGTACTTGTGGCACATCCTTGCTTCAAACTTTTACAAATTTCCCTTAGTAATAAAATTTCATGACATTTAGAACTGGGTTCAATAAAATACATCCAATATTATTTATCATGGATATTGTATAGTTTATCTAAGTTTGGATAATCCTAAATTACTGTATTACAGTAATGCATTCGTGCAGACGAAAAAAATTTCTTACCCCCATTTTTTAAAACTTTTTTTCATGTTTCCGATCATTCTGAGTCCGAAAATGCAAAAAAAAATTTTCATCTGGTCGTTTGTGTGTATGTATGCCGGCACGATAACTCTATAACGAAAGTTCTGAGTGCTGTTTTGATTTTCTTGAATAATTACTTCTAACTTAGAACCCTATTGATTTTGAGAATTTTCAGTTCATCCTAACTACTTTAATATCAATTTTCTTAAAATTTACCTATGCATTTCTTATATGACTTATTTTGCGAATTCCAAACATTCCTAAAGTCTAACATTCCTAACATTTCATTCATTGCAAACATTCTCCAACGATCTGTCAAACTGTTGATTGTAAAGGTGATATTTCCAAGTTGGGTTGCGCCCTTCATAGTTGCAACCATAGCCATTTTGGAGGCTATTTTTATTCGAAGTTAGTCGCCAAGCCTGCCAATTTATGAAAAATATAAAAGCAGTTTCTTAAAAAAATACTTTTTTATGGTGGTGCTAACTTAAGCTTACTACTATTTCGCCCCTAGCAACAAAAACACCTTCATCAAATTTATTGGCTCTCTGTCAGTAATTAACCAGCCATTTTATTTGGCAAAAATCAGAATAATGCTTGGCTGTGTCTGTCAAGTATCAAGATGTCCACTGTGATGTGTGAATGGCTCTTAAATGTCAAATTATTTAAAAATGTTTGTATGCTTCTTTTGATATTTATTGCAAATAATGTAAAGTGTATCTCAATTCAGGCGTTCCACAAATAAAGGTTCAGCAAGAAAGATAATATAATGTTCTTATACAAAGCACTTTTTTATTACATAAAAGATAGGTAGGATATAATGCTGTTTTTTTGTAGATCATTTTAATTTTACGATTTTGGATTACACTAAGGGGTTGAAGTGCAATATCATATAGTCCACATTATGCCATATCGCAAAATAGATTTAACCAGCGAATTGTAAATAACAATTAGTTAAGGTCATACATTTCCTCAATTCATGAAATTTAAAAATGAATCTTCTAACTTTGATTGTTAATGACGTAATGTGATCAACCCATTTCAATTTTTGATCAATTATGATACCGAGGCATTTTGTTGTGTTTTTCAATTTATTTGTAAAGTTGTCATTTATTTGTATGTTGAAAGAAGGCCTTTATAAATTATATTGCTCTCAATGGACCTACTTTAACACAAAAATAGTTTTGTGGCTATAAGTTGCTATAATCTATTAATAATTTAAACATAGTAGGTAGTATTAATACAACATCAAGTAATTCTTTAAAATAAAGTACACAAACTCAAAACAGAAATAATTTATAATAAATGCGGGTAAAATGACAATAAATTAAGGGAAATACTTAAAAAGGGCAGGTTTAAAGAATATTATCACAAAAAAGTATATCCGTTTTGTTTATTTATCAAGTATTGTATGAGGTTATTTTTGAATACATTTATTGTTGTTTTTTTTTTTAATTTCTGTAGGCGGTCTATTAAATTTTTTCAAACCTTTAATAAAAATTGTATTTTGGAAATTTTTAGTACATGGAAGTCAGATTGGCTTCTTGTATTATAGTTGTGATATTGCGAATTATATTGAATTTTTTCTAATAGATCTGATGCGATGGTACTATGTCATTTTTATTTTATAAATGAATATCAGTCATGTACTTAAGAGGCAAAGGGGCGAATTATTATTGGATAAATTGCTCGAACAAGTTTGTAAACCCTAATCAAAAGGCGATTTAGAATGGTTTTAAAAATGAAGGCTTGTGAAAATCATTACATGGTTTAACCTAAGTAATGCCAATGCTTCACAAACCAAAAAATTCAACGTTCTTATACTACTATCGGCTTTCGGTCTTTCGTTCCAAGTTATATCATTTCTCGTTTTTTTACGCTACGAGTTTACCCTTGTGGGCCTTCAGTTTTGATAAGGGGGAAACTTCCATTTTAGCGTCTCTCGAATTTCAGATTTTTTTAACGTGTCGATATTAATTTTTGATATTTTGGAAGTTGTTTTAGTCCAATCACATAACATAAGGTTTTTTTTAAAGATTGTATTTTTTACTTGATAAAGATAAAATTAACTGACAGTTTGCAATCATTATATGTTTTCATTTGCGGTACTTCACCTCCTACCGACCTCTGGTGGATTTTTTAGTACTATGCGCTGTTTGATGCCATATTTTAAATAGTTGAAATACCTGTAAAATGTATGTCATTCATCGTGGACAGATGGCGTATTTCAGACTTGACATTGACATTTTTTTTAATTAAGAAGACTAGAGATAAGGAGGCGAATCGGCATACTCGAAATACGGTCCCAAAAAATGGACGCTAATTGAGCTTTTTTAATTCACCGCATGGGCGCTGGTGTTGCTAACGCTGTTTGAAATATATGGCTTCTTATGGAAATTTTACATAATTTTGTTAAAATATTAAAAATAAAGCACATAATATACTGTTGTATTTATTTCTAAATAAATCTCGCATGTTTTAATTGATAAATTATTTATTTTTATCTATATAAAATGCAAATTAGGTAGGTATGACCAAATTCGTTGGTGGGACGAGCGTAGTTCTTATGGTATAGGTGTAAAATTAGCGCGCCCGGCCGACGTTTCGAAATTCCCGCGCGTGAATTTCGAAACGTCGGCCGGCTATCCTCTTTAGTTGATATAGTCATTGACTTTGGTTGACAATTCATTTGTCAGACTAATTAATTCTCTTGTTTCAAAGTTTAAAAACTTTTGGATAACCCAAAATAATTATTGCTTATTACTTTACAGATGAAGTAATATTAATATTTAGTTAATATGTACAATTTAACCAAAATATATAAAAAATCGCTGGATGTGACTGTAAATTAAAAGTTTAGGAAAGGCAATGAAATAAATTAATAAAAGTAGTGATTTTTAAAGTGTTTGGAAATGTTACGCCAAAAATAAGATACTTTGTGGAGTTTCCGGTGGTATATTTAAAAAGTACTATTTTTCCTAATGCCTAAAATGTAAGAATAAAAAATTGGATTATTAAGATAAATATATTATTATATTTCTAATAAATACCTTTTCATGCGTGATATGAGCATTGTTTTAATATGTATTTGATTCATAAAAGTACCTGATTGATTCTGTCAATTATTAATATAGATTTTGTTATAAATTGAAATGTTTGGAAAGCTTGCTTATGCTTTACACGAAAATCGAAAAATCTTAGGTTAGAATCACCAAAATTCGCAACTTTTAACTAAAATTTCTCTGTAATTTATGCGTAATCCGCAATTTTTTTTTTGTTATTTTATATATGTATACACTTAATACTAGGTTACATTCGACTTAAAAGACACACGAATTTAAAAAAAAAATTTGTACTATTAGAAAGTAAAGAAGTTATAAATCATGACAATTAAAAAAAATTTGGAGATTATCCACGATTAAGCGAGAAATTTAATATTAAAATCTCAAAAATTACACATTTTTAATCAAATATTTTGACTTATGTGTACAGGGTTGCCAAGTATTTTAATATGTAAGAAGATATAATTAATTTGTAAACTCGTAAATTATTATACTTTTATGATTTGTTTATTTAAATAAAAATAATAGAATTTTGTGATAAAATACCAGAATCTGTATCAAATATCGCTCCCCGACCCCTAACACAGATCAAAGAATAATATCCGTTCATATCAACTCATACAATTGTTTATAAAATTAAACAGCAATCCTTTGTAAGTTTTTATCACTTACTGACATTGCACATGACATTTTTGAGTAATTTCTAAAAATACAATGTTACAAAATCATTTTATTTGACTCATTCAACATAAAATTTCACTCTAAATTCTCTGCTACCGGGTCATACTGTTAATACCCAGACTACTTAGTTTTTTAAATATTGCGGGTAACGGCTGAAATAGTAACAAGTAATAAATTAATCTTGGCAACCCTGCTCATTATCCAGAAAAGAAATGTCAACTATTAAAATTTTCAAGTTTTAGGTTAAATTTAATAAAATACTCGTTTTCTTATGTTCAAAAAGTATTTAATTGAAATTATATAATTAATTTATACTTTTTTTCGTATTTCCAAACCTAAGGTGAGTTAAAATCATACTTAATATCATTTAAATCAAAAAAATAAAGTAAAACTGGTCAAACAGTGTGTCCCTAAAGTCGAACGTAACCTAATTAATTTGTAAACTCGTAAATTATTATACTTTTATGATTTGTTTATTTAAATAAAAATAATAGAATTTTGTGATAAAATACCAGAATCTGTATCAAATATCGCTCCCCGACCCCTAACACAGATCAAAGAATAATATCTGTTCATATCAGCTCATACAATTGTTTATAAAATTAAACAGCAATCCTTTGTAAGTTTTTATAACTTACTGACATTTCACATGACATTTTTGAGTAATTTCTAAAAATACAATGTTACAAAATCATTTTATTTGACTCATTCAACATAAAATTTCACTCTAAATTCTCTGCTACCTGGTCATACTGTTAATACCCAGACTTTTTAAATATTGCGGGTAACGGCCAAAATAGTAACAAGTAATAAATTAATCTTGGCAACCCCGCTCATTATCCAGAAAAGAAATGTCAAATATTAAATTTTTCAAGTTTAGGTTAAATTTGATAAAATACTCATTTTCTTATTTTCAAAAAGTATTTAATTAAAATATATTTGATTTATACTTTTTTTTCGTATTTCCAAACCTAAGGTGAGTTAAAATCATACTTAATATCATTTAAATCAAAAAAATAAAGTAAAACTGGTCAAAGAGTGTGTCCCTAAAGTCGAACGTAACCTAATACTATTTTCTAGTTCAATTTTTTTTTTGAAATTCGTGTATCCGTTGCGTTTACAGGCACCATGAATGTAAAATGTAAATCATTATCACATCTTGAGAGAAAACATTTTTTTCGTTTTCATAATATTTATAAAAACATCGAAATTAAATAATTATCGATTGACTCAACACACAAATTCTTGATTGACAGATGACACATGCAGTGCTGTCGCATTGCCATTTTCTTGTTTATTAGTTGTCGTTTTTTAAAACAATGAAACTATAAATATGTTGAAAATTTAAACATAAATAATCCTTTCAAGAATATTTGATATTTTATATTTAAAAGATATTTGTTTAACGATATTTTAGAAGTCTAAAAGTAAAACGGTGCACACAAACGAACGTATATTACTTTCGTATACCGTATAACTGGCAACGTTGTGTGACTAGTTCCTATTGGTCTATTCCCGGTGACGTCATAAATTTAAAAAAATTAATAACTCAGGTAAATGAATAAAAAAAAAAATAAATCTAGCTTTATTATTACTATTATTATATAATGTTCATTTTATAATATTATATTATTTGTAATATTGTATTTTATTAAAACTGCTCGTCCTAAATAACCTAAAATAACCCACGCTCTCAAGGTTTCTTTTTGTAGGTGTTTCTGTTTATTTACCTCGAACCAGTTTACTTACTTATACATTATACATTAATTATATTTTTTTTTTTCTTGTAAATAATATAAATAAAAAAAGAAATCATTTTAAATATATTAATTCCGGATTCCGACAGAACATAAAATTTTAGGGTCGCTTGGTGTAATAAAGTGTAAAGCTAAAAAAGTAATTAAAAAATTTCAGAAATATTCATTATTATGAGCGTGGTTACATAATAATGAATATAGTTGCCTGCGTGCCAATCAACTAGTTATGCATAAATATAAAAATTGTACAAAATTTGAATCATGATGAGTTACTGTTCATATATAAACGTCATTGAATTAATTAACGGCTGTTGCCTAAATCCGATTATCTCATGTAAATTAGTGAATGTCTTTTTATCTAGATAATATAAATTCTGTATTAAATAACTATTTTTTGAAAAAATGGTATTGGCTTTGTAATAGTAGTACCATTAATTATTAGCTCTAATATATTGAGACAATTTTGCTCCTTCTTTAGGATAAGACAAATTTGATTCCTAGATAAGTTCTTTTGCTCATTGAAAACCTTCATGCAAATTTGTGGTTATATATCAAAAGTTTTTTTTTTTAAATATTACAAAATCATGTGACGGGCTAAGCTTTTTAGCAAAATTATATTACATTACATATTTCCAATAGGTGGTTGATTTAGTAAGATTAATGAGATTGTATTTGGAAGCAAAAATAATATTTCAGGAGTTAAATTTCAATTTGTGGCTGTTATACTACGATTTCAAAATAATATATGTCTAACAGAATTGCCATATATTAAAAGAATAATTGCTTTCATTATAGAAATTATGCAAAAAATGTTTAAAATACATAATTGTTACATTATATTGTATCATGCTTAATATTATTTCATAATTTGTCTGGGCGGTAAATTACAATACTTAAATTTCTGGGAAAAAAATTTTAGGTTCAGTTATGTAATTGTAATTTTCATTTGGCCCTAATTAATTTATTCTACTCGTACAAAGTACTAAGATTTTTCGAAAATGTCTACTTTACCAGGAAACAAGTAAATCATTTTACGTCCCACAAATTTTGTATCGGGTTTAGGAAGAATAGCAGTCACATTATCAATTGTAATATAAGATACAATCATCTCGTTGATGTAGAAGTCAGAACAGGTTTCATCTAATGAATTGAGCCCTATAACGGCAATTTCACCATCATCTTCATCCTTCTTTTGAACTATGCAAACATATTTATATTAATTATTGAAGCGCTTGCCTATTCCAGAGAATTTTGCTAGGATAAATGTATCTTCCTGCAAATCCTCCCACTTCACTTCTCCATACTCCACAGATTTCAAATCTTTTGAGAAATTTTTATTGATCGGTGGTAAATTTTCGTCGTCTTCCTCAGATTCTTCGAATAAATTTATGTCTTCCTCACTTTCGATATCAGATGGAGTGAATTTTAAGGTCCTCTTTCCCTTTTTTTTTGTACCTTTACTTTTGCAGCAATATTATTTCATAATTTGTCTGGGCGGTAAATTACAATACTTAAATTTCTGGGAAAAAAATTTTAGGTTCAGTTATGTAATTGTAATTTTCATTTGGCCCTAATTAATTTATTCTACTCGTACAAAGTACTAAGATTTTTCGAAAATGTCTACTTTACCAGGAAACAAGTAAATCATTTTACGTCCCACAAATTTTGTATCGGGTTTAGGAAGAATAGCAGTCACATTATCAATTGTAATATAAGATACAATCATCTCGTTGATGTAGAAGTCAGAACAGGTTTCATCTAATGAATTGAGCCCTATAACGGCAATTTCACCATCATCTTCATCCTTCTTTTGAACTATGCAAACATATTTATATTTATTATTGAAGCGCTTGCCTATTCCAGAGAATTTTGCTAGGATAAATGTATCTTCCTGCAAATCCTCCCACTTCACTTCTCCATACTCCACAGATTTCAAATCTTTTGAGAAATTTTTATTGATCGGTGGTAAATTTTCGTCGTCTTCCTCAGATTCTTCGAATAAATTTATGTCTTCCTCACTTTCGATATCAGATGGAGTGAATTTTAAGGTCCTCTTTCCCTTTTTTTTGTACCTTTACTTTTGCAGCACTCGTTACGTCTGACGCAGTATTATTACATGCTTCCTGCAACTTTTGAGTAAATAATTGAAGAATGCGGTTCGGAGAATGGTGTTGGGGCAGTTGGGAAACAACTTGTAAAGTTGTTGGCCCTTCCCTGGAGTCATCTCCGGTGGAGTCATCTTTGGGTATGGTGCAGGAATAGGACCGTTCTGCTCTATAACGGATGTTCCCGCAGTAGGTTCAACATGTTCATCAGAAGATTGTATTCCCAAGGATACAGATTTAATGCTCTCCTTGTACTTTTTGAGTTTTATGGGATCAAAGAACTCTTCAGAAAACATTGCACAGTTGATGGGAAATATACCAGTATTTTCAAACCCTGATATGATGTTTGCTGATGTTATACCATCTCTCCAAACTTCAGCTAACAGCTCCACAAATTTTTGTTTAGTTAGCCTACCCGATGATTTTCCCATTTCAGACTTGCCATGGGCTACTAATATTTTATCCCATTTGATTTTTACGGGGCCGAAAACACACTTGTCCAAAGGCTGTATCCTATCAGTCAAGTGACTGGGAAATCGAAAGAGTACTATGTTGTTTTGGATAGCAGCATTTACAATACTGCAGTGGCCGTCGAACAGTAGGATAGCTATTTGATTAGGTTGGTTACGCGAAAGTGTGCGAGCTCTTACCTCGGGAATAAACGATGTCACAAACCAATGGTAAAAATGAGCTCCTCCATCCATCCGTTTTTCGATGCTCCATACAACGTTCCTGGAAATGCTTTTTAGGAGGTCCAACGTGCTTGGACCGCCCCTCCTTTGAACACAATAAATGGAGGGAGATAAGTGCCGTCTGCAGCAATGCAGGCCAATACTGTTGTCGACTCTCTTCCCGAGCCCCCCAAAACTCGAGACAGAGCTTTTCCTTTTTCACCAATCGCTCTTACTCTGGAGGGATCACTACTAAATCCAGACTCGTCTGCATTAAAAACGAAACCTGATTTATTTGGATGGTCGATTGATTTTTCACTCATTAGATCTTTTGGTAAAAGTCGTAGACAACGAACGGATCTCTGGCGTCCTTGCGAATCCTCTGTAGATGCTCAGGCTTCTTAAATGACAAAAGTAGATGTCTTTTCATAAATCCCAAATACCAATCATGGGAAGGTGAGTTATTTTTAAAAGGAGTTTTCAAATCCATCAATGTAACATATTCGCCAACTAACGTACACAGCTCCTTCTCGTTAGCAGGCCAACCCATTCTAGCCCGAGCAATAAGGCAATTTGTTGTAGTATCTTCTACATCTGCGGTTAAGGCAGGCCGGCGCCCTGCTTTCAAAACAGTAATGGGATTTTTTCTACCTTTTATTCTATTGTAAATAACTGCAATAGGAATATTGTAAGCCTGCTGTGCTTGCCTGAATGTTTTACTTTTGGTCTGCACATAATTCACAGCTTTAACCAGATCTGCTTCGGAATATTTGTGACTATCTTTTTTTTTTCTTTTTCTCACCATCGTATTTCTGGAAGAAAAAACAAATTGTGTTTACAATTACCTCAAACAATTAAAAGTGTTCACAATTCCCCCTAAAATCCGTTTACTATTACCCCGAGTTTATATAACTGGGGCAATTGTAAACATATGTGAAATAGTCACTCCGTGATAGGTAACCTCAAAATATGCCGACAAGACATTAGTTCAATTATAATCAAAACAAATACATATATTACACAACTTACCTGGATCAATTTCAACTTTTTTTTGCAAAAAAAGGGATCACTTCAAATTTGCTTGACAACTTTTTACATCAAGCACGAAAATAATTTTTTTCTACGACCGTGTATTTTTACCCACTTTCCCGCACGCATTTTAGTTTTGAAAGTATCACTTTCCCGCACTAGTGCGGGAAAAAATCACTTTCCCGCACTAGTGCGGGAAAGTAAAATTATGAATATTTGGCCTTGCCTATTGTATAGTTTTTTTACCTCGGATGTTATAACTATTGTTACAATAGGTAATTTAGTATTTTCCAACTATTCCATTTAATAAAATTTACTTTTTTTCTTGCTTTTTGTTATAATTTTAATTTTTTGGAAAACTTGAATAATAGAGATATTTTTATATACCTTCTGTATATTTTTAAAAGTCAGACTAGGCTGTGACATGTATGGCTTGATATGGTTGCTATATGGTAACCAAGGCGTGTTATTGTTACAAAAACGTCATAGTTGTTTGTTGAAGCGTCAACTGAATTAAAATAAATTAAAGAAATAATGGATTCATCGGATGAAGAGCTGCCCGAAGCCATTTTAAAAGCTGCAAATGAAGCACATTTGGAGGTGTTACCTGCCAAATCACGAGGAAGATATGAAAAACAATACGACCATTTTGTCACATGGTGTAAACAGGAAGGGGTAAAAACCTACAAAGAAGAGGTGTTTCTGGCGTATTTTTCGCACCTAAGTAAGTTTTTGAAAGCTAATACTTTATGGTCTCGCTATTCGATGGTGAAAAGTTTAGTAAAAATAAAACAAAATTTGGATATAAGCCAGTTCCATAAGTTAACGTCATTTCTAAAACAAAAAAATGGAAATTTATGTGAATAAATTATAAATTTCATTTTAGTTTATTTGAAGGCTTAACCGTTAATTAATTTATTTTTCATTTAATCGTAAATATAGTTTTACAGTTAATTTTTCCTACTGCAGGAAATTTCCGTGAACAAATAACACAGTTTATTAAAAACATTATCCAATAAATAATTGATTGGAACTGTTTGGGAATTGTCTAATGTTTTGATTGGTTATATTTGTAGAATTGCGACGAGGCATTTTATTTTGTTTTATCCTCCGAACTGCAAATTTTAAGAGAATTTAAATGGCATCATTCCCAGTTTGAAGCGGCTCGTGATTACGATCGCTTCATCCAGAGATAAGGTGTTATCCCGGCTATTAGTTCATTCTATATCTAAAAATTGATTTGCGTTAAGTCTCCGTTATTTCAACAGAACTAAAATACTATCATTCCCCTGTCTGAAGCGGTTCGTGATTACGATCGTCTCATTCAGAGATAATGTGCTATCCCGGTTATTAGTTTATTTTCCGTCTGAAACCCTCATTTGCGTTAGTCTCCGTTATTGTAAGTGAACTCAAATAGTATCATTCCCCTGTCTGAAGCGGCTCGTGATTACGATCGCCTCATTCAGAGATAGTGTGCTATCCCGGTTAATAAATTTATTTTATGTAAAACTCCGTTATTTAATTGACATTAAATAGTATCATTTCCCAGTTTGAAGCGGCTTGTGATTACGATCGGTTCACTCAGAGATAATGTACTATCCCGGTTGTTAGTTGGTTTTACTTTCCAACCACTAGTGAGTAAACCTCTTATAGGGTCCCGGTTTCAGCCCTGGAATTAGTATTGTCCCGAACCTGTCTCCTCGCATTCTCTACAATTGCATTTGATATTTTGCTTTACTGAAGCATTCAATTACATTTGATTGTAATAACCTTTTACTGCGACCGTGATAATTATAAGTATTGATTTCATTTTTTTCTTTACGTCTGATTGAGACTACTCGAAAGTCATTTCCGTCCGTTTTGTTTGTTTATTTTTGTTCAGGGTTTGTACATATTACCGTGAGGGTGGGCGTTGAAATACATTAATTTATTCCTTTTCGTTTGTAAATATTTTAAAACAATATATGTGTCAATGTTAACTGGCCGTATTACTGGTTGTTAATTCCTAAATTTATTTCCCCCTTATATTGCAGCTAGTGATTAATTCTGTACCAGCCCAAGCAACGAATAAAGCCCGTTACTTGTGGCCTACTATTACCTGTGTCTAAGTGATCTTTGACCCCTGGAATTTTTCATCTCCATCTGTAGCTACCCGAGTACTTTCGACGCCGTTTCGAAAGTTCGTGGAGTAAACCATCACCAAAAATCTGGCGCTCGAGAACCGCCCGTAACCAGCGTCATTCGTAAGGAATCGTTTTCTCTGTGGCGAGAAAACCCGTTACAGTATTGTTGCAAATTTCATTAAATTTATTTCACGCATTTCTGAATAGCTTACAAAAATGTGATTTCTTTTTACGCATTTCGATTTTGTTGAGCTCTCAAAAAAATGTGTTCACAACAATAAAACAAATAGAAAAGAGTGGATCAAATATCACTCTTATTCGCTAATATTAAATAAATAATGAAACATAATTTTAAATCTTTTATTAATGTTGAATCTTCTGAACTGCACTGAACAATGGGTAAACAAAGAATAAATCTAAGAAATTATTAATAAGTATAGCTACTGGGATAAAGTTGAAAACTACATTGTTAAGAAAGTCTTATCTATTGAATCCTCTAAGCTATTCTAGGTAATCAGAGTATGTAACTGTTTATTATATTTTTAGTTCTGAAATAAGATTCATAAGATAAAAAAATACTATTCTCTTAAATTGCTGTACTCGATCTTGCTTAATATTTGACCGATTGGAAGGTTATTAAATACGACTTCTACATGATAAGACATAGTAAAATGTATTAAAGATGAATGAAGGACAGCCAGAAAATAATATGCGTTCAATACCTAATAGATATACTTGTATTTATTTAGTACTGTTTATTTTTAGTCATTACATTTCCTTACTTGTATTGACACATTTAAGAATGTATATTTTTGTATTTGTATAGTTTGTGACACACCTCATTAAAATAATAATTATTTGTTGATTTCTCGAACAAAAATAGAAAATCTGCATTTAATACAATAATTCATCTTTAATAATATAATCGATGGGCCATTGAAGGCTTTTTAACTATTTTCCACACATATACCAAAAAGCAATACGATAACCTCAAAATTAAAAAGAAAGTTTTACACAAAGTCACAGATAATCTGTATGTACTAAAACCCGACAACCCCGGGTTGATAATTTTAAGTTTTTTTAGTCGTTCTCTTTCTGATACAATAAATACTCTGTTTATATGTGGTTTGGGAAGGGCAGAAGCTTTTCTGCCTTCTACGAATTAAATTATCAAAAAGAGCAGATATCTCAGATAGCCCAAAATTGTCTTAAAAGACGTCTTTAAGACGCCTTGCATAAGACATATCAGACGTCTTTAAGACGTGTTAGAAGACGTCTAATGTTACAAAAAGAGACGTCTTTGAGACGTCTTATTAATGACTTATATTGGTCTGTAGAGCTTAAAATAAGCCATAAATAAGACGTCTATATTGCGACTTATTGATAGCTTATAATGGTTTTGTGAAGCCTTAAAAAAGACGTATTTAAAATGTCTTATTAATGGTTTATATTGGTCTGGTTAGCCCTAAATAAGCCATAAATAAGACGTTCATTTTTATTCTGCGAATTCTATAACCTGTCTATAATAATTTAAAATAATTTAAAAATGGATATCATCATGCACAGAGGATGTTGACTATCCAGAATCATTGGTTATTAAAATTAGCAGAATAACCTTGCAGATTATAAAGAATGCAAAAAATAGTTATTATTTTCATTTTAGCGCATTCGGTCACTCCTCTTTAGCCATAACTGGATTGATTTTCTCTTTCTTTTTATTTGTATTATTAGCTAAAAATAAATTTAGATAAGAGCATGCAGGTCACAGAAAGTTATAGTTTACAAAATTTAGTAAAAATCGAAAGAACATTTACCTATAAAATAACCAAAAAAATATTTTTTCTTAGAATTTTAAATCAATGAATTTTTATGAATATGTGCAGCTTTTAAATTCATTTTGTTAAGGGTTGATTTTGGTATTCCTATTCCTAACTATAACAAATCATTTGAGGCAAGATGAGCTATATTATGCTTAATCGCTTACTTTGACAATTACTGAGGCCCTTCCTATGGGGCTTCAGTATTACATTCGTGCAGACGAAAAAATTTTCTTACCCTCATTTTTTAAAACTTTTTTCATGTTTCCGATCATTCTGAGTCCGAAAATGCAAAAAAAAATTTCGTCTGGTCGTCTGTGTGTATATATGCCGGCACGATAACTCTAGAACGAAAGTTCTGATTGATTTACGGTTTTGATTTTCTTGAATAATTACTTCTAAATTACTTTAATATCAATTTTCTTAAAATCCGCATTCTTAACATTTCATATATTGCAAACATTCTCTAACGACCTGTCAAACAACAGCTGTTGATAGTGAAGGTGAAATTTCTAAGGCGGGTTGCGACCTTCATACTTGCAACCATAGCCATTTTGGAGGCTATTTTTATACGAAATTAGTCGCCAAGCCTGCCAATTTATGAAAAATATATAAGCAGTATCTTAATAATGACTTTTTTATGGTGATGCTAACTTAAGCGTACTATTTCATTCCTAGCCACAAAAACACCTTCATCAGATTTACTGGCTCTCTGTCGCTACCCCATATAATAATTAACGGCTATTTTATTTGGCAAAAATCAGAATAATTCTTAGCTGTGCCTGTAAAGCAAATAATTTGTAGTGTATCTAAATACAGGCTTTCCATAAATAAAGGTACAGCAAGACAGATAATAAAATGTTTTTATACAAAGCAATTTTTTATTATATAAAAGAGAGGTCGGATATAATGCTGATTTTTTGTAGATAATTTTAATTATACAGTTTTGGATTACATATTCAACCAGCGAATTGTAAATAATAATTAGTAAACTCCTAGTCATAAATTTCCTCAATTCATAAAATTTAAAAATGAATCCTCTTACCTTCGGATTTTAATGACGTAATGTGATCAACCCATTTCAATTTTGTTCAATTATGATACCGAGGTATTTTGTTGTGTTTTTCATTTTACTGAGGCCCTTCCTATGGGGTGCAGACGAAAAAATTTTCTTACCCCCATTTTTTAAAACTTTTTTATGTTTTCGATCATTCTGAGTACGAGAATGTAAAAAAAAATTTTTTGTCTGGTCGTCTGTGTGTATGTTTGCCGACACAATAACGAAAGTTCTAATTGACTTACGGTTTTGATTTTCTTGAATAATTACTTCTGGTCATAAATTTCCTTAATTCATAAAATTTAAAAATGAATCTTCTTACCTTGGGATTTTAATGACATAATGTGATCAACCATTTCAAATTTTGATCAATTATGATACCGAAGTATTTTGTTGTTTTTTATTTTAATTATAAAGTTGTCATTTATTTGTATGTTGAAAGAAGGCCTTTGTAAATTACATTGCTCTCTATGGATCTACTTTAACACAAAAATAGTATTGTGGCTATAAATTGCTATAACCTATCGTTTATTGGAAAATAATTTTTAAATTGATCGAAACAACCGGTAACGTTTTTAAACGGTAACATCTATCAAATAATAAATTTGTGAGTGCCTCTAAGGCCTAGTTAGAATGTTTAACAACAACAATTGATTATGAATAGTTGTAAAACGTATTGCACATCTCTCGACCTATCTGCTGTTTATTTTTGGTATAAACAAATAATGTATTAGTTCACTATCACCCTGTTTCATCTGTATTAATTAATTAATCAATCAATCAATCAATCAAAAGGTTAACTGACTTGACGTTGGACTTTACTTATGATAAAAGGGATAATTACATATACAATAATCTTCTAATTTTAATCTGATAAAAAAAAGAAAAACAAGTAAAAATCTTATATATAAATTAAAATATATACCTAGTTTAAAATTGTTATTTCTAATTGAGAGAAGTGAACATTATGAGATATTTTTTATTGTTTTTCCTTGTTGGTTGTTGGTAAATAATTTATTTAAGTGTATCAATATCCGTTGAGTTCTTTTTGCTTTTTCAATTTCACAAAAATCTGATAGTGTTGTTTAATTTATTAGTACCTATAACTACCCTCAAGCCATTAGAATTTAAATTATATTTTATTTTATTTCGTATTTACAGCTTTAGCGAGGAAAGCATCAACAACCATAGATTTCCCTCTGACTTTATATTCGCAGCTGCTACTTCTGCATACCAAGTTGAAGGTAATATAAAAAATATAATACGCTTTTTAAACATATAAGATAATAAAAAGATTATTAATTTCTCTGTTGTCGTATATTCAGTAAAGAAGAACAGAAAATTATCACATCGAACTTATTAAATTTCAAGAATAATAATGGTGACTAGTTTTGGTCCTTATGACCATCATCAGGCATTAAAACTACATTAAAATACTAAGCTTAAGAAAACATTGTCTGAACATGGTGTAGTTTAAGAATATGGTGGAAAGTTCCAATGTGAAAACTGATTGATAGCTTTCATATTTTTTACATTCTTTGGCAAAGTATCTCTTTCTTTATTGAAATGTTGCTACTATAGTTGGTTGTGTAAACTTTTTCAAAATTCATGATTTTAATTTGAACTCTCCATTACCTATGACGTAGTCTACCACATTCTTGAACCACACCTTATAATTCACCATATGTTGTACAACTTGTACATGATGAGACTATATTTTTTAAATTTAGTAATTTAATTTAGTTTTAATACCTGATGATGGACATAAGGACCAAAATCAATCGTCATTATTATTTTTTAGGTTTTATAAATTGGATTTGGTAAAAGACAATGTTCATTAATTGTAAAACAATATATGTATACTATTTTGTATTAAAGAAAATATTAAGCTTTATAGAAGATTTATATTATATATTATTTCAAGAAGATACATTGTTAGATTATTAAGACATTGCGAAGGTCCCCAAACATTTTTGTCTCGTAGACCATTTGCGATTTTGGGTAGACCCCTGCTTATCTAATATTACATTTTTGAAAATTCATCAACTTCGAATGTGTTTTAACTGATTTCTAACTGTAGTAAGGTGTAGAAGAATAATAATAAAAAAAAATCCATTCATTCATTTTTATTCACTTATTAATGAAACTGAACAAAGAGTATAACTAAAGTCACAATAAAAAAAAACTAAAAATAACAAAAAATAGGCACATTTTGGTCGGAGATTCATCTGGCGATTCCATCGTTGATTCTGTATGTGTTGACGATTCTGACATGGATGCCACTGATGTAGATGTCAAATCTATGTTTTGTAATAGTCTATTTTCGAAAAGTGGATCAGATCTCTATAAAATGTTGCCGATAGGTGCACGAGCAATGTGTTAATAATGACGAGAAACAAGAATACAATTTTCTTTGAAATAATAGTTATTTATGCAACAAGTGCAAAAAGTAAGTGTTTATTGCACGCGACGTGAAATTGTCCAACGAGGCCGTCAGCCGAGTTTGACAACACGTCGGGTGCAATAAACACTTTTTGCACGAGTTGCATACAATATTTTTTCTACATTCATGCAAAAACCAAAGAATGTTTTATAGAACTGCAGTTGTATTATCCAAATCATAGTAGCCGTGATCGTGTACCTTTGTTTGAGGCATTTATTTACGTTTGTGTTCATAATTTGTGATGACATTTTTAATAAAATACATTTTTTTATTAATTTATTTTTTATTAATTTATTTATTAAATGATTGAAAATAGTATAAAATATGCAATTGTTTTTAAAACGTAACACAGAAAATGAAAATGGACTAAATATTTGGCATTGATTTGAATATTTATGTTTGTCATGATCATAAAACGCTGTAGTAAAATGACAGATGAGTGCAATACATTTTTTATTGCTCTAGGTCAATAAAGAATCAGTTTTTTCACTAAATATAGTTCAATAAAGTTTTTTTTTTGCATGAACGTAGAAAAAAATATTATTTAATTTTTTGTGAGCAATGTATTTTTGTATTAGAAATTAGTAACTGGGATTTAGCATTCAAAGTGCAAAGGTTTTTTTTTATTCTCACTCTATTAATCTATTAAAAAAATTGCTTTATATTATTTGTTAATATACTAAAAAGGGTTATGAGCCCAAATACCAAAATAAAATATACAAAAATAAAAACTATTCAAAATTAAATCCACTTCCTTTACGTCTCATCTGTCTCATCTTAGGCCTCACTAGGTCCATTTTGCATCCTCCTAAGATGGTAGGCACCTTCTAGCTCGAGAGCCAGCCCACAGATTTAATGTAGTTGACAATGTTACCAAGAGGTGTTTCTCTTATATCTGACGGTGTTAGCCAATTCTCGCCGAACACAAATATTCCAATAAATAAGAAAATCGGGTAATCGTAGAGGATATGCTTGATAGTCTCATCTTCCGTACTTGGCAATGACCAGTCGAAATGCCTGAAATCAGGCGCAGATTCGGTCTAGTCATAGTCAAGTATTTGTTTGCTGAAGGGTTGTCAGGATAACTTAAAAGCTCCCTGGCAACTCTGCAGTTTCTTGTTTCATCTTATCTTCCTCTGAATTTCACAAGGTAATATTGTTTAATTAGGTCTGTCACTACCGATGTTGTCAGTCCAATAGAGGGCAAGGTCCAAAAAGTATTTGGTTGGCTGCCTTCTTGGCTAGTGAATCACCTTTCGATATGGCGTGACCTTTGATCCATCTGAAGGTGACCACATTGTTGGATACTTCAGCCAAAGATTCGTGGCATTCTAGTACTAACCCTGAGTAAATTCGTGGTTTATTTAGGGTGACTAGTGATTGCCTGCTATCTGTATACATGAACATGTTTCTTTCAGTGATATTGTTTATAGTGGTTTATTTTGCTATTATGAGAATCCCCGTGATGTCGGTCTAGACTACACTGGCACTATTGCTCACAGTCCATTTTATGTTTTGGTTTAAGGATCTGGAGTATATTTTACATCCTGAGCGCCTTGTTTTATTTTAGAACCGCGCGTCGGTGTAGATATGAATCGTACATGCCACTTTAGGCCCATCTATTTGTTCTATCATAACTTTATATAGCTTATGGAAGATATATCCCGGTGAGATGAACTCCATGTTCGTTTAAAGCAGTGAGAGCTTATCCAATTTTATTTCAACCGTGCGGAGGCGTGTCATTGTCATCAGAGCAACCTCATTGATGTAAATATCAAGAGGAGTGAGACTAAGACTGACTTCGATTGCTCTGATCGGTGTAATTTTCATAGCTCCTGTTATGTTAAGACATGCTGTTCTTTGAATTTCTTCTAGTTTGCGAATAACTGTCAATTTTTATGTTTTTGATACCCAGACAACTGCACCGTATGTCCATGTGACGACTCTGGGGAGAAAAACCCCAGGTGCGCCCTACGGTTCGGCGGCATTCCATGTTAACTTTCTGTTAAAGATGAGACCTAGGTACTTCACCCCCGTTGTAAGTTTAGTTTTTTGTTTTGGAGATCTGAAGGTTTTAATTCCATTTTCATTCTTTTCCTTGTGGAAAGGACCATTTCTGTCTTCTTGGCATTGATAGACAGCGAATGGTTCTTGAATCACTGTTTTATAATTTTAACAGCTAGTTACGTTCTTTCTCAGAGTACGTTCTCAAAATTCCCTGTTTGCAAAATGACCAGGTCATCTGCATATGCTATTGTATTGTGACTGTCATTATTAAGGCTCATATAAAATGTTCTCCAAAATTGAGATTTTAATTCGTGCCTGTCAATCTCAGAGCCCGCATTTATTTATTTTGGCGGATTTACTTCTCCTAACTTATTGATGGTGATTTTCTGCTGTTCATCAGACCTGATAAAACAGACAATTGGTTTTTTAGTTTGACTGTCATTAAATACGCTTAATTATGTATGTATTTTTATGCTTTCTATAACTACTCTACAGTTAGGAATATAATAACAACATACAAATGAAAATATATTGAATATAAACCAAATTACAAAAATCCTATATCCAACCAGAATACACCAAAACCTTTAAGGAGGAGTCAGACTAATCCAACCAGAATACACCAAAACCTTTAAGGAGTTAGAGTCAGACTAATCCAAGCTATGCAAACTTCTACATGGATATCTATTAAGACAATACAACCTGTAGGTTATGCGAGTCTGAAGATGAAATGGCGTAACACGTAAAATAGGATGCATCCTTTCCTTAAGAAAGACCTGATTTTTGAACGTAATACAATAATAGACAATAAACTATTAATTATTAATTACTATGAGTTAACTTTCATTAGTTTTGAAATATTAGATGTAGCAGAGAATTATGTCAAAAAGTATTAAATTTATTTTTAGATATTTAAAATTTATGTATTTTAATTTTTAGGTGCTTGGAATGAAGATGGAAAATCTCCTAGTCTCTGGGATACGACTATCCACAACAATGCTTCGTTTATAGAAGACTTATCTAATGCTGACATTGCATGTGATTCTTACCACAAAATTAAGGAAGATGTAGCTATTCTGAAAACACTAGGCGTATCACATTACAGATTTTCATTATCATGGACAAGAATTCTACCTAATGGTAAAGCAATAACATATTATATACTGTTTATCCTAGTTGCTGATTGTTCATATAAAAAATATCTCACTTAAATTAAATAAAAAGACATTATCTGTATCCATAATAGCTCTTTGTTAAAATAAAAAAATACTGCGCGATCTTAACAAATTTAAAGTTTACTAAAATATTTATTGGCTGCAAATGAAAATAAGTAAAGGTTAAAGTAACTTTGGGGCGCTAGAATGCCAAAAATGACAAATTATGACAAATCGTGAAAAACGTCTACTTTCCTGTTAGATTTGAATGTACAAAAGCCTACTTTGAATAGTGATCGTAGAAAAATATATATTTTTATAAAAACCTTTTCAAACCTTCTCAAATATTGTATTTTCCAGGTATTGGCAAAGTTAATGAAGCAGGAGTAGCCTACTATAAAAATTTAATAAAAGAACTTAAAGACAACGGTATAGAACCTTTCGTAACCATTTTCCACTGGGATCTTCCTCAGATTCTCTTTGATATGGGAGGTGTAATAAATCCATCTTTCGTCGATTGGCACGCTGAATTCGCTAGAGAGTGTTTCCGACTATTTGGAGACGATGTTAAATTGTGGGCAACTTTCAATGAACCTCAACAAGTTTGCACTGGAGGATATGGTTATGGATACTTTCCCCCAGCTATTAAATCTGAAGTTCAATTGGAGTATGTTTGTGTTTATCATGTACTAAAAGCTCACGCTAAAAGTTGGCATATTTATGATGATGAGTTTAGAAGCAAACAAAACGGTAAATTTATTTTCTTTAGCTTAATGATGAAATTTTAAATATATAATGAAATTGTTTGAGAATATTTGAAACAATTTTATTTTGTAATCCCGAAAAAATTGCATCTCATTTCCAAAGATGCTCTTCTAAAGATGATTTAAACCAAAAAATGGATGTTTCTCCTGTACAAAATTATTCTTTTTCAGCCATTCATATTTTCACTCCTTGTTAAATATCTTCTAAAATTAAAAGTCTTGACTATAGCAACAACGCTTGGTCCTGACGTGGTACCACCGTCGTCCTTAGAAGGTCAAACCTTTTGACTGTCACGAATTGATACTTAAAAAACTTTTTGAAATCGCTATTTTCAGTTTTTATCTTTACTTGATTGACACTAATTTGAGTCATCGCTATCATAATTTTGTATCATGTAAGGTTTTAGTCCTAGTGTCCGCTGTTTCTCAAGGTTTACATATGTATAGGTCCACAATTGTTTTCCTTATTTTTAATGATGTTGCATCCTGCTTACTTAATAGCCAATAGCTTCTTCTGTAAATTATTTTGAGCGCACAACCATAATACATTTTACGAAATAAATTTAAATAAAAAATAAATAAAAATAAATAAAAATAAATAAAAAAAATAAATAAATAAAAATAAATAAAAATAAATAAAAATAAATAAAAATAAATAAAAATAAATAAAAATAAATAAAAATAAATAAAAATAAATAAAAATAAATAAAAATAAATAAAAATAAATAAAAATAAATAAAAATAAATAAAAATAAATAAAAATAAATAAAAATAAATAAAAATAAATAAAAATAAATAAAAATAAATAAAAATAAATAAAAATAAATAAAAATAAATAAAAATAAATAAAAATAAATAAAAATAAATAAAAATAAATAAAAATAAATAAAAATAAATAAAAATAAATAAAAATAAATAAAAATAAATAAAAATAAATAAAAATAAATAAAAATAAATAAAAATAAATAAAAAAAATAAATAAAAATAAATAAAAATAAATAAAAATAAATAAAAATAAATAAAAATAAATAAAAATAAATAAAAATAAATAAAAATAAATAAAAATAAATAAAAATAAATCAAAATAAATAAAAATAAATAAAAATAAATAAAAATAAATAAAAATAAATAAAAATAAATAAAAATAAATAAAAATAAATAAAAATAAATAAAAATAAATAAAAATAAATAAAAATAAATAAAAATAAATAAAAATAAATAAAAATAAATAAAAATAAATAAAAATAAATAAAAATAAATAAAAATAAATAAAAATAAATAAAAATAAATAAAAATAAATAAAAATAAATAAAAATAAATAAAAATAAATAAAAATAAATAAAAATAAATAAAAATAAATAAAAATAAATAAAAATAAATAAAAATAAATAAAAATAAATAAAAATAAATAAAAATAAATAAAAATAAATAAAAATAAATAAAAATAAATAAAAATAAATAAAAATAAATAAAAATAAATAAAAATAAATAAAAATAAATAAAAATAAATAAAAATAAATAAAAATAAATAAAAATAAATAAAAATAAATAAAAATAAATAAAAATAAATAAAAATAAATAAAAATAAATAAAAATAAATAAAAATAAATAAAAATAAATAAAAATAAATAAAAATAAATAAAAATAAATAAAAATAAATAAAAATAAATAAAAATAAATAAAAATAAATAAAAATAAATAAAAATAAATAAAAATAAATAAAAATAAATAAAAATAAATAAAAATAAATAAAAATAAATAAAAATAAATAAAAATAAATAAAAATAAATAAAAATAAATAAAAATAAATAAAAATAAATAAAAATAAATAAAAATAAATAAAAATAAATAAAAATAAATAAAAATAAATAAAAATAAATAAAAATAAATAAAAATAAATAAAAATAAATAAAAATAAATAAAAATAAATAAAAATAAATAAAAATAAATAAAAATAAATAAAAATAAATAAAAATAAATAAAAATAAATAAAAATAAATAAAAATAAATAAAAATAAAAATAAATAAAAATAAATAAAAATAAATAAAAATAAATAAAAATAAATAAAAATAAATAAAAATAAATAAAAATAAATAAAAATAAATAAAAATAAATAAAAATAAATAAAAATAAATAAAAATAAATAAAAATATTTAAAAACAAATAAGTGGATTTTCTTACGTCCTGGTATGAAAAATATGAGGAGTGAATTGATAAAAACGACATATTATTATGTCGATATCCGTAACACTGACTGCTTTTCACGCGTACAGTTTTATATTAGAATGAGCTTCGCATGCAATCTGGTGATATTAGCAGGTAAGAGTCGTACCAGAAATGTGGTATACAAAGAGATTCTTAATTAGATTAATATACTTAAATAATAGAATACTCCTTTTAACTTTTATCTATAATACTATCACATACATACCCACGAACCCTAAAAAATATATCGCTCCTTTTTTTGGAAAGACGTGCATTTTTTATATTAAAAACACGACTCCACGAGTGTGAAGCCGCGGCCAACATCTAGTAACTTATAAAAGTTATAATTAAAAATGGGTACTGGCGTGTTATTGCCATAGAAAAAGTATAGTGGATGGAATGCTCATTTCTTACTCGTACATATCAAACTCGTAGGAAATGCATAGGTACCTTTACTTTTTTATACTCAGTCAAATCTTTACAAACTATATATAACGAACGCTTGCAAGATATAACAAAAAAAATCTTGAATTAATTCATCAAATCATTCAATAATCTGATGCATCCTAAAAGTTATTTTCTGTTATGTTCCTTAATGCCTATTTATATGTATATATTTTTTTAATAATTTATGACGAACAATACATAAAATAATCCTTTCTCTTGCAAGAATTAATTATTTAGTTCTTCTTCAGTAATTTAACCTTGATCCATGGCTTTTAACTATTAGAATTTAAATTTTTAAGCTTGAAGGATATGAAAACTGACGTCCAACTTACGTGATAGTAGACTGGTAGATTAAGAAAGAGGCGTTCAGATTTGTATAATGATCATAGGTTTCACCTAAATCAAATGTATAATAATTTAACTAGTTTTACGTCACACACTGTCTGTGGATTGTCTTTGAATATCATTTAGATAATATTTATTGCCTTGCAAGACTTTTAAGAAAATATTCAAGATTTGTTAACGATCTTCTGGCTATCCACGTGCCAATGTTCTTCAAGGAGATACGAAAATGTTTAATTTTTTTTTTTAGATAAATAAGTAATACATTTTAGATATTACTTCTAGTAAAATTTTAAAATTACTTTTAATACACAAAACTAAAATCTATTTATACACCACCGGTGCCAAGATAGACAATTTATGTCATTATTAATTATTTGCCTGTGGTTTCGTTCGCGTTTATAACATTGCTTACAATATTCAGTCATACGATTATTGTAGTGAATTATTAAATCTATATAATCATCATGTTTTATCTATAAATACCAATTTGTAGGTCTTTCGGTTTTTGGATAAACATGTGTTATTTTAAGTCTCTAAATACCAACATTAAGAATTATTGCTCCGATGAAAATAGCAGGAAATTTGTATTAAAAATAGGCATTCTGTTTTAATCCTAGAAGACACAGTTTAAAAGATAATACTATATATTTTTTATGTGCAAAGAAAATAAGTGTCTACAAAAAATTATAAAGTTTATTAATTTTGTTTAAAAAAGGACAACTTTTAATAGAGAATTAACGTTATCAAACATGCATTATTTTTCGAACGATTAATGTCAACTTGTAGTAAATCTTTTTCTTAAGATCAAAAAATAATTTTTAAAATTGGACTTAATATAAAGCCGTAATCATTAAAATAGCAAAGTAATATAGGACATAAAAATGATTGAAAAATATGATTACGATATCCCCTCTCAAGACGTTCCGTGTTCGTACCGAAGGATGGATGCTGTTGCCTTCCTCGTCTAACTAGTATTGAAATTTGGCCAGATACGGAATAAGGGTACATATAGGATCGAACTTAAATTTAGTGTTGCTCGGTTGGTGCGAAGTGGGGAAATTTTATTATATGAGATAATTTTGTTTTCAATATAGAATTTGCAATGTTTCAATATATTTAAATCGTAGTTTGATTAGAAAAAAATAGGTAAAGTCTATTCAAATTTAATTTACGCCTGATGTAAACAGAAGCAGGTGGACGCTAAAATTGAGCAGGGCCGTATTTTACTTTTCAGTCTTGCAAAAATGTAAAATAAAAGAGTGTAATTGTGAAATTATTTTTTTATTACGATAAAAAAATATTATGTAAAGTAAAACTATAAAATAAATGCCATACACGGTCTCCCAGACTTTAGTGACATTTCTGGATGAAGATAGGTGAGCGACATAAACTGCGTTAACCTGCAATACAAATTAATAAATGTATTTGACTTTAAAATAGATGGTTGCATTATATTTAGTTCATTACATATGTCTACGGTGATACAGAGCATTAAAACAATCATATTATAAAATTATATTGTTCAGGGTGTCCAAATAATTGCAAATTCTTTAATAGCTAATATATAACTACTAAAAGCATTAAAAAAGCTTTAAATATAAGAGGTATTTGGTATTTGATTTAAAATTGTGCATCTTAAAAAGAAACCTTTTGTATTTTTGATAACTTTTGTTCCTTATTGTTCTTGTTCTACTAGTATTTAGATTAGACAACTTGTACCCTGTATTATAGCAATCTTCCTTACTTGACTTAGCACTATTCTGAATCGGATAAATTAGTCAGACTTGAAAGGCTATCTTCGTTAATCAAAATTACAAGTGGTTCTACCTGAACCTCTATAATATTATCCAACTCCCACATTTTTACTTCAACTTTTTGGCGAACATGGTCGATACACTTTTTCCATTTTTCTGGAGAAATTAATAATATTACTTCTTCAAAAAGAATTTTAATCTGCTACGTGTTGTTTAACGTCAACCTAGATTAATTCAATAGGGTTAAGTTCACAATGATACGGAGACATGTGAAGTATTATGTTGTTTTGCTGCTTAGTCATTTCATCTATTACATACCTATCATAATGTTTATGTTGCTTACCAAGTTTTAGAAGTTGGATCTTAAGCATTTGGTAGTCGAATTCAATTTTTTTCCCTTATAGCCATTTTTAAATATCACCTTTTTTAGACGTCGTAGATATTTTTTCCAGCTTTCTCGAATAATAATGCAGTTATCTTCTAATTTTGGTAGGGTGTTTGAAAACCACTCTTTGAACGATTCTCCACACATTTCTTCATGGTAGTCACCGGATTTTTCAACTCAAATACAAGTTGCATTAGAGACAAAACCTTCTTCGCTTCCAATATGGCATATAATGGGCTGTTTTTACGCACATACCTGATGGGTTTATAAAACCAGTTAAAAGTTCATCCAAAAAGGCTTATCTGGATGAAAAAACCGACATATCGAAACATACTTTTGATTTGGTGTGGCCTGCGTTAATCCAAGTCTCATCAAGATAATATATTTTTTGCTTTTCTTCTCTGTACCGTTTTATTTTTTGTGGCGTAGGACGAAACAATTTAATTTTTGTCTAAAAGCAAACTATTTTTTCCTCGAGTTTTAAATTTAAAATTAAGGGTTTTGAAAAGCTTGTAAAATGTAGCTCGCTTAAAAGTAGACAAATATGGATCATCGTTGACTTCTTATAAAACCTTATCAATTGTTGGAAGTTAATTTCTAAAGAAGAATTGATGTACTTTACGCCTTATTGCATTTTTATCAAAGTCATCCACATAGCCAATAATTTGTTTATAACGTAGCTTTCTTTTTGGTTCAGAAAATTTATGAATCTGCCTATACTCCTTCATAACATTAAAAACGGTTTTAGCGCACATCCCTGTTTTATCAGCAACTCTCCTTTCAACAACATGTACCAACATATAAAATTTAATGCTTATAAATATTAAGAACCATTTCTTTAGTACGGATGACCAAATGTCCCTTTTTCAGTCGCTTTTTAGAAGGAGTAAAAACATTTTTCTGGACTTCATCTGCTGTATCTGTGGAGGACATAGTGTCACGCAGCAATTACAAAATATAGTCAATTAAATGTCCATAAAATAGAGTAAAACATGTTCAAACTAACAACAACCACAAAAACAAAAAAAATAAATAACACAATATATGTATATCTAAACTATAATATAATGAATTATAATCAATCAAACATACAAAATGTCCAAACTAACCAACACGGTGAATGCTACCAAAACGCCGTTTATAATTATCCAAATTGAACTGAATTCGACTCTAACAAAAAATATTTGCGCATCGTCTAAATAACTAACGACCGATTAACCAATAGAAGCGCAAAAAAATGTCACGTGAGCTGTTGCTGGATGGGAGAAATTGTTTTGACGCGGCGTAAATGAAATCTGAATAGACTTTAGAAGAATTATATTTGTATAGTAGGCATATAGTATATTTTCTAAAATAATTCATTTTGCAAAGAATATCAACTAAGCTACTAATATAATAAAATAATAAAATCTATAAATCAGCCTTATAAATAATGTATTTAACAAATGTTTCATATTATATTAATAATTTACATGTTTTCTGACTTATCTGTGAATGAAACGTGGAGAAAATAGTTTTACTTACAAGTTTTTCCTGATTTTGTTGCTGTCTGCTAAGAATTATATTTGTATAGTAGGCATATAGCATATTTTCTAAAATAATTCATTTTGCAAAGAATATCAACTAAGCTACTAATATAATAAAATCTATAAATCAGCCTTATAAATAATGTATTTAACAAATGTTTCATATTATATTAATAATTTACATGTTTTCTGACTTATCTGTGAATGAAACGTGGAGAAAATAGTTTTACTTACAAGTTTTTCCTGATTTTGTTGCTGTCTGCTGTTGTAGTCTGCTGATAATTTGTAGACTGTATAATTGTTTACAGAAAGATATTTCCTTGGATACCCTCTTTTCAGCATATAATAAATAAAGCGATGACTTAATATTTTATTTTGTACAAATATATAAAATATATTAATTTACACCATTTAACGTATAATAGTATTTTGCAATTTTTACAATACTCACAAATGCCTCTTATTCGTAACTTATGCTATTGGTTTAAGAGAATGAAATTCAAAATTATTTCGGTTTATATATATTGACTGAAACTCAAAAAGATATTCTTATAGAAATAATATTTTA
This sequence comes from Psylliodes chrysocephalus, assembly GCA_927349885.1. NCBI lineage: Eukaryota > Metazoa > Arthropoda > Insecta > Coleoptera > Chrysomelidae > Psylliodes > Psylliodes chrysocephalus. The sequence continues at coordinate 22,322,039 of OV651822.1, read as the reverse complement.
AAAACTGAGGGAACAGAGCCGAAGTATTTTGTTACTATCCGGCTTTGATTGGTCCGAATTTCATGATGGCTGCCGTTGAATGATGTTATCATATTTTGTTGTTGCTAACTTTGAGATATAAATACATATTTTCTCTTTTTGATTCAACGATTTTAAAAAGAGTTTTTGCTTCTAAAATAAGTGAATATTATAGAAGGACAAACAAACGCCAAAATTGGCGTAATATATTATGAATTATGAACCCTGTACATCAAATTTTTTTTTCATTTTTAGATATGATGTAAATGTATTACAAATTATAAAATAATTTAATTTTGTTTTTGTGAAGAGCAGGGCGTTTGACTAAACAGCTCGATATTATTTTTTACAAACTAGGCATAAGAAATGTATTTAAAATGATCGGTTATTATTTTTTGGTAACTTAATTAGACCCAGTACTACAAATAAATTAGTCACAGAAGACCTGCAAATAAATATAGGTACAGTACCTAGATTAAAATAAAAAATTAAAGAACATACTTTTTGAATAAATAGCGGCTTTGTAGAAACATCTTACTATTAATGTTATTTGACTTTTTGGAGGTAATTATTTTTGTTTTTAATTTTTGAATAGCTCCTAAGATGTAATCAGGTTCTCTTAATGACATTCCCCGATTATGCCTTGGATCTACCAATTCTGGCAAACATTCAGTTCATATAAAACTTTTTTAATTTCTCTTCCATATTTTTACACCAGAAATCGTCTCTTTTTATTATCCACTTTAAGTGGATAATTGGGACCTGTCCATACACCAAAAATACATCCTTTTCGTCCTGTAAAAAAAATTGGCCTTGTATTTGATAATACCATTGATGGTGGATATTAATGTCAAAATTATTGGTGTCTTTATTAAAAATCCAAAAGAGTATTTTTTTCAATTTAATCGTCTCTTCTACCTGCATTTGATATGCAGGGTATGGACATTTTATTTCAACCACTAATTCATCTCCTACAATGCCGTCTGGAGTAGCACCTACAAATTTAAAAATTATTATTTTGATATAAAATGAATTAATTTGCAATATGTTATAGTTGAGATGTGAGTAAAAATGTGAACTGATCGTTACGTGATGGATATTTTTTGTCAATAAAAATTCCACAATCTCTAATCACTATATTTTCCTGCTCTTGAAGCTGCAAAAGTGCCGTTTTTTCATACTTTTTGCCATGAGAAATAGGAACAGCATTGACTGGTGGTTGGTAAATAATCCTTTTGACTAAAGGCTCACATAAAGTAGTAATTCGTCTAGTACACACTGCTTTAAAGTGTTAGGACGTAATCATTTTTCTACGAATTTCAAGCCAAACCCTGCTATCCGCCTGTGACATAGTTTGTTCCTCTTAACGTCAGATGAAGGGAATTCGTTTAAAAATTGAAGTTTTTTACTTCATAAATATCTTGATCTAAATCCTTTTTGGTACAATTTTATCTATAATCTAAATCAGTTTTATTGGTTTCTGCAGAATAACTTTTTTTTAATTTGCGATTAGATTTTGATTTTATTGCAAATTGTCGCCTTTTTTAACCGACTTCAAAAAAGGAGGAGGTTATCAATTCGTTGCGATATATTTTTTTCATCATACTGTACTATTATCTTACCATAATATGAGCGAAATTGATATCGAAAAGGTGCATTTAACGGCCGCCGGCCGTTAAATAAAATAACGGCCGCGCACCACCTACAACAATCACAACAATCTAAAGTTGCCTAGCAACCACATCAATATACTATACAAACATTGTAAGTTTGACAGTACTGTTTCTTGTTGAGTGATTATAGAGCGGAAAAGATCAAAGATGGAAGAAATTTTCGAAAACGATATTCCCTCCGATGTACTGGAAGAAGCAGCTGCGGCAACCAAAAATTTATTTCCGAGTACAACCCAACAAAGATATCAGCAGGAATACGACAACTTCGTGAAGTGGCGTCAGAATAAAAACATACATAGTGTAAGTGAAGAAGTACTGCTAGCTTATGCAAAAGGAATGTCTGAAACGTATTCTCCTACATCACTGTGGACAAAAATAACAATGCTGAAACTTGCGTTAAGAATACATGAAAACATTGACATATCAAGGTAAATTACTATACTATCCGCCAACATTGAACTAACTATATACTCATCGAAATTATGTTTGTTTGTAGATTCGGTAAACTATTCTTGTTCCTGAGGCGCAAAAATGAAGGTCATACCCCAAAGAAAGCCAAGGTTCTATCGGAAAATGATATACTTAAATTTTTGCTGGACGCGGATGATCATACCTGGCTACTGGAAAAGGTTGTGTTAGTGCTCGGTATTCTAGGAGCTTGCAGGAGAAGTGAACTTACGTCTCTCACCATTAACAGTTTCGAAGATACAGAGAAAAACATCCTCGTATCACTAAAAAATCTGATGTGTCCAACACATGACTTTCCTATCTAGTTATATAAATATTTAGAGGATAAACTAAATATATACATTGTCCACATACATCTACCTCGAAACATTTTTCTATATTCATGGAAAACGAAAATACTGAAAAATTTTAATTTCCTACAATTTTTTCATTACGGTCCATTTTAGAAAAATCATGTATAAACAAAAATTATAGAGATCGATATCGCAAACAACTTTTATTTCAAAAACTTTCATAATAAAAATCAGAATTTTGCACGTTTTGTCAAATTTCTCGAATACGGACCATTTCAGGAAATTTTTACATAAAACAAAAATTACAGATAATAATATTAGAAGTAACTTTTATTTGAACAATTTTCCTCTCCAAACATAAATAACAGATATATTCCATAAAATATAAAAACGGCCTCCCATAAAGTACCCCCCAGATGTTCCGACTTTGTCCAAAATCTAATCATTTCACGTCAGGCCGAAATAAACCTTAAGTTTAAAATTTAATGTTTTTTTCTTTATCCGTTTTTGAGTTTTTTTCAAAATTCGAAATTTACACATTTTCTCAAATATCTCGAATACGGTCCATTTTAGAGAAATTATGTAGAGAATAAAAATTATAGAGAATTATATTACAAACAACTTTTATTTGAAAAATTTTTATAAAAAAATATTTTTTTTACATTTTGTCAAATTTCTCGAATACGGACCATTTTAGGAAAATTTTGTATAAAACAAAAATTATAGATAATAATATTAGAAGTAACTTTTATTTAAAGAATTTTCTTCTCCAAACGTAAATAACAGATATATTCCATAAAATATAAAAATGACCACCTATAAAGTACCCCCCCAAATGTTCCGACTCTGCCCAAAATCTAATCAGCTCATTAGACGCTGAAACAAAGCTTAAGTTTAAAATTTGGTGTTTTTCTGTGTATCGGTTCATGAGTTATGCGTTATACAGACACACACACACACACACACACACACACACACACACACACACACACACACACACACACACACACACACACACACACACACACACACACACACACACACACACACACACACACACACACAGACACACACACAGACATCATCGCGAAAATAGTCAAAACGGATTCAGGGGACCTCAAAACGTAAAAATCCGTCGAAAACTCGAGGTCGAAAAAAATCATGATTCCTATACTTTCCTTATATCTGTATACAGATAGGAAAGTAAAAATACTAAGAATAAAAAAGACAGAAATTTTCTTATCGTAAAAACAGGACTTCCATTTGATGCATATGGTTTATACAAGAAATACAGTAATCTGCGTCCTCCTAGTTTCAAAAATCAGAGATTTTTCGTTGGTAATAGGAATGGCAAATGTGTGCAGCAAGTCGTCGGCATACATACCATCGGAAGCGTTCCTAAGAAAATTGCCACCTTTTTAAAACTTTAAAATCCCGAACTTTATACAGGACATTCATTTCGTAGAACATCAGCAACTATGCTCGTAGAAAATGGTGGTGACTTACTGTCATTAAAAGAACTGGGAGGATGGGAATCATCAACGGTGGCAGAAACTTACATAGAAAAATCGGTTTCTAAAAGAATGAAAATAACAAAACAACTTTTTCCAAATAATCCGGAGAATATTGCATCTTCAAGTACTGCAAATAGTTCACATTCTTCAGAAACATCTTCCTCTGTAAAATCTAAATATCCTTGGGACGGGTTGCAGATTTCAAATAACACCAATTGCGAATTCAATTTCCACATCCATTACAATAAGGAATAAATTGTTTTATTCCGTACCTATCTTTTAAGAGTTACGTTTAATAAAATTTGTTCTTAAATTAGGTGTTTTGTTTTTGTAGCAGTATGACGAAAAATCTTGAACGAAACACGGCCGATAAATAGCAAATAACGGCCTTGGCTGTTTATGATCCTCGGCTATCGCCTCGGATCACAAACTTCAGCCCGGCCGTTATTTGCTATTTATCGGCCTTATAACGTTAATAACTATTTTTTATGTATGTTCAGCGATAATTCTTTAACACGGTGTCCGATTTCAATAATTCTTTTTTTATTAAAAATGGGCTACTTCAGGGGTGGTCCCATATAAATTTGGGCCCATGAGAAAATCCTCAAACTCTTCATTTTTTTTTTATGTTTGTTTAGCGATAATGCTTTACCACATTGTCCGATTTATATGATTCTTTTTTTGTTAGTAGGGGGGTACCTCAGGGGTGGTCCCATATAAATTTGGTTAAGATGTGGTGATGGCATCTGCACGTTTTTGAAGTCGGTTTTTTTTAATTTTTAATTTTCAATTCAGTTACTAACATGGATTGGTTAGTACGGTTTAAAGTTTTTTTCAATTCTGAATTCTCCGATTTCGAATTATATAATACAACTGCTGCAAAACATCTACTTTGGTAAGAGCGCCCTCTGGAATAATTGATTCTTCTGCCACCTACAAACTTAGCGACTGTCGCATGAAATTGTTCCACAATATTACTATCAACATCATGTAATAGACTTCTGCTGTGATCTAACAAAGCATGTATAATTTGTAGAAGTCTTGTAAAAAATTCAGGTTTAGATCTGAAATTGTTTATTTCGTTTTTGGTTTCATCTGTATGCTTCTAACAAAAATAAATATCGCAATTTTTATGATCACCAAAAACGTGAAAACTTGCATTGGGTGATATGATTGAACGTTTACGTTATCCGTAACGTACATGTTAGACCGAGTTTTAACAGTAACGAGGCAAGTTTGTGTGATGGAAATCTGTTAAATTAGAACATAATAAGCGGAAAATAACAGTAATGTGTTGGAAAAAGTTTTCCATCATACGAACTTGCCTCGTTAATATTAAAACTCGGCATAGCACCCATTGTCTATGTCTTTCTTTAAAAGCAAAACGTTATTAATAGTGCTAAGACTATTTTCTTTTCTATAAGAAACTGCCTTCGTAACAGATGTGTTAACATTTTCTGTTTCTAAGATAAAGGTACGGTCATAAAAAAAATGATACCCTCTTATTTTCAATCCATTTAATAAGAAACTGATGTGATACGATTTTAATTTTATTTTAAAAAGAGAATTGACATGCCAATTGTAATATTTTCGGTAAAAAATTACACACGATTTCACTTCACTTAGGGATGGTTTTTACAAAAACTATTTATCAGTGGGTACCTTTATCAGACCAGTTGTTTACCCTTGCAAACTACCGATCGATCAGTATTGATGAACTTTTGAGTATTTCTCACCAAACCCAAATTAGAATGATCAAGGCCCTAGCAATGGTTATCGTCGACCGCGTGCTGGAAATATTTTGGCGCCCTTTGAATATATGTATTACTTATATAAATAATTTTTTGAAGAATAACAACTTTAAGCTGTTACATATGTTTTTTAAATTTCCTGGTTTGCTCTAATATTCTTGTAGTCGTTTAACATTTGAGTGAATTGCGTAACCACATTTTATTTTAATTTTGTAATGAAACAACAGATATTTCAAAAACCAATATTTTATTCTTACAAATGGAAAAACAAACCAAACAGTAAACAAATAAAACATTTAATTATACAAAAATTAAATAGGTTTTTTTCTGGATTAGGCTGTTTCAAATTCTTTTATAATATTGTCAAAATCAATTTTGTCGAGGATCTCTTGCTAAGATTGCCAAACCCGATAATCTTTCTTGTGACATGGTAGATCTCAAATAATTTTTAATTATTTTTAATTTTGAGAAGGATCTCTCACCAGAAGTTACAGATACAGGTAAAGTAAGCAGGATTCTTAACGAAATGGTAATATTTGGTAGAAATGTAGTTAGACTGTTTTCAAATATATATTGTATAATGTCAAGGGGATTTGACGCTTCAGGTAATGAAAACAATCTTAGGGCTTTTATCTTATTAAATAAATCATTTTCTTCTACGTCAGCCTCCTCTTTTTTCTGATCAGTTAGCTTCTGCTGTATAGAGCACAAGAGCATTTTAAAAGATCCTCGTTATTTAATTAAAAAAATATCACTAAAAAAACCAAAAACGTTGTCGAAATCACATATTATTTCATATCTACTATTTAAAGAACTTAGTGTTTGATCAATTATTTTTAAAAATAAATTTATTTTAAACGCTGTTTTTGGATCTTGAGGTGTCTCATCTCTCTGTTCATAATCCAACAGTTTTGGTTTATACTTTCGTCTAACAGTATTTAATGGAGGAAAACCTTGCTCTATCTCAAGAGCGGCTGCTAGTTATCCAGCTTGAGCAAGTTTTTCCTCGAAAACATTATCATCTCTATAATTTTTAAAATTATCAACTAGATTCTTTAAATAGCTTTGGCACACTTTAATATTAGTCGTTACACTTTGCATCATTTTGCTTACAATGCCAATCTGGAATAAAACATCATACCAAATCATTACACTGCAAATAAATTTAAAAGATTGGATACTTAATAGCATAGAACTTGCTTTATGCTTAGCTTCTATGTTAAAAGTATCATTTTCTGCTATTTCTAGAAGGCTATCACAAATTTGAATTAAATGAAACTTTAGCGGCCTTATAGCATCAAATCTACTTGACCATCTAGTATCACTTAGGGGTTTTAGATTTAACTTCGGGACATGCTTTTTTATAATATCCCACCTTTTTGTGGATGAAAAATACATAAAGTTCTTGTACAATATTAAAAAAGTTAACTGTTTCATTTAAAACTTTAGCAGCTTCATTTACTTTTGAAAGAGTAAAACCAAATTTGGTAGATTTTCAAACTTTTATTTTAAAAATTAAAATTTTAAAATTTTTTTTTTTTTTTTAAACACTAACATGACATATATTTCGAAGTACAACTTCTTTTTCAAATGTGACTATTTACAATTCGGTATCCAATATATATACGAAATAATTTAACAAAACAAAGTACTTAAGAAAACATCAATAACATTACAAAATAAACTAACTATTTAAAGTAAATAAGGGTACTTAGGTAATTATAATATCCATCAAATAACAATAAGATAGCCCATTACCGGGATTATCTCACAGAAAACTGGGAAAGAAATTTAATAAGGGTGAATTATTAATATCTAATTGATCATTTAGTAAGTTATCTGAATTTTTTTTTTATATAACTTACTAAATGATCAATTAGATATTAATAATTCACCCTTATTAAATCTCTTTCCCAGTTTTCTGTGAGATAATCCCGGTAATGGGCTATCTTATTGTTATTTGATGGATATTATAATTGCCTGAGTACCCTTATTTACTTTAAATAGTTAGTTTATTTTGTAATGTTATTGATGTTTTCTTAAGTACTTTGTTTTGTTAAATTATTTCGTATATATATTGGATACCGAATTGTAAATAGTCACATTTGAAAAAGAAGTTGTACTTCGAAATATATGTCATGTTAGTGTTAAAAAAAAAAAAAAAAAAAAAAAAAAAAATTTAAATTTTAATTTTTAAAATAAAAGTGTGAAAATCTACCAAATTTGGTTTTACTCTTTCAAAATTAAATGGATTTTCATCAAGTAAAGGCCGAAACAATAAATAATTGCTTCATTTACTGCTAAATTTAAGCTGTGTGCAGTACATGGCCCAAAAAATGCCACTGCAACAATTCTTTCCAGAACGTCATGCCAATATTTTTTTTCAGTTTCTAAAACCCTTAAGGGATGATCGTTTATGGATGTGGATAATTTTAATATTTTTTTTTTAAATTCATCCATGTATTCATATTCATATAATTACGGGGATTTTAATAAAGCTGACGGCACCATTGTATATATAAAAAAATATATTAATTACACATTTGAAATAAAATACATTGACCACTGTAAAGTAATAATTATTCATATTAACATAGATAAATACAAAATTGCACTGTCATGTATCTATAGGTCACCATCCACTGATGAAGAAAATTTTGTAACAGAATTAAATAACTTCTTCCATTCTTCAAATTTAAATAGTGATATGAATATTATAATCGGAGACATAAATATAGATATTTTCTCAAATGATAGAGTAACAGCAGAATACTTAAATACTATGAGTGAATTTGGATTTATATCCACAATAAATAAATACACAAGAGTGCCCTCTGAAACCTGTATTGACCATGCCTTCATCCGAGTAAAAAAAGATTGTTTAAAAGATATTTGTAATACTTATGTCTTAGATCCACATATTAATGACCATCGCAGCGAAATATTAAATTTACGTATTCCAGCAATGGACCCAGCTGTAAAGTCAGTACAATTCAAACAAATAATAAACTTTAAGAACATTAAAAATGAATTAGCTAACTTTAACTGGACCAAACTCTATAAAATTACCAATCCACAAGAAGCTTGGACGTCATTCTTAAACTTAATTTTTAACTTTCTCAAAGAAAATACTATACGTGTCAAGATTAATAAAAAAAACAACAAAAAGAAAAGTTGGATAACTAACGGATTAATGAAATCCATTGCACACAGAGATAAGTTATATAAAATATTTCAAAGAAAGCAAGATGATATATCTAAAAGAGAATTTATTGCATACAGAAACCATTTAAATACATTGATTAAAAAAACAAAAATTGACTTTCACAAAAAAAAACATAGAAAACACTAAAAATAATTCTAGTAATCTCTGGAAAGCTATAAATAAAATTAGCGGTAACACAATAAAAAAACAAGAAATTAGACAAATTTTGAAAACGGATAATACAAAAACAAATGTTGAATCCGAAATAGCGGAAATTTTTATCAATTATTATACAAATGTTGGACCGAATTTAGCTAGAAAAATAAACATATCTGGTGCACCACCTGCACCTAGAATCACTTGTAAACAATCAATTTTTCTTAAACCTACAAACGTAAATGAAGTTTTAGATGTAATTAATAATTTAAAGAATAAAAAGGCACCAGGTGTAGATTGTATTACAGCAGAAACTATTAAAGAATTAAAAACGGAAATTGTAATAGCTTTGACTCACCTCATTAATTTGTCATTAGAAAAATCAGTTTTTCCAGAAGAATTTAAAATTGCAATAGTTAAGCCTCTGTACAAAAATGGTGACAAATGTAAACCATCCAATTATAGACCAGTATCACTTACCAACAATTTTACAAAAATTTTAGAAAAAATAATAAAAATCAGACTTGAATCATTTTTGAACAAAAATAACATAATTTCAAAAATCTGATGTGTCCAACACATGACTTTCCTATCTAGTTATTATAGGCTTTTTCCGGTTATTTTGTACAACCTATTGCAGCATCTCTATAAATGTTTAGAGGATAAACTAAATATATACATTGTCCACATACATCTACCTCGAAACATTTTTCTATAGATATTCATGGAAAACGAAAATACTGAAAAATTTAAATTTCCTACAAATTTTTCATTACGGTCCATTTTATAAAAATCATGTAAAAACAAAAATTATAGAGATCGATATCGCAAACAACTTTTATTTCAAAAACTTTCATAAAAATCAGAATTTTGCACATTTTGTCAAATTTCTCGAATACGGACCATTTCAGGAAATTTTTACATACAACAAAAATTATAGATAATAATATTAGAAGTAACTTTTATTTGAACAATTTTTTTCTCCAAACATTAATAACAGATATATTCCATAAAATATAAAAGTGGCCTCCCATAAAGTACCCCCCCAGATGTTCCGACTATGTCCAAAATCTAATCATTTCACGTGAGGCCGAAATAAACCTTAAGTTTAAAATTTAATGTTTTTTTCTTTATCCGTTTTTGAGTTTTCTTCAAAATTCGAAATTTACACATTTTCTCAAATATCTCGAATACGGTCCATTTTAGAGAAATTATGTATAAAATAAAAATTAAAGAGAATTATATTACAAACAACTTTTATTTGAACAATTTTTATAAAAAATGATTTTTTTTACATTTTGTCAAATTTCTCGAATACGGACCATTTTAGGAAAATTTTGCATAAGACAAAAATTATAGATAATTATATTAGAAGTAACTTTTATTTGAATAATTTTCTTCTCCAAACGTAAATAACAGATATATTCCATAAAATATAAAAATGACCACCTATAAAGTACCCCCCCAGATGTTCCGACTCTGTCCAAAATCTAATCAGCTCATTGGACGCTGAAACAAAGCTTAAGTTTAAAATTTGGTGTTTTTCTGTGTATCGGTTCATGAGTTATGCGTTATACAGACACACACACACACACACACACACACACACACACACACAGACACACACACACACACACAGACATCATCGCGAAAATAGTCAAAACGGATTCAGGGGACCTCAAAACGTAAAAATCCGTCGAAAACTCGAGGTCGAAAAAAATCATGATTCCTATACTTTCCTTATATCTGTATACAGATAGGAAAGTAAAAAAGCAATTCGGCTTCCAAAGTAACAAATCAACTGAGGATTCTATAGCGGAGCTTACAAAACAAATGTACACATCAATGGACCAGAGTAGACCATCAATCGCTGTGTTCCTGGATCTTGCCAAGGCATTTGACACTGTTGACCATCAACAGTTGTTGGAAGCCTTGGCAGATGCAGGAGTAAGGGGTAGTGCTTTTGAGCTTTTTAAAAGTTATCTGTTGAATAGAAAGCAATGCGTACAAATAGAAGAACACATGAGTAGTGTAAAGAATTTAAAATGCGGGACAGTACTTGGCCCAATTCTGTTTAATATATATATTAATGATTTATTATCATTAAATAATAAGGGCCAGGTACTTAGCTTTGCCGATGATACCGTTGTTTTCTATTCGGCAGATACGTGGAAGGACTTAAAGGTATTAGTTGAGGATGACTTAAAACTCCTTTTTAATTGGTTTGATCATAGGCTTCTTACTGTTAATTATAATAAAACACACTTTTTATCTCTAACAAGTTACGAAAACAATCTTCCTAACTATAATACTCTAAACATAATATATAATAGCAAAAATATTGAAATTAAATCAGAAAAAAAAAGTTAAGTATTTGGGTATCACAATTGATTGTCACCAAAGGTGGAATCATCATATAAATAAGGTAGTTAATACATTAAGAATATTTCTATATAAATTGAAATATCTTACAAATATCCTGGATTTACCTTACCTAAAAATGTTATATTATGCTTTGGTGGAATCGAGAATAAACTATGGAATCATTGGCTGGGGTGGAGCAACTAATGTTTATCTAGAAAAAATTGAAACTATTCAAAAATTATTCTTAAAAATATTTATAAAAAAAATCATACTTACCCCTCGGACCAACTATACAAAGAATTATTAAAAATATTAGATCCTAAAAAACACTTTTTCCTTAAAAATGCCAACTACTACTATAAAAACCCAAAAAATTCTAAAATCAAAATCATTATCGCAATTTAAAACAAGAACAAAAAATTTTTATTAGAAGAATATAGAGCAAATATCAGAAATATTATTGATATGAATATCGATAGATAAATGAAAAATAAAAAAAGAATAAAAAAAAATTTATTAAAAAAAAAAGCGGCAAATTTCTCTATTATTATTATTATTTGTATTATATTAATTAATTGTAAAATAAAACATAAAATAGTACTTAACATATCTCTACACACGCCACGGACAGTTTTTATACTTTGTGGCAATGGGTAGTTTATTTGTATGTACCTAAAAAAAAAAAAAAATATTTATATTATTAAAAAAAAAATGTATTTAAAAAAAAAAAAAAATTTATTATATTTAATTTTTTGTACATTTTTCAAATAAACTTTTATTATTATTATTAATATTATGTGAACATTATATACAATTGATGTTTCATGTCTTTTTATGGCTAAGGACCGATGTTGCCAATCAGAAAAACCATGAGTATCAGAAAAACTATTGAAAGCCCTACTGAAAATTTTACAACAAAAAGAAAATATCGATTTTTTCGAAACTGAGTAAATGAGCCAAATTCTATTTGCTTTTTATCCATTTCCTAGTTTTCTGACAAAGTACTTACTTGAAAATTTTCTTTTGTCTTTGTCTTTATTAGCTGGAAATTGATAATTGTTTCCTATCAAAGGAGGACCACGGTCATTGGTAATGCTTCTGGGCCATAAACCAGGGTCCTCTGATATAAGAATACTAGTATTCTGTCACCGCTTCAGTAGAAACTTCATCGTCAGAAGTATCACCTGTAAGATATATTTTCGATAAGTGATGATGATGTTGATAGTTCACATGTTGCAGAAGATGGTGGTGCCGCCGCTTCAGAAACTGTATTTTCACCTTCTTCTATCATTTCAGTGTTGGAAACTTGACTTTTTCGCAAGAAATGTTTCATACTGCCAGCCATCTTCTCCCTTTCTTGGACTCAACTTTTTTGCTCTCGAAATTTTGCACCAGAAGGTCGTTTTCTCTTCTATGGCTCCTAGAAATTAAGGAATACTAGATTAAAAATTGATAAAGGCATTTAATATTGAGGGTAATTCAGGTTTTAGTGCACAAACTTTAACAGAAACAATAATAAACATATTTTTTAGACCTAATTTACCACACAGGAAAAAGATCACATTTCCCGATTTTCAGATTATTAATAGCCGAAGTAAGTCAAAGTCAAAGGTATATTCCCGTTTCGCCTGACATTTGGTACGCTTCGGTAGCGTTTTGCCTGACTACATGTTAAACAGAAAAAAATAGTTGCGATTCTCCTGACCTGCTCAGGTAATAAATATGTATGTGCCGTTAAGAAATCTATTACTAACAAATGCATAATAATAATAATAATAATAATAATAATAATAATAATAATAATAATAATAATAATAATAATAAATGAACATAAAATTAAATAAAAATGTTATAGTTATTTAATTTGATATAAACAAAAAATATAGAGCACCCAGTCTAGTAAAAAGTTAGTAAAATAAAAACTAAACATTTTTCAAATTGACGAAGCGTAAAGCGAATAAACTATTTGAATTTAGAAATTTTTTTGTCCCAATAACAAAAAAAATATATTTAAAAACTAAAATCCCTCCAGTAATAATTTCAACTATACATTACTTTAGAAAAGAACTTAGTATATCTATGAAAAAAGATTTAAAGGAAAAATTATCAAGATGGTTTAGAAAATTTAAAAATAATTGATTTAAAAACACTGGTACAAAACGCTTAATAATGTCAATAAATGCAGTTTTTTTTTGTTTCAAATTAAATCATCCTTATAAATCAAATTTTGCATGTATTTTGAAAATGGCCCTCATGAAAAAAAAAAGCACGCACCATCCAACTTATGGTCAGGGGAAACGATACCACAATGTGGGTAGGTACTTACCATTTCATAAAATTTAATTACAACACAACACAAAATATAAAGCACTCCGTCGAATATTTATAACTATAACTTTGCGTCTTGGTTTTTGACCTTCACGTAGCCGAAACAAATATTAACTATTTGGATTATGGCGCCTCCTGCATTTTTATTAATAATCGTGATCTCGTGGTTCGTAGATGAGTTTGGAGTCTGGACAGGAAAAATCGACAAAATCTAATTTGAAACTTACTCGTTGTTCGTACAGTATTCGAGTCTGGACAGGAAGAATCGACAAGTTCATATTTTATACGGGTATTCATGGTATTGCATGTTGCACGCAGAATTAACTAACCTATTGATTTTATTATATTTAATAATTAACGCTAATAGAATAGCTATTTGTTATCAAAAACAGATATATTTTTCAATCACAATAGGAATAGGTCATTATATCAACGAACATAAACTTTGATAACATTATTGATTATATTATCATAAATTGAGATAAAAACATTTTTGATTTTAGTGTCTTAGTGCCTTGTTCATTGGAATCGTTAGAAACATTAAAAATTCGAATTGTATACAGACCTCCGGTTTGGCGCCCCTTTAGAGGTGCGCCCGCGTGCGGTGCACGCGATGTACGCGCAGTTGCGGGGGCCATGAGGATGATCTCTTTTAGCAGCATTAATTTTATTAGTTTTTTAAAATAAGAAACAGCTGTTTGTTTATTATTTCTAAACACAACTACCTATTCTTTTCAGGTAGAGTATCTCTTGCTCTGGATACTTCAGCATTCATACCTGCTACTGAGAGTGCTGCTGACTTAGAAGCTGCTGATAGAATGCTACATTTTATGGTATGTTTTTATGATTATAAAATTGGTAGAATTTTTTAAATTTTTTATTAAATTTGTTTTCATCTTCTACGTGATTTAGCCAATTTTAGGTCTAAATTGTCTCTTTAATACTGCGAGTTTACACGAGGAGCCTCACAATGTTGTTTTAAGAGCATGAATGAAAGTTGTTATTGCACATCTTAACGATGGATTCAAATACCATTTTCATTAAAGTAAACAAAATAAAGAACACTTCACAAGTGCCAGGTTCTTTGCCCACGTTCCTTACTTTTATCTATAACTAATAAGTAAATATAAATAAATATATTACGTACCAGATTACAAGTTTTTTTTTTTTATCCATGGAGGGGATCGTACCTAGGCATATATGCCTGTCTTGTGTGATCCCTTCCATAAAAAAATACAATAATAAATTGTTTTAAAAGTACAAAAAAAAAATTAAAAAGGAAGAACGACTCAGTAATAGGAGTAATAGGAAACTAAAGCAAGACAGGTCCAAAAAGTGAGATAGGTTTAAAACTTTCTCCTGTAGTATAGTTAAACAGAAGTTAACGCTAAAAAATTGTAAAAAATACTTGAAAAGACACCAGAAATAATGTACGTTATTTGCAGTTTTATTTAAAATATTTCAAACATATCTGGGGAAGTTTGGATCAATTCCTTGATTTCAGTTTTAAATTTAGTTAATTTAGTTATTTGTTTCGTTGATAAAGGGAGAAGATTAAACAATTTGGGGCCAAAATAAAAGAAAGATCTTTGTGTTACCGTTTTTTGAAATAGGTCTACATTCAAATTTAAATTTGTAGTTGCTCTGGTTTTTGATGAAACCTTGTGTAGTTTATCCTGATCTCTGTATACCCTTTGAAGACACTGATATGTATATAATTGTCTTAAAGTAAAAATGTTTAATTCTTGATATAGTAGTTGAGTTGAATATAGTCTATCCTTTTTAAATAATATTTTAATTAATGTATTTAATGTAGTTTGCAGATTTTGTAACGTACTTTTAAAAGTACCACCCCATATCGTTATACAATACCTTAAAATTGATTCGGAAAACGAATTATAAATAAATTGTTTTTTGAAAGAATATCTCTAATGTTATAAAATTTGGTAAACAAGACTCTTAAGCGTTTTGTAACGTAAGTAACGTGTTCGTTCCATCTTATGTGCTGGTCAATCATTACACCTAAATATTTTATTGCTACTGTTTTTTCCAAGATGGGACAGTTACATCTAGTATGATTGCATTTAGAGTCATGTAGTTTAACGTCTATTTTAGGTTGATCAGCTGTAGTAGGAGAAAAAGTAATATATTTTGTTTTTTCAATGTTTAGAGTCAATAAACTATAATCTAGATAAATTTTTATTTTTTTTAAGCAAGCTTCTGTATTTAATTTTACTTCATCCCAAGATGTCCCAGTCACTACAAGGGCAGTGTCATCAGCATAACATATAAGTTTTCCTTTAAAATGATTTATATTGGAGATGCTATTTATGTAAATTAAAAATAGAATTGGACCCAATACTGTCCCCTACGGTATTCCTATTTGTACTATTGAAGCGGCACTTATTGTATCCCCTATTTTTACTTTTTGGGTTCTATCTGTTAAATAATTTCTAAGTAAATCAAGTCCTGTACCTCTAATGCCATAGTTACTCATTCTGATTAAGAGATCAGAGTGAGGAACCGTATCGAAGGCCTTTACCAGATCAAGGAAAACCGCTAGGCATTTACTTGATCTATCGGTTCAAGTAGATTTAATGTCGCATCTTCAGTACTGAATTTTTTTATGAATCCAAATTGTATTTTCGATAGAACTTTATTTTTGTCTAGGAATTTTATTAATCTGTTTTTGACAGCTTGTTCAAATATTTTTGCAAAATTATTTATAACAGATATTGGTCTATAGTTATTCATTTTGCTATGATCCCAGCTTTAAAAATAGGAGTAACTATAGTATGTTTCCATTGACAAGGTATTATTCCACTAGACAAAGAAAGGTTTGTAATATGCGATAAGGGAGTCACTACATCTTTATGAATATATTTAATGAGTTTAGTTTCTATTTTATCAGGTCCTGCAGAACAGTTATTTTTTAAGTTAGAAATTAATATTATTATTTCTGGAACCGTTACTGGTTCTAAAAAAAGAGAATTTTTTATGACATTATCAGCTAAGAAATTGTTTGGTAATTTAATTTTTTTGATTTTATTTGCCATATTTTTACCCAAGTTTATAAAGAAATTATTAAATAAGGTTGCCTTTCCTTTATTATTTTTAACTAAACTTCCATTTTCATTTATATTAGTATTTGAAATGTTTGAACTGTTTTTGTATCCATTTATATCATTGATTATTTTGCACGTTTTTTTACAGTCACCGTGAGCATCATTTAATTTAGTTTGATAGTAATCTTTTTAGTTTTTTTTATTAATGTATTTAATTTATTTCTATATTCTTTATATTTGGTTTCCCGTTCCATAGAAAAGTTTTTTAACAATCTCTTTTTTAATTGATCCCTCTTATAGATAGAAGTAATTAAGGCTGAAGTTATACATGGTTTAAGTTTCCTATTTTTTTTGTTTACAGTGAATGTTTCAGTGGTTTCGTCTATATAAAGATTCAGTTTACTGATAAATTTGTCATATGAAATTTGGGTATCTCTTGCCATAATTACATCTTCCCAATTTCCTTTTTCTACTAGCTTTTTGAGTTTAATGAAATTAATTTTTTGTATGTTTTTTTATTTTCAATAGCAGATATGTCGAGTTTTTTGTTTAAATATATATGGACAAAGGGTGTATAAGTTGGTAATAAAAATAATAAACACTGATTATTGTAGACATTACGTATTAGAAGAAAATCTATATAAATTAACATCTTTTTTAGCTGGGTATTTATGCTAATGCTATTTATGTTGGCGATTATCCGGAAGTAGTAAAAACGCGTGTAGCAGCTAGAAGTGCAGCAGAAGGAAGGAACCAGTCACGTCTTCCTGAACTGACCCAATCCGAAATTGATTATATACGAGGAACTCACGACTTTTTCGGCCTGAATGTATATTCTGCGACGGTAGCAGCGGCTATGGATGATCCACCAGTTTCAGACCCTCCCAACAAATGGGGAGAACAAGGTGTTAACACTTATCAACCTACAGATTGGGAGGAAACATCAATCGATGGAACGAAGGTAATATCTAAAAAAAAAACAGATAATTTCGTGAGAAATCATTTATCTAACCTTGAAATAAGTACCTATTAATCTGTTTTGTTTTACTCAAAAAAATTCATGATTGGAGTCGATTACCATAAAAGTTCTGTACTATGGAGTACTCTCCATTTCATCGTTTTTAATGTACTTACCTACAATAATATACAAAAACTGCGATATATTTTTTTAATCAATAGTGGAATTCGGTGCCTGTAAACGTAATGGACAAACGAATTTCGAAAAAAATTTTGAACTAGAAAATAGTATTAAATATGAAAAAACAAAAAAAAATTTTGAATTACGCATAAATAACAGAGAAATTTGAGTTAAAACTTGCGAATTTTGGTGATTCTGACCTAACATTTTTCTGCTTCCGGAATTGTCGGTTTAGTCGTTTTAACCTGTAAGATTAACACAAGAAAACCGACAATTCTGAAGCAGAAGCGGATGATTAAAACGCACCTATTAAAAATATTGCGCCAAGATGTAGGCAACACGTAATAAGGGTTCAAAATGGCGGAGTTTTCTATGTCCTTTTAAAAGGCACTCAGAAAGCTGCGCAGTGCGACCATTCTCCGTATAGTAAAAGAAAATCAAAGTATGTGATATTCACACATACACAATAAAAAAACTACACCTTTGAAAAATTCAATTTAATCAAATGAACAATCTGTGTTAATTACAATACAACATACCACAGAATCAGTTTTTTATTTTGCAGTACTGCTTTGTGTTTCAAGCAATCTCTTGCTTATTGAAAGTTGGTCAATCTCTTTTTCTTGCCACTTGCTTTATGGAATTTTATATAACAAATATTTTCAGAAAAATACAAAAACATAACAAAAACTTCTTTTAAATTTGTGACAGAACGAAATAATGACAACAAGTGACAGTGAGAGTGATATATGGCATTGATATTAAGGTTGTATGACCACAGAACGTTAAAAAGTACCAGATAACTACCCTATAGATTATTTCTCTTGAAAAGACGGAAACCTAATTATCTGTCAGATAGTAACACTCGGATCATATATCCGTTGGTTAGTTGACTGGAACTTTATCTGAAGGTGAAAAGACCGACCCTAAGAGAGCCTGTGCGTGATTTTAGCGATGTTGCCAATTGCTTTTTGTTATAAATAAATATATTCATGGCAATACCGTTCTATATTATTTTTTATGAATAATATGACAACTGAATATTTTTATTTCTATAAATGTGGAGTCACATACTTTGATTTTCTTTTACTATACGGAGAATGGTCGCACTGCGCAGCTTTCTGAGTGCCTTTTAAAAGGAGATAGAAAACTCCGCCATTTTGAACCCTTATTACGTGTTGCCTACATCTTGGCGCAATATTTTTAATAGGTGCGTTTTAATCATCCGCTTCTGCTTCGGAATTGTTGGTTTTCTTGTTTTAATCTGACAGGTTAAAACGACTAAACCGACAATTCCGAAGCAGAAGCGGATTGATTAAAACGAACCTGATATTTTGCTTGTTGCTGTCAGTGTCAGTGAATATTATTTTTGAAGTCACAGTTTATTGCTAAAGAATCAGTTAGCTCACTCGGACCAGTTGAAAGTTCCAAAATAACATCCACTCCAGGGATAAATAAATTAATATAGAACCCTTTTTAAAGAATATGGAAATGTTATGTCAAAAATTAGGTATTTTTTATATTTCTTTTTCGTTGATTTTAATTGGACACTTGGCAACACCGCGCATATTTATATTGACAGAGCATGACAGATATAAGTTCTAATGAATAAGTTCACATAAATGATCATATCCTCATATCCTTTAATTTGTAAATTTTTTAAGAAAATGTTAATTTATGGGGTTTCCGGTGGTATATTTTAAAACTACTCTCCTTCCTAAAGCCTAAAGTGTAAGTTTTGTAAAACAAGTTGTATTTTTAAGAAAAGAGCGTCTTGGCAATATTTATCTTATTTTTTAGTAAACTTTAAATATTTAGTTGTAATTTTGTATTTGGTTGTAATTTTGTATTGTGAATTTTTAGAACCGAACTACCCCTTTTAAGAGCTTCGGGCAAAATTTTAATTTTGGGATACTGGGTGTTTTCATATCAGTATATTTAATGACAATTCTAATAAATTACGTGTATGTGAGTTAATATATAATAATCACATATTTTGATTTAGGTTGTTCCTTGGACTGTCCAGTCCTTGTTAATCTGGATTAAGGATAATTACAATAATCCTGGAATTATCATTACAGAAAACGGTTATCCAAGTAAAGGTGATAAAGACGATAGAAGAGTACATTACATTAGAGTAAGTTTAATGCAGAATATTATTACATAAAAAAATTTAAATTGTTTACTTTGGCAAATGTGTAAAAGTAACAGCTGTTGCTGATCATACACATTTTCATAGATACGACTAAATAACATTATACAATAATGAATAAATATGAATTATCCATTACTATCCTTAAAATAATGTTTTTTTTTTATTTCAGGGTTATTTGAGTAACATTAGAGATGTCATGATTGATCATGGAGTTAAAGTTTTGGGATATACAGTTTGGAGTCTAATGGACAACTTTGAATGGGCTTCAGGTTATACGTAAGTTTTAATAGAAATAAATTGATTTTAAAACATTTTCTAAATTAGCAAAATTTACATCAGATTTGTTTGCCAAACTAATATGGGCCTGGAAGTCAGCCTCTGCTATTGTTATGGAAAATTTAAGGAAAATATTATCATCTTACTTATGTTTTTAGACGACAAAATTAATTTTTTTTTTAAATTCTCGCGTATTTGTTGACAATTTTAATGAATATGTCGTAATAGAATCTAAAGCAATAATGAATACTCCACCAAATTGTTTTGAAAGCGCAAGCCATCACAAATAATATTTTACCAGTAAAATCCAAAGAAAGATTGGGACTCCACACTGATCACTAAGTAAATAAAAAATACAAGGATATAGTACATCAGTCTGTCATATTTGTTTAATTAACTTAGGCAGTTGCGGCCAGTGTTGCCAGAGCACTCTGAAGAATGTAATAGATGAACTCTCAAAATTGTAATAAATTTCAAGAAAATGTAATAGAAATTTTAGTCAACGAAAAATGAACTATACATAAAAATAGATTCATTGTATTGATAATTATCAGGTAGGTTGTCTCTGATGTACAAACAACTTTTTTTTGTGTGCTGGTGTAATTATTGTTTTATATTTTTAATATACATTTAAACCTATTTATTGATAAGAACAACGATAGTCTTTCAATTATTGTCATAATATGCAACACGAGGATATTTTTGTTCCACATTCTTATAATTTTGGGTTTGTTGCAACAGCAGACTTATTTTAGTAGTACCTATGAAGTTGTAGTACGATTTAACTGTTCTACTTTTCATGCTACTCATGTGCAGATACATTCAGAACGGTTCTGTACTGGGGTTGAAACAAAGCTTTTGTAAAGAAAACAAAGAAAAAAGAAATTCGGCCTCCAATACAAAGTCCAATGATATGAGAATCTTTTTAAGCGCTTTGGGCATGCTCAAGAAAATATGTTTGGGATGAAACTAAACCAAATAAACATGTTTGGGATGGTATTAGTTGTATAATAATAATAATAATAATAATAATAATAATAATAATAATAATAATAATAATAATAATAATAATAATAATAATAATAATAATAATAATACTCTCCCAAATTCACCCCCTTACGAGTGAATTTCAACCCCTGAAGTTGACTGAACGACTTGTGTAGGGGAAGGGACGGCTATTATTATTATTTGCCGTGGCGCTCCGGGGCGACTTAAAGATGATTGATGGTGCCATTTGACTTACAGGTGAGGAAAACCCGGAAAACCTCACCCACCATCATCGAGACGGTAATGTATGGCGAATTTTTTTAATCTGCACGTCATATCAACAAAAATTGAATTTCTATTAATACGCCACACATCAAATCCTAAACCGAACCATGCAATTTAATTAAAAATCCACATGGTCTTGGCTGGGATTCGAAACCCAGCAGTCTCAGACTCATAAACTTGCCTATAAATGAATATAAGCGCGATAGACCGATACACCACCGTCCCGATGAAATAATAAACAATATATTAGGAACATATAAAATCAAGATACAGTTAGGTTCAAGTTCATCAATCGTTTAAAGCTCGTGAAAATGTAATAGATTTATTGGACATATGACATGTAATAATGTAATAAACCCTTCCTAAATGTAATAGATTTGTTACAATTGTAACAAACTGGCAACACTGGTTGCGGCTTGTGCCTTAGCACACAGGTTGTGCCAGGCCTGTGTATCACGAAGGTGCCACGACCAAATTTTGTAAAGTGTGCCTCATATCTTTCTGAGAAACTAATGATAACAGATGAAGACTTCAGGAAAGGTTTGCAATTCTTCTCTTTCATAAAGTACTTGTTCTGTTTTAAGACTATTTTTTCTAAAAATGGATATAATTTAACTGTATTAGAGAGCAATTTGATAGGAAAGTTTTTTTGGCATGCGATAAAATGTTTTTTCGTTAATAATGCGACAGCTATCAGATGTCTTGTAAAAGGAAATCGAGCCCTAATCTGTTGTATAATTAAATCACAAACTTCTAAGGCTTTTATTTTTTTTTATTTATTGAAACAGTTAAATGGGAACGAGGGTAACGTCTCCTTTTCTGAGGAACAGATTCATCTTCGTTTACTGAAAGCTCTGAATACAGAAGAGAGATCAATACAGAAAATAAACAGGGCCAGTTTCACGACAGAGATACTCTGAGAAAACGTAACTTTTCACAGTAATACTGGAAATAGTAGACATCAGAAACTTGAAAGGTTTTAAATAAACAATAAATTATCATTTTATGATGTTCTTCAACATCCCTTTAATCTAAAATATTTAGAAAGAACTAGATTTCTGCCTTTGACTATTGTATGTAGCCGGAATGAAATTTTGATAGGAAACCAGTTTTAATCGTTCATGCTATTTTTTCTTTCGAATAAAAATGAAAATATAAATAAAAATCCTTCTGATTATACATTTTAACTTCATACTTTATTTAATGTTTTTTTTTTTATTTTGACACAATAGGTTAAATCTTCGAAGACAATTTATTAGACTTAGGCAACTTCTCACACATTTTCCTGTATATACTGTTGCCTGCCTATATTTTATTATTGAGTTTTATTGATTATACTTAATTTTTTTTAGTTTAAGAGATAAAAATATATAATAATAAATTAATGTTTTACTTGTTTTACAAATCCATATACTTTTATTAGAACTAACATATATACTTTTTAATTACGAATTCTATTAAAAATTGTATTGTGAGTATACACAAAAAAAGTCCATTAGTACATAAATGAATTAGCGCTGCTGTCACGCACGGAGTGAATCATATACTTTGATTTTCTTTTACTATACGGAGAATGGTCGCACTGCGCAGCTTTCTGAGTGCCTTTTAAAAGGAGATAGAAAACTCCGCCATTTTAAACCCTTATTACGTGTTGCCTACATCTTGGCGCAATATTTTTAATAGGTGCGTTTTAATCATCCGCTTCTGCTTCGGAATTGTCGGTTTTCTTGTTTTAATCTGACAGGTTAAAACTACTGAACCGACAATTCCGGAAGCAGTAGCGGATGCTTAAAACGCACCTGATATTTTGCTTGCTGCTGTCAGTGTCAGTGAATATTATTTTAAGAGTCGCAGTTTATTGCTAAAGAATCAGTTAGCTCACTCGGACCAGTTGAAAGTTCCAAAATAACATCCACTCCAGGGATACAAATTCAGGATACGCAGAAGACTGCTGTTTTATTATAGGCGGTTGTTATATATTGTATTATCTGAGTTGCGCAGTGTATAAACTGGAACATTGAGATAAAAAGTGCCGACGCAGAGTGAGCGATCTGATTCTTTAGCTATAAACTGTGTCATAGGGTTCAAAATGGCCGCGCCCTATGTTGGGCGTGTCGGACCTCTCTCTTGCCCCGTATAGTAATCAAAGTATGTGGAGTGAATACATAATTGAGAACTAAAATCTATCAATTCTTGGAACACTTCTTTTTTTTTGAATTCTTCGTTTTCATCATGACTTTGAAATGCCAATACTAATGCACCACAAAATCTTGAGTTAATAAGTTAATAAGTATATCGTTATTAATAATGATATTTTAAAATAAACTGCTCTTGGAATTAGTCGATACGCCTAATTTCATCGTTATTTGTATATCTCGAAAACGTCTTAGCCGATTTTTAAAAATGAAGCATACTAAAATTTTATTATTTCTTGTATTAATGGCTTGATGTTATCTTCAGTAAAAGCCCCTTTTTAGTATTATGCAGGGTGTGAAAGATCACAATGTAAAAATGTAAACAGTAAACATTTAACTCTTGTAATAGTAGTTCCAGTACTATCATCGTAATCACATTTAGAAGTTTTGATCGATATCTCGAAACATATTTGGCAATTTAGTATTATTGTTTAGAAAAAAAGTTACAGGGTAATTTCCAAAAGTTCGATTTTTTTTAAATAAAATAAATACGAGCGACCGTTTGCCTTCTACTGCTTTGGTTAATACCTCAACATGCAAAGGAAA
Organism: Psylliodes chrysocephalus; assembly: GCA_927349885.1. NCBI lineage: Eukaryota > Metazoa > Arthropoda > Insecta > Coleoptera > Chrysomelidae > Psylliodes > Psylliodes chrysocephalus. The sequence continues at coordinate 22,297,622 of OV651822.1, read as the reverse complement.
ACAGCCGATATATAAATTTAATTTCAACAATCTACCTTTGATTTTGCTTACTAAGGAAAACGCTTTAGAATCGATAGTTCGACGTTTGTTGCAGACGACAATGTTCTGTCATCAGTCCCGTGAGAATGCGTAGATCATTCCTATTCCTACTCAATTTCCGGATCTGAGCAGAAGCATTCGAGAAAGGTTTGTGCTCTTTACAATGCCGAAGAATGATTCTGGTCCTATAACCTCAGATTCGGTTCATCTTTGAGCGAACGCGTCAGGTTTTCACAGCAAATGGTCCTTTTAGCTTTTATTCCGAGTAGGTATTTTAATCATACACAGCTAAGTAAAAGCATTACCTCCTTTTTAGTCATACCACCCCAAGTTTTGAGTTAAAGGAATATTGACTCGAGTCTGCAAATAATTGCTTCTATTTACCTCATCCTTCGACATTTCTAATGAAATACACTATAAATATATTAAAATTGTAGTATCTGTCACATTTAAAAATGTTCATATTATTAATTTAAAAAGTTATTATTCAAATATAATTCGAGCAATTAGCGATTAGTGATTTTTAAAATAATCTATTCAAATATAATTCCAGCAATTATCTATAAAGTTTATCTAGCTTTATTCAAGCATTTTGTTTTTAAGAAAGATCATTCAAAAAAAAAAAACATCCAAGATAAAAGTCCTCGTGCCTTCGGCTCTCTAGCTCATATCAAACAAATGTTATTATTGTTGTTATCATGATCCTTCTAAAAAAAAGCATCCTTATGATAGAGAAAGGCCAAGGTACCATTTGGGAACTTTAGACCGAGACAGCCGTCCGAGGCAAGCGATCGCGACAGGTGTAGAAAATGAAACGCTTTAGGTCCGAATCATTTGTATGAAGTGTAGTGCTTCGTACTACATATTACTCTTCTCTCTGTCATAATTACGTTGATAGATAAATGTTATAACCTTAAACCAGTCATCTCCACTTTGTCATTTCGACGTTTTATTTTTGTTATGTGAATGGCACTTTAGAATGTTTCGTGGTGGCATGAGACTCAATCCTGTTTCCTGCCAATGTCATAGAACTTCAAAGTTGATGACATTGGAAGTCACGTCTGTTTTTGATTTGTGGTGTAGTAGGTGGAAAAACAATGGAGTGTGTGGTGGACAGCTGTGGAAAAAAAAAGAAAGAACAGAACAGCAAGAGGCAAGAAACTATCAACAAATTATTTTTATTTTTCTATTTTTTCGAAGTTACGTGTTCTTGGCCTTTTAATAAAAGAATTTTAAAAGAGAATTTTTAATTATATAGTTATTTTGGTTACAGAGAATACCTATATGAAGCATAATTGTAACCGAGTGATCCAGACCAGCGTTGGGTTTTTATTTGCAACAGCTTGTACTGAAAGTCAGATCGTAATTGTACTAGAACGTACTAGATTTGGGGCAAATTTCAAATGAGAAAACATGAAAACAAACTCATTTTAAACGGAAAAATAAATAAAATAGGTATAACAAAAATATATTCTTACGTTGGTAAATGAAAAATTTAAAAAGAAATCAAAATAAACTTTATTTTAAACAAAATAATATAAATTAAAATACGTACCTAAAACTAAAAAATATCTCTACGTTATATGGTTAAATAATAAAATTTAAAAATAAAAATAAAGACAAATAAAATAGGTTTAGCAAAAATACATCTTTATACCTATTGATAAATAAAAAATTGTAAAAATTAAAAATATTTATTATGTCAATAGATTTACAATAATTAATCGATAATAGACTGTGAGTGTAGTATTCTTTTTAATAAATAATTAACCGTAATTAAAAATGTTTAAATGTATTTACCAGAACAGGAAAGTACAATCGACATTTATCAGGTTTTTAAATTTCATACACATAGAGGGTCAGATGTTTACTCCGTTCGAGCTGCTTATAAGCGTATCTTATCTTTAGGTCCCTTATATGAAGACTCATAGTCCCTGGTATAAAGATCGCATTGGGAGTGTCAGAAGTGTCTACTGTCTAGCATAGAAATTAGAAATTATAGAATGCATTATTCAAGAAGATCCTGCAAAATAATAGATTAGATTATATTAGATTGGGAGTTGGACGTTGTTTGTCCTTGTCCACCGCGACCTTTTCAGATCTATTGTGAGACTCCATTTGTTTTAGAGTATGTCGTCTAGCTTGGTCTTTTTTATTAGACTTAGTAGCTTTGACAGTGGCTCCCGCATGTAGTTGCATGCGTTTGGTTTTTCTTTGCCCAATGTTAGAAATCTCATTCCAGCCTGGCTTTCGCATTGGCACAGGACGTGGAATCATGTTTTTTCTTTTTGTTCACAGAACCTGCAAAGAGTTGCTTCTTCTGCTGGATTGATGACTCTAATGTGCCTTTTGAGTGTCCAGTAAGAAGGCCTACTATTATCCTAACGATTTGACGCTTTTAATCCAGTAGGTCTTTCGTGAACTTGGACGATGGTTCCTTGTTGAACTGTTTGGTCTGTCTCAGTCTTGGATAGTTATTCCACCATTCCTGAGACTCTTTTTGCATCCATTGTTTAATGAATGCCTTGCACAATGCCTTAGCAACTCCACAGAAGGGTTCTGGGCCTGTCATGGCTTTATTTGAGCTTTCTCGGGCTAATTCGTGGCCCTGATATCCCTCATGGCCTGACACCCAGGCTAGGATCACCTTGTTTTGACTACTTAGCTCTACCAGGTCTTCTAGATAGTCTTTCCCAAGTCGTGATTTGATTTTTGGTGAGATAATTGCCTTTAGAGCTGCTTGGCTATCGGAGTATATGGCAATAGTTTTGCATGATACTTGCAAAATACGTATTTAAAATGTACTAGAGTTAGACACTTTTATCTTTTGTTGTACTAGCATTTATAAATGGTTGAAATTTACTGAATCTAGTACAATTGTATTAGTAAACCCAACACTGATCCAGACAGGCGATAAATTTGGCTTTGAATATTAAAAAGCGTGGCGCATGGCACGTGGAATTTGCATAATTTGTATAAAAATAGTGGCATTTGCATAAAAAGAATGGCATTTTTGTCTAAAGCGGGACATTTTCGTACTGTGGCGTTGCGCGTACAAGCAAGTCGAAAAGCGTGGCAATTGCGCCTAAAGCGTGATGTCTGGCAACCGTAGTAATTGCTCGATATTTCAATTTGTATTATGTACACGCAACCATGTCTTGAATAAAAAATGAATTTGATAAAGGCATATTTCAATATAGTTTTGGATATACAGGATCTTGTGCTTTTGCTTGTTAAATAAAAAAATTATTTTACTTTTAAAATACTCTGGTAATATTGTTTTTAATCCTGAATTTATCTTCGTTTAAAGTGAAATGATTATTACATAAAAAATCCATCTGTACTTCTGTGTAGGCTTTGTAACTGTTTTCCATCGCTATTTTAGGAAAAGCACTATTAATTAGAACCCAAAGTGATGGTCGAGTTGGGAATACTATCTATACATTAGAATAAATATTCATTTATTAAATTAAATAAAAATCCTTGCCACCAGTGGAAATCGAACCTGAGATCCTTCGATCTCATAGTCATGACTCGTAAAAAAAAATCATAATACCCTCGATTTTTATTTTCAAATGCGTATTATGTCAAATATTCTTTTTTATTTTTTTCATCTGTGTGAGCTTAATGACGTCATCGATAATTTTTTAAATGGAAATCAGATTAATGCGATACATCATTTGGAAAGTCTTCTAATTATATATCTAATCATATCAATAAAATTTAGTAATTGACGTGTGTAAACTCTTAAAAAAATAATTACAAAATTGATTAATTTGCCATTACCAACCCTCAATAATATTTTGTACATTTGAAGAATAGAACAAGCTATTCGCTCCGTGCGTGACAGCAGCGCCAATTCATTTATGTACTAAGTGACTATTTTTGAGTATACTGACAAAACAACTTTTAAGGTACCATTTTGGTAGGCGCGACAGACGACAGACGACCGACGACGCGACATACGATCGCCGACGCGACCGAGAAGTGTCGCTTTACATCTAAAATACATACAATTATATGAAACATATTTCGCACGGCGCGACACGAGAAGTGTCGTCAAGACGATACTTCCTGCCGACACTTCTGAATCTGTCTCGGTGTCACTGTCCTCGGAGTGTCGCACTCGAGGTTGGAAATTTCTTTCGATCTAGGCAGCTTTGCCAGATTTTGGAACAGTATAGGTAAAAAAACCGTTGATCTGAACAGTAGATTTTAATACAGGGGGAAATAATTATAATTTGCAGTGTAGTAAATAAAAAATCAAGTATATAAGAAACGAAAAATAAACTTTTTTCCACCCAAATTAGAAAGTAAACAAAGAATAAAAACAAATAAAAACATTTTTATTATATACTTAACGTACGGAAAAAAACCATTGAAAAATAATAAGTACCTAGTTCTTTTAGATCAGTCTGAATCAGATAATTCAAAATCGTACTGCTTGGCATATGAATGTTCTTTTTATGATGCCCTATTAATTATTTGTTTCATTTTAAATAAAAACAATGATTATCTTAATGTTTTTTTTTATGGAGCCAACCTACAGTAGTGGATGCTTATTACGCTGCTTCTACTGCAGAAAATTTACTAGAGAAAATATTCTTTAACCATTTGCTGAAGAATGAGGCAAACTTAATAAATTAAGAACAAAATTTACTAGAGACAAAAACACTGGATCTACGTAAAAACAGTAGGTCTGGCAACGCTGATCGTTCCCTCGAATGGTTATTTGCAAGTGTCACGCGACACTTCTTCAAGCTTCCGAAATGTAACATTTATACATCTTTCGTCCTACTGGTCTCCGTAGTGGTCTCCAGTCTCCTGACGCGGCCACCGAAATGGTACCTTTAATGTATTTCGTAATTAAAAAGTATATATGTTAGTTTTAATAAAAGTATATGAATTTGTAAAACAAGTAAAACAAGTAAAACAAGTAAAACAAGTAAAACAAGTAAAACAAGTAAAACAAGTAAAACAAGTAAAACAAGTAAAACAAGTAAAACAAGTAAAACAAGTAAAACAAGTAAAACAAGTAAAACAAGTAAAACAAGTAAAACAAGTAAAACAAGTAAAACAAGTAAAACAAGTAAAACAAGTAAAACAAGTAAAACAAGTAAAACAAGTAAAACAAGTAAAACAAGTAAAACAAGTAAAACAAGTAAAACAAGTAAAACAAGTAAAACAAGTAAAACAAGTAAAACAAGTAAAACAAGTAAAACAAGTAAAACAAGTAAAACAAGTAAAACAAGTAAAACAAGTAAAACAAGTAAAACAAGTAAAACAAGTAAAACAAGTAAAACAAGTAAAACAAGTAAAACAAGTAAAACAAGTAAAACAAGTAAAACAAGTAAAACAAGTAAAACAAGTAAAACAAGTAAAACAAGTAAAACAAGTAAAACAAGTAAAACAAGTAAAACAAGTAAAACAAGTAAAACAAGTAAAACAAGTAAAACAAGTAAAACAAGTAAAACAAGTAAAACAAGTAAAACAAGTAAAACAAGTAAAACAAGTAAAACAAGTAAAACAAGTAAAACAAGTAAAACAAGTAAAACAAGTAAAACAAGTAAAACAAGTAAAACAAGTAAAACAAGTAAAACAAGTAAAACAAGTAAAACAAGTAAAACAAGTAAAACAAGTAAAACAAGTAAAACAAGTAAAACAAGTAAAACAAGTAAAACAAGTAAAACAAGTAAAACAAGTAAAACAAGTAAAACAAGTAAAACAAGTAAAACAAGTAAAACAAGTAAAACAAGTAAAACAAGTAAAACAAGTAAAACAAGTAAAACAAGTAAAACAAGTAAAACAAGTAAAACAAGTAAAACAAGTAAAACAAGTAAAACAAGTAAAACAAGTAAAACAAGTAAAACAAGTAAAACAAGTAAAACAAGTAAAACAAGTAAAACAAGTAAAACAAGTAAAACAAGTAAAACAAGTAAAACAAGTAAAACAAGTAAAACAAGTAAAACAAGTAAAACAAGTAAAACAAGTAAAACAAGTAAAACAAGTAAAACAAGTAAAACATTAATTTATTATTATTTTATATTTTTATCGCTTAAATTAAACAAAATAAGTATAACCAATAATAATAAATTATAGGAAGGCCACAGTATTTGCGGGAAAATGTATGAGAAGTTACCTTAGTCTAATAAGTTGTCTTTGAAGAATTAACCTATTCTATCAAAATAAAAACCATTAAATAATAGGGTGAAGTTAAAATGTATAAACAGACGGATTGTTATTTATATTTTCTTTTTTGTTAGAAAGAAAACAGAATGAATGAATAAAAAAAGGTTTCCTATCAGTGAGTCACAAAATTGCATTTCAGCAACATATAATTAATGTTAAAGAGATGTTAAAGAACATCGTAAAATGATAATTTATTGTTTATTTAAAACCTTTCAAGGTTCTGATCTCTACTATTGCCAGTATTACTGTTATTATTACAAAAATAAAGGTAATTTTTCTTCTCATTGTACACCTATCCATTAATTTCTTTAATTTAATTTCCACTTGGCTACTGAAAAGTTTTATAATTTTTTCACTGTTTTTTTTGCTAGTATTTTTACAATTTTCAACACAGCAACTCCGGCTGCTTATTGTATTTGTTTTTACCTACTTTAAAAAAAAAAAAAGTATATTTGCCAAAATGACAAAATCTTGCCCTAAAATGCACGAATTATACGCAGCTAGCGCTAGTTTCGCTTTTGCTTCCCCTACTATGACTTCGCACTGAGCGAATAGAATTCGAATATCCACCAAAAATTACGTAACTAGTCAGGATCCAAAATTATTATTGTAATAACTTTGTTTTATTAACAAATATATTTTAATAATGTTTTGGGTATTTCCGTTTATAAGAATTAAAGTTTGCCTTCTTTTTACATAAAAAATATCATAGAATAAAAGAAACATTTGTATGGTATTCAAATTTAATGCCAGGGAGTTCCAAAAAAGTAGGCCAATCCTTAGGTCAGTGTAAGAAGCCTATATTATTATTTTTTTCGATTGGGGCCAAAAATTTTGGGGCGGTTAAAGGTAATAAACCCCTTGCAAATAACGCTCTCTATGAGGTAGGTAATATTTAGGCTCAAATTAAGATATATCATCCCAACAAACCCGGTGTACCAATTTTAAGCCATGTACTTAATAAAACGACGAAAATACAAGAATAACGAAAAACTTATTTTCTTAAATTACCTTTGTAACCCTGTATATTGAACATGATGGCCCCAATTAAAAACATAATAATGAAGGTTTCTTACACTGATCTAAATAATCTATGGTCAACGAATTGGTCTACTTTACATAAGAAATTGTTGAGATCCGTTAATAAATGTACATTTTACAGATGTGCCCCGCTTTAAAATAATAATATAATTTCTAATTTTCAGTCAAAAATTTGGACTTTTCGAAGTAGACTTCAATAGCCCTAATAGGACAAGAACAATTCGTCCATCTGGAGAATTTTACAAAAAAGTAACCGAAACTAGATGTCTTGTAGACAATTGTGTAGACTAAAATTATTTTTTTTTTAATAAATGTTTGCAAATTATAAAGATATTTTGTGTTTTTTTTTTTAATTTCACAGACATTGAGACAATGATAAAGTATCCCCAAGCTAAATATTCCTTAAAAAATAATGTAGTTTAAAACAAAATATTTTTTCGCCAAATGAGACATTTAGGGGTTAATAAAAGCAGCACAATTGAAAGTGAAAACAGTGTCGTTGAAAACGTCAACTGGGAGCAAAAACATATCAAGCTTAAAGATCATTTTAAAATTATGAAAAAAATATGTTTACACTTGTAAAGCAATTAAAATTTTATAGAAGAAAATATCAGAGACTATTGAAACAAAACAAAGAACTAAAGGCTAAGAAAAATGTTTTTACTAAAAACAAATAAATGGACTTATTAATAAAAAAAAGTGTTGACTGGACATTTGAAAAAGTTGCGATATTACAGTAAAAAGGCATATCTGTATGTAAAACAGTATTTATATTTTCCACTTCCTGGTTTGTCTTCTCTAACACGATGGGATAACAAATTAAATTTTACAAATGGAATCTTAAACAGTGTATTTAAATTTATGCAGTTGGATGGAGAATCAATAATGGGTAGGTAATCTGTATTATGTGTATCTACTATTATTTTTCTACTCCCATGTCAGTAGACGTTAAAAATCGCACTGTCAACATTCCTTGTAAATAATATTTAACAATAACATGCACGTAATGAGATCTCATAACATACACGTGCGTTTTAATAAGAAAACTTAAATTTCTTAGTTTAATCAAATTGCAATCAAATTTTTATCTACGTACGACTTTATTTGGTCTATTTACATAAATATAGTCAATTAAAAAACATAAAAAGTTTTAGCATTAGCGAGAAAAATTTTGGATTAAAAGATTGATGCCCCTAAATATCGGCAACAGATTATACAATTTTTCAAAAAAAAAGTGGCGTTTTCTTAGCATGCTATGGAAATAACGTCATGTCATTTATATTGTCAATTTTTGTAACAAAATATTAGAGAATTATTGCAAGTTCACTTAAGGTCAGTCACCATTAGTGCCGCTCTTATTTTGATATCTAAGCATGCGCAGATCGTTTATGTTCTAAAACTGACTTTATTAAAGATTGTGCATGTTCTTAATTGTGGATGTACAAGGGCAGCAGGTAGTGGCGACTTTATAGCTTTCGGGTGCGCTCGCCGACATTCGTATCCGTTCGAAGTTTTTTAATATTAAATATCTAATATAATCGTCATCTAAACCTTTTAAAATTGTAATTTCTAATGCCTCTTTAATAATATGTACTATTATAGACAACAAAAAAGATGAACTAAAATTTAAACTTATTAAAATGAGGTTAGAGTGAGTATAAGGAGAATGATTCTAATGTCAAAATTTCAGGTTTGCAATAATTCTGATTTTAGCATGGAATTTATTTGACTCTAATTACTTTTAACGTTAAATACAGGCTTTGATGAAATTTATGCAATTAAAAGAAGTGTAACATGCAGTGAAGTTTTTACACAAACTTTTAATCAAACACGAAGTTTCAGATTTTTGAGTTTTTTTAAAAAATTATTTGAAAAAGTTGTTTTTCTAATGACGTCTATACACGGCTAAAAAAGTATCAACTTAGGATTCATCCTGTATGTGAAAATAATCAGCCTCACGACAAACACTTATAAATAACGTATCTTCTGCTAGATCAAAATCATCAATCAACAGAACAAGATAATTTTGGAGTACTACTTATAATATTAAAGATAATACCTAGTAATACTTTATAAGTTTTTAAATAGTATAATTAGTATAATTATTAAATTAGTTTCATCAAATCAAGATGGTGCCAAGGGTTTTAATTTTGACTACGTTTCTCAACTTATTGTAAGTATTTATTTACAATATATTTTCTATTTTATTCGCAATATATTACTGAGGCCCTTGCCTATGTTATGTTATGTTCGGAATGGGGTGTTAGTACACTGCGACCTAAAAGATCTATTCTGCCTCCTTCTGTCGCTAATGCAGCAAGGAAATGTCTTAAAGCCTATAATGACCCTTCTAATCCTATCATCTCAAAGAAGTGTATAATATGGAGAGGCTTCAAGTTAGGTAAATCTCCCTCTTCTATTTGATATGCTCCTAGGTATAGTGTCCTTGGATTCTGGAGTGCTACACATTCAGTTAGAATGTGAATGGAGGTTTCGTCCTTCTCCTCCTCACAGAATCTGCATTCACTATCTTCTGCAACTTTCAGTTTACTAAGGTGCCCTTTAAGTCGGCAATGCCCAGTAAGGATCCCTGTTATAATACGTAGCCTGTTCTTGTTCAGGCAGATGCAGGCTTCCGATCTTTTCTGATTATATTCACCCAGAAGTAGTATCTTAGCCTGCCTCAGCACCAAGAGATTCTTACAATTATCGGTTCTTTCACTGCCCAATTCTTTTTTAATCACTCCTAATATTATGTGACTGCTGATACCGCAGAACGTCTCAGGTCCCTCAAAGGGAACTTGAATCCCTTTCCTTGCGAGACTATCTGCAATCTCGTTACTCTGTACCCCGTTATGTCCCGGGACCCAAGTGAGAGTAACTCTATTTTTCTCGCCTAGCTTATTCAATTGTTCTAGGCATCTCCAGACCATTTTTGATAATCTCTTGTCTACATAGTTTCTCCCGATAACTAGATATATTTCTCCATGACGTGAATTTTCGCCTAGAAGATGCCTGGGTATTTTCCCAAGCTTTCGAAGTGCTTGGTTCTCGGCCTATACGCTCCTATTCCAGTTCCTTCTATGGTTTTGTATACCACTGAATACCATGTCTTTCGGTTGAAAGCGCGATGGATTCTTGGCTCCATTCTTTCTTGCAGCCCAGCTCTGTGGTTTTGAAGTTTTTCACAAAACTGTATTCTTTATCATTTCATTCTGGGTATCTTTGGTTCTGAAGCAAGTAGACTTTCGTCGGATTACTATATCGTGTCATTTTTGCCACATTCTCTATCATTTAATGTAGAGGGGTAAGGTCTAAGATCACCGGTGATGCAAACACAGACTAGTCTTTGTAGTTTTGAGAAATTAGCTCTCGTAGCAGCTAAACTAGTTCTGTTACTCCAGGCTATAGCCCCGTAAGTGATAATTGGTCTCACTATGGCAGTATGCATCCATCGCCATTATTACCCGCAATGTTTATGCATACCATTAGGGCTTTTGTGGCCTTATTTACTACTTCCTTCTTATGTGTGTTCCAGAAAAGTTTGTTGTCCAGGGTTAGGCTTAGATATTCGACTTTATTTTTCCATTCTATATCTATCCTGTCTAATTTAACGGTTTTCAGATTAAGTTTTCTTTTCCTTGAAAAGGCTACTAGTGTTTTTATAATAAGTCCCTCTTTACGGCACCATTTTTTGGTATGTTCTAGTCCTCGTTGGACTATATCACACAGAATATTTCTAAACTTGCCTATGGAGTGTTTATATGCTTGTATGTGCGCGGTTTTCAGAATTTTCGGTACAATTTTAGTACTTTAAATAGCGGTGTTTTTAAAATGTAATACATTTCTTATGGACCTTATTTATACACTGTGGCACGGGTACAGTTATCACAATTTCAATAGATAACCATGCTTGCTAACTGTAAAACCACAGGCATGTTTTTCTATATTTCTGTTATTCTTAAACGTCAAATAAATTATTTAAACTGTTTTAACGTCTTTCAAAATATTTTATTTAAATGATTAATTATTGTCAGTGAAAATAATAGATAAGATAAAATGATTGTTTTAAGTTGAAATAAATGTGAATCCCAAATATTTTTACACACACGAGCCTAAGAGGTAAAGGGCCAAATAATTTTACATGGGCGGACACGGGGTAATGAGACAAAATATGTTCATTGGATATACTTAGGTAAAGGGTCAAAATATGTATAAATGGCGTAAGTGGCAAAAGAACCAAATATTTTTACATGGCAGGTTTAAGGGCTAAAGGGACCAACTATATCTACTTAGGCAGGGTTAATTAGTAAAATGATCAAATATTTTTAGATGGAAAGGATCAATGATAATGGGTCAAAATATTTGGGCAGTCTTAAGGGGTAAAGAGTTCAAATATTTTTACTTAAATTGTTCAGCAATTTTCAAAACGGAGACGTGGAATAGTTCTTTGAAAATGTCTTAATGGTTTATCGTCTTGTTTTTTGGCCACTCTCACCCTTTTCTTTTATGAAACGAGTTTGCTCGTGAGGCCTTAGTCTCAATAAGTTGGAAGCCTCCAATTTAGCATATCTATTGTTTTCAGCATTTCCAATGGTTTGGCAATTAACAACAAACGCTTTCCTTCAAACTTCCTGTTTGGATCGGCAACATCTGCCTATCAAGTTGAAGGTATGGACTTTTTAGGAAAAATATTTTCCATTGTTTAAATTATTAAATATTGCATACTTAAAAAATAAATATTTCAATATCTATTTTGGTACTTCAGTAGTCATTTTTTTTGTATAAAATAATAATATGATTTATAGAATAGGATATATTTTAGAACTTCTATGTCAATCTTCAAATAGGTAAAATAAGATATGATATTTGGAAAAACGTTGATTTCAAAGGATCCTATTTTTAAAATATTTAAAACACTATTACTAAATAGTTTGTTAGTATACTTTTGTTGCTTATACTAATTTTTTTCAATTGTTTATTTTTAGGAGCGTGGAATGCAGATGGAAAATCAGAATCCCTTTGGGATCGTTATATTCACACCACACCCGGTTTTATCGAAGACGGGAGCACTGGAGATGTTGCTTGTAATTCATACTATCTATGGGAAAACGATATAGCAATTCTTAAAGAAATGGGAGCCAATCATTATAGATTTTCTATAGCTTGGACCCGAATTTTACCCACAGGTGAGGAAAATATTTTTGGAATAGAACTGTCTATATCAGTAATCTGAGGCGTAATAACAAAACGTCAGCAAATTACAGACAAATTGTGGTAAGAGTTAGGCATTCTGGTTTAATACTAGAAGACACAATTTTAAAGATAATACCATACATTTATTTATGTACAAAGAGAATAAGTGACACTAGCCCTGGGTTAGCCGCATGTTTAAAAAAAAAAACATAAAGTTTATTATTTTTTTTTTAAAGGACTACTATTAATAGATAATTAACATTAATCAAACATGCATTTTTTTAAACGATTACTAATAAATCTTTTTCTTAGATCAAAAAAATAATTTTTAAAATTGGACGTAATATAAAGCCGTAATAATTGTTAAATTAGCAAATATAGAAAAATGGGCGATATTGTCTTCCTCGTCTACCTAGTATTGAAATTTGGCCAGAATAATAATTGCTCGATGGTGTGAAGTGGGAAATTTTATTACATGAGATAATTTTGTTTTTAATATAGAATTTGTAATGTTTCAATATATTTAATAAATAGTTTGATTAGAAAAAATTATGTTTTCTGACTTATCTGTGAATAAAACATGGGGAAAATACTTAGTTTTCCTTAAAAGTTTTTCTCGATTTTGTTGCTGTCTGCTGTTGTAGTGATCTGATAATTTGTAGACTATATAATTTTTTGCAGAAAGATTGTCTCCTTTTCAACTTAGATTACATAAAGAAAGAAGATTAGTTAATTTTTATTCTATACATTATTTAACGTATTGTGGTGCGGAATATGGATGATTGGCCATGACCTGATTAAAATTTATTTTCGCGCACTGTTTTCGATTAGTTAATATCTTAAATTCGTAAAAGCCACGCCTTTAACCAAAATATGTCACCGTGATGTAGTATCAATCAGCGTTATATCATATCTTCTTTTTATAGTATCATGGATGTATTACAACTTTTCTCTCTTTGACTTCAATGATCTTATAAACGGACTGGGATGAGGTATACAAGTTCTTCTTAGCTGATATCTCAAATTCCTGCAAGGTTATGAGTTTCTGCTTTTAAAATAACTCAATAATATAGAAGGACAAACAAACGCTAGAAGTGGCGTGATATATAATCAATCCTGTACATCGGATATGTTTTATTTTTAGATATAATGTAATTGTATCAGAAATTATAAAATACATTTAATTTTGTTTTTGTAATGATTAGGGCGTTTGCCTAAAAAGTTTGATATTATTTTTTACAACGTATACGGGGTTAAGCATAGGAAATGTATTTTAAATTTAATTTAAACTTAATACTAAAATAAATTAGTCACAAAAAATCGACCCGGCTAATTTATAATAGAAAATAATATATATAAAAAAAGAATAAGAATAAATCGTAAGATAAGACACCACACTTGTGCCAAGGCAATGTTAAAATTTAATCTAAAAAAAAAAAAAGAAATTTAAAACATGTAAAATAACAAAAAAAAAATAACAATGTCTGAAGGAAAAAAATAACAGTGTTAATTATTAAATACCTTACTGAAGAAAACCCGAGAACTTACCAAAAAAACTATATATTAATTTACAAAATTATATCCTTGACGAAGTAACAAAAAAAAGTCATATTGATACTGTCTTGAAATGAAGGGCGCTCTGATAATTAGTTATAGATAATAATCAATATTACAACTGTTTAAAGTAACAATAAAATACATTTAAAAATAAGATGATACATTCGAATAGGTAGGTACCTTTTAATTTAATGTAAGATTGCGTTATTTTCATATTTATAAAATGATAATTTGTTACTTTTATTTATTATGTTTTACAATTTATTTTTGTTCATGGACAACCATTCTGAATACTATTATTCTATCGCTTTACGGTCAAGGTCATTTTCAAGACTTTAAAAATTATTTTTTGATAAAATAAAAATAAAATTTAATCAAAGTTCTATTTATTTTTATATATTTATTCGTTCATTTCATATTTCGTCCCTCTATCTTGTCCCAAAGACCTCTAACTGAGTGTTTGTAAGTCGAATGGGCGAAAATAAGTCATCATCTACGGAAAAGGGGTGAGCCTAAAGCCCTCATCTCCTCGTAATACCATTAGCATTACCATTACCATTAGATAGCAGTATCTTTTATAGACTTTTCAATGATAGATCACAAGTAGGGGTCTAGGGAGTTGATCGAGGCGAGTACTCTTTTATGCCATGTTAGTTCCCCCTTCCTATCCTAGAAACGGTTTCAAGCATTTTTTGATATCATCTTCGTTTGTGAGATGTAGCCTATTGTTTTTAAATTGTCACACTGTATATTTTTTTCTAATGCACTGAAATATTTATTTATTTTTTAAAGGTCGCAATGATGTAGTTAACGAGAAAGGAATAACATACTATAAAAACCTCATCAAAGCTCTTAAACAGAACAACATAGAACCAATGGTTTCCATGTTTCATTGGGACACTCCTCAAGCTCTTGAAGATCTTGGCGGTTTCCTAAACGATTCAATTGCAGATTGGTATGCAGATTATGCTCGAGTACTTTACGAAAATTTTGGAGACGATGTTAAGTATTGGTTCACTTTCAATGAACCAAAAACATACTGTAATGGCGGGTACGGTTACGCATACGATCCTCCAAGAATTGCTTCGGAAGGTCTTTTGGAATACGTTTGTGCGCATAATTTGTTGAGAGCCCATGCTAAGGCTTATCGTATTTATGATCAAGAATTTAGAAGCAAACAAAACGGTAAGTTTAATATTTGAAATTGAAAGTGTTTTGTTAACTAGAATATTAACAATAACAATAATTAATGGGGATATGATAGAAATGTGTTCCTCCCCTTATAATAAAAATGGATCTAACGTTTTTCTCAAAACAAACTTTAAAATATCCAATATTCTCAGATACTTAAATAATTAGATACTTAGACACTTAGATACTTAGATACTTAGATAGATACTTAGATACTTAGATACTTAGATACTTAGATACTTAGATACTTAGATACTTAGATACTTAGATACTTAGATACTTAGATACTTAGATACTTAGATACTTAGATACTTAGATACTTAGATACTTAGATACTTAGATACTTAGATACTTAGATACTTAGATACTTAGATACTTAGATACTTAGATACTTAGATACTTAGATACTTAGATACTTAGATACTTAGATACTTAGATACTTAGATACTTAGATACTTAGATACTTAGATACTTAGATACTTAGATACTTAGATACTTAGATACTTAGATACTTAGATACTTAGATACTTAGATACTTAGATACTTAGATACTTAGATACTTAGATACTTAGATACTTAGATACTTAGATACTTAGATACTTAGATACTTAGATACTTAGATACTTAGATACTTAGATACTTACTTAGATACTTAGATACTTAGATACTTAGATACTTAGATACTTAGATACTTAGATACTTAGATACTTAGATACTTAGATACTTAGATACTTAGATACTTAGATACTTAGATACTTAGATACTTAGATACTTAGATACTTAGATACTTAGATACTTAGATACTTAGATACTTAGATACTTAGATACTTAGATACTTAGATACTTAGATACTTAGATACTTAGATACTTAGATACTTAGATACTTAGATACTTAGATACTTAGATACTTAGATACTTAGATACTTAGATACTTAGATACTTAGATACTTAGATACTTAGATACTTAGATATTTATATACTTAGATAACTTAAATAGGAACACGAACTTTATCCTCATAATACACAAAAATTACAAAGGCCTACGAAATCTCGTCTAGTTCGCTCATGACGTATTGTGGTGCGGATAATGGCTCTGATTAGCCATGAGCGGATTAAAATTTATTTTCGCGCGATGTTTTCGATCAGCTAATACCTCAAATTCATCAAAGCCACGCCTCCACACCACTATACAGCGTGGCGTACTATCAGCGTAATATCATATCTTCTTTTTATACTATCATGGTTTATCCTTTTTATTTGGTTGAAAAAAAAAAATTGTTTCGAATATTTTTTCATGTGAATAAATTTTGTTTTAAAGGTAAAATGTCAATTGTTTTGGACTCATCGTGGTTTGGACCAGCAACTAATAGTTCCGAAGATAAAGTTGCAGCTGAACAAGCTTTTCATTTTGAGGTAAGCTAAAGAGGGTACTGAAATAATAAAAATCACAACAGTCGTCAAAATTAACAAAGACTCTAAATATATTTCCATTAGTAAAAAAGAATAAATATATTGCCTAAATATATTATATATTGCCTCGTTATAGGAAGAAATTTTGACCCAAAACACGTTAAGGCAATAGAATGGGCAAATTTTTTTTGTATTAAAAAAAAGTAAATACATATTCTTATGCATTGCGTATAGTATCTATATTGCACAAAATTAAAAAATTATTAACTAAACAATCTTGAGCCTCTATTATAAATATTAGGAACAAATAAACTTAAATTTAAAATAACAAATAAAGATTTTTTTGGTGCCTCACCAAAACAACAATGTTAAATCCTTAAAAGTATTGTACAGAAATATGTTCTGCGAGCCGAGCCCGGTAGCAGCTGTACCCCCCTATGTACGGCCCTGAATAAGACGTAAGCCACAAATGTTTTTCACTAGAATTTGCCATGGACCTTACAACGACAAATACAGTCTGTTCGCTATACTTACGCGGGTTTCGGATTAAAAATTTTATGAGTATTTCCAGGTAAGTACCCGAAAGTTTGACCTGTTTTTTGGGGAAATATCAACTGGTTAAATGAAATGAAAAATAATGTACAACTTTTTAATTAAATAATAATGGATAATCTTTTGTATAATTGAGAGCAGAATTAAACTTCTTCATTAATGGAGTCTAATGTGGCTATTATAAACCTAATAATAATTTTATATTACACTTCACACAGAAAATATGGTCTATGTATAATAAGAGGGTTATTTAGCTCAAATAAAATATTTTCTAACATAAAAATTTGTTCCATGTAGAGAATTTCAAATGAAAAAAAAAAAATATTGAACTTGCCAACAAAAATGAAAATCAGTCATTATCATAATCGTCATCATCATCACTGTCATCACCATTAATTGTTATTATGATTGGACTTATTTCGTTTATTTTATTTTCACGAGTCGACCAATCTTCTATTAGTTTCTCGCACTTGGATATATACAGTTCCGCCACACTTCTGGAGTTGCAATTAAAAGTGCTTTTCGCCAAGTTTCCCAAACTGCGTCGTCACTATAACCATTAGGCCCAATATGGTTGTCAAAATATTGTTTTACTATTCCCCATATATATTCGATGGGATTAAACTGGCAATGATACGGTGGCAGACGTAAAACTTGATGACCGTAACTTTCAATAATCTGATCCACAACAAAGGTTTTTGGTTTTGCGTGTATATTTGCCAAGCGTAATAATTCTGATTTTAATATATATTGAGGAAATGGTATATGTTCCTTTGTCAACCATTCTTTAATTTTATCAACAGTCCAAGAATTCGTTGGACTTTTGTTTAATACTTCAGAATGGTAAGGTGCATTGTCTAAAATAATTACGCTGGGCTCACTTAAATCTGGGCGAAGTTTTTCATGCAACCATTTCACAAACATTTCTGTGTTCATATTATCGTGATAGTCACTGGATTTTGATTTGGATGAAAATATTAAATCAGCACCTTCTATAAAACCCGATTTCCCTCCTGCATGTAAAATTATGTGTCGCTTCTTTTCTCCATCGGTATGTTTGATGGACTTTACGTTATCATCTTGCCATATTCTCTTGGTTGCACCCCTAGAAAATATCCATGTTTCGTCTAAATATATAAAATTCGCCCCTTCTTCTTTAAATTTAGAATATTTTCCTATTTTATCTTGTGCACGACAGAACTTCTTTCACAAAGGGCCTTTCTGTTATCCTCCTTTTGAAATTTGAAAACCAAGTTATGTATCACTTGCCATAGACTTGTTTTGCCAATGTCGTCAAATTTTCTATCTATTAATTCCGAGAGAATTGTATTTAAGCTCACATGTTTCTTGTTGGCCCTCATTCGATAAATGGTATCACGAATTTCAAATTTCTTTCCATCTGGAATATCTTTCGTTTTCAATGATGGGCGAGTTTTGCGGTGATCTTCTATCGGCAGTTCATTATTGTGATTTTGTAATACTCCTCTTAATTTGGTTTCACTTATTCCTAGAGCATCGCATACGCGTTGTTGTACAGACATTACTGATTTTAAAGGACCGCCATTTTCTTTTTCTTCCATAAAATACTTATGCACACTACAAATTAGACTATCTATATCTAACACACGTCTAGGCATTTTTAAAATTTCCACTAAATTAACAATATACATACAATGTCAACACTTGCAAAGAATCAATTCAACTGCAATATTTGTAACAAATTTAGTACCTACCCTAATGTTATTTTACACAAGTGGGCTTTGAACCACGCCCTAATTCAGATGAATGTTATTTTAATTTAAATCTGACCATTAGGGCAATTTTACCTAATTTCTTGGGAAGTGGTTTATTGGAACTGGTTGTCAATGACTAATTTGCATAATTTTGTTAATCCGAAACCCGCGTAAGTAAATGATTAAATTGCATTCAGTGGCGTGTATAGTTATTATGGACAAGGCACATAACTGACTCTTTGTTTTTGTTTGTCATGGCCAACCACAGAGGTATAATATTATGGAAGGCAATTTTTTCCTATAAGGAACTTGTCATTAAAAATGATACCACTGAGGGTGGAAGCTTAAAGTGGCTTCTAAGCAGGGTCGTATTCAGGTCTAATTAAATTCGAAGAATCACTGTCGTGTTTGACTTTCAATCAGGTATTTTCTTTGAATTTTATTGGAACGCTCAAAGTAAAACTGCGCATGAGTTGAAACGATTATGTACGAATTTGAACTTTTATTGGAACAAACCGACTAGGTTTATTTCGACAGCGTTTTTGATCGTTAGGAATATGCGCATCTGAGGACACACTATTGCACTGAATGGTAATCTACAAACGATTACCTATCACAAACCTTGCAGAAACATACCTAATTGATAATTTATTTGGAAGGGTAGGCATTGAATTTTGCACCATTTTCATTCTGTAACGTTTCATGCAGTAATGTTAGCATTCTATTGAAGAAGTTAAAAAGTTTCAAATTTTAATCACAAAGCAGTAATGTAATAGTGTTTGTTTGATTGAAGAGCTAAGGTAATCACTAAAACCCGAGAATAACGATCAAGGAGAAGCGACAGCTTGGTGTTTTTAGTGTACCGTTTTGTAACGCGCATGTGCGAAAATAAGTTGTGTATCACTCAAAATGATGTTATCTGTCAAAGTCAGTCCAAGTTGTGTTTAGTATGTGAGCAATGTTAAGTGATATTTTTTGGTGTTTGTTTTGTGTAGTAATAAGATGAAGATTTCTACACACTTAGGTATTCTAATGCAGATATAAAATGTGCCAAAAAAGTTAGTAGGAAACTAAGAATTTTATCACATGCATAAATATTAAGTATAATGATTTAATCATTTTTGACATTTTATTTTTCATATGTAGGCATTTTATTTTGTGAAATATATGTTTTCTTCTTTTAAATAAATTTAATAAACAATGAACTGGAGATTTTGTTTATTTTATTTTGAAATTATATTTAATAAAATATAATAAATCCGCGTGTTTCGATTAGGATTGGTGAAAATGGGCGAAATCCCTTTATTATGGCTAAATTGTAAGGTACAATTATGTCAATAAAAAGATGTTTTGCCCATTCATGTTTACATTTATTGAATGAATCATACTGGAGTTGATTTTGGAAATATTGGTGTTAGTGCATACTTAAATAAGTACTATTTCAAAAAATTCGTCTATGCCCAGACAGCACACATAGTCCGATGTACGTCCACTTTAGATCTATTTGAGGGTCAGGACGTCCATATCCGGGCATCCAGTGTACGTCCGTTTATGCTAATTAAATTGACAGCTGAATATTGATACCCAGAGAACGTCTGTTTTTGGACTTAATTTTAAGTTTAGTAGTATTTTGACGTCCAGTGGACGTCCATCTTAGGTCATTATTTATTAAGCCTACCAGATAATACTCATCTATAATATATACTTTTTTTTTAATATAACTGGTCATTAAAAATTGACAAATTGAATCTATTGCATTTCATTCTATCAGCGGAAGTTTGAAATCTTATTCAATTATAACTGTATCTAGTAAAAAGTTTTCAAGTGGTTCCTTGGTCGAGCTCGTCTAGCGATTGAAAGGGTAAAACGATAATGGATGTGTCGTGAGTTCGATGCCTGCTCAGGCCAAGCGATTTTTAATAAAAAAAATGGTGTATAGCGGTTTGCGAAAATAATAAACAAATTATTAATAATATAAAATAGTGTGTGGTAAGTTGCGGTTCTGTAAAAAAAGTGGGGATTTGGTCTCAATGGAAATATAATCCTGGACGTTTTTTGAATGTTCAGTATTCGACGTCCAAATATATTCCAGAATTGAACGTCCTCTGAATGGTCAAAAGTGTGCCATTTGTATACTTCACTGGACGTCTATTGGATGTCGGAAGTCCAGAAAAAACTCATTCTTGGACGTCCCCAGATAGCACACGACGTCTGAAAGACGTCTTTTTTGTGTCTTGGTTTGGTCTCAATGTCCTAGGACGTTATTAAGACGTCTTATAAGACGTCTTGCAAAAGCCATAATTCAGACGTATTATTGTGAGAGCTCAAAGACGTTCTTAAGACGTCTTAAAGACGTCTTGTCAAATCCATATATTAATCTGAAAGCTCAAAGACGTCTTTAAGACGTCTTACAAACGTCTTTCAGTCGGACGGAAACTTGCACGGTTTACATAATTCAAATTTAACTAGAAGAATCAAATGAAGTGAAGTTTGACGTTTGATTTAACATTATATTCAAGCCGGACTTCCGATTCGGACACCATCGTGACAATATTGAAATGGCGTTCTCCGAATCGGGAGCCAAGAAATCCCATAAAAATCACAAAATATCTAGTATAAAAGTGACCATCCGAATTTAAAAAGTATACAAAATTAAACAAAATATTCTGTGTAATATTTGGAGAAGATAATTGAAATCAAATATCAAGTGCAGTGGAAAAGTGAAAAGATTGAGCCCATATAAAACGAAGAAAAGAAGAAATACATTCAAGCCCAAGCCAAAAATTTGTATGGCCCAAGCTCATTGTGGATTATTGATTATTTTATTGCGTACACGATTATAGCCACCAAAAGCGACTTTGGGCTATTTTGAGCATTTGTGTCTCTTTCTACTTAAATAATATGGAACAAAAACCAGAGAGGGAAGAATAGTTTGTGTTACCGATGTAGCACGTTCCTGGAATACAGGTAATAAATGAATATTTGTTTATATACATAGAACATTAATATCCTGTTTCTTCTAAGAATAATTAAATTAATTTAAAAGTAAACATCTTAATATAAGATTTAATTCAGATATTGGTCAAGTATCGTTTTTGTTTGTTTTTATGGAGATTTTGAGAACTAATAGTATCAAAAACTCCCTATTAGATAGCCATTTTGAGTGAAGTTAAAGTAAAATTGTTAAAGTAGGCGATTAAGCATAATAGCTCATATTGCATTAAATGATTATAAAAATTCTTTGATTTAAAATTCTAAGAAATTAATTTTTTGTTTTGTTTTATCGGTTTTTACAAACTGTTGCAAAGTATAATTTTCTGTGACTAGATGCTCTTAACTAATTTTCTTTTTAGGAGCTATACAAAGGCAACTACAAATCAAAGAGAAAAATCAATCCAGTTATGGCTAAAGAGGAGTGATCGAATGCGCTACAAAGAAAATAACTCTTAGTGACCTGTGATTAATAGATGTTTTATCAATAAATATTTTAATTCTATTTTTTGCATTATTTATAATCTGCAAGGTTGTTCTACTTTTTAATAACCAAGATATCCGACGTCCTACGTTCATAAGACATCTTAAAGACGTCTTACTTATGGCTTTACAAGACCATTATAAGCTATTAATCAGTCGTCTTATTTATGGCTTATTTAAAGCTTCACAAGACCATTATAAGCCATTAATAAGACGTCTTAAAGACGTCTTATTTAAGGCTTCACAAGACCATTATAAGCTATTAATAAGTCGTCTTAAAGACGTCTTATTTATGGCTTATTTAAAGCTTCACAAGACCATTATAAGCCATTAATAAGACGTCTTAAAGTCATCTTATTTATGGCTTATTTAAGGCTTTACAAGACCATTATAAGCTATTAATAAGTCGTCTTAAAGACGTCTTATTTATGGCTTATTTTAAGCTCAACAGACCAATATAAGCCATTAATAAGACGTCTTAAAGACGTCGCTTTTTGTAACATCAGACGTCTTCTAAGACGTCTTAAAGACGTCTTTCAGGAAATACCAGACGTCTTATAGACGTCTCGAATGTCTTATGCTAGACGTCTTAAAGACGTCTTTAAGACGACTTTGTGCTATCTGGGTCTATACATTCAAAATTGTATATCTAATGGACGTCCAATGGACATATTTGTATTGTCTGGGTGATAGCCAGGCCAGGTATTTAACTCTAAATACATAAACCTTAAATGACATCTGGCTTAACTTGGCGAGAAAACACTTATTTATACAGAAAAACAGAGTGATAAACTTGAAAGTCCTTTTAATATAATATAAATCCAGAAATTCTAAAAATATGTTGTAAGTACTTTTTAAACCTAAAAGTTTTTGAAAATATAAGCACATTGCAAATATTTAGTTTAATATCTCAAACTTAATGTCTTTTTAATTGTTACCTAAATTTTTTTTGGCACCCTTAATTTTATTTACCTTATTTTTACTTAAGGAGAAGGTTAATTTAATTTAAATATGGTGCTTTTATTACATTTTTAACAATAAATAAACCAAATATTGAACAAATTTTATAGATAAATTATAAAATAATAAACGTCTTTTACTTTTATAATAAATAATTAATTATTACATAATGAATTATATTTTGGTGCCGAAATTTCACCATTGCTATTAACCCTAACTACTTCTATGTAATTAAATCATATTACAACATTTGCGCATGGACTATAACAATGATTTCAGATAATTTGCCAAACTATTTCGCTCAGTGTAGAAAATAAGCATGTTTTCTCAGCGTGCTAAGTTGTGTATCAATCAAAGTCATACTGTGAAACAGGTACATCCGATATCAAAGGCACCGACAGCTACTGTCGCTTCTCCTTGATCGTTATTCTCGGACTAAAACACATATTTATATTTGCATCAACTAATTGAGTTTGCTGTTAAATAGCAAATAAAATTTTAAATTAGTCTTGCAAATGAATAAAGCATAAAAAACTATTTGGTTAAAGCTTCTTATCACAAATTCATATCAGATTTTAAATTTCTTAGATCTTTTGGAAATCTGCATTGTAAATATATACTGAGTACAGTCCTTATACTTATGAAAATTGTACCCTAACGATTTAGTATGGTTTTTAATTTTGTAGCTTGTATAGTTAAGTTTAGCACACTTAGTCATGATTTGGACACAATTAATGGCAATTTTCAAAATGTTTGACAGTTCTTAGACAACCATGTCTTCTAAGGGAGGAATAATTGATAACGCTTTTTAATAGCATATTATATCCATATTATTCAACCGCATTGTGGCCAACTCAAGAAACTTTTTAATACACACACTTTTTAATATAAGAAAATTTCAAACTCTACTTTATTCAGCTGTAAACGGTGCTTTTAAAATGACTTTTTATTTAGCTCGGTTGGTATGCCAATCCTGTTCACTATGGAGACTATCCAGAAGTAATGAAAACTCGCATCGCAGCTCGAAGTGCAGCTGAAGGTAGGAATCAATCGCGTCTTCCAGAATTTACTGAAGAAGAAAAAGAACAGCTCAAAGACAGTACTGACTTCTTCGCCGTCAATACTTATACAGGAAGTTTAGTATCAGCCATACCAGAACCTGGAATTACTGATCCACCAAGTAGATATGGAGATATGGGAGTTAATAGTTTTCAACCAGATGAATGGGAATCAACTACATTTGGTTGGTTTAAAGTAAGTAAAAGATGTAGTTTTCTTTAAAATTTATTTCATAAAAATTTTCTTATTTATGAAAAAAAAAATAGTATGCACCATGGGGAATGAGAATCCTTCTGAACTGGATAAAATCCACTTATGGTGATCCAGAAATCGTTGTTACTGAGAATGGCTATCCTGACTATGGAGGATTGAATGACACTAGAAGATTGGATTATCATCGTGTAAGTAAACAAACATTATTAGTAAATCTAGACTGGTTATGCAAGTTAAACATCTTACTTTGGATACCAATACTGAGTCTATCAAGTTTTTCTTGCTCTAAAACAGCCCACCAAAAAATGTAAGGTTACCATGTCACCATTTGTTTTTATATAGATAATTTAAACCTTCTTATTGGCGAATTTCATATTCATTTTATATTTCAACAAATCAATCAATTAAAAACATAACTCAAAATATGTAAATTTTGAGTTTTATCAATTTTGAAGTAAAAGTGCGAATATACAGGGTGTTTATTAAGTACTTGTACAAACTTTAAATGGTAAATCTTTGACTTATTTTAAGGAAAAACGTTCATATGAACACATTTCCTAAACCTCTTAACTTTTGTGCTACAGGATGGTAAAGTTTTCAAAAAAAAATATTTTTTTCTAATAACTCTAAGAATATTGCAGATATTTTTACGAAATTTGGTACACGTCTCCTACTCATTATGATGCATTTTTAGTGTACAAATAATTTTATTATTTCTACCAGTGGCGCCTGTACGGGTTTCGTATTAAATATTTTTGCCGAAAAAAATAGTACGCCACTGCTTCATCTTAAAATAACAAATATTTTTGCAATCCTCATTTAGTTTTGAGCAAATTTGGTCTGATGAGTTTTTTATCCGACACATAGTTTTCGTCCGACGCATAGTATTCTGCATGGAATAAGTAAAAAATGTGTCTTTTATTGATCAATATTGTTATGTGATAAACTTAGATTATTTAGAGACTAAGACTAAACTACTTTTACAAATAAGTTAATAACATTTACAACAATTGCTGAAAATGCCCGCCGCCTACTGCAACGCATGCGTCAATTCGCCTTAACATTGATTGACGTACTCTTTCGAATATACCTGGTGTCTGATTAATAATGGGACACGATTCAAATATCCTGTTTCTTAGATCTTGCTCATTTTGAACGGATGTTTTGTAAACTAGTGTCTTTAAGTGACCCCTCAGAAAAAATCCAGAGGATTTAAATCTGGTGATCTGGGAGGCCAGGCTTGCGGTCCCGCTCTTCCTATCCAACGATTAAGATAATTCTCGTTCAGAAATTGATGTGCAGCCAAACAAAAGTGTGCCGGTGCGCCATCGTGCATGAAACACATCCTGTATCTGGTAGCCAAATCAATTTCTTCTAAATGTTCAGGAAGCTCGTGTTCCAAAAATCTTCTGTACTCTTCGCCATTTAGCCTTTGTGGAAGAATGCAAGGTCCAATAAGGTAATCCTCGATAATTCCGACCCAAATATTTAGAGAAAAACGATCTTGGAAATTATTTTCTATGATAGCATTGGGATTATCCTCAGACCAGATATGGTTGTTGTGGAAGTTCATGATGGCGTTTCGAGAAAAAGAAGCTTCGTCTGTAACAAGTACATGGCCTAAGAAATCCGGGGTTGTTAATAATTTATTTCGCAGCCAAACGCAGAAATCTACTCTGAGAGGAAAATCTCTAGGTAGTAATGCCTGTACACGTTGAATATGATAAGGATAAAGTTGTTGAGATTTTAAAATTGTCCACACAATTGTATGCGTAATATTCTATTCATGAGCAATTTTCCTTGTACTAGTTTGCGGGTCTTCTTCAATTCTATTTAACACAGCTTCTTCAATTTCAACTGTCGCAGGCCTTCCTGGGATATCAATTGTTCTTTTAAAGCTGCCAGTTTCACAAAGTCTTGCGTGAATATTAATGGGATATGTGGAACCACCCGTTGAGGAAATCGGGCTTGATACATTCTTTTTGCAGCTTGTGCATTACCGTGAGCCATTCCGTAGACGAAATGAATGTCTGCCATTTCTGCATTGGTATATTCGTACATTTTGAACACAATAATAGACAATAAATTATTACATACATACATACATTTTTAAATGACAAAAACCATGATCTTTTTTTTTAATAAACTGTCATGACTGATTCCGCTACCATGGAAACCTCTCGGTTGTTTGCAAGGCTTGCTATGCATGTATGTACAATTGTACATTTTAGCAATTTGACTCTGAAATAAAACGAATTTTATTTTTTAAAGCGTAAACTATGCATTGAACGAAAAAACTCAAGAGATTAAATTTGTTTAAAAATAAATGAGGATTTCAAAAATAATTTTTGTTTTAAGATGAAGCAGTGGCATACTATTTTTTTCTACAAAAATATTCAATACAAACCCCGTAGGTATGCACGCCACTGATAGAAAACATAAATTTGTATATTAAAAATGCATCTTAATGCATAGTATACGTGTACCAAATTTCGTAAAGATATCTACAATAGTCTCACAGTTATTGGAAAAAATAGTTTTTTTTCTGAAAACTTTACCACCCTGTAGAACAAAAGTTAAGAGGTTTAGGACACGTGTTCATATAAACTTTTTGCCTTAAAATTAGTCAAAAATTCACTATTTAAAGTTTGTACAAGTACTTAATAAACACCCTGTATATTAAATTGCTAATTTTTTTTTGAGGTAAAGGTGATTTAAAACATTATACATGCTTTATTTACTGAGATTTATTTGTGATTTGATACAAATTTGTCCTAAATTGCAATGTTTATTGTCATTAATAAACTAATATTATGAATGTTAGGTAAATATATACTCCTACCTAATAGTAGAGTTTAAAAATGATTCTATCGTGTCATTCCGTTTGCACTTCATTGCTAAAATGTATTACCTATTTTATATCATTCCTTACACCATAAGAACGCAAAATCGCCTGGTCGTCAAAAAATCGTAGTGTGCAGGGGGTAGTTAGGGGTGGTTTTCCAAAAAATATCAAAATTTTTTTTTTGCTTAATTTACATCTACACGCCATTTTTAATCATCTGCAAAAGTTTTGTTTCAAAATTCCAAGAGAAAGTATTTTATTTTTAATTTTAAATTACCTGCCCAACACGCTCTTATATGGAGTTCCTTAATATTAAATGGCTCGCGCTGAAACATCAAAATTGCAATATCATTTACACCGTGAAAACTCAAAAATGAAAATTCTAATCAAAAAACACTTTTAATAAACGTTGTAGAGCAAAGATCAAGGATTAAAATACTTTTTAGAAATTAAAAATCTAATAAATGGTTTCGTCAAAAAACTGTAAAATGTAAGAGCTTGTCCTGACGACCGCTCTCTGACGCGGAGATGCGGGGATGGTTGAAATTCTCTTGGCACGCTGTTGTATCTAGATGGTACAGTCGTCCGTATGTATTTTTGAACCTCGTAAGTGGTTTTTCGTTTAAAGCAGCAGAAAGTACCTATATTGTTACTATAGCGAGGCGTAACGGTGTGATAATCAAAGATACATCATAAGAATATTATAGTGGTTTTCAGTTTAAAATTTTGAGTATTTTTAAATATTTTTTAAAAGTTATGTTAAATAAATTAATAAAAGTTAGATATTTACAAAACACAAATATAATCAATTTAAAAATCCTTTTATTAATAAGTATTGCTGGTAACAATAATTTATACATTTCTGCTAAAATTCGCGTTAAAATAGTCGGAAGATAGGATACTTTACCTAATACTTCTTTTATAATTAACATTCAACCTTTTTAATAAAGTATTTGATAATAACGTGTGACTAGGCATATTATTGGTGCTGGAGTCGGTGTTCCGTAGTAGAATCTTCTATTACTGTGAATAAATCAATAAATGAATAAATAAATAATTTATTAATATTCTTATAAAATTAGCTTACAGCATTTAGTCAGACTCGGAATTTTCTTCACTCTCAGATAATATATTCTGGGAAGCTTTTGTGTTTTTTAGGTCTTTATTTGCACATGTAATTTGAGCCATACAATTGCAGGACCCAATGCAACAAATTTGTTTTTTCTTGCAGGAACATTGGGGCCCGTTGCAATCTAGGAAAAATTTTTAAATTAATAATATACTAATAACAATAATAAATAATTTACCTTTTTTACAATTGCAAGTATTTAAAGCAGAAGTGTCCTCAGGTAGTATTGATTCTGTACTTAAAATTGGTACCAGTTTTCCATTATCAATTTTCCAGCCACACTCTGATACTTCTGGTAAAGATATCCTTTTCCTTTTTCAAATCCTCGCCCCATTTCGTTAAATAACTGTTGTAAATGTTCGTCTTCCTTGTCGAATTTTCGTTTACCACTTGCACTGCTTTGGCCAGACTTTTTTTCTGTATTTCGTATTTCTGTAGAAAGACAGGAGGCATGATATTTAATTTCAGATGCAATTAAATCATTTTCACCGATCCTGCTATAAAATAATGGGTTCCTTCGCGATATATTTTTAATCTTCTGTTCCATGTTTGTGGTCATTACTTGACATAATTTTTGGTTCCTTAGACGTCTTTGACAAAAGATGCACTTCTGTATATCAAATTGGTTTGTACGCAAATTAGGTTTTTGGGGAGTATCTACCAATTGTATATTGGTAGTTAACTTTGCACACTTTAATTTGTATGATGCAATATTTTGGGAACTTGTAAAAGATTTGTAGCAAGTTTTGTGCCATTTTAAGCTTTTTTGCTCCTTTAAATTATTTAGATTTAAAAAAATATGTTTTAATGCAGGGTCGTTGCTTTGACTAATGTTCATACGGACCTTCGTACATTCAATAAATTTCTGTTGAGATTTTTCCTGAGATTCAAACAATTTTCCGCTTTTTTGACAGAAAACACACAGCTGGTAATTAATATTTCTACTTTCATTTCTGACAATTTCTTTTTTAAAAGGTTTTAATTTGATTTTCGACTCTAGTTCACTTTCGGAACTAGTACTGCTTATTAAATCCATCGTGTCGTGTTTCTAGAAAAATATTACATGTCAATTTACCTTTCTTCATCAAAAATGGGGTGCATTAAAAAAGTATATAAAAAAACTTACATAATAATACTTATATGTATTGTAAAATAAGCATAAATTTAAAAAATTCTGTACGAAAAAGAGACAATATTTATATAGATAATATTTTATAAGCATCCAAATAAAATCAATAATCGACACATTTTTTTTTAAATTTCAGTCACAAACATTAAATAAGACACTTGGGATTTTGTTTTTTAGCGAAACTGCTATTGTCCCAAATATTTTTTTATATATCCTACTATATATTACTACTGCGCATTACAAATAGTATATGTAGGAACTTACCTGTATTTATCAATAAAATGAAATAGCAGCTTAAATATTATAATGTTCGAATAATTCTGAAAAACAGTTAACAGGGATACTTAATGTAACTAAAAGTTGAGAACCACAACGTAACAACACAAAAACATCAACACTTTACTCATTTGAAATATGCTGTAATGGTAATGGAGCACACATGCACCCTCTAAGTAGGTACTGTTTTAAACGAAAAGCATCCATCTAGACTCGAAAACACATACGGACGGCTTTACATATAGATACAACAGCGTGCCAAGCGAATTTCATCCATCCCCGCAGCTCCATATCAGAGTGCGGTTGTCACGACATGCTTTTACATTTTACAGTTTTTTGAAGAAAATACTTATTAGATTTTTGATTTAAAAAAAGTATTTTAATCCTTGATCCTTGTTCTAAAACTTTTATAGAACGTCTTTTTTTGATTAGAATGTTCATTCTTAAGTTTTCACGGTGTAAATGATATTGCATTTTTGATGTTTCAGCGCGAGCCGTTTTATATTAAGGAACTCCATATAAGAGCGTGTTGGGCAGATATTTTAAAATTAAAAATAAAATACTTTCTCTTGGAATTTTGAAATAAAACTTTTGCAGATGATTAAAAATATTGTGCAGATGTAAATTAAATAAAAAAAAATAAATGCTATTTTTTGGAAAACCACCCCTAACTACCCCCTGCACACTACGATTTTTTGACGACCAGGCGATTTTGCTTTCTTATGGTGTAAGGAATGATATAAAATAGGTATTACATTTTAGCAATGAAGTGCAAACGAAAATCGTTTTTAGAAGGAATTTCTTAGCGTTTAATCTCTACTACTATACTCCGTTTTTAAACTAAGAGGAGCGATTTGAATTTAAGTTGGTAATTCTGTAGCCTTCTGATTGGTCAGATTACAGTCAGTTTCACACATTACTTTTTAGCATGAACATCAGCTAATAATTGATATTGTTGACAGTTCTGACATTTTATAATTTGATATCTCATCCATTACTTAGTTTTTTACTTAATTTCGTAAATAATAGTTCTTCAGTAAGCAATTGTATTGAAAATCTACAATTATGGATCCTTCTAAACTGAATACTATTAAAGGTAGCAATTCCTGAAAAGCCTTACAAGAAAGGGAAGACACCTTATTATTTTACATGCTGATTCTGAAGGTTTTGTAGAAAATGCATTATTGGTTTTTGAAGGTAAAAAGATGGGAGATTACCATGAAGAGATGAATTCCGAAGTATTTTAGAAAAAAATAATTTTATTACTGATTTTTTTAAAACTAAAAATTGATGAATTTCTAACCAAAATGATTAAAATGTAACTAAATATTTAAGCAAATTTTATTTATTAGAATAGAATAAAACTATTTACAAAATTGTTATAACATTTAAAACACCATCTACTACTTTAGGGATAATCTTAATTTGGCACAATGAGTTAACATTACTTTCACAAAAAATATTTTAAAAATACTTAAAATTAATACATAGGTATGTATGAATAGTTCACTTTAAAAAATATATGTTGACATGTAGTGTTATGAAAATGTTGGTTCCAGTTTTCAAAACAAATTCTGACTCATAGGCCTGTAAACTTTTGAATGCCTTTATTTGCCCTCTAGCGCATTAACCATGGGTTAACACTAAATAAGCCATAATATCCACATTACTCATAGAAGAGATACCAGTTACTGTGTGATCCACTTGTCATTTACTGAACTTTTACTTTTTATACCTATAACAAATTATCTTTATCTTTATATTTTATACTAACCTGGCTACATCTGGATATTCCACTAACAATTTTCTTAAATATTTAATATCCATTTTAAAAAGATCATAGTTATTCTCAAAAAGTCGATTTCAAAAGCAAGAAAAAAGTATTTCTGACATCAATCAACAACCATATTGACTTTAATTTGACAGTGACATTTCGTTTTAGACACACATTTCAGATCACAATAGTGAGAAATTTGCGACCGTTGTCTGGGACCAATTAAAAAATTACTTCTATGACATTTATTCGTTTCTTAACCGCTCATTGGCCGTTCGCTGACTAAGGCCGATAAAGATAATTATTTCATAAATTTTGAACACGACTATATTTCGAAACTCGCTCTTAGTAACAAATCTAGTTACTTTTCCCTGTGTAAATGCGTCTTTTTAATTCGCTCCTCCTAGTTAAAAAACAGAGTATAATAATAATTGTTGTAGAATCGACCATGATTATTGTAGTTATGCATGCATTGTTACTTAAATATTTTTTATTATTATAGGATTATTTAAGCTATACACGCGATGCTATGGATCAAGATGGCGTTAAAGTATTTGCGTACACTGCATGGAGTTTAATGGATAACTTCGAATGGTTTTCTGGATACACGTAAGTTTAAAATAAAATGATTGCAGCTGAATAAAATATTTTGATATTGAAAATCACCAGGTAGTGAAAGTCTTATTTGTCCCGCAGAATCCCCGCGACAAAATGCCCGGCGCGACAAAATCCCCGGAAGCTAAAATCCCCGGCGACAAAATCCCCGGAAACAAAAATCCCAGTAAAAAAAATTTCTTGAATAAAAATATATCCCAGTAAAGAATCCCCTTGGATACAAAAAAATATTTGCTTAAAATACCATAAACTCGCACAACTCAGAAAACAATAAACTCATGAATACCAATATCGATTATAAATTCAAATTTATGAATAATTATCTTAATAACAAAGCTGAAAATCTTATTTCAATAAAATTAACGCAAACAATATGTACACATTACAATAAGAAATATTATAATCGCAAATTTTGGGCAACGCCATGGAGGAACAGTAACTTGTCGTTGCAATCAAAAACCTGCACCAATACCGACAAGCGATTTTCCATTTGTTCCAATTTTCTTTTCCTACTTACACTTTCACCTGCATGAATAGCAGTTATCACATTTTTCTGTTTTGAAACTTAATAGAATATAATTTTTGGATTTATTTTGAGTTATTTTTTGGCGCGGATAATCGTGAAAATTGTTCTGTGAAAGGCTGAGTATATCGGGCATAAGCATGCTTTATCATGTTTTGAAACTTAATGGAATAATCTTTTTCGATTTTTTGCATTGTTTTTTGGCACGAGTATTTTGTGACGTAGGGGATTTTATCCCCGGGGATTTTGTCACCGGATATTCTTGTTTCCGGGGGTTTGGTCGTCGGGAATTTTGTCCCCGGGAATTTTGTCCCGGTGATTTTGTCGTGGGGATTTGGTCGCCGGGGTTTTTGGCTGGCACCCAAGAAAATTATTTATATCGGTGCTGAAAAAATACCGGTGTTACTTCCGAATATTTCTTTGGTAAAAATGTTCTGTAGCATATGTCGCTGGTGTTAGAAGAATTGGGTTCTTTTGTAGAAATAACTAACGAGTCATAGGTAGTAGAAAAAGAAGTGTTTTTAATTCACTATTTTCACTGAAGTAAATACATAGTGGTTGATTCCAGTTAGATATAATAATTTTATTATCTTCAATAAACAGTTTTAAATATTTACAATTTTAGTTCATCACAATTTGATTAACTAATACAGTTGATTTTTTAGTTACCAACTTGAAAACATTTGTTTGTAGAATTTCTTATGCCATAATAATTGTAGAAGATATAACTTGCACCAGAAATAAACTGCATTAAACGCTTGTAAAAATGTAGAAAGTAACGTGACGTCGGCAGAAAGCACCTGAACTCGTTTGTGGCAATAAGACAACTACTGAATGATGGCAAACATACAACTCAACTGCTCGCGTCGAGCTCACCCTAATATATACTGTTGGGATGAAATGAGTGTCCGGGGCATAGTTCACGCACCTATTCGGTTTCAACCAATGAAAACATCATGACATAATGAAATACGTCATTTGTGCTTCGTTAACTATGCGCCGGACACTCATTTTGTTCCAATGCACCGCTGTGCACCTAAAAAACACAGGTGTTCGACGTTCGGTATTCTGAGAAAAATGCTATTTATAGTTTTATGACTTCACATTATATTAGGGTAAAAAGCAGTCGAACTATTTAAGAATTGTTTATTTATTTAGTAGGTGTAAAATATTAATTTGTTGATGTTTTTACTGGTGAAATTGTAGAATTTAACCAGGTGCAAACTTCCATTTTGCGGCTTTCCAAGACCACATATCTTGAAAACAAATACTCCTATTAAAAAAAAAACATTAAATAAAAAATGTACAGAATAAAATTTCACGTCACGTAGATCCCTCAATTTTTAAATTCAATCATTTTAAACTTCAAATTCTAACATCAATTTAAAAATGTTTTTTTTTTCGACGTTTTGATTAATTTTGAGTAATTTAAGGTAAAAAATAGCACTTTTCATTACTTTAAAATGTTACAGTAATATACGCACAACCTGAGTAAAGATTAGAGTAGTATAATAAAGAGTATATTGTTTAACGAGTGACGAAAGTAGCATTTTATGCAAACGAGAGAACAGTTTATCAAACGAGGCGCAGCCGAGTTGGATAATGTTCTCATGTTGCAGAAAATGTTTTTCGACAAGTAAAACACTATACTTTTTCTATAACCATGGCTTACAAGAAGTTTGAATAAGTTGAATTATCTTTAAAGTGATCTCGACGAAATCTGCGATTTAGGGGTAAACCCCGTTTTACCAGGTTTGTTTTGACATCTACCTTTATATTATAATTAAACTTCCCCTTTATAAAATCCTAAAAATGAATTCTAGCACTGCAACAATAATTTTATATTATCTGAAATTGCAACCACTTACTTTCGTCACTTGAGACGAGAGTTAACGTTATGGGATATTCTATTACTGGTGTCGGAACTGGCGTTTTTGGTTGGAGTAAAACGTGACAAAAGTTGTTGGTTATAGAAAAAATTATTTTTAAATTTAACAAAGTTGTGTACCATTAAATCTTTAATAAGTATTATTAATTTTAATTTATTAAGAAATAAATTAATCATAGTTCTTAATGGTTTAGCTGCAATGAAATAACAAGAACACTTAAACTTTATTGATGACATAAATATAACGAAAACATGTAATAAATTAATAGGCATGCAGCACAAAAAGTGGCAGCATTTATGTTCGCTTTTTCTTAGATGGCCCTTTATCTGAGAAGCTCTGTAGGTGCGGTTGCATATCGAAGCCCTCTTCATCGGGATTATCTTCTTACCTATATCTGCTTCTACGACAATGTGGGTCACACCCCTATGCTGAAGGATACTGAATTCGAGCATGACTGGCCATTACAGTTGAGGCATATTGTTGAACATTTCATGCCAACTTGTCCTTTCATTCATACATTTGCAGGACACTGTATTGAGAATTTCAGCAGTTCATAATGGGGAGAAGGCCAAGGTCCGTCCTCCTCCTAGTTAAGAGGTGCCTTTGGTGAATCTTACCAGCCTTGGATTTGAAGGTACACTCGCAGAATATGTTGGGGGCGGCTGCATTTGTTAGAGATTTTGAAAATATCTCTTCCAAGGAGGTCTTATCTGCCTTAGGTGAATAGAGGGCTGCCAAGAACAGTTGACCCACTGAAATGAGAACCTCTAGAATCAGCATCTGCATTATGAAAAACCTTGACAGTATTACAGTATTACTTATTAGTTTTTGAGTGTGTTGTAACGAATATCTGTAATCAAATTATTATACTTTATTAATGTTAATTTTTGCAATAAATCGGGAAACATTTACTATTTCCAAAACAGTTAGGTATAGGAGAAAATAGTCTAGAATTTTCTTAAAAATCCAAAAATTGAAAAATATACTGGGTGTTGAATATATAATAAGAAAGTTGGTATTGGCCACTGTTATGTGACACACCCTGCATAAAAAGTGTTTTTTAATGTGCAATTAAAAATACCAATCGACGTATCAGAGCGTTTTTCCGAACACGCCCCCATTTATTTATTACCGAATTTATTCCATTTGGCTGTTCCACACCGTATATCACACTTGTATTGAAAAGTAAAAAAATACACATGTATTGAAAAGTAAAAAAATATCGTCCTATTACCTGTGTTATGTACGTCAAAGTTATTACAATTTTTAATACAAATTTTTATGTACCTACCTAAATAAAAGTAATTTTAAAAAACCGTCTTCAAAATCGTACAGATGCTATCACTAGATCTTGACCAAATTTATAAGGGGATACCCCTGAGTTACCCCCTTTCTAATAAAAAAGAAATATAGAAATTGGACAAGGTGATAAAGAATTTTTGCTAAATATACATAAAAAATGAAGAGTTTGATGATTTTTTCATCAACCCAATTATTAGATCTTGACCAAATTCATATGCAATAACAAAATAGAATCATTAAAATCGGATAATGTCGAAAAGAATTATCGCTGAATATAAATAAAACAAAAAAATATTCCGACGAATTGAGATCCTCTTCCTTTTTTTTTTTTGAAAATTGTAAAATAATAAACAAACATTTCTGGTGGATTTTTTTACTTTTCAACACCTTTGTTGAAATACTTTTCAACACATGTGTGATATACTTTTCAGTACACGTGTGATATGCTTTCCAGTACACGTGTGATTGCTTAATTGACTTTCTTATTTGACAAATCTTTTTTGTATTCGTCAATAAAATTTTTAGAATTTGAACTCGCCCCTGTTTTGAGGTATTTTTTGGTTGGATATCACAATAAAAAAAAATGGTTCGAGCAAATATTTTTCGAGAAAGTTTCGGGAAAATGTTTTCTGAGAAGAAGATTTTGTGCAATATTCCGTAATAATAGGCGACTGCGATGCGATTGAGCACAGCTCAAGAACCCCAAGTGGAAAGTGGAAATGTCATCCGTTATAAAATATAAAAAAAACTCCACTCCTTTAGGCTTACACACATTTATAACTAGAATTATTCAATATGGCAGCCATTTTTAAAGTTGGCAGAACATTTTTCGATAAACGATTCTTATTCAAAAATGTTCAATAAGTTAGAGTTTACAATAACAAATGTAGGTTTTCATTCTAAATTAAAAAATAAATTGAGATTTAGTGTTATTTACGAAAAAAACCCGAAGTACGTCATAATGTCACTGAATTCGTTAAAATAAAGTTTTTACTCCAAATTTTTAAACAAAAATATCACAATTATTAATAACTAAGATAAGAGGGGATGAAACTTTTAAGTGGCCCTACAGGGTGGGCCCTGTAAAACTACAATATAAATGTATATTACCATGGCTAAATACAATTCAATATTACAATAATTTTTAATAATTTTATAAATTGTAAAGTAATTGAGTATGATGGCAAGATTCGAGATTTTTCATGCCATATTAGTGTGAGGCAATTTTGGTTCCACTGACAATTAAGTTCTAACCAAACTTTTAAGAAAAAAAAAAAATCATTGAATTTGACATTTTTATTGTTTTTAGTTTCTTCTAAATATCGTTTACGTCATAAAAAATAGTTTAAAGATATGTAATAGGCCACTAAACGATTACATACTTTATATATTATCTACGCACTCAAAAAGTTGTAATTGTCAGTGAAATCAAAATTACATCATCAGA
This sequence comes from Psylliodes chrysocephalus, assembly GCA_927349885.1. NCBI lineage: Eukaryota > Metazoa > Arthropoda > Insecta > Coleoptera > Chrysomelidae > Psylliodes > Psylliodes chrysocephalus. The sequence goes on along the minus strand of OV651822.1, from coordinate 22,260,079 downwards.
AATTTAGCGTACAGCAGCCGGATTATTTTGACAGATTTCAATAGATTCATATAGGTACATTTTATTATCTACTTTTTCTACAATTTAACATAAAATAATATTGTAAATATTCATTTTTAGGCAAAAGTTTGGACTTTACGCAGTTGACTTTGACAGTGAGAACAAAACTAGAACTGCGAAACAGTCTGCACTGTATTTTCGTCAAGTTATTAAAACAAAATGTCTTGTAGATCAGTGCGTTGAATAATAATAAAAACAATTTTTATGCCTTTTTTAATTTGTTTTATTTTGTCTATACAGCGAGACCGTAAAGTAATTCATACATTTATTTAAAACTAAAACATATTTTATGTTAATTTATTGTATTTCACATAATTCTCATCTTCAAGTGATGACAATGACTTTTTTTTTAAATCGACCACCCTTTTCGATTTTAAACCATTGCTGTTTTCAAAATGTAGCACTAGATAGTTGAAATTGATACCGGGTGGACAAGAAAGCAAATAGTCTAAGAGTTAGCAGTCAATCCAAGTAACGTCTTAAATACAAGGCTGAAAATTTTTGTAGCTCAGTTGACTTTAAAACGAACTTCGTCTGAATATCTGTTTGTCGTTCGTATAAGTTGGTCTGTTCGGTAATATGCTGAAACAATTCGTCATTCATAAAATAGCGAAAACAGTCATACTGAGTTTTCAATTGCTTCAAATAATTTGGCAAGTCTTTTGGCCCTTGAAATATTAATTCATTGACGTGTACCTGAACCTTTTTCTTTCTCCATGTAATATGTTTCAATTCTGCACACTCGTTATTGACAGTCATAATATCTCCAATAAACGTTCCAGTAGTGGGGACATTAGGCCCACCTTCTTCTTCAATTAGGTCCGGTGATAGAGGTTTTGAACGTTTTTTGTATGTTGTGAGGGGTGCTGGACCAGTAGCATTAGTCTGATCAGAAATTTCGTCATTAGGGATTGCAGATGATGAATTAGCATCGTTAGGTCCTATTGAAGTCTCACCAGTTGATTTCTCTTGATAATTCAGCTCGTCCAACTCATCTTCCGCAGTTACCAAATGATTTGAACACGTGTCGATATCATCATCAGTATCGCAATCTGATTCGTCCTCATCGCTGGTGTCAATATCCGTAGGGATCTCATCCATCATTTCATGGATTTGATGGTCAGTCATATTTTCTAAGCCCAAATATTTTCTTCGCCAAGCCATAACTGAAAATTTACATAATCTAAGTCTAACTTTTGATATTGCAGTTTCCTAACTTTTAAAGATCACTCAGTATCCCAGCAAACCATTCTGTTACATGTTCCCTCCTGTTACATAACTAAGAAGGATAAAATATACTTAGACTGTCTTGTATGCACTTTTATGTGTTATTTATGGAACCGAACACCTAAGTTCAAACTTAGCACCATAGTTATATACCATGTATATAATTAAAATATATGTTACAAAATTACATATCCGTTATATAAATTTCCTCACATAAATATTATATCAATTTATATATCTATGTGTAATCTACATTAAAGTAACAATTTGTACTAAATTATTTCGTACAAAATGTTACATAGCGTATATATACATAAATGCTGTTGACCAAAAGGTTCTTGAAATGCGCATGTTTTTTTAGGTAGGTATATCTGGTGTATTATTTTTAGTACCGTTTCAATGTTCATGGCGGCTATAGGCGTTTTATGGAGGTACCTGTGGCATTTTTGGATTTTTGTGAACAATAGCAGGTATGTTGTGTTTTTATAATGGAATTGAGTTATTATATATGTATGTGCTGTATTTTGATGATACATTTGAGGTGTAAATATTAATTTTTGTTCTCTTTTCAGGTCATGCTTTATGGGGTCCTGAATTTTGAGGACGTGGGTCGTCGTTAATAGCAGATATTTTGTGATTTTTATGATGAATTTGGGTTATTATATTTGTGTGCAATATTTTTTATAATACATTTTTGGTTTCGGTTATGAATTTGTGCAATAAAATTATTGATATACCTAACAAATACGTTTAAAAAACTTTTCTTTATCCTCCAAATATTTTCGACGTTTTTTTTTATATTTGTCATACAGTGTGTCTACTTAAGTTGGAACCAAATGGAAAACTTTTTTATTATTGGTTTTGTGAAAAAATGTATTCCTGATAAAAAGTTCTGCATGGTCCAAAACTTAGAATGCAACCATCAGATATCAATTTTTTTATGCTGTATATAAGGTTTGCCAAAAAATATGAATTTTACTCAAGAGTAAAGTACCTTTATGTTTTACAATACAGAAGAATGTTATGAAGTAAAGTTAGTTTGAATTAAAAGTTATATTCAAATATGCACTTTCAGCCATTTAGCATTAAAATTCATGTTTGGTGATTAATTTATAACTACAAATAATGTAAAACGTAAATAACTAATTGTATATTTGAATATCACTTTTAATTCAAAATAACTTTACTTTATAATGTTCTTCTGTATAGTAAAAAATAAAGGTACTTTACTCTTGAGTAAAATTCACATTTTTAGACAAACCTCGTATACAGCTTAAATAAATTAATATCTGATGATTGCATTTTAAGTTTTAGACCATGCAGAACTTTTTATCAAGAACAGATTTTTTCACAAAACCAATAACAAAAATATTTTCCATATGGTTCCAACTTAAGTAGATACACTGTTTAATACCTACATTTTGAAACGACACATTTACATACCTTCATTTATATAACATTTATAATACTAATGTTATATGAAAAAAATAATGTATATGTGCTGTAATAATGAAGCATATTAAATGTTACAATGGTAATATAAATGTTACATGTCTTCCGATATATAACATTGTTCCTTACATGTACTTAACACATTACATCACATATAAGGAACCTGCTATATAACAAAATTAGGTCATTTTTCACAGTAATCACGTGAGTTATTATGTAACATGTAAGTTACTTTGTTATGTAACACGGAACTAGTACACGTAAATGATACATATATGTTACATGTTTGTGTTTGCTGGGATAGTCTTCTACAAATATATAATTTTTCTTAAACAAGGAAATAAACGATTATTACCTCTCTTCCAAAAAATAAGACAAATTAATGAATAGCGGTAATTAATTTTTTTGATACTTCTAATGCATAGGTCCGCCTACAGGCGGTTAAGACTTTTATGGAGCTCTAGGAGCCCTAAATATTTTTTTTGTAATAACCCTCACAAAAAACTAAAGGTATAAGGTATACACTACTTACCGATAATTTTTTCAGCACCAAAAAACCTCTGGAAATATTTTTAAAAAATTCACGAATTCACGGTTTACGGTTCACAGATATCTGAATTTTATACCCGCTCTTGACAATGCTGTGATTTTACACAGGTGTTATTTTTAAATGTCAGTCGTAGCGGCAACCAATTATACACAACATCGTAGAGTGTGGTATAACTTTAGGGTGGGTTATACTTTAAACATAAAAATAATTGATTTCTAGATAAACTTTAGTGTTACAATCAAGTCCGCCTTGAGGCAGAGGAATGCAGTAGAGGGTTAACAGATATTAAAATGTGTACCTACCTCTACACGGAAAAATTGTTTATTATCCACCACTCAATATGAAATAGAAATATTCAAGAACCAAATCGGTTTTTTATACAACTCCCCCTACTACCTTTCAACGTAATAGAAATAAATCAAATGAGAGCAATTTGTTTTTTCTACCTTATGGAGTTAAACATTCTTTTAAAATCAGTATAAGAGGTAAATATTTATTTCCACAGCTGTCAACGATATACGCCATCAAATACTATGGGATTTAAACTCGAATCGCCAAATCCAAAGTCCCAAGCTTTGTCCATTCCTTTATTAATGGTATTAATTTGTACATCATTTTTATAAATCTAAATATTTCGTTTTCAGCTAAATCAAAAATCGGTCATTTAATTATAGATGATTATAAATTTTCTCTGTATTTAAAAAAATAAAATTTATCTTTTTTTGAAAACATGGATCTAGCAATCAGTATGTAGGCATATAGAATTAATAAATACAAATAAAAAACTCGTTTTTAAAAAATTTTAAAAATAAATAATATGACTATATTATTTTTTTTTTGTACCAAAATATTGATCTTCCCTTGTTTCCGTATCCAGATAGAAATGATTCTACGCTAAGAACTCCGTGAGTAGCAAATAACAAATTCAACGGATCGATAATTCATTTTGGCGAGTAGATTATTTTACTAAATATTTGACTACAGGCACTACTTGTTAGGCAGTCCCGCAGTACAGAATTCGACCGCAAATCCTTTGGAGACTCTGTCCTTATGGACAGACACAATCTTTAATAAAGTCAGTTCTGGAACGTAAACGAACTGCGCATGCTCAGATATCAAAATAAGAGCGGCGCCAATATTGACTAACCTTAAGTGAACTTGCAATAACTCTCTAATTATTAAAATTTTAATTTGTAACGCCTTTTAGGACGGCTTTGATGATGGCTTTGTTAAGCTGAAAGCGCTTAGTCTAATTAATAAATAAAAAAGTACTTATTCCACCTTTATTTCACTAGTAGTGTACACCACTCCCAGTCTACTAATTTAAAAATATTTGTTTAGTTCCATACTTTATCCCAACTTTTAGAACATGCGAATAAAGTACGTAACTACCCAGTTGTCCACTTTGTCTACGTCACCGTTTTAGTTATATACAAAAAATGATAAATGGCTCCAATCTGTATTTAGCCAAATTATGTAAAAACTATAAATTTAATGTCGAAATTCTTTGTGAATCGTTCGGAGGAGACAGACATCGTAACAACTTATGTTAATTCATAATATTTATTAAAATATATTCAAAAGTCCAATCGAATATTTTTTTTATTACACTCGTGTCACTATTACCATTTTACACCTCTTGAAGAAAATCATTTTTACTTACTTTTTACTAAATTTTACGACTATTTTACGACTTCATTGATATTAGGAACGAGGTAAAGATATTTTATTGTTTTTTGTTTTATATTAATGTGTATACTTTAAGAGAGAAAGTTTGTTAGAATTCATACAATGTGATTATTATTAAACTAAAGAAAATATGAAAAATTGGCCATACTTTTGTATCAATGGATAAGGAGTTATTAGTTTGGTAATAGAAAAAGAAAAAGAAAAACAAGTTAATTACGTTGTACTAAAAAATTTTTTTTCTACACCCGTATTATAATAATTCACTTATATGCCCATAATCCGTTTCATAATGATACCCATTATGATACAGATTTTTCATAACGATACAGATTTTTAATGAATAGAAACCCATAATTTTTCAATCAAACATGCTGTGCATTTGACGTTTGTCCTAAGTTCCTATGTAATTATTTTAGTTGTCAAAATTGTATTAAATTCGAGAGACGCTAAAATGGTGGTTCCCACCTTATCGAGACTACAGGATCGTTGCATAATATGCTATAATGTTGCTTGATTTAAAACAATAATAATTAATTAGCTTCAACTTTCCTGTAGGTAGGTACTTTTGCATTAAAAATCATAATATATCTGAAGTTTATTTTTAAATTTGGTAATATCATAACAATATTACAAATATTTAACACTTTCTGGGCAATGTCAATAGAATGTCATTGGTAAAATGTATTATGTGCTTTTGACCTTATTACCCCAAGATAAAACAAGTCAAAACAGATTCCTTATAATTTAAATAAAAACAATTTAAAAGCGGATATTGCGAAAAAATTGTAAAAAGATCTACCCGTTTTTGGAATGATTGCTCTAGCATATATATTTCATAGAGTCCGCATTCAATTAGGCCTTCCAAACAAAACGGCTACCAGTGGGTTTTGACAAATTATGATATGGCAAAATTATGGCAACCCTGTAGGCTTGGTGATTTGACAATGTTAATGAAATAGATAGTTACATAGATTGATTATCCACATTTTTCAAGATAAACATATAATTATGCCTTTAAGTAAAAATTTAGGTTTTTATTTTTTTTACTACATTCAAAGACTAAATATTGGTTTGTAAACACATTTTTGCCAAATCGATTCATATTAAGGAGCACTTGCGAGGCAATATGGCCGCTCGAAACGACCCGCTTTGAGCAATCTATATAACTATATTTCTATCATTAACCCTGTCAATGACAACAGGCTCACAGGGTTGCCATATCTAAATGTTAGTTCCCACTTGTCAGCAGTTTGACAGGTCATTGGAATACCTAATAGAGTTTGTTTACGTAAGGGGAAATGCCTGGACACTATTACCAGTGTCGCATTATTTTTACTGGGTTTGCAATTAATATAAATAATAAATTTGATACATACCTTTAAAATTCTTTAAATTATGCACATATTTTATAAACTGTTATATTGAAAAACTCACATTAGGTTTTGCTTTTTCTTAAAGACTAGTAGTCTACTTAATTAAAGAACATAGGTACATTTAATAAAAAAAATTGTTCGAATCCCACCGTTGGCCAGGATTTTTTTATTTAATTTAATTATTTAAAATTAATTCTGATGCCTTGGTAGGATTCCCCACTCGACCATTCACTGTTGGGTTCTAATTAACAGTGCTGTTCCTAAAGTGGGAAACAGTAACACAGCCTACACAGAACACGAGGCTAATGACCGATGACACCAAATTAAAAATAAAATAAAATAAAAAATAATTTATTGTCAATTTTTGTGGTTTATAAAAAATATAGGTAATAATAGGTATTTATTTTAAAATAAAACTTTTGTTGCATAAGAAAGTACAGTACAGAGGTTTCATGGTTCAGATCATCACTGAAAAATTAAAAATTTTGAACAATTAACCTACAAGAGTAGTGCAGGGTTCTTTACCTTTTAGATTCATCTTCTTTTGGGGCCTCAGTAAATGCTGATGGCAATGCACCTGGAATTAATCTAGTTCTTCCTCCACCAGTCTTTGACATAAATATATATCCAGAAAAATGATTGGAACTACTTGAAATGTTTTCTGGAGTAAGTTTTAATATGTTTCACCAAATGCGTTTTTTCAGCAGGATTAGCTGGAAACCTACAAAAAACAAAAATTATTGATTTAACATCTTCAACATTATCATGATAAAATGACTTAAAAACAAAAAGCTTGTTTATATTGAAAAATTATGTTAATTTTTTTAAATTTTTCAATAGAGTCCAAAACAATATTCCTCATACATAATACAAGTTCTTTAAATTTAATTTGATAAATTTACCATTTATTTTAAATTTATGTTTAACAGTCTTTTACACAAAATGTAGGTACAATGTTTCTTTAAAAAAAAAATGGTAAATATGCTAATGGTTACTTACTTGTGAAATGCCCTTGAAGATGCTTTTTTTATTTCTATTTACAACTTACACAAATTCTCACCATTGTTAAAAATTTGTATCAGTAAAGTAATAAAATACAAAAAATCACTTATAAACTACAAAAATAAGCTAGAAATTAATGAAAATCAAAAATCAAATGACAGTTCTGACAATTTGGAACAATTTAACATGCCAAGCAAAACAAAACAGACCAATGGGAATGCTGGACACTATTTTTCCTCCCTGTACCAAAACAAAGTCCATTTGGACGATGGCTCTAGTAATATATGCTCGAAGTAATTAGTGCACAAAATAATTGATTATAATTATTCTATATATGAACCAGAACCAAAAAAAATAAAAAATGTATTAAAATGCTTTTATTTTTTTATGAAGAGCAGATATATTTTAAATAAAATTACTGGACTTTCAGATTTATGGACCTGGAGTTCGAATCCTACCAAAAATGCCAGTTTTTTAATAAAATATTCTAATATTGATTGATACCCTAATGTAACTTTTATTTAATTATTAAACTTTGAAGTACAAAACTTAATTACAGTTTGATGAGTAATAGAGAAATAGCGTGTCAATTCAATCTTAATTTTATGGCTAGTAAATTAATAGATACGCAATACCGTATGGATTGGCGTAAAGACTATCCTTAAATTAGTTTTAGAATTCTACAATGTGAAATTAGCAAACTTAAAATGTTTAACGAACAAAATTAATAAAATTATGTATCGTTTAAAATATTAAAATGTAATTTTTTTAATATCAAATTAAGTAATCAGGACAATCTGTATACTTTTTACTGATTGCTTTTTCTTTTCTTGTTGTACTTGGAAATATAATAAATATATTTCAGATATTGGTTGAGAGTGTCACAAATATGTACATGGTGAAAATTCAGTTGGCGTTTATAATTTTCTTCTTACCATATATAACAACTAAATGCAATGATACTTCTAAAGATATTTTTTTCATAAGCGAGTATGTTAAATGGAGAAAAATAAGTTATATGATTTTACTTGACGAATATATAAATTCTGGTGAGTATAGATACTTAAATCTCGGTAGGTATACCTATACACATACTGATATGGAAACATCCTGTATGTGAGCTGAAATCAACTGTAAGACCCATAAGCTTTTATTAACTAAATATAACAACATTGTTCATAAATAAGAGAGAGAAAAAACTATGTAGTAGAATAAATGAATTACTAGTAAACAATCAAAAATAAAAATCCTCAAAATTAGTACCACTTAGATATATTTGTGGGATCTTTAGTTATAATTTGATTTCCATCATAAATAAATAAATAATTCTATACTGTATATTATATCTGTAAAATGAACGACATGTCGTGTATATCAAAAAGCCCAAATCAGACTAATAATAATAATAACAAAGGATAATAATAAAATAGTATATTATGCAACGATCATGTAATGATGGTTATTAATACACGAGCATTAACCGGGATACGAAACGAGCCAAAGGCGAGTTTCGTATGGTTTATGCGAGTGTTTTAATAACCATTACATGAGAGTTGCATACGCTATTTTTTCTACACCCGATAAATAATCAAGACCTATAAATATTCTATTTATATTGGTATTGAACACAATAACAGTAATTACTCGTATTTCTATAAAAAATTCTACAAAATTGTAATTAATGGTATTACCTTGGGTACTGGTATTACCACAGATTTTTGGGGCAAAATATTTTGTACTGCATTTTCTCCTTTCTCCTATATGTGTGGAGGAGTGTTCTATATCGCTGATATCAGACATTTTAATATTATAATTATCGAAGTTTAGCTATCTACGAAAATTTAATACGTTTTGACAACTAAAACAATTACATAGGAATTTAGGACAAACGTCAAACATCATGCTTGATTGAAAAATTGTAGGTTTCTATTGATTAAAAATCTGTATCATAATGAAAAATCTGTATCATAATGGGTATCATTATGAAACGGATTATGGGCATATAAGTGCATTATTATAATACGGGTGTAGAAAAAATATTTTATTCCTAGCAACGAGGTAATGAGCTTCATCTTTTGTCTTTATAGAAATTAGGCATTCCAACGAACTGTCCAAATGGCTACCAGTGGAGACTGACAGTTTAGATATGGCAACCTTGTTGTCATGTTGTCATTAACAGGGTCAATGATTCATATGTAGTAATATAGATAGCTCAAAGCTGGTCGTTTGCGAGCGGCCATATTGCCTGGCAAATATTTATTAATTTGGGGCGAGATTACAGAACGTCTGCAACTTTGCAGATCTGCAAATATGGCGGCAACTTTGCAGATCTGCAAATATGGCGGACTTACAGATACAAGTATCCAAAAAATATCTGCAAATTCGCAATATTTATTACCCCTAAATCCAAATCCACCCTAAAAGAAGGTTAGAACATCCTACACCCATGAAGTCTTCTGTTTCTTTTGATTGAATATAGTTCATGGTGTCAGATTATCGTGTTTTTAAACATAGTAATGGATTTGGGTTTAGTGTTGTTGGGCGTAATAAATCACAATAAATATTGCAAATTTGCAGATCTTTTTTGGAATACGAAAACTTGATACATGCATGTCCGCCATATTTGCAGATCTGGAAAGTTGTCGCCATATTTGCAGATCAGCAAAGTTGCAGACGTTCTGTAATCTCACCATTAAATCGGTTTAGCAAAAATATGTTTTAAAACCAATTTTCAGCCTTTAGATATTTAAAAAATAATAACTGCTTACATTTTTACTTCAAGACATAAGCTTATGTTTATTTTGAAAAATATGGATGATCAATCTATGTAACTATCTATTTCATTGAACTTGTCAAATCACCAGGCCTACAGGGTTGCCATAATTTTGCCATATCATAACCTGTCAAAACCCACTGGTAGCCATTCAGTTTGGAATGCCTAATAGACGATTTAAAATCAGTTACAAATATAACAGTCAAGTGTGGTTAAGGTTCCTACGTCATTATAATGACGTTCTATTAATCTGATTTAAAAATGTTTGGTTTATATTGACACTAACTTGACAATGCGCATGACATTGTCAGATATCGATATATTTTTGTTTGTGTAATGTATTGTAGTTAGGATTTGGTTTTGAATTTATAAGGATACAAATAAATATTTGTTTTATGTATTGATAATGGATGAAGACAAAATTGGTGTTGTAGTGTCTGAAATTTTATCAAACCTTTTGGCATGTTTATCAAAAAATCTTGGCTATCTTAAAAATTATTTGGCTTTTCATTTACAAAAACCTTAAATGCGTCCATATCTACGGTTGCCAGACGTCGCGCTTTAGGCGTACTTGTCCCGCTTTTTAACTTGTTAGCATGCGTTATGCCAAAGTACGAAAATGCCCCGGATTTCACCTAAATGCTACGCTTTTTAAATTCAAAGTTATACATAAAGAAATTTTTGACCTTTTTTTGAGAAGCTCCTCAGATAAAAAAAGGAACTGATCCTTTATAAAAATATAAGCCGAGGACCTTTTTCTTAGATCTCCACAAAGAGAGGAGCTTATTTTATAAAAATACCTATTTTTTTAAAAATGATCCTCTGTCGTCACCGTTGTCCCCAAAGACATTACAACATATAGACAAAATGTTTCATTCATAAATCCCATACAATTGCGGAATGTTATTGTTTTAAAATTGTTAGTGAGTGGAAGAGAGAAACACAGATCTCTTAGAACCGGCTGGCAACGTTGTAAACAGTGTCCATAATATGCTCGCCAGTGGCGTAGAGTTTAAAACTTACCAGTATTGTCAGAGTAGTATGTTCAAAAAATACGTAAATAAGTAGGTATATTTTTTTAGTATTATAATTATGATGATTTTTTCATGTAGGTAAATTCAATTACAAGTAAATTCAAATAGAAGAGAATTCAAGTGACCTTCCGATTTTTAATATTTATTGGTTTATAGTTTATTGGCATTTACCACATATGTTAACCAAATTTATTTAAAATTTTAAATTAACATTAAGTAGGAGAGGTATCTAAATAAAACACTGTCCTAAAAATATATAATTTTTTATATAATAATTACAAAAAACATGGTGAATAGGTTATGGTTAAGCTAGAGTATGTAACGCGCAAAATAAAATTGAAAGCTTGCCAATCAGGTCCTACCTCTAATTTCATCGGCTTCCTAACGCTGACTTCTCTTCTTGGCGCGTCCACCCTATGCTGCAGGGGTCGTGGACTGTATATTAGGGCTGGCATTTGACGGGAATGTAGAATTGCCGGTTTTGTATCGAATAATCACAAGTTTAAAAACACACCTATATTCTACTACACTTGAGCGATACTGATTTTGCCGGGTCGGTCGAATTTTCGACTCGTTCCTCGCCACGCGGATATGGTCTTTTACCAATTAGGGCAAAACCGTCATGGCAAAGTATAATATTGGGAATAATATATATATATATATATATATGTGACATATTACGTTTTATACTGGATGATAATTTAAATTTAAATTTCTATTAAATAAGTGAAGACTTAACACATGGTATGGCAAGAATTATCGTAAAAAACTAAAAAATTTTAAAATACCTTAATTTTATTAACTAAAATTTCATTTAATTTTTTTATGCTAAGTTATTAGTGTTATTACTACTGCAATGTTTTTTTTGTAGCAGGTGGTATTCCAAAAACAGTTGAATCAGAACTAAAAACCCATACATTAGATATACATACATATAGGTAATAAATAATGTTTAGAGGTAAACAAAAAAATTTATATTTTGTATTTTTACCTGTTGGATAAGTCATAAGAAAATAGAAAGCCCTCACACCGTCTGGGGTTTGCATCTTTTCTGATATATTTAGCACCATTTGCACATACCAAAACATCTTCAGGAAAAAAGTGTTCTTAACACAACTCTGGGTTTTTACGAAGGGGCTAATTTTCAAGGATCCCTACTAGAAAAAACCAAAGTTTTCTTTTCTCAGGATCTTGCGGAAACCTAAATAGAATATTAAAAAATATGTATAGGTTCCTAATAGGTAAATCATTTTTAAAGTTTTCTACATTTTATGCTAAATTTTCTTTGCCACTATTCAATAATTATTTATTGGTATAAGAATAATTTACTAATTTATAAAAGGAATATCACTTTGAAAACTGTTTTAGACTACACAAGTTTTTGATACAATTTCTTGTACAATTTAAATTTTATAGTATCAAACCTGAAGTAAATTGTCTGAAAAATTAGATTGGATAATCATTTTTAAAACAATTTACTATGTGATCCTATACAATTTAAATTCTATAAGAAATTGTATTAAATCTTGTACAAAAAATTGTATAGTCAAAACAGTCTTAAGACGAGTGCCCTACTCCACTGGTTCAAATGAAAACAACATATCTTAACCTAAAAATACTTACCGATGACAGGATAAATTTCGATTTAAATGATCTACCTTATTGAACACTACACATGCATGTACCATAATTCTTTATGTTTCTCACAAAAGTTCACAAAAATAGTATTTTGTAAGTGAATTAATTAATAAGTCACACAGAAACTGTCAGAAACACGAAATAGCTGTTAGACCCGATTGGCAACGTTGCGGCTGGTAACGGTAACAACATTTCATTCATAAAAATAGGTACTAGTTGTAAATTCGTATTTACGGAATTCTTTGCAACTCTAATATTTTGTTTAGATTAATATTGATTTTTAATAAAAAATTTAGCTTATATTAAAACTTTAAAGAATAATTTGATTACAAACACATTTTTATTTATATAATATAAAATTATAGTTATAGGATACATCAAATTTTATTTTTCAAAAGTAATTTCTCCAAATAATTTTTACAGACTGATAAAACCGGCAAAGACGCAATAAAAAAGAATCTGGTGGGAATAATGATTTGCCACATAAAAATATAAACAATTTGGTCTCTTAGTTGTAATGTCTTTGGTTGTCCCACTTTTCCCTTTCGTAAATCTGGCAACCCTTTCTTTTAATTTTACAAATAACATAACCAAACAATAATTTAATAATTAAAAAGTAAAAGTTTTACATTTATCATTTCATTTGACATTTCATACCTGTATGAAGACTAGAGATAAGGAGGTGAATCGGCATACTCAAAATACCTTAGACTAGGTATTACCAGGCCCATGACACTCCCTGGGCGGGAAAAAGACGCGCAGCTTTTACTGCGCTGACGTTTTCGGGATATAATCTATCACTTGTCATAAATCCGGTTAAAAACTCGCTACCATGCGCAGGCAACCCATATTTCGTACACAAATATAAACTTTTGTTTACATTTTATCGAAGTAGTTTTCAGTAGTTTTTGTAATACATTCACAGCTTAAAAACGGAAAATTTGTTATTTTGATAGTGGATTTAGATAAAAAATACCCCAAATACACTTCAGTGTGTGTTTTATCCTTATTATTGCTCGTTTTATTTGAGGACATTGGAATAAATAGAGTACTAAAAGTAATCAAGCTAAAAAGGTGTGTTATAAAAAGAAAATACATTGCCTTCGACTGATTTATGTTTAATATGTTTTCGTGAAGTATTTCCAACATGCTAGTTACTTGAATGGTTGTAAATTGTACGTGTATAAGTGATAAAAACATCTAGTGCTTTGTGCTTCCTTTTTTTCTGTTGGTGTCCATTTCTAGCCAGCAATAGTAGCAAAAACATTAACATTGTCTACATTCAACCCATTTACATGTACATGATTTATCAGCTAAAAGCAGAATACAATATTTCTCTGCAAAATGTAAACAACGCTACAAGGAAAATTGCTCATGTATAAATTCAACAATTAAATCAAAATATATTATTTTTAAAGGACTTATATCAACTATTATGTTAATTATAAATATTATAAGTATTTGTAACAAAATAATAGTTGTGTATTAATAAACCTGTTGCTACTCCAAAAAATATATTATTTATTGATTATCAGGTATCAAAAATATGTGTACCTATAGAAATTTGTTGAAATGTTCTATTGCTCTTAATCTTTTTATTGGGTTCTTATTATAGTTGTAAATAAAAATCAACACTTTTTATCCGTCTATTTAACACTTACAAACGTATGCATATTTTAAGTTGTAAGGATCCATAGCCTCTTAATGTTTTACATTAGAAATAAAACCTGTGATGTCACATTAAATCGTTAATATGAGGTAAAGGATTTGGGAGTAGTCTTTCAGTCTAATTTTAAATTCAATAACCATTTTTTACACATAACTAAAAAAGCAATAAAAGCATTAGGTTTTTAAATCAGAAATACAAACAAATTTAGGATTACCACCGAAATCAGATTATATAATGCCTTAGTAAGACTCCATCTTGAGTATGTTTCACAAATATGGATGCCCTTGGAAGCCACACAAATTGATCATATTGAAAAAGTACAAAAAATATTACAGTACCTTTATGTCATAAAAAATACTTGTACCCTTATACCTAAGATCTCGTATAAAACTATGTTCAATAGTTTTAAGATTAAATCTCTTTTACAAAGAAGAAAGCAACAGGCTGTGATATATTTTGTACTCTATTTTAAGTACAAAGATTGTGAATTGATTGACTATATAAATGTTAATGCGGCAAAGATTAATCTAAGAAACCCAAGTAACAATAAATTATTTGATTTAGATCCAAGTAGTATATCTATTTTTAACAAGATGATGGCTGTTACCAATGAGTTTCTTAGCGAGATCCAAATAGATATCTTTAATGTTAGCCTAAGAAAGTTGAGGACTGTACTAAATTAAGTTCACTAGATATAAAGGTTATTGTTTTGTTTTTGGTCTTAAATTTCTTGTTACTTGTACATGTAACTACTATTAATTTTTTTTATAGTATCCAATAAATAAATTATACCTTATGGCTGCTTTCAAACAATTCTGTGTGTAGTCACTTAGTTTAAAGTCAATTTTAAATTAGTGGTTTTACAAGAATGTCAAATAGTAATATGTATTGTGTCTATGAATTTGCTGTGTGTAGTAAATGGCCAATATACATAACTTTGATATTTTTATCACAAGTGTAAAAACTGCGAAAACCATATACATATAGTTCCCATTTTAAAATAAATTCAAATTAATTCATAATAAAAAATAACGATTTTAGTCTGCCATACTTGAACTCATTCACAAAAACAAGTCACTGAGTATATATTTGTAAAAAAACTACACTAAATATGTCTCCGTTACAAATTTTTAAATTTAAAACTACATACTTTCCTATAGATTTTGCAGTACCTAAATAACGTATAGAATAAATTTTTACAATATACTAGAAAAGTTTTAGATTAGAGTTAAAAAATAAAGCAATACCTCTATTTTGTTACTCTAACCTTGTGTGTTATATATTTCCCTTGACAAACTAACGTTATATTTTGAACTAAAAGTAATTAAACTTTTCACCAAAAAGTAATATTTCACATATATAAAAAAATTTAAAACGGTTCTGCCCTTCTTACATTTGCGAAGACTGCCCTGATATCTAATCTATTTTCTTCTTCAAAGTAATTAAGTTGTTCAACCGTTGTCTATTAAGGTATCTCACATCTCCCTCATACACACAAATTTGAAAAGCAGCAGAACAAAAATTCAACTAACCATATATACCAAATCCGTGTAAAGAAAACTTTTCATATCCCGAAAACGTCAAGTGTCAACTAAAATTTCTACTTTTAAAGATCAAACGTGCCGCCTCAGAGTGCCAATACTGATTGGTATATATACTGGGGTATTACCTAGTCTAAGGAAAATACGGTCCCAAAAAACGCATGCTAATTGAGCTTTTATAATTAACCGCATGGGCGCTGGTACTGCTTACGGTCAGGGCCGCCGAGAGCCAGGCCGGGCCCCGGGACAATTCTCTACATCGGGGGTCCTAAAAAATCTTAACCAAAAACTTTTCGTTTTCTAAAATAAATTTTCTCCCTACTTGAATTACTTCTTCTTCTAAAAAAAAAAGGTCAGTCGAAAAAAAATTCCTCTAAGCTAAAACTTGTCCTCTAACTTTCAATTACATCACCTCCCCTTTCTCTTCTTATGTCGAAATCCCTATTGTCGGGTCCCCCTTATAGCGCTGCCGGGCCCCCATTTGAGCCCGGGCGCCGGGAATTAGTCCCGGCTACCCCCCCCCCTCTAGTCGGGCCTGCTTACGGTGTTCAAAATACATGGCTTCTTATGGGAATTATACATAATTTTGTCAAAATAATAAAAATAAACTTGTTTATAGCTAAATAAAGCACAGAACATACTGTTGTATTTATTTTTAAATAAGCCTTGCATGTTTTAATTGTTGAATTATTTAATTTTATCTATATAAAATACAAATTAGGTAGGTATGACCAAATTTAAATGAAAAGCCAAACATCTTGATCATCCACTAGATTATACTTATAAAATATGGCATTTAATGGTTGTAGGTACTGGTAAAAACTAAATTAGCTAATATTCTGCTAAAAATTAATGTTGATTCGGAAGAGGGTGAGCATGAGGTAGAAAAAAATTAATTATTTGACTGATAAGTTGAATAACCTCTACGATTTAAGTAAACATTAAGTAAACAAACAATGAAAGAAATGAAATGTTATTTGAAAATAAAAACTTATCAAGTTCGTTCTTAAAAACAATAATAGAGCATTTAGATTATTTTCCAGTAGAGAATTCCAAGTGGAGAATTTTTAATGACATAAAAATTTTTGCCTTGATTAAGTGATAAAAAATTTAATGTTATTTGAAAATAAAAATTTTTCAAGTTTGTTTTCAAAAACAATAATCGATGGAGCATTCACAACGTTTTCCCGTAGATAATTCCAAGTGGAAAATTTTAGATTCCATAAAATTTTTTGCTTCGATTTAGTGATAAATGATTCTTTTTTCAACGTCCATTTATGGCCGCGTAGTCGATTTTCAATGGCCATTATAAACAAACATTTTAAGTTTCAAAAATTATATTTTTAAATACAAAAATATTTTTCTACGATAGTGACACCTATCGCACTATTCAGTCTTATGAGAAGTGCTCCGTATTACACGCGTGTAGATAAATCTACTTTTCACCAGTGTGTGAACATGAATCTACTTTCCGCATTATCAGTCAAATATTTGAGACGTCTAATTTATATTTCGATTTGATGATTAAATTGTTAGCATTAATTTTTAAATATAGATGTTAGACATTTCTATTTAACAAATTATTAAAATAAATTAAAAGTAACTACATTATTTTTTCTTTTTCGTGGTTTGTATACATATTTCACTAAATAAGTTAAATAACATAACCGTGATAGCGAAGATCGTAACTTGGCATTTCGTGACTGGTTCCATTGCCGATGAATTATCTATTTTTATTTTAAAAAAATATGAAAATTGGAAAAATACTACTATTTTATGTTAATTTATTTAAAATACATGTTATTTATCATAATATAATCCCTACAATTATTCTTTTCGCTTTTTTTAGTACTATTTTAATTATTGTTCAGAAAAAAATTGTGGTTAAAGAAGTGGGTAATCATTAATAATAAAAAAGTTTTTGCTCACGGTTGTTCAACTCATTTATTAAAAAAAAATAAACTAATGAAAAAAATGATGTATTTTAATATTTTGTGTACCTACTATTTTTTTAAGATCGAGAATTATTATTTTCAGCTTGTAATTTGAAAATGATCCGTGATAATTTAAATATGTTCATCACTAAAAATATTTATTTTGCTGCCCATTCTTCGTTCGGATATTCTGAAGTAACTTTGAATAACACAAAAGTAAAAACAGCATTGGTGACTTTTTTAAATGAAAATTTTTCTTGTCAAGACTTTTTGAAACAGGTGAGGTCCATTTTTATTTTTTTTACTAGTTATGTAAGTATTTGAATTATTGTTAAACGTAAAAATAGTTTAAATCTTCACCATATAAAACTCAGTTTAACAGCAATTTATGTACGAATGGAAAATTATATAGATGCTAATGTCCGAAGGGGAAGGATACAGTTAAATTGTTTTAATTACCCCATGTCCTTTAGCATTGACAGATTGGTTGAAAGAAAAATAACTAAAAACAGCGGAATGTTGGAAAAATGATACATCGGGTATCAAATTTTATCAGTCGTATACGAGGTTTGTCAAAAATAAAGGTACTTATTTACTCTTCAGCAAAAATCATATTTTTTGACAATCCTCCGGCTTAAAAAATTGATATCTGATGATTGCAGAACTTTTTATCAAAAATAATTTTTTTCAAAAAACCAATAATAAAGTTTTTCATATTGTTCCAACTTAGTGAGACATATTGTTATATTAACTTAAAATACTTTTTCTAATAAATAAAAATCAATTTTGTAAAAAAATAAGAAATAAAGCGATATCGAGATAAACGCAATAAAAATCGAAAAAGTGGCAAAGTTTGAGCGATTATATCTTGGTCTGTTTTTATCCGAAAAGCTTTTTTAAAGGAAATTTATTTGTTTTTCTGTTTTTGTTCAGAAAAAGCAAAAAGCAAAAAATTTAAAAAAACTAAAAATAGATATTTTTTAATATTTTTGACATTAAAAAATAATAATTTTTTTAAATAATTTGATTCGATGGGAAATCGTATTCTCTACAAAAAAAATTCCTATTAACTATATCTAAATTTTGCTTCGTTTTCAAGAGACAATTAAAAAACTGTAAAGGTTGTATCTTCCCCCCTATCTACAATTTCCAACCTCTAATTTAATAGCACTCTGCGATTTTTTTTTATCTTTTTTCGCCTACTGTATGTGAAAATGAATCATATCAACCGAAAGTAACGTATATCGTCCCAAGGGCTGTTAAACTCATAACAGCCCGATTTTGTAGTTTTTTTTACTAGATATCTAGATACCTTTGACTGTCACTTGCGTACGTTGACGTTTCACAAAAATTTTGATTAAACGTCAGTGTAAGCCTATTAGTGGACATGAATAGTCATTCAAACAGTGACGAAGAATTTACAAATACTCTAAACTTGCAAGAGGAAGCCAACGATGTTTCTCTAAATTTACTACCTACTAAGTCAAAAGAATGGTACGAAATCTTCTGTTTTTTTTTTTGGTAGGCGAAAAACAATTGTATGTCACACATGTAGAAACTGCTTTAGCAACCCTTAGCTATCAGCTGCCCTTGCTTCGCTTCGCTCGCTCATGCAGCTAACAGCCGTGGGCTGCTAAAGCTCATTTTCTGATAAGTAATAACATTTCTGTTTTTATTTCGTCTATAATTATAAATAATTTGTTAATTTAAATAAAACTCTATTAAGTCAATTTTATTATGAGTATTAAAGCTTCAAAATTAAAAGACTAGGTGGTCGTGTGGTGAGCGTTCTTGCCTTCCACATTGAAGACTGGAGTTCGATTCTCGGATGGCGAAAAACTTCTTTCTTTTTTTTTTCATTTATTTTATTTTAAAAATGATTAAAAGTCATAAATTATTCTAAAATTAGTAATTTTGTCTTAATAACCTAAAATATTTTTATTAATTCATAAATTTTCGTTAGTGGGTCGTAGAAAAAATATACTGTGCAACTCGAGTGGATTGTCCACATCGCACTCAGACGATTGAGCACTCCGCCTACGGCGTCGTGCTTAAATTTCGTCTTCGTGCGATATGGCCATCATATCCACTCTTGTTGCACAAGTTACTATTTATAGTCTATTTTTATGTATGAGAGAGTATTAAAATAATAAAGCGTTCGTAATCCATAGATTACATTGCCGTATCTTAAGATTATTTTCAATAAGTACCTATTTGCCAATTTTGTTTTATTTTAATTCCAAGAATTTCTTACAGTAATCGAATTATAAGTAGATAAATACCTTCCCAACAAATTTCACCGAAAATGCGATAATAGGTTTTCCATTTAGTAAGGAGGTCCAAGTTGTGTATTCTTGACAGTTTACTAAATGTCGTTTAGGTGCAACTTGCAAGGTGCAGTGTGAATTCTAGTGTGATCATGGAAAATTTGGAAGGGCCGCGTAAACGACAAAAAATCGGTCCTTTAACAGTTAATGAAAAAATATTAATATTTAATTGTTTTAAATCATTTACAGACAAACATTTATGTAAAAGTGTTGATGACACAGTGGAATTAGTTAGTAGTACGCTTGGTCTTTTAGTAGACAGTTAAAATATTTTTTAAAGTTATTTCTCGAGTATACACTTATATTTTCACCTAATTAACCTGCTTATAACTTCTAAACAGCTGAAGGTAAAAAATTGCAATTTTTTCTAAAATGTTTTATTTTTCCACAAGGTATGTTAAGAACATTGTGTCAAACGGGTTATGTAGGTATAAGGGTTTAAACTTTGACTTTTAAACAACGTTACGTTCATAAATAATAATTTTAATATAAAAACTTCTTCTTACCTACAAATCTAAATCAGAATCGAAATCAGAAGATGAACTGTCGCAACCAATATTTACAATGAGTGGCTCGATCATTTCATCAGTAATATTGTCCAACTTCCACATTTTCTCTTCTTCTTTAATCGTATGATTTACTGCCTTTTCCCAGTTTTCAGGCTTCACATTATTTACAGCCTCCAAAAACAACTGTTTAACATCACTCATTTTAAAAGAATTATTTTTTCTTGAAACTTCTCCCTTTATCTGTGCCCATATCAGTTCAATCGGGTTTACTTCGCAATGATATGGTGGTGATCTAACCACTGTCATCCCACGATTTTTTGCAATTTCATCAATTTCATATTTTTTTAATTTCTCTTTATGAAGGGAACACAAATGATACAGTTCTTTTCTCACAGAACCGGGATGGAACTTAATATTCTTTGAATTTATCCAATTCTGTAAATCCTTTTTTAACCACTTGGTTGTGGGCATTTTTTCTATAAGTCTCGAGTGATAACTTGCATTATCCATTACTATTATACAGTTCTGAGGAAGAAGATCTATAATTTGTTCGAACCACTCTTTAAAGACATCAGCATTCATATCCTCATGGTAGTCACCGGTACGAGTAGATTCAAAAGTCAATAAACCACTTTTAACAAAAACGTTTGAACTACCGATGTGTACTATTATTAGTCTGCGCCCCTTTCCTGATGGTGGATTTAAACCAGTAGATAAATTTTTTAAAAAAGTCTGTCTTCGACTTGTAATAGTTTCATCTTGCCAACATTTATTTGGTTTATGTCCCTCGTTGATCCATGTTTCATCTAAATAAAATATATTTCTTCTTTGGTTTCTCATTTCTTTTATAGTACTTAGGTAATTTCTTCTCCATACTACAATATCGCTTCTTTCTATTAAAATAGACTTTCTGGAATGCTTTTTCCATAGAAAACCTATTTCTTTTAAAAGTTTCCATAGTGTGCTTCGACTCATTTCAGGGTAATCCTTATCATCTCGAACCGTGGCAAGAACTTTGTCTACTGTCGGAAATTCTTTTCTAAAGAAGAACGCATGCACTTTCCTTCGAAGCCTTTCTTTCAAAAGATTTTCTAATTGAAATTCTGGTTTTCCTGGAGCTTTACGTGCTGTTTGAAACTCGCCACATTTCTCTGCTTTAACAACTCTGTAAATCGTAGATTTCCCAACACCAAGCGTACTACTAACTAATTCCACTGTGTCATCAACACTTTTACATAAATGTTTGTCTGTAAATGATTTAAAACAATTAAATATTAATATTTTTTCATTAACTGTTAAAGGACCGATTTTTTGTCGTTTACGCGGCCCTTCCAAATTTTCCATGATCACACTAGAATTCACACTGCACCTTGCAAGTTGCACCTAAACGACATTTAGTAAACTGTCAAGAATACACAACTTGGACCTCCTTACTAAATGGAAAACCTATAATCGCATTTTCGGTGAAATTTGTTGGGAAGGTATTTATCTACTTATAATTCGATTACTGTAAGAAATTCTTGGAATTAAAATAAAACAAAATTGGCAAATAGGTACTTATTGAAAATAATCTTAAGATACGGCAATGTAATCTTTAATACACAGGCCTTTTGGCCTGTCCAAACCTTTTTCTATTGTTCTGGACAGCTTATGTTTATAAAGGACCAATAAAAGACCCAAAACTTGTAATAGCTTAGGTACATTTATTACAATTTTAGGAAATATTTAGATTATTCTGTAAAAATATTTAAAATGACCGTACTAAGTTTTGCATTAGAAATGCTGTTTTATTACTCTCTTATACATAAAAATAGACTATAGTTGAAAGCTTATTGTGTGGGTGTAAAAAGATTATTTTTATTCTAAATGTTTATTTAAATTTCACAAAAAAAGCTAATTTGAAAGTAAGTAAAAGGTAATTATTTGCGTCATCCCCTGAAATTTTGCTGCGCTCTCCAAGGGAGGGAGGCGCGTCCACCATTAGACAACCCTATATATGTATTGCCCATTTTTGATTAAATAATAATTTTCAGGCAAATAAAATCGCTCGTTATGGAGAACGGACGTCCTGGTTAATTTTAGCAAATTGTCATTTAGAAATCAACATTATGGATGTGTTGCGTCATGTGAATTTTGGACTTGATAGTGATGTTGTTGTAGCTTTTGATACTTCTGTAAACATCACCAGCAATCAGGTAATAAAAAATTATATGATTTAAATGAGTCATATTGGTTTGTAGGGCCACGCACAAGGTCAACAGTTTAGCGTGATTTATTTTCGAATTGGAATTGTACTATGAACTACGTGAGTGCGATTCAAAAATTTATAAAATAATTTTTCATGATTGCGTTCTCTTATGCAATATTTTAAATTAGGATATTTATAAGATTTGTTATTTCAATTATTTTTTAAAATAAAGAAGTAATGATTTTAATTGTAGTTACATGGTTTAAAAGGATTACAAATGGATAAAAAAATATGGTAAAATAGCTAGGCAAATGTATTTGTCATAAATAAACAAAAAAAATAATATTTTTTTTTTAATTTGCAATTTTCTCAGAATAAAAAAAGATTGCTTTTATCGGGAATTAAATCTCGATCGCAAAATGCCACGGAGAGTTGTGTCAAGTGAGTTATCTAATCATAATCAAATAAGTGTTTTGTAAAATTTCACAAAAAAAATACACATTTTAAGGCATCTGACAGTCTTTTAGCAGTGGCTCATTTCAACAGATATTTTTTACAACTTTGATTTGTCTGACGCCTCCTTCCATAATAACGCCGATCTGCCAAAAACATCCCATTTAGGTTCCATATATGTTTCTATGTTTCTGACATAAATGGTACGTCCCCACGATGTCTCTAAAGAAACTTTTCTGGAATGATTTCTCAAGAACGTTTCAGAAACATCGTATTTATGTATAGGTATTCTATTTTCGTTTTAAATATTATTTTGAAATACAATAAATTATTAAATTACTGCAATCCCCAGAAATCTACAATAATATCAAACTCCAATATTAAATTTGAACATTTTGAACAATATTTTTATTTCACAAGACAACTGCTACAGGTCGTCAAATTTATCTTATTAGTTCCTTCAAAAAAGAGTGCAAAGCAAATACGTCAGAGATGAATATATCCTTCCTTCTAGTTCAGCAGGAGAGTTCGGTTATTCCTCCGCGAGCTAAAAAATACACTAATTGACAGAAGCCCTCGTGATGGAGTCTATTTCTTAGCATTGAAAGTATAGCACTGAGCTACAGTACTCATGAAGATGTTGTTTCATTTATACAAATTGTATGGATGGAACGACATTTTAGATGACAAGGACTAGACCTCATATTTGATTTGCTCGCGGAGTAATAACCGAACACGCGTATAAGATCCAATGACAATATTGGCATTTGACAGACATTTCATTAATGTTGACAGTTGAAAATAAAATGGTGTTCGGCCAGAAGATGCATAGCTCCTCTCAAGGTACGAGTTGTGTAAGTTGTTTTCATGCACTGGAAAAAAGGAAGACGCCAAGTTAAAAATAGCTAAAGCCATTGTGGGTAATTATTTTAACTTAATATCAATTGTTTATATTGTCATTTAATTAAAACATTTTCAGATTCGGTAAATTGGTAAACAAAAAAGAAATAGAAATTAAAATAGATGACTGGTTGTGTAGGGCTCCGGAAAGAAATAGACGCAATGAATCAGAGCGTAAAAACTAACAATTTTTACTTTCCTATCTGTATACAGATATAAGGAAAGTATAGGAATCACGATTTTTTTCGACCTCGAGTTTTCGACGGATTTTTACGTTTTGAGGTCCCCTGAATCCGTTTTGACTATTTTCGCGATGATGTGTGTGTGTGTGTGTGTGTGTGTGTGTGTGTGTGTGTGTGTGTGTGTGTGTGTGTGTGTGTGTGTGTGTGTGTGTGTGTGTGTGTGTGTGTGTGTGTGTGTGTGTGTGTGTGTGTGTGTGTGTGTGTGTGTGTGTGTGTGTGTGTGTGTGTGTGTGTGTGTGTGTGTGTGTGTGTGTGTGTGTGTGTGTGTGTGTGTGTGTGTGTGTGTGTGTGTGTGTGTGTGATGCATGCGTGCGTGCTTCATTCCAACGTCCAATGAACTGATTAGATTTTAGGTAGAGTCGGAACATCTGGGGGGGTACTTTATTGGTGATCATTTTTATATTTTATGGAATATATCCGTTATTTACGTTTGGGGAAGAAAATTCTTCAAATTAAAGTTACTTATTATTATCTATAATTTTTGTAATATACAAAATTTTCCTAAAATTGTTCGTATTTGAGAAATTTGACACAATGTAAAAAAATTAATTTTTTATAAAAATTGTTCAAATAAAAGTTGTTTGTAATATAATTCTCTATAACTTTTATTTGACACATAATTTCTCTAAAATGGACCGTATTCGAGATATTTGAGAAAATGTGTAAATTTCGAATTTTGAAAAAAACTCAAAAACGGATATAGGAAAAAACATTAAATTTTAAACTTAAGTTTTATTTCGGCCTGAGGTGAAATGATTAGATTTTGGACGAAGGCGGAACATCTGGGGGGTACTTTATGGGAGGCCGTTTTTATATTTTATGGAATATATCTGTTATTTACGTTTGGAGAAGAACATTTTTTAAAAAAAGTTACATTTAATATTATTTTCTATAATTTTTGTTCTATACAAAATTTTCCTAAAATGGTCCGTATCCGGGAAATTTTACAAAATGTAAATAATTATGATTTTTAAGCAAATTGATGAACTAAAAAATGTTTGCCATATCGATCTCTATACTTTTTGTTTTTTTACATGATTTCTCTAAAATGGACCATAATGGAAAAATTGGGGGAAAACTATACAATTAAATTTTTTCAGAATTTTCGAGTTAGATGTATGTAGAAAATGTATATATAAGAAGTTAACCTCTAAATTTTTACAGAGGTGCTACAATGGGTTGTACAAAATAATCGAAAAAAGCCCGTAATAACTAGATAGGAAAGTCATGTGTTGGACACATCAGATTTTTATTTTTGTGGTAAAAAATATATATATATTTTTTTTCAAATAAATTTATGAAAAAAAGTAATAGATTTTATTATCCTAATAAAAAAACGTTTAGGTCATTTCTGGAACTTTCCAGCAATAGTATAAAAACTTACCTAAGACGTTTGAGCAACATCGCAGGATGTTCCACAAACGTCTCTGTGAAACGTCTCTAATACGTTACAAATGATGACATGGTCATTGCCAGAAACATCTCAGGTACGTCTGAGGGAAATTAAGAAACATGACAGAGACGTTTCCAATGTCCCAAGTACATGTTTCTGGAACGTTCGTGTAACAATACTATGCTATTAGGGTTTGTAGCGGTTTTAAACAGGCCCGACAAGAGGGGGGAGGGGCATGGGAGGCAAAATCCCCGGGGTCCAGGCACAGGGGGGCCAGCAGCTTTAGCAGCTGAGGCCTTTTTTTAAAAAGTACCTGATTTTGCTGAGATCTTTTTTTTTTTTAGAAAGGACTTGATTTTTATAAAAATGCCCCGCTATTTTATGCAAATCTGCTAAATCTAGTTATATAAGGGGCCCTTGCCAGTTTTTTTCCCTTCACGAAATTCCAGCCAGAGGTAAGATCGTACTACTTTGCGGCCGCTAGCCAATAGTTTTCTATTTCTGAAATTTTAAATCCTGTTCGTTTCCAATAATTTTCCTGTCGATGGTGTATTTTCCCTATGCCTTCTCATTTAAGATTCCCTAAAAACTGTGATGACATTGCGTTATTTTCGTAGGAAAGTTCTGGAAAACCCTGATTGTATGTATCATTCAAATTTGTTGATTTTATTGCATACTTTAACCAAAGAGTATAGTTAACACAAGAGATCGCACTGAAATGTCAATCGATCTAAAACTCTGTGACCTTCAAAATTTAAAATATTTTACGCTGGTAAATGTGTCTAATCTAATATAACCTAGCTTTCTGATCATTTCTCTTTTTGGTTCAAACATTTATTTATGATCTAATTTTGTTATAGATCTGCATTTTTTTAATACAAATTACATTATGAAAGTTTGTGCAGTGAAAAACTGCAAAAATACTAATCCAACGCTCCGATTGGTGATGCCAGACTTGTCAAAAATACTCCAGACCAATAGGGAGGAGGCATCGACGTCAACATTATTAAAAAAAAATTGTAATAACCACACTAATTTTGTCTTCAAGTGGCTTAAAATCTGAATATTTTTTACTTTTCGATGTCATTTTTCTCCATGTGACAGCAACCAACGTGCTGATTGGTGACCCCAGACTTGTTAAAAATACCCCATATGCCGAGGTCATTGAGATTTGAGCCAGAATTTAACATGGGAAGTATAGGGAGTGACAGGCCTGTGGTTTAACACTTTTTGTTTGTAGTTTTTATGTCATAATTTCTTTCTTGTGTAACTATTCTGTTTATCTTGACCTGCTCTATAAATTTATATAATTATAAACATGTAGTTAAATAAAGAATTCGATTATATATTCTCGTATCTCTCTACCCCTATTCCACAACTCCCTACTTCAAATTTTAAATATCTACAGAATTGGAGATAGGTATACCTTAATTGGTAGTGTTTTATTTCTCTATTTAACAATGTTACTTTTTAATTTGATAACATTTCTGGTATTTTTTAATCAAATACCTATTTTCTCAGTATTTGTAAATTTAATTTTAAAAGTAAAATCATCAGATGTGATGGTGGATTAATAAGTTTGCATTTCAACATTTTGAAGATGTACTTAGGTATATTTAAATTCGATAACGTATAGGCAGTGTAACCAAAGTATATTAACCGTTGAGTAGCGACATAACGCGTCGGTGCCTTTGATCTTGGCTGGTGCAAATTTTCTTTCTCTCTCTTTTGACGTTATTGACGGAACGACACACTAAAACACTGCTCGAATTATGAACTGGTCTAGAATGTGATGTTTACACTGCTCGACGTAATTTGAAGTAAAACTCTTTTGTAATAAGTAAATATAATAAAGGTTTGGTCATTAGGCAGTTTTATATTTATGAGTATTTAACTTATGTAATAAATATAAAAATATATATCACTATTGATAAATTTCAATTTTTTTATCTACGTCCGGATGAACTAGAGACTTGAAAGTTGGTAGGTGCACAGCGTTTTGATTTTTGATAACAATAGAAATTATTACTTATGGACCTTCTTATTTATTAATCGAGTTGTCTCAAACTTTAAATTTCGCGTTGTTTAAACATGTCGTTGAATACAATTTTTAACTAAAACGAATTCCTATATCAGCGCCGGACTAAAGTGAAAGAGGTTGTTTACATCTTTAGAAGACGTCTCGCTTCTCTATTTCGCGTCGGCGCACTAGAATTCGGTTCCCCAGCTGTCGCTACTCAACGGTTAATATACTTTGGTATAACGTCGCAATGTGATATCATGTTGCAAGGTTATTCAAGATGAGAGGTTATATAACTTTACACCTTTCGCTACACTCCTCCAATCAGGGTTACCAGATTTTTGAAAGAGCTGACGGACAGACAGACAGGGAAATTTAGGGGAAATAGGGGGAAGTAAAAACAACTCTGTCTATTTTGATTTTTTAAATCAAAATTACTTATTTTGTAAAAAATCCGTACCTATTTTTTGGTAAAGATAGACTGAGGTGTTTCAAATAATAAGGTGAAAATGTTTCTGACTTTGGATTTCGATTTGCCATTTCTCGATTTTCTAACTTTACATTTTCACCTTATTATTTGTAAAATCACCTCAGTGTATATTTACCAAAATTAGGTAAGGATTTCTTGCAAAATAAGTAATTTTGATTAAAAGAGTAAAAATAAACTGAGTTGTTTTTACTTCCCACTATTTCCCCTAAAATCCCCTGTCTGTCCGTCATCTCTTTCAAAAACCTGGTAACCCTGCCCCCAATACTCTCCCTTCTAAAACTGAAGTTTATAGGTAATAAAGATAGAACAATTTTGTCTACCAATAACCAATTATTTTAATATTATATTATATTATTTGCAAAAAATTTATTAATCAAATTAAAAAAATACCGCTGAATAAGTAGACTAGTTTAAATTATCGACCCCTTTTGGCCCTATTGCTGTTATATTTTCGTAGAGTGTGCTCAAAAAAGAAGAGTTGTAAATTTTGTACAGCGATTAATGAGTTTTTAAAAATAAAAATTATTGACCTCTCTCACTGAGATAGATAATAATTTATTTATTGCATCATAAATGTATACACTGTAGTTAGGTACATTGTAAAAGTCAATGCACAGTCAAGTAAAATAAAAAATAAACCCAAGTTTACGAGTTCAGTTATAGGCAACCAGTTTTACATTTATAGTAGCAAAAGTAAAAAAGAATAACGAACATAGTACACAGGGTGGGACCGGATGTACAATGTTGATTATATGAAAAAAAAATTTATATTTTGATTAGTAATTAAATGGTACATAAAAATTCGAGATTTTCCAGCTCACTTTCGTTCAATTTTTGAAGCTAGGTAGTGTTGTTATTCGATATTTTTGTAATGCAACGTTTGTTTAATTTAAAAATATTTTATTTATTTAAAACAGTGTATTTTTATAATTTATTTACACTACCTGCTAATTAATTTATTTAATACTTAGCATTATTTATATTTCTAATTTATTTAACACATTTACTTATAGTAAATTAAATCACGTTTACTCTATCGATGTTCCCACTGCCGTGACTCGACTTCGACTGACTGTTCATAACTGCAAACGCATATTTTTAAAATTGACAAAAGCGTTCCCGAAAGATCTACCAAATTCTTCGAATGTCCTTTTGGTATTATAGCGCTGCTTACCATTTACTTGAATTTCCTCCTATAAAGGTTCTAGTACATTCCCGAATGAATGGTTTATACCGGCTATCTGTAAACATAGGCGTCCCTAGAGTTGGGTAAAGGAGTTTAACCCCTTCATCAAATATTCCTGGTTTTAAGGACAAGGCCCAAAAAAGGCTGAGGGACCCAAAGGATTAGAGCACATAAGTAGATTGGTCGGAAATGGCTCACGTTACACTGCCCTCTCTTTAAGAGATAGTTCCTCATGGAACTCTTATGAAACTAAAACTAAATAGTTGTAGCTACAACTGGATCTTCTTTTACAATTTTCAGTTACATAGAAGTAACAACACTGGGAGAGTAGCTGCAGACCAATACTTGAACTCCGGTATCTTAAAAGATTACATCCACCATGTTTCTTATGATCCTCTAATCTAGCAGGTTGCACTCAATCTGTGGTATGGCTAGTTTCTGTACATTGGATTCCAGTACTTCGTGCTTCATCAAACTAAGCAATGCTTTCCATAAATCATGATAAGTGGATGGATCGCGGAAGGAGTTCTTTGTTTCCAGATAAAAAAGGTTACAATATCCATCTTCAGTTTCAAGGCTTTTCCAGGAGCCGATAACATACCTTAAAGTCCTATCCATTAACCAAACTTCTTTCAGAACACAGATGCCAGACCTCGAGCATCGTTGATGCTGGCGGAAGTGCTATGGACCAGCAGATAGTCCTTTGAGATCCTGAACAGATCTTGTTTTTGCTTGGTTGTAACATTATATTTTGCCTTTCCAGTACCTTCATATGCACCTATTAATTTTTCAAAGACAAGATCCCGTGTTTCTTGACGTTGGTTTATTTCTTCGTTTTGGTCATAGCCAGCAGGTTTTTATGCACTGTCTTAGCTTTCCGTTTGGAATCTTCATTTTCTGATAAGGTCCATTTCTCTTAGCACGTTTCTTACACCAGTCCCTTACGTCATCGAAACTGTTCATACAATAAAATCTTTCCCAAACTCTCTCAACACCCCGATGATCTCCTAATGGATTGTCGTGTAACTGACGAAGTACTTCGGCTTCTTTAGTCTTTAGAATGACCAACTATCTTCTGCTTGCGGAATCATCATCATTATCTAGTACTAGCTATAATAAGCCCAATATAATCTAACTACCGGAGAGAGTTTCGATACTTCTTGATTAGTAGGTCGACGAGTTTCTTCTTTCCATTGTCGCATCTGCTTTAAAACGGGAACGTTTTTCTGTTCTTCCCTAAGTTTGACAGATACCCACTCATAGATCCTTGACCAACATATTCATTGCTCTTCAGTTCCTGCGTTACTCTTATGGTTTTACATCTATCAGGCACAATAGGTCCTTCCTGTACAGCCACCGACACGGTTTTTCGATTCGTAGTGTCCTTAGGGCATTAGCGCGAACTGCGTACATCTCCCAGTTCACCACAATTCCAGCACCTGATGGTGTTCGTCTTCATCTTCCTGTCAGTAATGCTCTTCATCATGTTAACTAATTGGTTGAGTTTATCTTCCTCTTCTTCCTTTTATAGTCGTCACTTTACTGTACCTACTAGAAGCTTGCCTAGCTGCCTTATACTCTAGAGCAGCGGACAAGCACCAATGTTTTATGACGGACTAGACGGAGTGTTTTCTGCATTTCATGGTCACGGAGTCCATCAATAATTGTTTAAATAGCTAGACATTTTATCATATTTTCCAGAGCTGATGGTTAGGCAAATCGCACCACTCTAGCAATATCTACTTCATATTCTTGAAGGGTCTCGTCTCATTTTTGTTTGCAACTCTTTAAGAGTGATTGGTATAAATGCTCAAAGTGTTTGTGGCCTTATCGCATGTTTAGTCTATTTTTAAGTTGTTCAAAATCATCTGTCTTTTCAACGGGTAAATTCTGAAGGAAATTGCAAGCGACTCGTCAAAGGACGATGATCAAATTTACTGCTTTTCTCTTTCAAACCATTCGTTCGCTCTGCCATGTGTTTCAAACAGTTTAAGTTAATTGGTCCATAGCTGTCGAAAGTTGGGGCTTTAACACGAGCAGAGTTTACAGTTCTTTCTAATTTCAACTTTTACTCCACCTAATGACACTTTATTTCACTTTCCTTGGACTGTTCTGTATGGTCCATTTTTTCTATTTTCTTTTCTTTTTTTTTTATTTTTTCCTCAACGGAAGACACTATTTTCTCCTCGATTGAAGATATATTATTTTTAATAGAAAACATTTCAGAAGACACCTTTTCTTCTAAGGAAGCAACTTTACTATCTAAGGAAGAAATACCTTACTTTCAAAGGAAAAAACTTTATTATCTAATTAAGAAATATTAGAAGAAACTTAATTTTCTAAGGAGGAAATGTCTAAAGAAACGTTAGTCTCCAAGGAGAAAATAGGTATCGGAAGAAACTTTAGTTTCTAAGGAGAAAATATAATTTTTTATAGAGGAAACATCATTTTAGTTTCCATCAGTGGCGGCTTGTGAGGGAGGGCCCTGGGGCGCACCTTTGAATAAAGTTGAAAGTAACTACTTGCTGATTAGGTTATAGTTTACAGCTCGCTAATCTGCCAGGTAAACCTATGTATGTAACTTCATTCAGAGGTAAAAAAATGGGACTTTTCTCGAAAAAGTATAATTGAAAATACTGATTTAGATACAATTAATGCCAAAATATTAAAATTGGCTTATCCCTTTGAGTGCACATTTTTTTGTCACGAAACATATTACGTAAAGTTACGATAATATTATCAACAATACTAAAATTATTATTAAAAAAAATTCCAGCAATGTACGTATTATTATATAATATTTATATAATATTTACGTGACTAAAATCAAGTATAACTACTTCAGATATCCGTAGTAATTTTCTTATTTTTTTACAAATAAGGAAAATTATCTGCACACAAAATACAGCTAAACAAATTTAATTAAAGCATCCATTTGAGACGAGCATAGGCGTTTTGTTTTTTTTTTAACAGAAGAGCATAAAAATTTTCAATTATTAAACAGTACCTATCTAATGTAGAACTCGTACTCGCCAGGTATGATGAAGTTGGGCAGATTTTGAAAATCGTATGGCTGCGCTTATTGCATTTTATTACCAACTCAGGCACTGACCCTAATAGTAACGTTACACGAACGTTCCAGAAACATGCAATTGGGACATTGGAAACGTATCTGTCATGTTTCTCATTCTCCCTTAAACGAACCTGGGATGTTTTTGGTAATGACTATGTCATCATTTGTAACGTATTAGAGACGTTTTGCAGAGACGTTTGTGGAACATCCTGTAATGTTGCTCAGACGTCTTAGGTAAGTTTTTTAATACTATTACTGGAACATTCCAGAAATAACGGTTTTTTTTGGATACTTACTGTTTTCATAAATTTATTTGAATAAAAATATTTTATGAAACAGAAATAAAAAATGTTATTATTACGCTCTGATTCATTGCGTCTGTTTCTTTCTGAAGCTCTCCAAACTAGTCACATATTTTCATTTTCATTTCTTTTTTGTTTACCAATTTTCTGAGCCGAATCTGAAAATAATGTTTCAATTAAATGACAATACAAATTAGTTATTTTTAACTTAGCGGACTTCCTTTTTCTTTTTTCCAGTGAATGAAAACAACTTACACAACTCTTTCTTTAATAGGAAAGCTATGCATCTTCTGATACATTCATACACATTATTGTTTTATAAAATGCAATACCTAAAATAGTTATTTTTAAAGTTTTAACAAATAAATAAATAATGACTAGAATGTATAAAAGCCACATTTTGTTGAAGGAAAATTAAAATTACTTTCTTCGTTTTGGCTTGAATATCTTAATTGTATAAGGATTGTTTCTGCATTTTCCAAGCTCGATCAAACTTCGAATAGAGAACTTCTATATTTTAGTGTTCTTGTTAATTTTATCAACTTCGACCATTACTAATTGTAGGTTTCTACAATATACGTGTGTCGTCCATGTTTTTTATTTACTAACCTTTGAAACGACGTGGAACTTCTCCAAATGTATGTTCTAGGGCAAACAAACATTGAATAGGGGTCCGTATAAGATTAAGAGTGTCGGTATAAAAAAAAATGTAGCAATAAAAAGTACTCATTTTATATAGTAAGTCTCTAAAATTGCGGAAAATCCACAAAATGTTGAGAAAAATTAATCAATTGCAATTTTATAGGTTATTTTGATTTTATCATACTATACGGAGGTTCGGCCGACGTTTCGAAATTCGCGCGAATTTATTTCTAAATAATTCTCGCATGTTTTAGTTGCTAAATTATTTAATTTTATCGATATAAAATGCAAATTAGGTAGGTACGACCAAATTCGAAATTATTTGTTAAATGGTAAAATTTGGTAAGTACAATTATGTATCTAATTTTTTTTTTTTTTCAATTAAACCTAAATATAGTTTTAAGAGCAAAATAAAACACAGTTAACATATTTTTTATTGTTATAATACAAGCACAAAAGGAGATTTGGGAACGATATATATGCTGGCACTGTTTGTTTAGGATCCTAAATAATTACAAAATTAATACGGATGTTAATCATGTTTGAATTAAAGAGCTAAATTTAAATTTTGAAAATATTTAAAGCGGTAGAAAGGAAAGTTTTTTTAGAAAATTTCTCCTTTTTAAGGAACTGGTTGGCAACGAACAGTATTTGAAATAACAGCATTATCGGAAAAGTAGCAAAAGACGAGTGGACATTTTAAGAGAACTCAGACTGCGATTTCATTTGGCCCGTACGCAAAATTTTCTTTGTAAAATATTTTATTTTTATTTGCTAATTGCTTTTTCTAAGAATTTATTGTTGTGTCGATACGACTATGTATAATTATTATTACAAAATATTCAAAATAAGACTGATAATATTTTTAATTATTAACAACATATGATTAGCCTAAATTTCCATTCCAATGTTATTAGAGGTCGTCCGTCTATGTCACCGACGATTTTATTAATTCTTGCGTAATTATTTTATGATTAAAACATGAATGCACACTGTGTCTAATGACATACATGTATTGATGGCGTATGTTTTGTTTACGTACTTAGCTCCTGGGTCACTATCTATTTCATTAATAAATTTTTAACTTCATAAATAATCATAATCAGATCAATGCCAGACATGCAAATACAAAAAAAAAACAATTCTATATGCCATGACCAATTTTTGAAGACATGATATAGTATAATGTTTTTATGTTTGGGACTACATACATAAATTTCATTTGATTGTTGCTAAACTATTTATTTCATTCATCAATGACATTGCAGTTTCTGACTTCGTTTATTCCAGGGTATTCGGTAATATACAATACAGGAGGGCAATAATGAGACTAAACGAGATGCAAAAACTTGGCTACGTGAGCAATGAAAACAATTCCAACAGCTGTCATGTAAAAACTATGTGATACAGGAGGATGGCATATTAGTTACTCGTCTGGTATCTGTATCTGTAACGTGTGGAGAGTGAGTTACCCCCACGGCACTTATGCCTCATTAGGCCCATTGTGCATCCTCATAAAATGATAGACACCTCCTAGTTCGTGAGCCAGCCTGTGGGGTCTCATCTGCAGATAAATATTTGGAGATGTATATTTTTTGATTAATTACCAGACTGGGAGCTTATTGTTTGAAAAATCCTATCAAATAAATGTTAAAATAAAAACTGATACGTATAAAATGTATAATAATTGTAAATTCAGTGACAAGTAAAAGTTATAACTGACAGTGTGCATATAAATAAAAAATGTTATTGCTTGGAAACCGAGGTTTAATCCTTTAGTATAGCTGCCACGTAAAGTAAGGATATCTAAAAATGTGATAGTGTATGTATGACGGATGTGTTGCGGATAGTTAAGAACGAAAGTATGTAGTGCGTTTGCGTAACTACACAGCCCACAGATTTAATGTAGTTGACAACGTCGCCAAGAGGTGTTTCTCTTATATCGGCTGGTGTTAGTCGATACTCGCCGAACACAAATCTTCTAATAAATGAGAGCGTTGAGCAATCGTAAAGGATATGCTCGATGTTCTCATCTTCTTGTTGCAGAGTGCGGATTCTGACAGCCCCATGATATGGAAATGCTTCCGTACTTGGCAATGACCAGTCAGAATGCCTGTGACTAGGCGCAGATTCTGTCTAGTCATAGTCAAGTGTGTTGACAGCAGAAGTTTGATGCTATCTTCGAGGTTGGCAGTTTTCGTGTCATCCTCTTTGATAAGCGCACCAATGCATCGGTATGGATCTTTTGAGAGAGCTTTTTGAAGCCTCGCTGCCTGCTAGAAATCTTCGATTACTTTGCAGTAGGATCTCCATGCATCTCTTTGTTTTTGTCTAACGATTATTTTGTATTCCCTGAGGGGAGATTTGTACTCGCATGCTAGAAAACACACTGGGAAATCATGACACCCTCAGCATATGGTATTGTTAAAAAACTGAAAGATACTTTTTCAACAATCCAACTCAAGATCTTAATATCAAACATCACGTAGACAATAAATAAAATAAATCAGTACCTTAGGGCAGGAACAAAATAGAAATGCTTTCAGGAATGCACTGGACTAGAAATATATTCTAGAAATACGGACAACGAAACGATTCTATGCAGTTGTTTACAATAACCTTGATCTCCTAACCTAATGCTTGATGACCAAATTTCAATGTCTACGCCCTAATGCATCAGTAAAGAGGTATCTCACTTTAAGAATGATTGCTGAGGAAAATGGTAAGAAAAATGAAACCTCAAAAAAGATGATGTTATCGTTATGGATATGAAATAATGGACACTTGAGTAAAATCTTCAATATGTATCCAGACCAAGATGAAAATATGCAAGAGAAAAAAAGCATCTATAAACGACCTGTGACAAAATAATGTCCCATTGAATTTTTGGAAATTGACATTTCTTACTCATGTTGTGATTGTCGAACCAAAATTTAATTTTATGAAAAAAGGATAGAACATGCGCTTTTCTACAATTTTCCATGTTTTGCCATTTAGCTCGTTTTAAGCCCAGCTAGAACATAAACATCCCATCTACGTTTTTTTTTTCTCTCCTGGGCTCGTCTGACTATGTGTCTCCGAATAACACTGAAGCCTATTGGCTTATTGTGTTTTACCCCATGTTAGTTCATAGCACCCACTCTATCACCTTTGTACCTTGTACAAGTTTGTACAGATCCTTGGGTGAGTGGGTTCTATACGTTGTTGGATCAACCTGGGGTTGTACAAAAAGAGCCTGTCTTTTGCGATCTAGAGCTTCGCATTCGCACAGTATGTGTTTGGCCGTTTCTGGTTTCTTGTGACATAGTCGGCACATGAGTTCCCCATTGTACATGCCAATTTTGTTCAAGTGTCCCTTTACTGGGGCGTGCCCAGTCATGAACCCTGTTATCACTTTCAACTGGTTCCTATTCATTAAGAGTAGTTCTCCAGTTCTTTTGGGACATGGTCTGCCTATGAAGGCTTTTCCATGTGCCTGTTTTGGGGTGCTTCCCCAATAGTTGATATGTTGTTCCCGAATCCAGTCATCCAGACTGTACTTTTTGGTACTCCTGGGTTTGTGTCTGGTTCCGGTGTTTCTTCTGACCCTCTTTTTGCAAGTTCGTCAGCCTTTTCGTTGCCTTCGATCCCTTTGTGACCTGGCACCCAAAATAGTTTTACTCTATTTCGGTCTGCCAGTGTTCTTAGTTCTTCGATGCATTTCCATACCAGCCTCGACGTAACTTTCTGACTCGATATGGCCTTAAATGCCGCTTGGCTGTCTGACATTATTTGAATATGCTGATTTTCGACAGCTCTTTCATTGTTCGTTTTTTCTACATTGCAAAATTGCGTATACCTCGGCCTGAAATACCGAGGAATGTATTCCTATAGCATAGCTATGGTTTGTATCAGGGTTTTTGGAGAATACTCCTGCCCCAGTGCCTTCCTCAGTCTTAGACCCTTCTGTATACCAGGTTTGTTCCTGTCGTTGGGCATTGGGCTCCCTTATGGTGATCTCCGCTCTTTCCTGTATTAAAACCTCAAAGGGAGTATTAAAAGAGTACCTCTTGGTTATGTGATCTGATCTCATGTCTAGCACGTCTCCTGTCACTAACCTTGAGATACTCATGTGACCTGGCCTAATGTCAAGATTTCCCAGTGTATTCCCTAATCTGTAAGCGCCTAATCTTGCTTCCCCTTGTATCACATAGTGAAGAGGTGGGAGTCCTATTAGTGCTTCCATTGCAGCAGTGGGGCTTGTTTTCATTGCCCCCGTTATTCCGAGGCAGGCAAGTCTTTGTACCTTGCTAAGCCTCGTTATTGCTTTCCTTTGCTGTGTCTTTGGCCACCACACCAAAGCTGCGTATGTTATTATGGGTCTCACCACCATGTTATAAATCCAATATACCATGTCTGGTTTCAGCCCCCATTTTTTTCCAAAGGATCGCCTTGCCATCATTAATGAGGTTTCCGCTCTCCTTGTGGTTCTTTCTAGATGCTGGTTCCAGGTAAGTCTCGAGTCAATCATAACCCTGAGATATTTTACCTCCCCCTTAAGCTGGATGGTTGCACCTCTTAGGTTTAGAGGTCCTAGTCCCTCCAATTTCCTCCTGCGGGTGAATGCAGTTATGTCAGATTTGTTTTGGCTAATGGTCCTTCCGCCTCTGTCCATTTTGTTACTATATTTAGAGCCTCTTGCATTCGATCTCTTACTATAGTGTTGTATTTTCCCTGTGCCATGATCACTAGATCTACGGCATATCCCAGGGTTCTATGTCCCTTATCTTTGAGAGCCCTAAGCAGCCCGTCCACTACAAGATTCCACAGGAGTGGAGACAGCACTCCACCCTGTGGACATCCTCTCGCTACCCGTGCCGCTATTGTCTCTCCCATAAGGGTTGTGTGTATAGTTCTCTCCCTTAACATAGAATCGATCCAGGACACGCATGTGTCCTCGATTCCTCTGTGTTTGAGAGATATAATGATCGATTTAACGGAGGTATTGTCAAATGCACCCTCGATATCCAAGAATGCTCCCAGCATTACCTACTTGTTTTCCAGTGTGTTCTCCACCCTTTTTATTAGTTGATGGAGAACTGTTTCAGTTGATTTCCCTGCACTATAAGCGTATTCTAGCAGTTTTTCCAAAGTCTTAAGTACGAAGGACATAAGACTTATTGGTCTTAGGGACTTTGCCGTTTCCTGTCCCATTTTCCCAGGTTTTGGTATAAAAGTTACCCTAATATTTCTCCAAGCTTTTGGTATGTGTCCAAAGGCCAGGCTACTTCTGAGTATGTTACAGAGTCTGCTGTATAAAATATCAGGACCTCTTTGTAACATTATTGGATAAATCCCGTCCATGCCCGGTGATTTATCATAGTTCACCACTTGTTTGGCCATCTACGTTAATAAGCTGTAATTCCAGGATCTTTAAGCTGGCATGCAATGTACTTTCAATGTAACCCTAACATGCATCCAACCACTGAATGTCCGCAACTGCAAGACTTTTATAGCACATCTCATAGAGGTTACAAAGTGAAGTTCGGAGAACATCACACTAGCAGTTTTACAATACTCTCCCCCGAAAGTTGTTTTGAAACGTTTTGTAGATGTTATAATGTGAATTTGTTCTACAACATTATACAGTGTGTCATCAACAATATGGTCATCTTTAGATGGATCAAAGGTCACGCCACATCGAAAAGTAACCAACCGTTTTGCCGATTTACTAGACAAGAAGGCAGTCAACCAAATACTTTTTGGATCTGCCCTTTCTATTCGACTGACAACATCGGTAGTGAAAAACCTAATTAAAGAATATTCTCTTGTGAAATTCAAGGAAAGTTAGGATGAAACAAGAAACTGCAGAGTTGCTAAGGAGCCTTTAAGTTATCCTAACAACACCCCACATAGCACACGACTTCTGAAAGACGTCTTTTTTGTGTCTTGGTTTGGTCTTAATGTTCTAGGACGTTATTAAGACGTCTAACAAAAGCCATAATTCAGACGTATTATTGTGAGAGCTCAAAGGCGTGTTTAAGACGCCTTAAAGACGTCTTGCCAAATCTATATATTAATATGAAAGCTCAAAGACGTCTTTAAGATGTATTGCAAACGTCTTTTAATCGGACGGAGACTTGCACGGTTTATTTAATTCAAATTTAACAAGAAGAATCAAATGAAGTGAAGTTTGACGTTTGACTTAACACTACATTCAAGCCCAAGCCAAAAATGTCTATGGACCAAGTTTATTGTGGATTTTTGATTATTTTATTGCGTACGCGATTATAGCCGCCAAAAGTGTCTTTGGGCTATTATGTGCATTTGTGTTTGTGTTTAGTCTCTTTTTACTTAAATAATATGGGACTTAAACCAGAGAAGGAGGAATAGTGGAGTGTCTGTTACCGATTTAGCATGGTCCTGAAATACTTTCTACAGGTAATAAATTAATATTTGTTTATATATTAATATTCTGTTTCTTCTAAGAATAATTAAATGAATTGAAAAGTAAACATCTTAATATAAGATTTAATTCAGATATTCATGGAAATTTCGAGAACTATTAATATCAAAAGCCCGCTCTATTAGATAGCCATTTTAAGTGAAGTAAAAGTAAAATTGTCAAAGTAGGCGATTAAGTATCTTGCCTTAAATGATCTGTTATAAAAATTATTTGATTTAAAATTCTAAGAAATTCATTTTATGTTTTGTTTTAGAGATAATTGTTCTTTCGGTTTTTACTAACTTTTACTAACAAAGTATAACTTCCTGTAACTAGAATGCTCTTACCTAAATTTCTTTTTAGGAGCGACTATACGAAGGCAACTGCAAATCAAAAAGATAGAGAAAAATCGATCCAGTTATGGCTAAAGAGGAGTGATCGAATGCGCTACAAAGAAAATAACTCTTAATGACCTGTAATTAATAGATATTATATCACTAAATATTTTAAATTCTATTTTTTGCATTCTTTATAACTTACAAGGTTATTCTACTAATTTTAATAACTAAATTTTTCGACGTCCTCCATGCACGATGATACCCATTTTTTAATTATTTTATATTATTATGTACAGGTTATAGAATTAGCAGAATAAAAATAATGAACGTGTTATGTATGGCTTATTTAAATCTAACCGGACCATTATAAGCCATTAATGAGACATCTTAAAGTCGTCTTATGTATGGCTTCACAAGACCATTACAAGCTATTAATAGGTCGTTTTAAAGACGTCTTATATATGGCTTATTTAAAGCTTCACAAGGCCATTATAAGCCATTAATAAGACGTCTTATTTATGGCTTATTTAAGGCTTCTCAGGACCATTATAAGCTATTAATAAGTCGTCTTAAAGACGTCTTATTTATGGCTTATTTTAAGCTCTACAGACCATTATAAGCCATTAATAAAACGTCTTAAAGACGTCCCTTTTTGTAACATCAGACGTCTTCTAAGAGGTCTTATAGACGTCTTTAAAAACAAAAACTAGACGTCTTAAAGATATCTTTAAGACGCCTTTGTGCTATCTGGGACAACGATAAGCAAATACTTGACTATGACTAGACAGAATCTGCGCCTGATCACAGGCGTTCTGACTGGTCATTGTCAAGTACGGAAACATTTCCATTGCATAAGGCTGTCAGAATCAGCACTCTGCAGGGCTGCGAACAAGAAGATGAGACGCTCTCATTTATTGGAATATTTGTGTTCGGCGACTATCGGCTATCACCGACCGATATACATTAAACATACATACATTAAATATATATGCTGGTTCACGAGTTAGGAGGTCTATTAATTTAGGAGGATGCACAATGGGCCTGGTGAGGCTTAAGTGCCGTGTGGTACCCAACTTTCCACAAATTACAGATAGTATCAATATGTTTAGTTGTAACATAATTGCAATTTATCAGAAACTAAAAAATAGTAGGTACCTAAATAATTTATATTTTTTTAGGCGGGTATTATGAATAAGACACAAGAGATTCAGGAAACATTCTTACCTTTTAGGAATACCTCAAATCAAACATCAATCATAAACTCTACAATTACTTGTATTCCTCCCATTCCATCAGGTTCCAGTCAGGAAACGTATTATCTTTACCAGGTGTACAAAATAAAGAAAAACCTTAATACATCTCTTGTAGTTCGTCCGTTGGGTATGTATTTTTATTTTTTATAACCACACTTAATACTCGTATAATTTCATTTGAAAGTGACCGTAATAATATTTAAATACGGAAATATGACCAAGACGTGAAATAAATTTAAATAAAACTCAAATCTAATGATCGTTTCCTTCAGGAAAACAACTACTTCGTTGGCTAATACCGCAATAGGCATTGAATTATATCCAAAGGAAAACAGCTGAGATAAAAAATCATTTTCAACACTCTGCCTTTGATTTTCCTTACTAAGAAGAACGTCATTCTTGGACCGGTTTGTCCTTGTAAGGACTTGTGAAATAGACATCGCGATTTTAATCTCTATTGAAATCTGAAAAAACATTAAATTCACTTACCTACAGTTCATCAAATTTCTAGAGGCTTTCGACGGCTAGACAGAGAAAGCACTACTGACAGGCATCCCGACGGATTTACGCAATGAAAGTACACTCTGCGCATCAAGTATTTCACTATTTCATTCAGACGTAAATGTCAGATGTAAATTTCACTAAAACATTTCTTTTATTTTCGTTTGTGTTTTTTGCTCATTACAGTTTAATAGAACCTAAGTATGAAGTTTAATAGCAAATTAAGAGGCCGCGTGATTAACAGTCAATCTCGCGAAATAATAGCCAATGTTATAGAGTTTATGAGAAGAGAAGGAAACTTTAATTCACCGTCAATACCATTTAAAAATGTAAATGATCGTGTTGCTGCAGCCACAGGAGTATCTAAAAACACTGTCGTCCGCATTTCTGGAGAGAAAAAAAGAATCGATAACCGTGAGATATCGGAATTTTCATCACCAAGAAAAACCATTAAAAAACCAAAAACAGTTAATGATATAGATGAAGCTGCACAAGAATCAAATTTTATTTTTTTATTATTAGATAGCTATTTTTGTTTCTGAGTTGTGTTCATTTACAGGCTCAATTTTTTTCCGTTTCTCCTTTTTGATTTTATATGGGGTCAAGTTGTTTTTGACTTATTTCAACGTAAATCACAACAACACACTTTTTTAATAAAGCAAACAAGTGTTAAGAGGTATATGTACGTGTAAACTACAATTACAAAAAATTGATATGAAACCCATGAAACCACCAACAAAAATGTAAAGCTAGCTTCCGTACTAGAACATGGTGTCATTCGTCGAGATAATGTATCGTTTTGTTTAATAGATCAAGAAATGTAAATATTCCCCTGTTATTTTTTATAAAATTATAAGAGAAATAAATTTTTTTCTAAATAGTATAGTTTATTATTTTGTAGAAAAACAAAATTTCGAAAATTTTAGTAATGTTTCAGAAACAACCGTTATTAATAATAGGTACCATTTTCCTTAATAAGGTAGAAATAAAATATAAACTATTTCCATGATTTACAAAGGCCTACAAAAAAATTATAGGTATTTTCCGCTATCCTATAAAATTTATATTTTCTGACTCAATTTCAAAAGGTTGAAGGAATTCCAAAACACCTTTTATGGCATAATAATTATTTTCAATTCTACATACTATCTTTAGCTGCTTTTAAAAACATTCTAAGCAAGTCCAATCAGACCAATTTAATCCCTAAACTATTCCACACTTTTAAAATTTGATTACCTAAAAATATTAAAAACTATTTAAAATAACTTGTTTAGCAGACTGTACAATAGCTAGAAATTTGATAAACTTGTATAGGGATGGAGTTTGCCAGAGAATAAGTACTTACACAGTAAAAATGGTAACGCCATCTGAACTTAGTAAGCAAAATCAAAGATCGTTTGCAGTATCCAGTTGATTCTTGGAATAATCTCTTAATGATAAGACAGACTAAGATATTTATGGGTGAATATAACCGAAGAAGATCGGAAGCCCGTATATACCTGAACACGAGGAGGCTAAGCAATGTAACAAGGATCCTTACTGGGCATTGCTGACTTAAAGGACACCTTAGTAAACTGAGAGTAGTAGAAGTGGGTGTAGATTCTGTGAGAAGCTTCATTCACATTATGATTGACATTGTGATTCAATGTGTAGGTAGCACTCCAGAATCCAAGGGTACTATACTTAGAAGCATCAAATAGAAGAGGGGATCTACCTAACTTGGCGCCACTTCAAATCCTACAGTTCGTTGAGAAAATAGGATTGGAAGGGTCGTTATAAGCATCAAGACATTTCCTTGCAGCGTTAGCGAAAGAAAGAGACACAATAGATATTTTAGGTCGCAGTATATTAATACCCTATACTCAACATAACATAACAAAGCAAATGGTTAAAAAAATGTTTTCTTTAGTTTTGCTGTGAGCATTTTATTTTTTATATCAGTACATCTATTTATAATTGTGTATTTTCTTGTAAAATGGTATCTCTAAAGAGTTTGTAACGTAGTTAGACACTAATACTTTTGACATGCTTTTTAGGGATATGGGATTCAATAAATTCTACAAAAAACTTAAAGCCATTTTGGGATATAGAAAATCGAGGAGATTTTCATCAATTTCCAATTATTGTTGGTCATTATGATGCAGCTGCTGATGGACCTATGAAAGAAAGCGAAATAGACATTGGCAAGACTTATTTCGTTAATTATTTTGCAAGGTTTTTGAATTCAAGGTATTTTTGATTGTAATTATACTGGCACGAGAAATTAAAGGTTTAATCAATTTATATTCGTATTTACAAAGCATTTTTAAATAGTTTCCTACACGTAAAATCTTAATTCAAATAAATGATACGTTTCCTTAAATCATTAACACAATAATATTTGTTTATTTTTCTGGAAATAATTTAGGAAATTGATCAAAAAACATGTAAAAATTTCTATTTCCAAAGAGTAAAATTATGTTAGTGAA
Organism: Psylliodes chrysocephalus; assembly: GCA_927349885.1. Lineage (NCBI taxonomy): Eukaryota > Metazoa > Arthropoda > Insecta > Coleoptera > Chrysomelidae > Psylliodes > Psylliodes chrysocephalus. The sequence goes on along the minus strand of OV651822.1, from coordinate 22,215,428 downwards.
ATGTCACTCAACTCTATTTGACATTTATTATCATGTCGTTCCTATATTTAAGGTTTTACATGTATGTATTTTTAAAGATAATTTGCTAATTAGGCAGCTAATTTTCAAATATAAATAAAATTTGCTAATATAAATCAAATTTAGTAATAAAAACTGATAAAATCATTTCAAATGAAAAACGTAAAACAATACTATATTATTCAATGATCATATATTATTAGCCATTACATGAGAGTAGCACAGGATATTTTTTAAACGACGATTTACAAATTATTATCAAATATTGATAATGAATTGTTAATGGCAGGTTTTCCCCAATTAGACTTGGGGGTGCGCAAGGCGGCACTCGGCACGGACAACCTCACGGGCTTATTGTACTACCGTTTAAATTTAAATGACCTACTCATACCCAATCTATAAAACAAATGAAGTCAGTTCTACTCCTAATTATAAATTTTCTTATTTCATTATAAAAATCTGTATCGTTATGAAAATAGTAGATAAAATTGTGACACGTCTTCTGGCTTCACCTGCTGTGAAGGGGAAGTCGTGTGTTGCGCTAAAGGTGGTAAATAAAATAAGGGCTACCCAAGTGTCAGTTTTGATAACACAGTTTACTCTGAGACCCAAAAGGATACTTAGAGTACACTAAAAGTAGGCTCAGTAGAATACATTTAATTCTAGGCAGTCACCTGCAAATGGGGTATTATATAACTGGAAGAACACTCAACCTAAGAGGTGTAATTACCTTGCACCTTTTATCCTAAAAATAACCCTGGAAGAGATGGATAAAGTGCGGGGTAACAACACACAGGAAGTTTATAAAAAATATTAAATTTATTTATTTACAATCACTTGCACGAAATAAAATTTAAAAAATAAATCAATTAATACGGATATACGGATATTCCAAATAAATGGTGAAAACCTCAAAGTTAGTTATAGCAGTATAACTAATACAACGGAATTTTTTTACAAAATTACAATCAGTGCAACGAAATAAAAAACTAATCAGTAAATACGGATGTACTTACGGTATTCCAAATAAATAATTAACGGGGTAGTGAAAGTCCTATTGACTCTGAATTACTTCGGATGATGAGATATTAAGTCGTCGAAACAAAACTGTGAGCAACCTGGCCTTCTTCTCTCACCAAACTTCAGAAATCCTAAAACGGTTTAACTTGGATGTTTCCACACTTGGTCTCAAACGGTGAAGAAACGAAAGACAACACTCTTAGTAACTATTTTATTTAGGTCTCGGAAACTCGGCACAAAAAAAAAGAATTCGATGGATTCTTTGCTTTATACTTTTATGATCGGGATGGTTCGGATTACGAGTGGTTTGGAGTAGGAAGTACCATCTTCAGATTAATGTTTACTTGTTAAGAGAACAAAAAACGACATTCTAACATCTGCCAAATATGCCCAGATAATTTATATGAATTTGAGCATTTCAAAGCTAGATTCGAATTTTACTAAATAATGGTATATTTCAAACTACGGAAGTTTTGGGTACCAGGCCACAGACGACATAAGAGCAACGAATGGACTAATTTACTAGCCCAAAAAGAAACTTCAAAGACTCTTATTGGCTTAAAATCCTTATGTAGTGTCACAAATACAGCTATCAGATTTTGCACAAAGCAGTGGATGTTTCAAAAATTTCAGGAAAGGTGTGAAAATTCACCTGGACAGAGACAGGCCAAAGAGTTCTGAAAATGACCATCGCCAAAAAACTTACCGACAATAGGAAAAATACTAGAGTACTAGTAGACCTGTTAACAGGCTAGTGTACGCTCAACAAACATATGTATAACATCGGCCAGGAAGTGAGGAAACTGAAGTACACTTTTTGTGTTAGTGTGAAGGTCTATCAATTATGAGATTCCTTAGACTTGGAGAAGAGAAACCAAGGGCAACAAGCTATGCCGGAGATCTACTTCCTAGTCTATAGAGTCTATTACAAAAGAGCAAACTAGATAAAATACTTTAAACAATGATTAAAGAATATCCACAATAAATCTGAAAAGGTCGAGGTGGGAAGGTCATATGGCCCACAGTCCTATTTTATCTATTCTAAAGATCATAAAAAAATGTATACGTTCAACTATGGGCCAAGAGAGAACTTTGTTACTAGAACTTCTATATGTATTGAAAGTAATGTGACTTGCGACAGGGATTTCGAAGATATAATTCTCGAATTTGCCGAATTTAGATCGCAAAGAAGAGCGTATTTTATTATTGTTAAAAATGTTCTTAAAACCATTATACTGCAGGCTTTTTTGTATTACGCAGTTTGTCTCTATAATTGTAGAATAACCTAATGTTCGTTTGAGATAGTTCTAATTAATTTAATTTTTAAGCTATTTCAAAAAAGGTGGAGGTTCTGAATTCGTCGTAATATTATTATTTTTTATGTTCATCGATAATTCTTTAACACGGTGTCCGATTTCAATGATTCTTTTTTTGTTAGAAAGGGGGGTACTCCAGGGGTGATCACATATTAATTTGGTCAAAATCTAATAATTGGGTCCATTAGAATATTTTCAAAATCTTTATTTTTAATGTATGTTTAGCGGTAATTCTTTATCACCTTGTCCAATTTCTATGATTTTTTTTGTTAGTAAGGGGGTACCTCAGGGGTGACGGCATATGCACGATTTTGAAGATGGTTTTTTAAAATTACTTTTATACTTGTATAATTTATTATCGTAGGCCCTAGACAAGTACCTACTGTGCCTATTGGATTATCCATCTCTGTTATTACTGCAAGTTGAATAATATTTTATGCGTTATTTCTGTTTTTTTCTTCTAATTTTTATTCTTTTTAGCAAACAATTTGTTGGTTATATAAAACTTGGACATAGAGAAAATGGCGAATGGACGGATCTGCTTGATGCTATTCAAGATGGAAATGTTGATATTAGTGGTCAAGGTATATCTAAAACCACCGACAGAATTAACGCTATGACATACAGTTTTGATATTTTAATGAATTCGTAAGTAAATAATCATTGATACATAAAAGGTTTTTCATAAAAAAATATCCAATATTTTAAATACATGTTTAAAGCTTCAAAATATTACAGTTTATTTGAAAATGCATGATAGTACAGTTCAACGCAAAAAAAGTAACTATTGATACCTTCTTATCTGAATTTTCACTAGATTTTAGTATGACTTCCGAAAAATCTTGAATACAATACATCATAAAATGTAAATGAGCAAACCCTAAGAGATTCACCAATAATTCTATATCTCAGTGACGGGGAACACAAAATTACTTTAATATAAAAAATAGTAAACTGTCAATATTAAGTACCCACATTTATTTTTATAAAAATAGTGTTCAGATATTAGGTTAGGACATTTCCTTAAAATTTAATAATAAATATACACATAACCAAATTTATATGATAGATATACTAAAATAAAATCTTTGCAAAAAAATCTTTTCTCGTGAAACATTCATTTAGTTTTTATTTTATTTTATAAAACTGAACATATAGTAAAGTGTGATGCCTTATATGAAAACAAATTTAATTACTAATTCAATGCACCACATAACATTTATATAAATATCCTCCATATTGCACTTGCAATAATTTGAAAATTAGTCATGCATTATTTTAAACATTATTGCTAACTTTATTTTCGTGCAAGTGTAATATGGAAATATTTATATTAATGTTATGTGGTGCATTGAATTAGTAATTAAAATAGCTTCCAAATGAAATATCACACTTTCTAATACGTTACAGGGTTTATATCCCGATAGAGGGCGCTAAGATTAAAAGTAGCTCAATAGACAGTCATATTTTTGACTTTTCCATAAAATTACTTTTTCTATGATGTACCGTACATAGTACATTCCTTATTTAAAATTAAGGGGTTGGAGAAGTGGAAGGGAGGGGGTTGACACATAACAGATGTCTGTATTGTAAAAATGTGATTAATTTGGAATAAAAATCGACCCGTTTTAGCATTTTCTTAAAATCCAATGGTTATTGCCAAAAAACAGGATGAAACTATTTTGAGTAGCCCACTCGGTATATCAAAAATGGCTAGATTTATCGAATTAGTTTATAGAACAAAATTTTCTTAAAAATGTATTTTTTACAAGATGCGGTACACAAGAAAGATCCTCCCATCGAAATAAAACTATTGAGCGCAGCGCCATCTACATATTGACCTATTTAAAATTAATTTACATCTAAAAATGAAGCTCTCTTAGTGCTCTATGAACCGGCTTTTACAAAATTAAAATATCTATTTTTTTTGTCATCGGCTTCAACTGCTAAGGTTATTTCGCCTCATGTTCTGTGTAGGCTTTGTTACTGTTTCCCAGCGCCACTTTAGGAACAGAACTGTTAATTAGAACCCAACTTACCAAAATATCCTGCCTGGGAGTTTTATTGGTACATCCTGTATACGTATATCCAGGAAAAAAGTACTCACTTTTTTCCCGGGGAAACACTTTTTTCCCGGGAAACGGGGAAAAAGTTATTTCATAAAAAGTGACATTTTGTTACCTGACAAGATAGATAAAATGTCAAACTTTTTTCCCGTCACAGAAAAAAAATAACAGCTGGGTAATAAACCTAAACTGCCATTGGTGGATTTCATATCTTTACAAAATTTAAATACAGTTTAATTGTGCAACCACTTTTTTGTTTTCAGGAGAAACATATACATTGAACCTGTTGAATCTGAGTCTTTGCGAGATATTTTCCTAATACCTTTTGATTCAAGGCTAATATTGGGTGTTGCCGGAACAGGTTTAATTTTATCAATTGCTATGACTATCAATAATTGGCTGCATGCAAAATTTCGTCCGCAAAACAAGGAATCAAAGAGAAGAGAATTTTCAGAATCCATTGTTTGGTGTGTAGGAATTTTTACACAACAAGGTACCAACAACAACAACACTATGTATCTAGTTAATATGTTTAGTGGCGAATCGTGGTAATTTAAAATGGGTGTTAAATTTTTTCCAATAATTTTAGTATTTGTAAAAAACTTTGTACAAGCGCCAGTATCCCTTAAAACTTCTTATGCATCGTCCGTTTTCGTACGATTAAATTCAGAATTGTTTTAAAATTCCTGAGTCATGAAAAGATTGCCTGATACCACTTAGATCAATGGTTCTCAAACTTTTTTTGTGATGGAATCTTTTTGAAAAGCGAAATATTTGACGGAGCCCTAAACACATTTCTAAAAAGTCCTTCGTGCAAAATCCTCCTTGCTCTAGCCTCTTGTCAGGTCCCTCCCGTTTCTTTGCGGAGCCCCTACAACAAAATCCTTAAAATTCCTCTGTCCTCTAAAAAAAAAGTCCTCATACCAAAATCATATACTCCTTCCTCTTCCTGACTTCTAAAAAAAAACCTCATACAAAAATAGTATACTCCTTCCTCTTACTGAATTCTAAAAAAAAAGGTCCCCAAGTCTCCAAGTCCCGTTATAGGTACTCCTTTTTTTGTTATGACTATTATTTTCTTAGCGGATCCCCCACAAAGGCTTTGCGGAGCCCTAGAGCTCTTCGGACCACATTTTGAGTAATACTGACTTAGATGATCCATAAGCAGAAATGGTACTTTACGCTTTACAAGCACAGAACCTATTTTCATTTTTTTTCCTTTATGGCCTAGGTTTATGAACCTAATATGCCAGTGTCAGTTCTCAATCATGTGTGTTCTGTGTAGGCTTTGTTACTGTTTCCCAACGCCACTTCAGGAACAGCACTGTTAATTAGAACCCAACAGTGAATGGAGTGGGGAATCCTACCAAGGCATCAGAATTAATTTTAAATAAATAAATTGAATGAAAAAATCCCGGCCAACGGCGGGATTCAAACCTGGGATCCTTGGATCCGTAGGCAGAGACTCTACTACTGAGCCACCCACCCCCAAACTATTCTAAAATTTTTATTTCATTACAACTTCTATCACACTATCCATTCAGCAAATGCAGCAAGAGGAGGAAGTGCATTAATTATTAAAAATAACATTTCCCATAACATGAGGAACCAGGCATCCAAGAACCAGAAAATCAGGTAACCATTAGCACCATTAATATTAACCACCAAGATACAACTAGCAACAAGAAAATTATCTCAATGTACTTAAAAAACTAGATAACAAATTTATAATCGGTAGAGATTACAACTCCAAAAACATCATCTGAACAATCTCTTGGGGCTGAGACAAGCCAAGATACTTCTGGGTGAATATAACCAGAAAAGATCGGAAGCCTGCATCTGCCTGAGCAAGAACAGGCTACTTATTGTAACAGGGATCCTTACCGGGCATTGCCGACTAAAAGGACACCTGAGTAAACTGAGAGTAGTAGAAGATAGTGAGTGCAGATTCTGTAAGGAGGAAGATGAAACACATTCACATCCTAACTGAATGTGTAGCACTCCAGAATCCAAGGGCACTATATCTAGGAGGATATCAAATAGAACAGGGAGATTTACTTAACTTGAAGCCACTTCAAATCCTACACTTCTTTGAGAAAATAGGATTGGAAGGGTCGTTATAGGCATTGAGACATTTTCTTAGTGCATTGGCAATAGAAGGGAGCACAATAGATCTTTTAGGTCAGAGTGTATTAACCCCCCATTCCCAACATAACATAACATCATCTGAGGTTCAAGATTAACCACAGTAAAAGAAAAAGAATTGCACCGAGCTGCATCAGAACTTGGTTGTATATACTAATCTTCTGAAAAACCCACCTATTGGCCCATCGACCCAAATAAGATTCCAGACCTTTTGGGTTTCTTTATTTTGAAGAAAATTTTACCAAACTTTGATATGGATTCAGACAATTCTGCAGTAATCCTTACTCTAAGTAATAATGTTATTCAAAAAGAAGTAAAAGTAGCAATTTGGAATACTAACTGGGAAGGTTTTCAAGAGGACTTAACAAATACTTTTCAACTGACCGTAACATTAAAAACGAAAAATCAGCTAGATAAAGAACTGGAAAAGTTTATAGTTGAAATCCAGTAAGCTGCATGTAGAAACAGACCAAAAGTAAGAAGATTAACAGTTGGAAAAACTATCCTGTCGAGATAAGAGAACTGGTAGCAGAAAAAGAAAACAGAGAAAGAAATAGCAGATGATAAGATCACCAGAAGATAAAAATATAACAAATAGGGCTACCTAAAGACTGAGAAGAGAAATCCTAAATCACAAAAAGAATCCTTCACCAGATACCAAGTTGGACTAACAGATAATAAAGAAACTGATAATTCGCTCTGGAAGGCAACTAAAAAAGTAAAAAATTCGTGTAAACACTGTCCTGCTACCAGAATAGCAGATGACAAATGGGCAAGAGACAATCAATAGAAAACTGATATTTTCGCAGACCACCTACAAAAGACGTTCCAATTAGATAAAAATCAAGACACTCCTAACGAAATGATCTATAATATTGGAACAACTTGAAATTAGGCTAGTTACTCCCAATGAAGTTACGAAAGAAATTCAGACAAACATCAACCCACAGAAAGCACCAGGATATGACCTTATTACTGGAGAAATATTAAAGAAACTGCCATGGAAGGTTATCGTTAAATTGACATACCTCATACAGGCAGCATTTCACCTTAAATGATGCGTGGGGAAATGGCTGAAGTTATGCTAATTCCTAAGCCAGGAAAACCTCCGAATGAAATGTCATCATATCATATCATTGTTACCAATTATATCTAAGTTATTTGAAAAACTATTATTAAAACGACTAAAACCAATAATTGAAAATAAAAACCTAATCCCTTCGCACCAATTTGGTTTTAGAAACAAACATTCGACAATAGATTAAGTACACAGGAAAGCCGATATCATCGAAACCGCTTTCGAAGAAAAATATATCTGCTCAGCTATATTTCTTGACGTAGCCCAAGCATTTGACAAGGATTGACATGCTGGCCTGATACAGAAACTTTAAAAAATGCTTCCTAGACAAAACGTTGACATTCTACAATCATATCTAACAGGAATATTGTTTAGAGTAAAGCAAATGGAGGTATACTCCGAAATAGAAGAAATTAAAGCAGGTGTCCCACAAGGTAGTGTGCTAGGACGGGTTCTTTACTTAATATACACCAGCCATATCCCTCAACAACAATGTGTTAAAATAGCAACATTTGCGAATTAATATTGGCAGTTGGCGGACCTAATACAGAGACCTCAGAAAAAATTTCAGGAAACTTGCTAAAGAATCAATCGGTGGACAAAAAAGTGGAAAATAAAAATAAAACATGTTGATTTTACTCTTCGACCAAATAAACAAAAACAAATAACAATAAACAATATCGTTATTCTGCATCACGACGGCCAAATACCTTGGGATAAACCTAGATGTACGACTTGGAAAGAGCACATAAAAAAGCGTAAAGAACTTGAACTTAAATTCAAAAAAGTGTATTGGCTTCTAGGAAGAAAATCTAAATTGTTAGTGTACAACAAACTGCTGATTTATAAGCAAATCCTAAAACCAATCTGGATTTAAGACATAAAGCTATGGGGATGTGCCAAACTAAAGTCCTAAGATGCATCGTTGGTGTGCCTTGGTTCTATCGAAACGATTATCTTCATAGTGGCCTGAAGATGCCAACAATGGGAGAAGAAATAAAGAAGTTTGCTGCGAAACATGAGGGCCAACACCACTCCCACGTCAACGAAGAAGCGCTGCAATTACTGGACAACTCTACACTCAACAGACGGCTCAAAAGGAAGAAGCCGAGCTAGTGCACTGAACGTTAATGTTAGTTCTAGTGAAAAATAGTGTATAAATCGTCACGCCAACTTGTGATGCTCTCCTCTAGAAACAATTAAGACAGCCCAATGGGGACTTCTTAGATAAGTAATTAGTTTTAACAGCACAAATATTATTTAAATAGGAAGTTTCATTTGAGTAATTTGATTTTTTTTTTATTAATTTAAAGTAATTTACTAAAACCTGCCAGAAAAAATTGTCTTCTAAAATCAGCTTACAAATCTTAAAATCTGAAAATCTACCAAAAGGTAGATATCCATTAAAAGTGGCAACCTTTGATTAAAGGCTTTCAGTCAAAGTGACATAATTTACATGCGATGCACAAAATGGTGCTAAAAATTGCACGGTTTCAAGCGGGCATACTTTTTGTTTGACGGATCTGTTGACCTCTCTTTTTAATTGCAGGCATTCGCGTAAATCTCATGCGTTCAATTATCATATTGGTCCAACAGACGCCACTAGTCAAAGTACAGTGCGTACCAAAAAAAGTAGAAATTAACACGTATAAGAAAAATTAAAATTAAAATTGAATTATATTTTTGTTATTCATGTGATTTTAAAATAATGGAGAAACCGCCCCTGAATGCGTTATTAATTAGGAATTCGTACTTTTTAAGTAGAGTAGTTCGCCCATTTTTCTCAAATGTTGAGAAACTAATCTATAATTTTCCACTGACTTTTATTTTATATAATAAGGTGTTGGTGCATATATGGCAACTAGTTTTTATTTGAATATATTTTATTTTCCGTTTGTTTCTCTATTTTTAACCGACTTCAAAAAAGGAGGTTCTCAATTCGTCGCGATATTTTTTTTTGTGTATGTTCAGCGATAATTCTTCAACACGGTGTCCGATTTCAATGATTCTTTTTTTTGTTAAAAAAGGGTTACTTCAGAGGTGGTCCCATATATATTTGGTCAAAATCGAATAATTGGGTCCATGAGAAAATCCTCAAACTCTTCATTTTTTATGTATGTTTAGCGATAATGCTTTACCACCTTGTTCGATTTATATGATTCTTTTTTTTGTTAGTAAGGGGGTACCTCAGGGGTAGTCCCATATAAATTTGGTAAAGATGTGCTGATGGCATCTGCACGTTTTTGAAGTCGGTTTTTTTAAATTTTTAATTTCTAATACTTGTGGACACCTTCATGTATACTAATGCACGTTTTATTACAGGAAGTATATGGAAAACAAGGTCCCTCACAGAAAAAAACCATTGTAATCGTAGCTTTGTTTTTGACAGTTCTTATATACAATTCTTATTCGGCGTTTATTACGTCTATTTTATCAGTTGAAGTGTATAGTATCCGTAGCATCACTGATTTGCTAGAAAGCGACTATAAAAATAGGATACGCAAAGGACAGTCAAGATGAAGATTACTTGAGGGTTTGTTTATTATATTTTTATTCTAACCTAATCTATATTCTCTCATCCAGATCTGTTGCCATAATTTTAGTTTGATTTTAGTCAGTGAATATAAGCGAACTAAAACAAATTTATCTTAGAGGATATCTTCAAAACGATATTAGTAATATTTCAGAAGGATTAATTAAAGCAACAAAAGGGAATTTTGCTCTTTTTGCTTCTGGTCAAGTGGCAAGAACTGAGTTATATAATATGACGAAAAATAGATGTAAAATTTGAAATTTATGAAATTAAATTACAATATACAACAGAGTATATGGGATTTATTATGTCTAAAAAAAATCGACTTTCAGAAGATTAATAAATTTAAGGTATTTTGTTTTCCTGTTTATAGTCTTAAAATCTTAAAATAGGAAATAGAGAGTACGTTTAACTCGAATTAGAGACCTATGCGGAGGATAACGAGGAAATATCTATCGACCGCCATTTTTTTGGTGTTGTAGAAATCGTTGTTTAGTTTGTGTATTTTAAGCTTTTTTATGAGAAGTTTATTAAAGGCAGTGATAGTATTAGGGCCGTAAATGTCGAAGTAAAAAAAAAGTCAAATACGAGTACTTATATTAACACGACTGTAAAACTAGAAATATTTTCTAACTTGGTTAATATTTTAAATGAATCATAAAAAATTTTAAAGTAATATTTATCAAAATTTGATATTTTCACTCATTAAAATCTGGGAAAAATATTATCGAAATCTCCTTCAATGACTCAGTAAAGTTTAGTCACAGAATTTTTTTATGTAATATTTTTATTACCAATTGTCCGTTTTAGATTTCCTCTTAAGTATCCAGAAAAAAATAGGGTTATTAAGACCGGAACATTATTAATTTAATTAATTAATTAATTTGGGATTCGGAGTTACGCGTCCCCTTTTTCCTAGCCTAGGCTTAAAAAACAAATTTCTTTTCTTTTTGTTTACTTTATATTTCTTTGTCCTTCTTCTTCTTCTTCTTCTTCTTCTTCTTCTTCTTCTTCTTCTTCTTCTTCTTCTTTCTTCTTCTTCTTCTTCTTCTTCTTCTTCTTCTCTCTTCTCTCTTCTTCTTCTTCTTCTTCTTCTTCTTCTTCTTCTTCTTATTCTTCTTCTTCTTCTTCTTCTCTTCTTCTTCTTCTTCTTCTTCTTCTTCTTCTTCTTCTTCTTCTTCTTCTTCTTCTTCTTCTTCTTCTTCTTCTTCTTCTCTTCTTCTTCTTCTTCTTCTTCTTCTTCTTCTTCTTCTTCTTCTTCTTCTTCTTCTTCTTCTTCTTGTAGCATATCCTACAGGACAATTTACCTGATTTCATATTTTCATCATATTCATTATTTCTTAAAAAAACATTTTTGACATAAGTTTATTAAAAAAGAGACTATTGAGATTTCTATTTCATTTATTAAGTATTTTCTATTTATTATGTTTTAGTATTATAAAAATGTTCGAAACAGGAGTCTACAAACACATTTATTCAATTATCTACCCAGATCTTCCACAATGTTCTAAAACAAAAACTTTTCAAAGCGCAAGATTAGCTGACCTCTCTACAGCCTTTTTTATCGTAATATTTGGATGGGTCGCCAGTCTTGGAATCATGATTTCAGAATGTATATGGAAGAAACGAAGCAAAATTTATCATAATCTGAAGAAGAGAATTGCGAACAATTTTGATGACGTCAACATTAATAGTAACTTACAGTGTAGTAACAATTTAAATAATCATTTTGGAAAACCCATGTATCGCATGTCTAATACTAAAAATACTTTGATTTTACCACCGTCAAAAAATAATATGAATCAATTCGATTTCTTAAATTGAAAATTATTTGTTGATTTATAGTACGAGATCTGATTAAAATAATTGAATGCATTTCTAAAAACAATCCTGGAAATCAATGTTTAAGGAATGGTTCCAATAGCATATTATTCCTCTATGATCATTTTGACTTTGACAGCACACTGTCCTTAACAAACAAAAAAACGTTTTCCTTTTTAAATCAAAGTTTAAATTTCAGAGGCGTGTCTTTGTCGGTTGTGACCCACTTTATAAACATTTTTTTAAATCACACTTTATTATTACTAATAATGTTTTTGTCAATCACATAAAAAATAATTGTTTAAATAAATAACATCTGTAAAACATGTTTTTCTTTTTTTTTAAGTACAATATATTTTTGTTAATCAAAATATTTGGCTTAGAATGCCTGTGGTATTTATAGAAATTACTTGAAAGCGTTGCGTCACTTGTAGTCATGTTGAGCAAAACCACAAAAAGTTAATACGCGCTATTACCTAAACACTAGCAAGCAGATGGTTGGTTGATCCTACCAACACGAAAAGCTTGCTAGAGCTTGGCGTTATACGCAGAGTTAAATTCTCACCATACCGAACAAAACCTTGTTAAAACACTATGTGCTTTCATCATGTTAAAATTTGTTGTTTTTATTTAAATTATTGAATACCAAGGCTGTGAATAATTTTCTTAGTTTTTTTACTTTAATAAGTATACAAATGTAGTTTAGTATAGTGATGTTAAAGTTTGAAGGTTTTAAGGTTAAAAAGAGTTTTTAGTGTTGCCGGCGATTTTATTCTGTAATCATCTCAAAAGAAAACCAGTCCAGTCTCATACTCTGCCTGTAACAATTTGAAACTACTTATTCTATGAAACGACACTGCCAGGTAAACATTATCGCGAAATTCTAGAAGTTGTCTGACTGGGTTTGACATTTACCCCCTCTATACCTACCAAAAGCCTAGCCAACTTCCGCCCCTGCTATATCACTATGGTAAACCAGGGGTGGGAAACTGGTATGCGCAGGCCTGGGATCAATCAACCACGTCCGCGTGGCGCTGCAGTCGGGTGGTGGGGTAGGTGGTGGGAGCGTAAATGACAGGTGAATATTGATTTTTGTGGGGGTGTCATGGCGTCTTGGCTCATTGCGTTCGGTCTGCCAAGTTCCTTTAACTCCTTTAACACTTTTAACTCCAAACGACCCTTTTACCGTTAGGTTTAGTCCGATTAGTGACAGTTTAACACGCTTAAATGTCATTTAAAAGCACCCTAAAATTTGTCCCGCTCCAGCCCCTGACTGACCGAACTCGCCTATTTAAACCAAACGTGAACTTTGTTTATTTATATTGGTGACTGTTGTATTCAGTTGTTTTCATTTCCAATTTGCTTAATTGATTTAGTTGACCACTGTTAATAAGCTTGTTTTTCCATTATAAATTTGTGCTTTTTCCGCTGTTATTTTGTGGTTTTTCATAAAGATGCGTAATTATAGAAAATGTTGTGTACCGAATTGCCTTGTGGACAACAAGATGCATCGCCTGCCTCAGCCTACGAATTCACCCGATTTATTTGATATTTGTGCACTTGCTGTTCGTTGTCCAAGATTTAATAATAAAACAAGACTACAAATTTATTCCACCTTTGTAGTATGTCATAAACATTTTAAAGAGAAGTATAAAGTAGTTGGCTCTCGTCGAGGTCTAACACCTGAAGCATTTCCAACGCTATTTCTACCAGCAGTTCCTGGAAGAGTAGCGGATGGACTTTCCTCAAATAACGTAGAAATTGAATATGTTGATCAGACACCTACTTCAAGTAAAGGTTCGAAGAAGAAGCAGACTAATAATATATGTTGGTCTTCTTTTCGAGAAGGAAAGTTAGTAATCTACTCATTTATTTTATACGTATACTGTGTATTTTCTGTTTCATGACATTTGGGGTTGCAAAGCTGTATCGTAGAAGAAGAAGCAGACTAATAATATATGTTGGACTTCTTTTCGAGAAGGAAAGTTAGTACTCTACTTATTTATTTTATACTTATTGCTGTGTTTGAGAATCCACATCAGATGCATTTTTTACATCTCGAGCGTTTTTTTTATCCACATACCTATATATAAAACATTTATTTAGTCAAAAAAACTATTTTTTACATGTCAATACATCTTCACGTTTAAATTATAAAAAATAAATATAGAATCAACATACATTTAAAATGCAATACAAAATACATAAGATACAGTACACTTACATGTCAACTAAACAAAACAATAAAAGAACAAGAAAGAGAAGAAAAAAAACGTCAATAGGTGAACAGGTATTCACGCAGTTTTTATTTTAAATATTGCCACATTTGAAGAACATTTAATATCCTCAGGCAAATTATTAAAAGCCTGTACCTTTAAAAAACACTGAATTTTGTGTACATTTTTCTTATTACCTGTTTAGGTTCATGAACATCCTGATTATAACTTAAAATATTTTGTAAATATACTCGGGAGATTCCTGATTTAATTTTAAATATAAAAAGCAGGGAATAGAATAGCAAATATTTTTTAACAGGCAACCACTGAAGCACATTCAACATGGAATTGATTGGTTCCAATCTCGAACAGCTCAGTATTATCCTCAGACCTCTATTCTGCAACTTTTGCAATCATTGCAACTTATTCTGGTTGAGCAAATACAGTATAGTGGCACAATAATTAAAATGAGGTAATATTAGAGTATTATAAATTATTATTTTAGCCCATTTGCTGAGATGTGGAGAACAGCGCCTCAAATAGTTTATTTTAAATCGGACACATCTGTCCCATTACATTTACGTAAACTGAATCACATGATCAAAGTTTTACTACATCTCAGTTGCATCCGATGTGGATTCTCAAACGCGGCATATATTGTGAAATTTCTGTTTCATGACGTTTGGGGTTGCAAAGCTGTATCGTAGATGTTGGACTAAAAAATAAAGTATTCCTCGGACTTATAATTTTTTATTAATACATTTATTTTAATGAGATTGTACTTATACTGTCTTTCTTTTTTCACAGCTAAAGTTCTTCACAAAATGATGGACAGTGTTGTATCCTGGAATATGTAGCAGCCATCCAGCTACTTCATACATAATACAATTTTCATATACATTACATTTTTTAAATATTGGATTTGTATTATATATATTCTTTAATAAATTTATTTTTTGAATATTCTTGTTTTTTTTTATCTAAAAACTGTTAGCCAAATTAAGATTTGTTCACACAAACTGTATTTTTGCTTTATTATAGCGATATTCGCTATAATAAAGCAAAAATGCAATTTGTGTGAACAAATCTTAATTTGGCTAACAGTTTTTAATGCGGATAATTTTTACTGTCAAATTTGAATAGCCCCGCGCTTTTCTTCTTTTTATTATTTTCTCTTCTTTCATATGGCCTCTTACCAGACAAGGACTTAATTGAAAAAAAAATCAACCACGTCCACCAGGTGCCGCTAAAAACTCTATCATCCTTTTTTAACATGGGAGATACCGTTCTAAGAGTAAGTGTTCTGTGTGGTAAACTCAGAGTAAGTAAGTAGTAAAGAGAGGACAGTAACCAATGTTTGTGTTGCCATGATAATATGGTCGAGAATTCTAATTAGAGAGAAATAGATTAATATCTCTATCTCTTTGTTTGTATTTGTCAGTTTTACAAAGCTTTTCTCAGACAATTATTCCAGTGTTTAATTTAAATTTGTTCGTGTTGTGGTGTTAAAAGTAATTGTTATTAATATTATATTCATAACAAAAAAGTCATATTTTGTTTTCACTTCATTAAAAATGCACCTACCTACCTTTTAAAACATTTTATTTTATATTCTATTTGGTCAACATTTTCGCATTTAAAATGACCCAGCGAAATTGTTTTACGGTACGCTACTGCTGAGAATTCTAAAACGAGTGAGAAAGCCTTCATTAGAAAGAGAGATACTGATTATATGATAGCGAGATTAATATTGTATTACTTTATGCAGTGGTGGCCTATCTGCTATTATATTATCTAAGATGGTAAATGGCCCGGTTGAGCTATTCTATCAGGCCGTTTCCAAAGTACAAGGATGATAATTATTAGGGATACTTATCCTCAAAGATACTCATTTTTTTAGAACAATAATCCTTAGAGATATTTATTGTGTTTAAGGATAATAATTTTTACGGATACTCATCCGTTGGAATAAAAATTCTTAAAGTTCGTTAGGTTTCGTAAGGTTAGTAAAAATTTGATTGTTCACAAATTTGATTTATTAAACGCACTGGAGTAATTATTTTTCTTTGGTTCGCACCAAATTCAGATCACAAACTTAATTAATTTAGTAAATTAAATAAATACTTAAATTATAAATATTTATCAGCTACAAAAACAACTTTCTTCTAGATTGTTCCTTAACCATTTTACGTATTTGGAAACTCTTGTATAGACTCCTGGGTAACCTGGTCGTCCACAACCAACTCCCCAGGATACAATTCCTGCAATCAAAAACAAATTATACGTTAACATTTTATTTAAAGATATTTTAATTGACGTAGATGGGTAACTAGTAAATTAATATATTAAGAGGGAAACTATTAACCAAATCCATCGAATTACGTATTTTCCAAATATGCAGTAATATAATTAGAATAAAATTACTCATTGACTATCTGTTATTAGATTATATTTATAGTGAGAAGCTACTAACTGGTATTTTCTAATTTAGATTATTGTAAAATTGGCTTTAAGTGATATTATAACTTAACACAACTTTAAGATGGCGTTCAATGTATAAGTTTGTGTAAAATGATCTCAAAATTTTATACTTAGTTCGAAATATATAGCGTGTGAAATGTGCTCAAATAAGTATCATTTAGACTGTGGAAAATTAAGACAGTCATGTTATAAAATATTTAAAGACATTGATAACATCAGTTGGTTTTGTGATACTTGTAAGCTGATAGTTAAAGTAAGGTTAAGGATCTTAAGTATATTCAAACTATGGAAGAGTGTTCAAAGGAACTAATTATTAATACAAAGCTGGCAGCAGTCGTGCAGAGAAGAGACAATTATCCCGAATTAAATACAGGAAAGAGACAACTGACACACAGTGATACAAATAAAAATAATAATAAAGTGTCCATCTATTATCATTAAACGACATCAAATCAAAGTAGTTCTAAAACAAAAGGTGATCTGGAGCCACAAATCAATCCAAGTGAGCTTTGTACATCAATGTAATGATAATGAATCCTTAAAAACGCAGCGGTCAGTGAAATTTGACGAGAAATACGAAATTAAAATTCCAAAACAAATAATTTCATTAGTGCTAATAGTGGGAATAAGTGAAGATAATCTAAAATAATCGGAAAATTTTGTAAGGAGCCTTAAAACTCAAAATGTACAGTGATATAGGCGAGGATGAAGTAAAAGTTATGCGGAAATATAAACCTAAAGATAAGAGTGCATTTAACGTAGAAATTCCCCTTGATCTCTTTGGTTCCATTTGTGGCCAAAAAATATATGTGTGTTTATGAATTTGTAGATGTTTTAAGGTGTTTCAAATACTGGCAATACGGTCATAAAGCTGAAAATTGTAAACATAAAGATATGATTTGTCCTATATGAAGCGAAGTACATCAGAAAGATATCCAGATGTCCAGTCCAAAAATTTGAGTGCTTTAATTGTATACAGCCAACATTATTAAGGTTCCTAATGTATCCTACAATCATACTGTTTTTGACAAAACTTGTCAAGCCATTGAAAGAAAGAAATCCAGAACTGTTTATAATTCATAGCAACCACAAAGAAAGAGATGTGATAAAAAATCGAAATTAAACATTTACTACCAAAACGTGGGATATGTTCTAATAAAAGTCTGTGGCAAATGGATTACATCAAATGCCAACTTTCCCCTCGCGCACACACACACACGCACGCACGCACGCACGCACGCACAAAACGTGGGAGGTTTGCTTACCAAGTTAGTGAAAATACATCAGAGTCTTTCATGTACCAATTATAGTAAAATCATATTAGTCCAGACTTGAATAAAAATAATACAGATGCCGAATTAGGTCTAACAGGTTATAGTATATTTAGGACTGATAGCGAGGACACTAAAAGTGAAAACGAAAGAGTTGGGAGTGTTTTGTCAGCCACTAAAAATGAACTAAATGTCAAATAGTTACTATTACCTCCTAATAATTTGGAACAAATTTCCATTTTTTTTCAATATTGGCATCCAAAATTTTGTATTTAGAACATTATGGAATATTTTTAGTTTCCTATCTGTATACAGATATAAGGAAAGTATAGGAATCATGATTTTTTTCGACCTCGAGTTTTCGACGGATTTTTACGTTTTGAGGTCCCCTGAATCCGTTTTGACTATTTTCGCGATGATGTCTGTCTGTCTGTGTGTGTGTGTCTGTGTGTGTGTCTGTATAACGCATAACTCATGAACCGATACACAAAAAAACACCAAATTTTAAACTTAAGCTTTGTTTCAGCGTCCAATGAGCTGATTAGATTTTGGGCAGAGTCGGAACATCTGGGGGGGTACTTTATAGGTGGTCATTTTTATATTTTATGGAATATATCTGCTATTTACGTTTGGAGAAGAAATTTCTTCAAATAAAAGTTACTTCTAATATAATTATCTATAATTTTTGTTCTATGCAAAATTTTCCTAAAATGGTCCGTATTCGAGAAATTTAACAAAATGTAAAAATAATTATTTTTTATAAAAATTGTTCAAATAAAAGTTGTTTGTAATATAATTCTCTATAATTTTTATTCTATACATAATTTCTCTAAAATGGACCGTATTCCAGATATTTGAGAAAATGTGTAAATTTCGAATTTTGAAGAAAACTCAAAAACGGATAAAGAAAAAAACATTAAATTTTAAACTTAAGGTTTATTTCGGACTGACGTAAAATGATTAGATTTTGGACAAAGTCGGAACATCTGGGGGGGTACTTTATGGGAGGCCGTTTTTATATTTTATGAAAAATATCTGTTATTTATGTTTGGAGAAGAAAATTGTTCAAATAAAAGTTACTTCTAATATTATTATCTATAATTTTTGTTTTATGTCAAAATTTCCTGAAATGGTCCGTATTCGAGAAATTTGACAAAATGTGCAAAATTCTGAATTTTATGAAAATTGTTGAACTAAAAGTTGTTTGAGATATCGATCTCTATAATTTTTGTTTATATATGATTTTTCTGAAATGGACCGTAATGGAAAAGTGCTAAATTAAAATTTTTCAGTATTTTCGTTTTCAATGAATATCTATAGAAAAATGTTTCGAGGTAGATATATGTGGACAATGTATATATTTAGTTTATCCTCTAAACATTTATAGAGATGCTGCAATAGGTTGTACAAAATAACCGGAAAAAGCCTATAATAACTAGATAGGAAAGTCATGTGATGGACACATCAGATTTTTTTGATAAGTATATAAAATTTAACTATGTAATTTGTGATGATTATAATTTACCTATAATGTCACAATATTAACGATACCCTAAATGTTAATTATCCTCTTAATTCTTCAGCTATTTTACTTAGCGATGCTTTAAATTTTTTCAAATTTCATCAAGTCAATCATATTCCAAATAGTAGGAATACCTTTCTTGATCTAATTTTTTTCTAATGATGATACAATTCAGGTTTTTAAGACAGCTGATTTTTTATTAAAGACTCCTTACATCATAAGGCACTTACATTTGATTTACATGTAATGAAAATGATCATCTATTTATTAGTTATGAAGAATATTTCATTGAATTTAAAACTCAAAATTATGAACATTATAACTATTATTTGGCAAGTGTAGAGACGGAGATGATCTTTTCCATAATAAAAACCTTAATGATTCAGTAACAGCTTCCTATAACGTACTATGGGGTCTATTCTGTAACAATTCCTTTATATTTAACGGCCTTTAAAAATATTTTCTTCTTTACTTCTGTCATTATTTAAACGGATATTTAAAATACATTAGAGGACTATCTTAAAGAAATCTGTTTAAATAATGACGGAAGTAAATTAACGAATACAAACATATTTTTAAAGGTCGCCAATATTTTTAAAGGCCGTTAAATATAAAGGAATTGTTACAGAATAGACCCCTATATGAGGTAATTAATGTTAATATATAATTGTTGCATATTTTTATTTTATTTTAGCTTTATTTTGTTATATATTTTCTATTTAACTAATTATATTTATTTTTTTTACTTAGTAATTTATAACTCGCTATAATGTCAATAGTTTTACATTTGTTATGGAACTTTGTATACCATTCTGTAAAATGGGTTTTGACCAGTAAATAAATTATAAATAAAATATGATTGCAATCTTACAACATCGGATATTAGACATACACAAGGCTAAATAAATTATGTTACGCAGCTGATTAGTATAATAGGGAGAAATAACAGCACAATGTACAACTGTAAGAAAACTGAAATTGAAACAAAAATAAAAAAAAACAGAATCAGTGATAATCGAAAACCAAGACAAAAAACAAAACCTACAAAAAAGGAAGTAATATTAAACAATCAAGGAAAATTAGCAAGGTAAGATAAATGAAATAATTACGAAAACTGATAAACTAAATGACAATTTACCAAAAAAGTTCTCAAAAGAGAAGACCTAAAAATAGAAGAATGAGATTATTAAGAAAAATTGTAGATAAAATACTAACTAACAAATCAGGTATTCCTAGTAAAACTTGTAAAATATATCGTGACATACGATAACTTTGATAATAGTTTTCTTTTTCGATACTTACCAACAATTTCATATTTATCACCGCTATGTATCAAAAGTGGTCCCCCGCTGTCTCCTTGACAGGAATCTTGTGTCCCTTTTCCTGCACATAGCATGTAATTAGTTATTCTAGATGCTCTATATTTCATTGCTTTGCACTGATTTTGAGTCAAAATTGGAACTTCAACTTCTTGAACTACAGTTGGTAACATACCCCCTTCTGAGGTTCTGCCCCATCCAACTACTGTTCCTGTCCTACCGGCTGGATCACGGGCTAAAATAAAAAGCAAATATCGATCACTCTTAAAGAAATATTTGCAATTATAAAAAGATAAATTACTGTAAAGCTTAAGAAGTATAGAAAATATTTTTATTTCAGGTTAGGATGTTGCCATGAGGTTCGCGGCGAGCATTTTGAACATCTCCTACATTAGGTTGTGTTTTTATCAAGAAATAAACAGTATTACTTATTAGTTTATAGGTGTGTTATAACGAATTTCTGTAGGAAATCAAATAATTTTATTGTATTATTGTTAATTTTTGCAATAAATTGAAAAACATTTAATAATTCCGGAAACAGTTAGGTATAGGACATAATACATAGAATATGTCTAGAATTTTCCGAAGAATCAAAAAATTTAAAATAAGAAAGTTGGTATTGGCCATTGTTACATTACACACCCTGTATAAAAAGTTTTTGTTAAAAAAATGCGTTTTTCCGAACACGCACCCATTTACGAGGGTAGTTTTACGGAAGAGTGACTTTTCAATGAAAAAGTTAATTTACTTTAAGAAATATTTTATTTTTCAACATAAACTCTTTTTAACTCTACACACTTAGCACAGCGAGTTTCCAATTGTTTTAAACCGTCCAAATAATAATCTTTCGGAAGTTCTTCAAGATACGCGTTTGTCTCTGTCATCACCTCTTCATTTCTCTGAAATCGCTTTCCATTTTTTTTTATTTTGGGAACAGACAGTGATCGGAGGTAGCCAGATCAGGTGAATATGGTGGCTGAGGCAATAAATAGTAACGGACGAATGGGCAGGCGTATTGTCGTCATGGAACAGAACAGTTTTCTTTATATGAGTATTAAAACTATGAAGATTTAAAATACGGTCCCAAAAACCGCACGCTAATTGAGCTTTTATAATTAACCGCATGAGCGCTGGTGCTGCTTACGGAGTTCAAAATACTTGGCTTATTGTGGAAATTATACATAAGTTTGTCAAAATAATAAAAATAAACTTGTTTATAGCTAAATAAAGCACATAACATACTGTTGTGTTTATTTCTAAATAAGTCTTACTTGTTTTAATTGATAAATTATTTAATTTTATCTATATAAAATACAAATTAGCTAGGCATGACCAAATTCGAAAAGGTTTATTAAATGTTGAAATTTGATAAGTACAATTTTGTGGCAATTTTTTTTTTTTTGAATTGAACCTGTATATAGTTGTAAGAACAAAATAAAACACAGTTGACATATTTTTTATTGTTGTAATACAAGTATAAAGGGAGATTTGGGAATGTACATGGTATTACCTCATCCTTTAAGTTCAGCTTTTCCCTTTTTATCTTACTAGCAGTACCATTAGTAAAAATAGTTAAATAATATTGGATAATATATTCTAAAAAGTAAAGAACAGCATCATCTCTAGAAAGTGCTTTATCAGCACTAGGAAAGATATATATACTGCCACTATTCTAAGCGTTAAGTATCCTATAAAAAACATTTACAATGACAAAATTGGAATTCAACAAAAAAATAACAGTAGCAACTCTTTATCTAACATTAAAACTCTATAAAAAAATTTCTTTTCTAGTAAGTTAAATTTAATGTATAAATATTGTTGTTTGTAAGTCAGGATCTATGACTAAAATTTTATATTATAGAAACTTGTAATAAAATAAACTACACTTCGTAAGATACATATTGTGACTAGTTTACAATAAATATATATTTAGACATAAATACATTATTTTACTTACATTAGAAGCTTTAAACAGACATTAAATTGATTTCTGCTTGTGTTTTCTTTAGTTTTACATTTGATTTGTATCCTGTTTTACAATCTGGAACGACGTAAATCTTGCTGTGATGTTTTTTGTCACTCATGTTACTTGTACTTATGTACTTTTTTTCACATTATTTTGATTCTTTTCACCAATTTTTTAAAAAATGACTTCATTTTACATTGACTTATATAGAAAATTGACACCGCTTTAATTTAACATGCCAACTACAGTCAATTTCGCAAACTTTATGAAAAGAAGGACGGAAATTAAAAATTTGACCATTGCCGATTCGCCTCCTTCTCTCTAGTCTTCATAATTAAAACTAATCTGTCAGATTTATGTTAAATTTTGACAGACGACATCAGAAACATGGCGGAAACTACCAATATAATCACCGTAGCGAAAGTGTTGCCAACCTCTGAAAAGTCACTCTTCCGTCAAGCCACCCTCGTATTTATTACACCGAATTTATTCCATTTGACTGTTCCACAGTGTATGATAACATTTAAAATAATAATATTTTCTAAGAACATTTTATCTGAGAAATAAGTTACGTCTTTGAAGTACAAAAATAATATTAGTTTCATCGAACATTTTATCTGAGGAAGTCATGTCTTTGGAATACATTATTTTTTTCAGTAAAATTATCTTTTTTAGGAATATCTGTTTCCTAAGCCTAACTAGCATAACATAGACATGAGACGTAACTCTATAAATGCGTGATAACCAAAAAATACTATGAGTAATACGACTTTTGGTAGAGAAAAAAACAATGAATTTAAGAAACCATGTTTCTGTTATAGTAAGCTAATTGAAAATCCTGCTTGATTTTCTTTAATTTAATATTCCAGGCGCTAGTTTTTTCGAAAATAATAAGAATAATAGAAATAATTGTAAAATATTACACTTTGGTAGACAAACCGGCCTAATATGCTTAGTAAATTCAACTGGTTTCCTCAACTTTAGAAGAGCAATGTCATGGTTGAAGGTGTCAGCATCAAAACTTTTATGTCTGATAATGGAAGAAACTGCTCTCATCATAGCTGGAATTTCTGCAGTCGTAGAAACGTCATGGTCGCCAAGTATCACTCGTATTTTCGATCTCTTTAATCTGGAAAATAAAAGTACTGATTATATTATTATAAGTTTTCCCTATAAAAATAGGTTTCAAATTATACCACCCTTAATAATTCTAAACGAAATAATATTATTGGTTAGTGAAACCTATGTTAAACGATAAAAGAATATATGGAGTTCTCCACAAAAATGTTTTTAAATTAAGCCATGAAAAAGTCATGTGTATTGGAATGTAAAATAATAACCATTTGGACTCAATCTAGAAGGGTCCATAGTCTACTTGGACCTGACTCGTATCTTTGTCAGTCATGGCTTACTTTAGAAATATTTTTTACAAATCAGTCGTTATTTTGAAGGCAACCAGAAAATAAGAATGGGATTCGAGAATTATTAAACATTTAATATACTAATTTTGTTTTTGTTATTACGAGTAATATTAACTACGTTATTAGGTACAAAGTATGACTAAAGGATGACAAGAATAAGTAAGTTATCTATTGCCCAAATTTGGTATAATACGTTATTGACGAAGAAAAATCTTTATCACAATATAAAAATAAATTTATTGGTAAACTAAACCTGAAAGGATGGATTACACTGTCCCAAAAATATACCAGCCAATTAGCCTAACATCGTTTTCCATGAAGACATTGGAAATGCTACGCGAAAGTTACATACATAAGGGATGAGGTGATTACAATACCATTACACCCAAACCAACATGTATACACCCCAGGGATATCTACACTGATTCAGCCCTTCACCTAGTCGCTAGCCGGATAGAGATATTCCTGAATAATAAAGAGTTCGCATTGGGTGTTTTCATAGACATAGAAGGTTCTTTTGATAAAACCATCTTACCTAAATAATACACTCTCCAAAAAAATGTTCCATAAACGGACGATAATGGAAATAAAACCTCCAGAGCTCCTTAACACAAAATTAAACTTTGCAATAAAGGTGAAGTACCTAGGTATCACCTTTGATAGCGTGTTAACATGGAACCTACACCTAAAAACATAGTCAAAAAAACATGCATTGCTTATTAACAATGCCACTGTGGGGCACATCTGGGATCTCTCCCCCAGAATCGTCACATGGACATCTTAAGAACTATGCTAACATTTTTATTTTTATTTTTTATTTATTTATTCTTACATTCAACGGCCAAGGCGTATTACAGAATGCGCACTTAACATTAATAAACATATATTTGTAAATAATACAATAAAAGCAAAACAAATTTTAAAGTAAAACTATAAATGAGATTGTATGAGTAATCTGAAAAAAACTCCAGTGGAGAAAAAAGGTTACTCACACATATCGCATGCGAAACAACTAATATATAAAGATGAAATTAGATACAAAAACATAAAAAACTTAATTACACTAAATTACATTACACTAAATATTTTAATTAGGAATATATGGATATAAATCAGGAAAAAAGTTTTTTAATCTTTGAGATGGTAGTACAAAATAGATCAATTTCTTTACTCGAGTCATTAACCGTGGACAGCATATGGTACAATGGAGACTGACATAATAAGTTTGTTCTGGGAGTGGGAAGAATGAATGTGCAGCTGTACCTGGAATTAATTCTTGGAACTAGGAAGTTAAGCTGAGCACATAAAGCCGGGCATTTAATTAAATGGTGTACTATTTTAAAAATGAAAATAATTGAAGATATAATTCGGTTTAGACGTCGGGGTACCGAAACCCAACAAAAAATAACTATTCACAAACTAAAAGAAATACAAAGCAACATAACAGGAGCCATGAAAATCATTGTTATTTATATCCGACGAAAATAACACGACTCAGATTGGTTGAAATAAAATCTGAAGTAGGACCGTCCATTGCTCTAAGTGAACATGAACATTATACCGCCGAAATGTATTTTTCATAAGCCATATAAAGCTATACAAAACAAATAGAAGACCCAGAAGTGGCAGGTATAATTCATATTTATATCGATGGTTTTATAACAGAACAAGGCTCAGGATGTGAAATATACTTCAGATCTTTAAACCTAAATATAAAATGTGCTATGAGCAATAATAGTGCCAGTTTTTTTCAAACTGAGCTCACGGGGATCTCATAGCAGCAAATAAAATGACTAGAAACAATATCACTAGAGGCAACATGGCTCTATATAAAGAGATAGCAGATAAGCACTACTCGCCCTGGAAAAACCACGAATTTAATAAGTGTTGTTACTAAAAAGTCACGTTGCTTTAGCTGAAGTATTCATCAACAATGTGGTCCTTTATGGTGGATCAAAGGTCACTTAATTTCGACAGGTTACCGTCTAACCGATTCATTAGCTAAGAAGGCAGCTAACCCAATACTTTTTGGCGCTTTCATTGGACTGACATCATCGGTCGTGACAAACTTAATTAAAGAACATTCCCTTATGAAATTCAATGAAAAGTGGAATAAAATAAGAATCTGCATAGTTGCCAGGGAACTTCTAAATTACTTGACTATAACTAGACAGAATATGCACCTGATCACAGGAATTCTGACTGGTCATATTACCAAGTACGTACGCATCTTCATAGCATGGGACAGTAAGAAGAATCCGCACCCTGCGAGAGTACGAACAAGAATATGAGAGCATACACTATCAATTTAGGAAAATGCATAATGGGCCTACTGAAGCTAAAGTTCTATGGTCCAGTAGTCCACCCTTCACACGTTACATATACAGATACATCAAATAATTAATAATTGGTGAGAACATTTAAAGCATTTTCACATTCTATGGAAAAAGTAGACCAAACGATTTAGGCTAATCTTATTTTATAAACCATAACCTGAACTGATTTTTAAGCGGTACGTATGTGGTAGTACATAATTTTCTACATAGGGTGGTAGCAAATATCAAATATCGCGATTGCTTGCGTCTACCAGTTAGTAATTGCTGTGCAACTAAGTATACTCCAATCCTTCATATGGCAGTGCGATCATGTGCAGTTAATGCTGGGTGTATCTCTACATTTTCTTCCAGGGCACAGTGCAATAAGTGTAGGTGCGAAAAAAAAATTATTGCTTTTAATTTGCTACAAAACTTGGATTTCTTATAATATACTTCAAAGAAAAACATTAATGATGGGTTGAGTTTAGGTTGATTTTGCAAAACATGATCAAAGATCTCTTTCTTTTAAGCCATTTTTATTTCAATAATTCTTACACCTGCTTTTAAACTTCTATCACTTCGACGAGCAATTGATGTCGGTTGTACTTTAATTCTTGTTGATGTTTTACGTAGCTTAAAACAAGTTTACATTGTGGTGCTCGCGTCTCGTTTGGCGAGCACACAAAGAACTTCCAACATTTTATGACATTTTTGTTGCTCTTTCATGTTTGACGTTTTATGTCATTTTTTTTTATTTTTTTGGTTATATGCAATGTCTTGAGAGTGACAACCTCTGGTCTCTTCTTTTTCAATAACGTACCTGTTATTAATGAAGCTATGCTTTTCCATTTGTAAATCTTTACAGGATTTTCCACCAGGATAGAAGAACGAAGTAGACAAGAAATTGAGAGCCAGCCATATATAAAGGACCGCCGTTGCTATGCTGGGACAGTAGAAAGACAGCAGACAGTAAACAAGCATTTTCCAAACATCACGAACAAATCCAAATTTTATAATTCAGATTATACCATTTTTATATAGTTTTTCTGATTAAATTTTTTTTTTCTAAATTAGTTGTAGCCATTAATAATAATAATAATAATAATAATGTGTTTATTAGCCAAAAAAATACAGAAATTTACAACTAAGAGTCAATAATAATTTTCTAACAAACAAAAGACAAAGCCACAGAAGGAGAATTTTAAAAATTCTACTTGTGCGTGGCACGAAATAATAATGGTAATTAATTACGTAAATATAAATAAATCGGTATTAATAAATGTCTAAATCGGTATACATGTCTAATTCGGTATATGTCTAAAACGGTATATATGTCTATGTCTAAATCGGTATATCAGTTTAAATTGATAGTGTAAATTGATACACTACTTTAGACCAGTATGTAAGTAAAATATATATATATATAAGAGTAAATAATAAATAATTTGACTCGGTATGTATTATTTTGTTTATACACATAATTTTTTGAATATACTTTTATTTTCTTTGGATTAATTTATTTTTGATTTATTATGTTCTCAATATTTGACCTGGATTGACATAAAATCCATTTTTTAAGATTCTTTTTAAAAGAATAAAGACTTTTCTCTTTTTGTATTTCGATAGGAATGAAATTATAAATTCGAGGAGCCAAATATGAAGAAGATCTACAGCCTATTAATTTGTTTTTTCGGGGTAAGTAATATTTATTTGCTTTATTTCTAGTTTGGTGCAGATGTCTGGTTTTATCGAGTTTAGTCTTCCCCTTATATATATTTATCGCTATTTTCCAAAAATAAATTTGCCTAAGGTCAAATACCTTTTGTTCTGAAAATAAAATATCGCTGGGATAATTTCTCGATTTGTTGTGGATTATCTTTAATCTCCAAAGGATTTAGTGGTCGCCGACTGGGACCACTAAATACATACTTAGAAACATTTACGTATTATCATTGTTACATATTACGTTAATAATTTATGAAAGTTCCTCAATATACATTCTAAATTACTTTTTTTGGAAACCTATGGTTTTCTTAAATTTCTGTAGTTCTAACTGGTATTCTTCAAGATATTTGCTATCTTTTTTTTCAGTAGGTTCGGCGAGGTCTTGTGGTACACTAGTATTTTCATTTTCATTTCTCATCGGCTGATTAAACTTTTTCTACAGGATTATATTGTTTTCTTTGAATAATGTTGCAACATTAATATTTGTATCCATATCCTCAAAAAAGGTTGTTGACACTGTTGCCCATCAAAACTTTTTGCAGCGTTTACAACAAACTTGTCATCAAAATCTTTTGACAAATAGTGTATCTGTGTGTGTTTGTTGCTAACTTCTAACTGCCGACAGTTTTTATTTCATAATGCCCGAGTTTGATCAGCAAATATGCGCAGGCAAGCTAAAATAGATTTCGCTATGCTCCGGAACACAATATAGTTTTTCAAATTCTCACACGATACGGCGTTAATTTAACGTGATCGTGCTACTCATATGAGGGATTTGAGTGTACTTGGTTGCTGAGCAATTACTAACTGGTAATCGCGAGCAACTGAGGTTAAAAAGGAGTTAAATATACGCTATAGTCAGAAGACAAGGATGGAAACATAATGGCGTGCCAAGGTCAAGCATAGGTAAGAGTGAAACAACCAGTAATCATCTAAGGATAAAACAATCAACAGGCACTAAAGGAAAGTTTGTCTATTGGTAGTCAGCTACTTCAAATGACCGATCCAATCGAAAAGATAATAGTATCTAGATCAAATTATCTATTCAAAGGTATTGTTGAAAACAAATGGAGCTGCAGTGTAGTATCAATATTAATATGAATATGATTATGAGCTTAGTATGCCTAAACGCATTTCTCATATGTACCAGCTACGACGGGATTTTTTTAAGTCTCAAAGTAGTTGTTAGGGGATGGTCTTGATAATTTGTAGGGTGATTTTTAAGATTTGTTTTCGAATTTTTAAATTATTTTCTATCATTATAATAGTCCAGTAATATTAACACAAATAAACGAAAACCAGTAACAATTAAAAAAGAACAATGTCTATATAGGGAAATGTGACATGTAAACCCCAATGTCCCTTTTTTTTGATCCATATTAATTCATAGTACCCACTCTGTCATCTTAGTCCCTTGTACAAGTTTGTGTTGACAGGGTGTGTTCTATAGGTTATCCAAAAAGTGCCTTTCTCCTATGTTTGATTGTTTCTGGTTCCTTGTGACGGAGGCGACACCATAGGTTTCCATTATACCCACCTATTTTGTTTACGTGTCCCTTTACTGGGGCATGTCCAGTCATGAGTCCTGTTAGGGTTTTTAACTGGTCCCTTTTCATGAAGAGTAGTTTCCCTGTTCTTTTTGAACACAGTCTTCCTATAAAGATCTTCACATGTGCTTGTTTTGGGATATTCTTCCAATAGTTATTGTATTTTCTTCGAATCCAGTCATTTATGAAACCTCGAACTCTACGTGTTGATACTCCAAGATTTTTAGCTGATTTCGGTATTTCTTCTGGCCCCTTCTTTGCGAGTTCGTCAGCCTTTTCATTACTTTCGATTCCTTGATGACCTGGTACCCAAACTAGTTTGACTTTATTTCGGTCTGCCAGTGTTCTCAGTTCTTCGATGCAATCCCACACCAGCCTAGACGTCACTTTCTAAATTGATATGGCTTTAAGGGCCGCCTGGTTGTCTGACATAATTTGTATCTGTCTATTTAAAATAGCTCTTCTATTGTTCGTTTTTGGACATTGCAAGATTGCATAAACCTCAGTATGAAATACTGAAGCGTGTCTTTATATAACTAAGATTGGTGTTTTTGGAAAATACTCCAGCCCCAGTGCCTTTCACAGCATTTGATCCGTCTTTGTACCAGGTATGTTCCTGTCGTTAAGCACTGGGTTCCCTTCTGTTCCGTTCTATTTTGTATTAAAACTTCGACTGGAGCGTTGAAGAAGTAACGTTTGTTTATGTGATCTGTTCTCATTTTCAGGACGTCCCCTATCACTAACCTTATGATACTTATGTGACCTGATCTCATGGTAAGATTTCTTAAGGTGTTCCCAATCTGTAAGCACCTAATCTTGCCTCCCCTTGTATTACAAAGTGAAGTGGTGACAAGCCTATAAGTGCTTCCATTGCTGCTGTGGGGGTTGTTCTCAGGCGAGTCTTTGTACCTTGCTTAGTCTCGTTATTGTTGCTCTTTGTTATGTCTTTGGCCACCACACTAGAGCTGCGTATGTTATTATCGGTCCTACCACCATATTGTATGTCCAGTATACCACACTTCGTTAAGACTACAATTTTTCCAAAAGAGCGTCTTGCCATAACTAGTGATGTTTCCGCTTTTCTTGTTGCTCTCTCCAAATGATGAGTCCAGGTTAGTTTTGAGTCAATTGTAATCCCAAAATACTTTACCTCTCCCTTTAGTTGGATGTTTTCACTTTTTCTTCTGCATCCACAAAAGTTAAAACAAATCCAGGCTGAGAGAAGAAAAATGAGTGCCCCGGCCAGAAATCAAACCGGCATCTCCGAATGTATCCCTCGATGTCTTTACCAATTTGGTCACACACACATAGCTATGACAGTCAAAGTGAATTTTAAAACAGCAGATGCTAACTGTCCCCTCTCCTCCTCCCCAGCTTGTAAATATAAAGAATAAAAGGAGATAATATCGGCTAAAGATCTTTTAACTAAAATACCTATGCATTTGGAAATTCAATAATTTAAACACCAATTGTCCCAACGAAATTAAA
Organism: Psylliodes chrysocephalus; assembly: GCA_927349885.1. NCBI lineage: Eukaryota > Metazoa > Arthropoda > Insecta > Coleoptera > Chrysomelidae > Psylliodes > Psylliodes chrysocephalus. Next base: position 22,184,160 of record OV651822.1, on the reverse strand, counting down.
AAATCCATCAACGCATCCCCAAAGTAAAAATCAACCAAAGAAAAAATAAAAAAGCTGAGAGGGTAGAGTATGTATACTCGACCAGAGTTGGAATCTGATGTTTTTAAATTTTAGAGTTATTTTCTGTGTGATTTAGTTGAAAAATGGTAAAAAAAATTATGTTTTTTAAGAATATATGAATATTAAATGTATTTTAGTTACACACAGTTTTATTTTTCAAACACTCTATAAAATTAAAAAAATTACATTGCATACTTTAGAATTTTGAAACTAACAACCAACAGTTCTAAAAATCACAAATTTGCCGTTATTTATAATAATTGAAATCAGTGGAATCAGTAAATAATCAAATCATTATTATTATTGAATGAATATTTAATATTGTTATTATATTGTAAGTTAAAATAAGTATATTGAAATTATTATAGATTAGTCATGTATAAATTAAATTTCTAGAATTAATTTATTTATGTACTTACTTTCTCACGCAATGTGCGGCAGTAATGACGAATTCTTCTGTTAAAAGCGAAGCTCCACAATGATAGTGACCATCGTATACTATCCTCGCTATCCAGGGATAACGGTTAACTCCGGTAGGACGACCACCAACAATTCGGTTTTCTTGATTTGACACGCCACATTCTAATTAACATAAAAATCCTGATCACATCTACGGAATATACTTAGTAGTGTAGTGGCTACCAGTTGATTACAAATAAAATGATTAAGGGCGGCGTCTGGCCATATCACGAAAACGGTTTATCTGGACAATTACGCAATTGTTTTTTTTAAGGGTGAGATTACAGAATGTCTGCAACTTTGCAGATCTACAACTTTGCAGATCTGCAAATATCGCGGTTTATTACCCCCAACAACACTAAACTCAAATTTGGAATACGAAAACTTGATACTTGCATGTGTAAGTCAGTCATATTTGCAGATTTTCAAATATGCCGCCATATTTGCAGATCTGCAAAGTTGCAGACGTTCTGTAATCTCACCCTTAATCTTTAAAGGCAAATACTTAAAAATGTTTCTTTGTAACTTTCCGCTATGTCACATGATATATCACCAAATATAATCTATATAATTTTAAACCTAGCACTAAAGAAAACTAAAAAAGTATTTTAAAGTTTGATGTCTTTCATTATTTTTATGTATTAGATGTAGTGGTTGTAACGGAAAAAAACATGTAAATAATATGTTTAGATTTAAAGATAATTCCTAGGTAAATCAATGACAAAGTCATTTTTTAAGCACATTAAAATAACTCTGTTTCTTAAGACGTCTTTACAACCCCTAGACACACTTCTTGAACGGTTTACAATATTAAAATAAATACCAGGAAGTATATTTTTCCCGACAGCAACGTTTAAAGTCAACCGCGCATATGCGGCAGATTTCTATGGGCGAACGCTAACCTTAAGAGTAACCCCAAAATAATTCCACTGACGCATTTAATTTATTAGTCGTGAAAAAAGTAATTTCCATTCAATTTCTTGTGTTACCAAATGATGTGGAATGTTTGTACTGTTGGAAACTATATAGATAAAATAATTATTCAACTCACCACACGAGCAATTTTTTGCTTTAATGAGATCGTCATTTCCTGTGTCGTCGGAGTCACCAAAAACAGAAAATTCTCCTGCCGTTGCTCCACCAAGTAGATTAGTTAAACTGAACAGTTGATTGAATAAAAATCTACCCCTTTTTGTTCGAGTTTTATTTGTAATAAGGTCCTAAAAAGAATATAGGTATAAGTATTTATTAACTAGGTATTTAAACTGATAAGGAAAACAACTATTAATATCATATTAAATAGTTTATAAGATTTAAAAGATGCAACTAATTTCGGGTAACACACTATGATCGTGCTGTTATAACAGCAAATAATACAAGTGGTACTGTAGTCCGACATACATTGATACATATGTGATAAACTAAACCTAACTCATAACTGCCAAAGCGACCTAATAGTCTCAGAAGGAGAAGAGTTTTTACTTTAAAATGTAAAGTCGAAAAACCAAGAAATCAATGGTACTATGGAACTTTTAGGTGGAGTAGGTAACTTTTTATGAGGAGCTACTGGAGAAGCGAGAATAGTTATTTACGTAACAAGTCCCGAAAGTGATATTTTACGGGAGTAGTAGGCAATTTCCAGGACGAGCCGTAGGCTGGTTCTTGATTTTTCACCGAATAACATCATGCAACCACCGTCTGAAGGTCCATCTCTGGATCCTTCACTAAGAGGATTTATGTTCCAAGATTAGTTTCCCGTTTTTATATTTCTCATATTTTTTTTGTGTGTGAATAATTTTATGGTATTTATTGTGTTTGTTTTATTTGTATGCAGTGGGACTTGAAATACCTTAACGACATAATGTATCTTGTGATTTAATATCAAAAATATCATCGAGGATAACATATCATAGGTTAGTAAGCAGAGTCAAACTGAAAAAAATATTGTTTTCTAAATATTATTTGTAGATTTCCAAAGAATTCGGAAAACTAAATTAATGGATACAGAGAAAAGTAGCTGCTTCTATTCGCTTTTGCTATATTTCCTGCAGCCACGAGCACTGAATTAGTTCGATATCAGATGGGAAAATGAATTTTAATAAAAACGTTCCGAAACTGAGAGTCAGCTTAACCCCCCCCCCCTAGAGAAATTTCCCTCTCTGAGGCATATTGCCTTCGCGATAATTAAATCCCAAATTAATTGAATACTATTTTATATAGTAAGTACTATTTTGATAACGGTTCAGAAAAAAATCGTAGGGATCATCTTCAATAATAAAAAAATTCTTGTTCACAGTTGTTTATCTTATTATTTGTTGTATAAAAAAAACTAATGGACCCAAAATGTTTGCTGTTTTTTTTTTCTCAGCTACGCTGTACAGCCTAAACAAATACGTCCTGGAGCCATTGCAGGTTGCTTGGCAACCTGTGAACTTTTTTCAAACATCCTCTTACTTCGCTCTGATTTCTCTGCTAGGCTGTGCGACCTGGACACATACAGCCTGGAGCCATTTCGGGTTGCTTCGTAAACCGTAAAATTTTTTCAAACATGCTAAGCTTTGCTTTGTTTTCTCGTCTACGTTTTACGGCCTGGGGTCATTGCCGAACTATTTCCTGTTATATACGTTTTCTTCCTCGATTTGGCAATACCGCATTTATAGAAACGCCAATTGTCATATTTGTACATTGAAGATAATTTACTTAATATTTTTTTTCTAACAATATCAAAAACGACAAATAAGAAAATTTAAACGTTTACAAAAAAAATTGGCACGGATTATTGCTCTATGAAGTGTTTAATATTGATATTTAGTCGTTTCTAGAAAAGAAATCAGTTAAAATGATTAATAAAATGCATTTTTTGAGACGGCTCTTGGAAGATTAAAGAAATAAGAGTCAGAACTGGCCCAAATTGAGTGTTTGGGGGTTTTCGAGGTCGCTGATCACGATTATGATTAAATTGATCCTCAGCCGACTTGGAGCCCAAGAACGCATATGAACGTTATCTCCGTGGGACTTTTCCGAAATTAACGCGGGGAAGGAGAGAAACTCGGCGCCCGGAAGTTTTTAGATCGCCGAATTCAAATATGGCATCGGCGAACACCCCATCGAACACCTAATGTTCCGAAACCTGGACGTTGACGTCATCCCCGAGAATTTTCCTCACAAGATCGCCAGAAATAACTCGAAAATCATTGTGGGGGCGTTTTTGGGGCGCTGAATCCAAATTTAACGTCGAAAACGACCCCCTGAACACCTGGTACACTGGAACCTGGACGCGAACCTCATCTCCGTGAGTTTTCCTCACACAAACGAAAAAGATGAATCGAAAATTGTTATGGGGGGTTTTTTGGGGCGCTGAATTCAAATGTGGCATCGGCGAACACCCCCTGGACACTTGGTGCGCCCAAACCTGGATGTGGACGTCATCCCTGAGTATTTTGTCATCCCTGAGTATTTTGTCATCCCTGAGTATTTTCCTGACAAAATCACCAAAAACAACCCAAAAATCATTGTAGGGGAATTTTTTAAGCACTTAAACCAAACTTCAAGTCGAAAACGATCACCCGAACACCTGAACGTCATCTCCGGGGATCTTCCTCACACAATCAAAGAAGTCGAAACCAAAATCGTTATGGGAGGGTTTTTTGGGGCGCTGAATCCGAATCTTACGTCAAAAACGACCCTCCCAACACCTGGTGCACCGGAACCTCGGGCTGTAATCTTCTCCGATGGTTTTTCAGACACGATCGCAAAAGACTAACCAAAAATGATCTTATAATTTCACACATTCATTGATGTGTAACTCTCGCCTGGGGCTCTCGAAAAAGTTGATCCAGTTCTGTAAAATTCTAAATGCTGGGTTTGAATAGAGCGAGTAGAATCGCGAGAATTTTTTCCAGCTAGATCGAACTTTGCCGAGCGGCCTTTCACTTTTTTGTAAGTGTATACAAAGTCCAGGCCCCGCCCACCAACGTCCAGGTTCGGGAACACCAGGTATCCGAAAGGTATTCGACGATGCCACATTTGAATTCAGCGACCCAAAAAACACCCTGGCACCGAGTTTCTCTCCTTCCCCGCATGAATTTTGGGAGAGTCTCACAGAGATGACGTCTAGGGCCAGGCTCCGGTGCACCAGGTGTTGGAGGGGTCGTTATCGACGGGAAATTTGGATTCAGTGCCCCAAAAAACCCTCATAACGATTTTCGGTTCATCTTTTTCGATTGTGTAAGGAAAACCCACTGAGATGTGGTCTGCGTCCAGGTTCCGGTGCACCAAGTATTCAAGGGATCGTTTTCGACGTGAACTATGGATTAAGCGCCCAAAAAAGGCCCCTACAATGATTTTCGGATTGTTTTTAGCAATCTTGCCAGGAAAATTCTCTTAAAAACTACTACTCCCTTGGCTAATACCGCAACAGGCATTGCATTATATCAAAAGGTGAATAACAGATGTACAAAATAATTTTCAACTTTGATTTTGCTTCCTAAGGAGAAAGTCTTATAAGTTTAATAAACACTTCCAAATATGCTTATTTTGTCTTTTTTAAAAAAAAAATATTCAAAAAATCGTCCTTTTAAATTTTATTTAATAAATTTTGTGTTTCCATACTTAAACGACTTTATTTCAGGCAAAACCACTCTACCGATTTAAGATAAAACCGTTTTCGTGAAAACTAAAAATTTAATCGATAAAATTTGAAGGACTCGTGGTATTACCCTTGACGAAACACCATCCGCAAACTTTATAAATTATGTAAAACCAATAAGGCATATAACAAACAGACCTTGAACCAGTCACATCTTGATTGAAACTCCATAAATAATCGTGGTCGTAGGAAAAATATTCTACAATATTTGTATAAGAGTTATTTTTCACACTCGTAATCTAATATACTATTATTTGAGTCGTTATTTATTCTAAGTGAAAGTGGATAAGTGAAAATAGTAGTTTTAAAATATTAAATAAATCTGAATCTTACGCAAATAACGTACATAATGATGAAGTAACGTTAATTTTTGCATGATCTCTAGAATGAAACACCCAATTGGACAAAAGAATCAAAAAGGTAAAGGGCCCGTAGGCTTAAGGAACAAAGGGTTCAAATTCAAATATTTTTTGTCCTGCGAGAAAACGTAAATAAATATCGCTGACGTCTATTTAGTAGAAATGTATGTCAACGAATACATTACATTCTAAATCCAATGAAAGAAAAGGGTTCAAGTTTTTGTGAAACTTTTTAATTTTTTAACAGCCTATTTTATATCAACTCTTTTATATTTTAATTTATTGCAAGTATTCTCCGATTTTTCAAGTTTTGATGACAATAAAATGAATATCAAAATAAGTAATCACAACCAAACTCAATAGTTTAAACTACTTTTAAAAATAAACAGTTATTAATATTTTGTAGATACATAACATTAAACTTACATAATTTGGATCTGATGCAAATCCCAATACAACCTCAAAATATAGAATAAAGCAAACACATAACCTCACAACTAACATATTCATGTAAAAAAACTGTCTGTTCACACCACCATTTACAAAATCTTAACCCGAAGCACTTCCTGTGACATCTCCGCCCATCACTTTTATTTAAATGAGATCAAAGAAGGCAATGGTAGTGACAGTGAATACTTTCACTGCCTTGGCAGAACTGAATAATAAGAAATTCCTTGACCATAACCCTCAGAAGAAAGTAAGTTAATTGATTGTGCCAGACTGAACAGTAATAAAAACAAAGAATTGTGTTAATTTTGCGAAGTAGCGAAGGAGATGAAAGTAGAAATCAGTGAAGTAGATGAAATTAATGTTGAAACTACTGTACTTACGATTTATTAATAAGAGTTTGACTTTACTGTTTTTTAGAAGAAAAATAAGTAATTATTTTGCTTTTACTTGTTTCATATTTACAAGGTACATACTACTTTAAATAAAAATGTGTAGGTCACATATTCAGAGAAAGTAATCGTGTTAAAAATGTATAACAATTAGATTTCGATTTTTTCAACTTTTGTTAGTCTGAAGTTGACTTTTAAATGAATTAAGCAGCTCAGTAACCAAGGAAAATATAAATAAGTAATTATATCTAATTGTGACATGGGCAGCGGCCCAGCTTAGCAGGTTCATTTATATGTACTTGGATGGGTAACCATTTTAAGCAAAGTCAGCTTACCTATGAAGCCCAAACAGTTGCCCGCATAGTTGCATACCACAGCTGGCAGGCGTTATATAAATAAGTACGCTGTATAGCCATGGACGCCGTTCAAAAAATTTTCAGGGGGCAAATCTTATAGGCAGGGTCAAAACGCTGCAGGCTATAGTCGAAAGCCATAGCAAAATAATCCAAAATCACAAATCCAGGGAAGGCAGACGCCCCACCTTGCCCTCGTGTGCCGGCGCCCATGGGTATAGCGTGGAGTGTGCCATCTCTCTTAGGAGATGTAAATCTATCGGTCCCTTATCCATAGATGTTGGGCTCGTTAGATATTTCTAACTCTGGTTGGAATACCAGAGGATTCGTCAAAATGGCTGGTATTTTGGAGTAGCGTGCTCACAGGGCCGGCCCCAAGGTAGGGCGATCCGGGCGGCCGCCCGGAACGCAATGATATAGGGGCGCCAAAATCATGGAAATTGAAAATAAACTGATAAAAAAAATTGAGTTACAAGCTTTTTTCCATGTCGACTTTTTGCTGCACCATCTAGCTTGAGCGCTCTTGGCAATCGGGGATTTAAAGACTGGAAGCATTTAGGGGACTATTTAGCACATCATGAAAATGCTAAAACTCATATAGATTGTTTGAAATCATTGATTCTGAGATAAATCACTGGTCTGAAGTTCTTTTACGCATTATATCAGTCGTTAAAATGTCAGGTGAAAGCTCTCTAGCTTTTCGAGGAACAAGCGATAAATTGTATGAACACAATAATAGAAACTTTTTGAAGTTAATTAAGTTATTGGCTGAGTTTGATCCAAAAATGGAGGAACACGTTCGCAGAGTCCTCAATAAAGAAGAAATCAAAGCTACATATCTAGGGAAAACTATACAAAATGAAATAATTGAATTATTGCATGACAACATAAAGCACCACATCATTGAGCAAGTTCAAAAGGCCAAGTATTATTCCGTGATTCTTGACTGTACTCCCGATGCAAGTAAAGTAGAACAGATGACATTTGTTGTATGATTTGTCTCCATACAGGAATCAGAGTCTGAAGTTCAAGTTAATATCAACGAACATTTTTTGGGTTTTCTACCCATTGAGAGATCAACAGCTAAGGAATTGTCGGAGATTTTACTAGAAGAGCTAGAGAAAAATTGAGGTTTTGCCCGGAGCGCCAAAATGTCTAGGGCAGGCCCTGGTGCTCACCAGCGTCGGAATTTAATATTGTAGTTAGAAATAGTCCGACGTCAAATAAATTTATTAATAATAATATTTGTGACATACAATCAATGAAGGTAAGCCATTAAATCTGTCACAGTTACTACATATTATCTACTATTTAGATACTTAATATATCTATATCTAATAATATCTATATCTATATTATTCTATATCTATGTATGAATTTAAAATTTATTATGACTGTTAAGGAAACGTATCGAGTTAAATATTTCAGAATGGTAGTAGTATATTATTCTTCATCTTCCTTGTCTTTTAGACATTTTATTATATGTTACGGTACTTATATTTTCTTTTGCATACAAGGCTTTTTTAATTCATTGGTTTAGATTAGATATGTTTAATTAATTTCTTATTTCTTCTTATCTAAGTCTATCAATTAAATATCACAATTGCGATACCTTAATACTGGACCAGTTCACACAAGTATAACAAGATTAGTGACAAGGGACTTCTTAGACATGATATTACAGATCATATAAACAAGCGATGCCAAATAGAAAGGGAATCTCCACGAGTTTAAAACTTTGGAATGCACTGGACCAACAATATTTTCTAGAAACTCAGAGAACAGCCTTAACTACATAATAGGCAATTTTGGAATGCGCAAATGAAAGATAGGAGAGTTACCGAAATCTATAGATCTGTTAGGCGGCCTATAAAGTTGGTATGAAACTGCATCGTAAAACTTTTAGACCGAAATAGGATAAAATGAATTATACCTGGTCATCAGAGAAATTAAAGGCAACACAAAACTTGTCGATCTTACAAAAGAAAGGTAAAAAGAATGATCGAAATCATATATACATCTGGCTACATGATAAAATAGAAGAGGACAAAATGGCGTAGGACAAAATGACGCAAGGACAAAATAGCGTTCGGGCAAAATAGCGCAGGACAAAATAGTGCTATGACAAAATAGCGCAAGGACAAAATAGCGCAGGACAAAATAGCACAGGACAAAATGGCGCAAGGACAAAATAACGCGTAACGAACAAGATAGGTTTTTTATATAATGAAATTCATTGAAATAACAAATAACAAATACTATTTCGATGACGCCTATATAGAAAATGTTCTCACAAACACAAAAGAGTAGAGAAGTCAGCGACTGATATAAATAAAGTGAGACCAATTAACGCCTGTCTAATTATAGTCAATTAAGTTTTTTCATAAAAGAGTGAAACGAATTTACGTGTGGCAAATTATGTATTCTTACTAAAATTGAAAAAAAAAAAACTTATTTACACCTGTGAGGCCTGGAACTATGGCGAATTGCTGTATATGGCTCCAGGCTGCACATGTTAGGTAAATTAGTTACAATTTGTTTTTAATGCTCGAATATTTTGACACGCGCTTTTATGTCCTAAGCTATTCTAACTTGCGTTATTTTGTCCTGCACTATTTTGTCCTGCGCAATTTTTTCCTTGCGCTATTTTGTCTTGTGCTATTTTGTCCTTGCCCTATTTTGTTCTGAGCTATTTTGTCTGCACTATTTTGTCCTGAGCCATTTTGTCCTGCGCTGTTTTGTCATGGAGCCTAAAAATATATACCAAAAGTTACAGTATGAGGTTTAAAAACAGGTACATGGAAAAACCTTTATAGGAAAACTTTGATCAAACAGAACTGAAGAACTGCTCTTTAAAATTAATGACCTGTTAAGAATAATAACAGAATTTATTGCATAAGTAATGGGATGTGTGAACAAAATATACTTGTATCATGTAGACTTAATTATGTGATAAAGAACCAGACGTGCTCAAATTTAAAGAGTAGCTCACAAAAAAATGTCGGTTCTAGAAAACCACAGTACGCATCCTTCCAAGTTCAGGGTATCTGTATAGATATAAGCATGGACCTTCTAGAATAACTTCTTTTGCTGCTATGAGAATCCCTGTGAGCTCAATTTGAACTACACTGGCACTTTTTTTCACATACTATTTTATGTTTAGATTTAAGGATCTGGAGTATATTCCACACTTTGTGCCTTGATATAAATCGTACCTGCCACTTTCGGCTCTTCTATATTTTTCGGTATAACTTTGTAAGGCATTTGAAAGGCATATCGTGGTGAGATGGAGTTTACTTGAAGCAGTAGAAGCAATTCGAGCACCTCCCTCCAAAAGTGACATCTCTACTAACGGGATCATACGTCAGGCTCTATACCAACCGTGCGAAGTCGTGCCATTGAATTGTCAAAAGAAAAGTCTGCCTCATGTAAATATGAAACTAAGAATGACTTCCATAGCTCCAGTTGGAGTGGTGTTCTTGCTTTTTTATTTCACCCAGAAAATTGTGTCGGCAAACAACCCATTCACTACTTGAAAGATAAGTATTCCGAAATTACATAAAATAAGGTATTTTATAACTGGTAACATAGCCGGAGAGGCTAGCCGCGAGCTTAGTGTGCATCCACTTACTCGCAACAGTTAAAAAATGATCTCTCCGGTCACGTCGTTGATGGGTGACCGCTGGGAGGTTCCACCATGGGCCGTTTCACCATAGGATTCATCCGACTAGCGTTTAACCATCGACGACGTGGAATGAATGAGAATGAATGAGGGTGTGAATGGGAAAGTAGTAGGACCTTCAAATGGTGGTACAATAAGCCACAGGCTGCAGTGCTGCCAGACTACAGATGCATTAGGGTATAGCACGGGAGGTCTGAAGGGTGTAAAACTAAAAAAAACTAAAAAAAAACTAAAAAAAAAAAACTAAAAAAAAAACTGGTAACATAAATAGCTATTACGAGCCATTATCAATTTATTTGCTTTATTTCGTTTTAATATCCAGTAGTTTTTAAATGGGAGGCCTTCTTACCTATTTTTCTTAATTGTCTCTGTAGAGTACTGCCCTACCGTTGCAGAAATTTAAAGCTCAATATTCTCATATTTGTTGACGTCCGGTTTGCTTTTAAGGAAATATGGAAAGAACGAAGTGAATTTGATTAGATGCAACAATATCGAATAATTTCTTTGAATCGTCTTTATATTTCTGAACTTTATAGTGGGAATTGAAGCTTCTTCCCAGATCGCAAGAATTTGAGAAATTTCTAAAATATAGGATCTCTACCGGCTCAAAACCTTAAGTTCATTTCGAATAAGTAAATATCATGATATTTTCCACAGTTGGCAAAACATTAGAGGGTATATTCGCTGGTGCACCAAACATAGGACAATTAGTAGCTTCCCTACTGCCCCTAGTGTCCTTCACTGAGAAACTCAATGCAACTTAAAACAAAGATCTTACTTCTGCGACTATCAAAAGAAGATTGAGTTCAACTTATAGCTACACAATTTGCCATGCATAAACGATTATAAACTGGTCTTAACTGGATTGAACAAGTTTAAAGAGTTTCGTGACATACAGTGGCGTGCGGTGACATTTTTGAAAGGGGAAGCGATTGTATAAAAATATAGCAGGCAAGTAAGCACAGCGCCGCAGACGAAAAATTTTTCACGGAGCATTCACCATTTTGTAAAAATCTTGCTTTTTTCCTCAGTACTACGGATATTCGGTATTGAGATTTTTAAAGTGTTACTATTACTTTATTACCTAGTTTAGTACTAGAAGCTATAAAAAAACTTACCATTGAAAAGCTTCCTTGGTTTATTTAAACGTAAAGAAAAAAACATTTAACTGAAGTTTTTTTGTTTCTCCAGCATTTTTCGCACAGTTGACACAGCAGTTGACATTTGTTTATACTTAAGATGTATTCGCCTATCCTCAATGGCTGCAAATTTGTCTATAACATCGTTGTAAAATTTTGGATTTTGTGATAACTGTTTAACAAGCTGTTTTACAATGGATATTAGGGCTAAATTAGAGAGTTTGTCTTCACTTGTTGAATTTCGTATAAAACGTTTAATGCGCTTTAAAGCTGAAAAATTTCGCTTAACTGACGCACTTGTGGCTGTACCTACTAATTGACACAACTTGACGACTTCACAAAGGGACTTATTTAAACCAGTTGTTATAAGAAAATTTAACACATTGATGGGCGTCTTTTTATCACTAATTTCAGGTGTTTCATAAACAACACTTTATTGCTGGAATTTTGAGAACATTTCAATAATTTAGTTTTAGTGAATTAAAAGCTTCCGATGGAAATTTTGATGAATCGTAGTTACTAATATTAAAAATGCACAATTCAACAAATTTTAATTCGTTAAAATTTTGAAATCGAGAATTCATTTGTTGTAAAATATTATCAAAAATTTCGGCATATAATCGACGATAGGAGGTCTCTCTTTCGCCGACATTATCAATTCTAATTCTCTTTCTTTCAGGTTCTAAGCCAATGTTTTGAGTCTTATTCCAAAAGTGTTCAAACTGATCTCGTTTTTTATTCATTTTATTTTTAAAATCTTCAATTTGTTTAATGCAAAAGCCAATGTCATTTGACTTTGTCTGTAAAATGTCGAATAAAATGTCAGTAAAAGGGAAAATCTCTGCAAAAATGTTGAGCAAACATATTGAAATCAATGTTTTCAACAGTTTCAGCATCCCATGTTTCTTTATTATCCCAAACGTCTTGAAAAAAGTGTATCAAAGAATCACGGTATTGAAACACTGTTTGCACTAAACATCCATTGTAGTTCCATCGCGTCGGTGCAACTTTTGGAAACCTTTTTTGGACGTGAATGCCCAAAGCGCGAATTATTTTCGATGACTTTGAAAAGAAGGAAGCCAAACCATAAGCGCCGAAAAGAAAACTTTGCAATCTTTAATATTATCCATGCTTCGCGATAAAACCAAATTAAGTCTATGTGCTATGCAGTGAACGAAAATTGCATTTTTAAAGTTCTCTTTCACTTTAGCTTAAAGGCCTCCTAAATAGCCAGCCATTACGGCAGCACCATCGTTGCTCTGGGCAACAAGCTTAGAACCACATTGTAAACTTGAAATAATGTCACAAACAATTTTAAACAATGCATCTGCAGTTCGTTCGTTAGTGACGTCCAAAAATCCTAAGAATCGCTCTTGAGGAATGCCATCCAATACATATCGTACAACAATGGATAATTGACTTAAGTTTGCTACATCTGTAATTTCATCAAGCGCAATTGATAAGAAAGGTGCTTTTTTAATTTCACTTTTAATGAAAGTCGTCGAATCAATAAAATTATTTTTTAGGGTATCATCGTATTTTGCTAAAACACTTAGAAGGTCCATGTAATTTTCTCGATTGGCGGATTCACTTGCTTCATTGTGACCCCTAAAACTTAGTTCATGCTCTCCCAGGAAACAAGTTACAACTATTAATCGTTGTAAGACGTCTGAATTAATTCATAAAATAATCCTCTTTTAGTTAAAGTAATTCATCAAGTATTTTTAGTGTTTAAAAAAAATTAGGTCGTAATTTACCGTTTTACAAATGTTTTAACCACAATTCAACCAGTAAACTAAACACACATGTAAGCAAGCCAAACAATAAACAAGAAATTAACGCCCAAGCAGAAACATACCTGCTTTATTCAAACGAACATATTCATACATAACGCACAAGACAAAAATAAACTCGAAGATTTGAATACCCGCAGAGATACGTCAGAGGTCTTCTGGGTGAAACAGTTGAAGAGCGGTAGTCATCCGCGGTATACCAATTTTATTAGAAGATAGATCGCGGTGTGCGTAGGCAGACATGGCCGACTATGTGAGAATTGTTGGTGTTTTGGTAATGTTTTCTTGGATAGCTGGATTTCATAGTGGAGCTGTAAGTAAGTTTTTGTTGCTAAACTGAATGCCAATGTGTGCCTCAAGGTTAAGGCAGTGGGGAAGTTGTAACGGTACTATAGTATTGATGATTGTGATTCCGGCAGAGAATTGGAAACACGCAAAAGTTTACAGTTTTATTGTAGACACATGCTTCTTTGAATACATATTTTGTGATTAATAATGGAAGACATGTATACCTAATAACCCGCATATGTTTAAATTCTGAAAACGTAAAATATTTTACACATACATTTGTAATTTACATATTTTTAGTTTTATTTGAAGTTATTAATATTCTTCAATCTTTAACCTTCAACAAATAAAACATCGTTTTTTAGGTCTTAAAAAGAAAAAAAGTAAATGTACAATATAAGTACTACAGTTCACTTAGACAAGCGTTGTTATGTTTATATCATTTATATTGATTTTTCTACGGTTTTTGACCGGTTGGACTATGGTATTCTACTGTCAAAACTTTCAAATTTAGAATCAACTAAATAATTTGTTAATTTCCTTTACCACATACTTGATTGTAGATAACCGAGGTGTTAAACCGTTTTAAATTGACACTTTCTCTGGGGTACAAGGTATTGGATCCATTACTATTTATTTACCTTTATAAATTATATTATATTGACTACTTGACTACTATTTCATTCTTCTTTGAGCAGACGATTTACTGTTATTTTGTTCATTATCGGGTTCTAACAATTGGGTAATGCAATTTTGGAAATACGAAAATGAAAAATCCCCAATTCCCCCTACGAAATTATTTATTTATTTATTACAATGCTTTACAGTCAATCCCAATTACAGAGCAGGGATAAAAGAACACATATATTATGTAGACTAAGTGGAACAAAATATAAAAAAATTTGTAATCAGCTAGTAGGTAAAAATAAATACAATTGCTATTTTTTATTTAAGTTAAAATAAATGATATTTTATTTCCCTAAGTTTGCATGAGAAAATGTCAATGTGAGAGATTATTAAATAATTATATTTTATTTAATCGGTTTTTAAAGTAAAAGACATAACTTTACATTTAATTGGGTAATTAATTAATAATAAGTGTATAAAGTGGCCTTCAAAAAAGGGCTTTACATACGAATTACATACAATACTTCTACTGTACTAAGATTGGTTACGTTACTCATATTAGTTCGTAAACTGTTTTACTTTACACACTAACGCGTAAAGAAAATTTGAAATAAAATGTGTCATTTGTCATGTCAAAATACTGTTTACAAAATTTTACTTTGAAAAAAGTAAAACTTTATGCACTCGTGGTGTGCGTAACGTGCGTACTTTACGCACAGTAGTAAAAAAATAAATTATTACGACACGCAACGGATCTTTAAATTTAAAAAAAAAATTATTTTTATTTTAAATTTTAAAGTAGCTTAATTTTATGAGAAAGCATTAAAGAATTATTATGATAATACAAGACCTACCATACAATAATAAATTAACATTGATACGCCCAAGAAATTAAAATTTTCAATAGAAAAGTGGGTTTCCATTTAAAAATTAAAAATAAATTGCGATTTACTGTTATTTTTGAAAAACCGGAAGGTAAAGTCATGACGTTACAGACCAGTTGAATAAAGTATTTGACAGTATTTATTCCAAGCTTTCAAACAAAAAGGTTTTTATTCCGATATCTCAATTAATAGGGAAGATAAGAGCAGGTGGAATTATTAAACGGTTTGCTAATAATAAAAATGCTTAGATACGCCTCTGGTGTACTGTAAGTGAGTCTCAATAGAAATTTTGAAGCTACAATGATTTTATAAAGATCATACATTCCCATATTTTTTTAATAGTAACATGTTCAGAACAAACATTATCCAATATGGCGGCCATTCTGACAGCTGACAGAAAATTTTTAATATACGCTTTTTATCCAAAAATGTCCCAGAAATTCATATTTTCAATAAGTGAAAGGCTTTGATTTTAAATTAAAAAATAAATGGCGATTTTCAGTTATATCCGGAAAAATCGAAAGTAAGCCATGACGTCACAGACTAATTGGTTTCAGTATATGAAAGTATCTATTATAGGCTTTTAAACAAAAAAGTTTTTATTTCTATATCTTATTTAACAACGAAGATAAAAGAGGATGGAATTATTAAACGGTTTGCTAACAATAAAAATGCTTAGATACGCCACTGGTATACGGTAAATGAGTCTCAATGGGAATTTTGAAACCCTCAAAGATTTTAAAAAGCTCATACATTCCTAATTTTTTTCCCATTAACGAATTAATAGTAACATGTTTAGAAAAAATATTATCCAATATGGCGGCCATTTTGACAGCTGCCAGAAAAAATTTAATACACAATTATTATACAAAAAGGTTCCAGAAATTCAAATTTACAATAAAAAAAGTGGGTTTCAATTTAAAAATAAAAAATAAATTGCGATTTTCTGTTACTTCCGGAAAAACCGGAAGTAAGCCGTGACGTCACAAAATAATTAAATCCTTTATAAGAAAATATTTGTTCCACTCTTTAAAAAAAAAAAATTATTCCGATATCTCAATGAATAACGAGAATAAGGGGGGGTGGAACTTTTAAGTGGCCCACCCTGTATATGTATTCAGTTTAATAGTTTAATAGTGATGTCTCCGTTCAAATGTTGACTGGGTTACCGCAAGTGGATAAGTTAGATGAGACTAATATTTAATCATCTAATATGGAGTGTGAATGATAGAATAAATGGATATATAACAAGGACGTCTTCTAAAGATGTAAACAACCCCTTTCACTTTAGTCCGGAAGCTGATATAGGAGGTTTGTTCCCGAAGCGAGTTCCAAACTTGTTACAAACATTATCTGATACGCATGCGTGAGCAGAATAATGTTTGGAATTGAGATCTGAATAAATGTGTGCTGGAACATCAAAAAAATTAATGTAGCTGACTCTTTTGACTATATACAGATCATTTGATTATATTTATTAAAAAAAGAAGATTTTGAGGTTATACCATATTGCACAAATAAAAACTACCCTCCTTATTATATTTTTTGCTGTATAAGATTTTAATCAAAATTAAAGATAATAGGTACTCACAAAACTAACCAAAAATCCAATTGAAAACAAAGGAGAAAAAGAAGAAAAATGATTTTAAATAAGCACGCATGCGCGAAAGTAAAAGTACGTATTTTATTTAGGAACTATTAAAACTAAAAACAAACATGTTATGACCAAGTTATAATTCTTGCGGAAACACCAAACAAGTTCAATTTGTTTGGAACTTTGCTCTGCTGGAACAGTTATTTTGTACTGCGCATACTCAATGTGTTAGGAACTCGCTTCGGGAACAAACCTAAGAATTCGTTGTTGTGGATTTATTAGTCAAAAATTGTATTCAGCGACATGTTTAAACAACGCGAAATTTAAAGTCTGAGACAACTCGATTAATAAGAAGGTCCATAAGTAATAATTTCTATTGTTATCAAAAATCAAAACCCTGTGCACCTACCAACTTTCAAGTCTCTAGCTCATCCGGATGTAGGTAAAAAAATTGAAATTTATCAATAGTGATATATATTTTTATATTTACTACATAAGTTAAATACTCATAAATATAAAACTGCCTAATGACCAAACCTTTATTATAAATGTAAACTACAAAAGAGTTTTACTTCAAATTACGTCGAGCAGTGTAAACATCACATTCAAGACCAGTTCATAATTCAAGCAGTGTTTTACTGTGTCGTTCCGTCAATAACGTCAAAAGAGAGAGAAAGAAAATTTGCACCACCCAAGATCAAAGGCACCGACGCTTTATGTCGCTACCTTAGATTATACAAACCTTAGATGGAACATAAGACACTGCGCATAATCCCATTTCGAAATTATTCACACCCACGAATCACAGTTGAGAACATCACATGTCAGAGCGTTGTCCATCCAAATTTAATGTGTCAACGAGAATTAATTTGGTATTTTAGTGACTTAAATTTTGGAAATTAACGTTTAAAATGCCAAGATGTGTTGTAGAAAGCTTTATTTATAATAAAAGTGCGAAATGTGATGGAGATAAAAGAAACTTATATTTATTTCGGTGAGATATTTAATTTTTAAAGATTCTGTCGACGTCCATATTTGTTGATTTGAAAATAAACAGAATCGGACTTGGTCATTGGTACATGTTATAAGTAGCAAATAAAGGTTATTTTTATAAACTGTTTACTATTTCTTGTTTCATGGTGAATCTGTTTTCAGGAAGTGGAAAGAGAAACATACAATCAAATACAAAAATATCAATTTCATTGCCAATTTATTCGTTTCAAACTTCCCAACTGGTTTCAATAGTGTTTTCAAAACTATTTATTTAGTATTTCTCTATAACAGTGTTACTCAAAGTGTGCTCCGTGGAGCCCTGGGGCTCCGCAAAGCCTTTGTGAGGACTCCGCGAAGAAAATAATCATAATAAAAAAAAACAGTACTATCGCCACAAAATGGAGGGACCTGGCTTGAGGACCTTTTTTTTTTTTGAGAAGTAATTTTTTTAAGTCACTAAGAGGAAGGAGGATATGATTTTGCTTTAGGACTTTTATTTTATTTTTATGGGTGAAATGGATTTGGGATAATTCTTGCAAGGAATCTTTGGAATTAATCAAAAATAAATTAACAACAAATTATGTTCTTATGCATTTTCAGCCTGAGTTGCCGATTAAATTAATCGTAGATGCATCAAATGTGGGAATAAGGGCCATATGTCATGTTTTTTAAAAAAATATTGAGAAATCTATAGCTTCTGCATCGCGTACCTTATCAAAGTCAGAACAAAAATATTCCCAAATTGAAAGAGAGGGCCTTTCAATAATTTTTGGCTTAAATAAATTTCATGAATATTCATATAGACATTTATTCATCCTAGTTACAGATTACTTACCTCTGGTAACTATTTTTAACCCAGCTAAAGGTATACCCCAATTTTCAGCCAACAGACTACGTAGATGGGCAGTAATATTGTCAAATTACAATTATAAAATTGAATAATATGTAAAATCGGAGCATAATATGAAGCCGATTTTTTATCACGTTTACCTTGAAAGTCAAAATGAGAGTCAAATTGAAGAAAAAAATTTGAAAAATATTTTTTAGAGTGGAAGGACTGTTTAATGTGTTGAGCCCCCCCCCCTGTCAAATATTTCGCTTTTCAAAAAGGTTCCGTCCCCAAAAAAGTTTGAGAAACACTGCTCTATAATAATATGGGATCTATCCATTTAATTACATTTTATTTTCTCTAATTTTGACATATAAAGTAATATATTTTTTAAAGTAGAACATTATGCAACTGATTACGAAAAGTTGATTATGTCACCAGTTACGAAATGAAAATAAATAAAACTGCCTCTTTTTTGGTTTTTAAGTCGAAAAATCGAGAAATCGAGTAATCTAAAAATCGAAAAATAAAAAATCGAAAAATCGAAAAATCCAAAAAACCAAAAATCGAAGAAACCAAATATCGAAAAAAAGGCCGAACACCGTTATTGAAAACTGCCCAGAAATGTTGGGGGTAAAATTTTGACGTACTCCTTTAAGGATAATGGGTAAAAATTTTTTTTTTCAAATTTCTCGCGGGTAATGTCAAAAATCAGATCGACAACACTGCACATGTTCCTTATTTTTATTATTATTGAAAAAAAAAAACGTCGTAGGGCAATCAAATACAACAATTTTCTGAAATATTTGATTGGAAGTACCTACAAAAGAATGCTGGTGAATTATTTTTCAACACAATTATAAATAATCAAGACAAAATTAGAAAAAATCTTGTATGTAAACACGTTACCAAATGCCGTTTTGTGTAACTCGTTCATTTTGCAGGACCTCGCTCCGCTCGTCCCGCAAATATTTACTCGATACACAAAATAAGACATTTCGTAACTGGTTACATAAATAGCTATTAATTGACTTCCTAATATTTTAAATCATTGAACAGTATTTTCTGTAAATAATTAAATCATAAATAATTACCGGTATATAAGTACCAAAACATTTTTTTTTTCTTCGAAGAATAGGCTTATGTCAAATAAACTTAAAATATAACGAACGAAAAGGTAACCCATTTCTAATAAAATTTAATTATTTATTTTATTTTGGTGTGATCGTAGAAAAAATCTTGTGTGTAATTCGGCAAAAAGTACTTTGGCTATTTCGATAACTTTTTGTCTCAACAGGTATTTTGTTAGAATAATTTTATAAACTTCTACTTAGGGTCGATTTCACGGTTTTGTTAAACGAAGTGAAGATTAAAATGACATTTTTATATTAACAAAAATAAAGTTTAAATTACTAAATGGAGTTTAAAATGACATTTTTACATTAACAATGTCATTTTAATCTTCACTTAGTAATTTAAACTTCGTTTGACACAACGGTGGAATCGCCCCATAGCTAGTTATAAATGAATCGTGCTGACAAATAAAGTCAAAAAAACGTGTTATAATTTTTCATCTTTTAGTTACCTACCAAAATTAGGTACTACAATACAAATATTTAAGTCCGACCCAGAACATCTCCCTACTCCTTCCACCCAGTTTTTCGGTTTTGGCCAAATTCGCGCAGTGACAAATGCTTCCTATGTTACCTCTACCCTTTCTAACCTCTTTGGTCGCTACTCAACGGTTAATATACTTTGATCAAATGGTGATAAAATAAGCTAAGATGGCTTATGGTACTGTGAGTAGCGATTCTAATAAAAAAACAACCTGTGCTAGTGATCACCTGGTGATCTATTCTTTTTATTCCCCTAATATCGAGGAAATAAAGAGAATAGATCACAGGTCAGCTTGTCGTAAGAGACGACCAAAATAATAGGGCCATGTAGAGTCATCTCTCGGCGGCGTTATGAATCCCTTTTGGACAAAAGGCTTTTTGACAGTTCCTAATATGCAATTTAATTGAATTTGATGAAAATACATGTACGCTATTTTTATTTGAACTTACATTGAATATTTTATATTTATTTGTTTTATTTTTAGACACAAACACAAATTACTCCAATAAAAGATTTGAAGAAAATCTTTGGACCAAAATTTGGAAATTTAAATAATCGGCCTCCACCTCGACATGATACTCCTGCTTCTCCTTGCCAATGTAGTAAGTATAAGTATAAAAAAATGTATTTAGTGACTATTTCCTTGGAAGCATTGCCATTGATATTTGGTTAACGATAACTATACAATATATAGTAAAATGTGAACAGATCAGGGACATAAATATATAAAACGTTGATAAGAAGAAGCTTATAATCAACAACGACCAGTTCGGACTCACTGTATGGCGCTTTCATCGATGTCAATCCAATAACGGAGCGGGACATTTAAAAATCTGATAATAAAGGTTATGTATCAAATATTGATTGCACTTTTTCATATTCTGGTAAATATATTTGAACAGTGTTAAATACGGTAAATTATTTGTTACAACGAATACTACAATTACTAAAATTTTAGTATATTACCGATTAATTGCAAGACTATTCATGACAAATAATTTTTAATTTTTATCTGCAATTTTTCTTGCAAGAGTTTCGGCAGAATAAACGTCTGCAACTGTTATTATTGGTATTAAAGCAGCAAGTGTGCTATAATAATAATTGTGCTTATATGTAATATGTTTCAATTTTGTTATGATTCGCTGTTGGCACCTTGATTAATATTGCACCTATTTTCAGAATTATTTTCGGAATAATTTTTTTAACTATTCAGATGTGAAATGTCTGCAAACTTGGAAAAGGGAATTAAGATATTTTTCTTCCTGTATTTTCTTGCCCGAAAACAATAAATAATAAATAATTTGTTGTAAAAGTTGGCTACTGTTTGTGTTACTTACTGGGCGGGATCTTTTATTTTATTTAAAATTTATGGCCTTGGCATTGCCAATTAGCCAGACTAGTTTATATATATATATATATATATATATATATATATATATATATATATATATATATATATATATATATATATATATTTTTTTTTTTTTTGATACAAACAATTACAAATTCACGGTTATTAAATATTTGTTAGTCGTTTCTATTATTTTTTTAATACTTTCACTTGGTTTAATTTTTTTTGTTTTAAAATTCTCTTTTTGTGTTATATTTTCTTTCTTGTGTTATATTTTCTTTCTTGTGTTATATTTTCTTTCTTGTGTTATATTTTCTTTTTTGTGTTATATTTTCTTTTCTGTGTTATATTATTTTCTTTTTTGTTGCTCCGAACTTATGACTTTTAGGTATAACATTACATGAAAAATATTCATTATTTCTTAATGATTTCAAAAAACAAATAATAATATAATAATAATAATAATAATAATAATAATAATAATAATAATAATAATAATAATAATAATAATAATAATAATAATAATAATAATAATAATAATAATAATAATAATAATAATAATAATAATAATAATAATAATAATAATAATAATAATAATAATAATAATAATAATAATAATAATAATAATAATAATAATAATAATAATAATAATAATAATAATAATAATAATAATAATAATAATAATAATAATAATAATAATAATAATAATAATAATAATAATAATAATAATAATACTCTCCCTAATTCACCCCCTTACGAGTAAATTTCAACCCCTGAAGTCGACTGAACGACTTGTGTAGGGGAAGGGACGGCTATTATTATTATTTGCCCTAGATTGGAATCAAATAGAAATTTTTTTTATTAATAATTTTTTTTAAAACCTAGAATACAGTCATCAAATATCAAATTTTTTCAGTGGTATACGAGGTTTGTCAAAAAATATGAATTTTGCTCAAGAGTAAAATACGTTTATTTTTGACAAAATCGAAAATTTTCATTAAGAAAATTGCTAAATTCTTTACAAACATCAAGAAACGGGAAACGTATCGTAAGAGAGAAAAAATTATGGATTACCGTAATTAGGTGGATCAATGCAAAATCTAGAAAAAAAATCTGATTTTTGAGATAGATCAGTGTAATTGCATATTTGAATGTAATTTTTAATTTTAATCAACTTTTCTTAATGAAAATTTTGTCAAAAATAAACGTACTTTACTCTTGAGCAAAATTCATATTTTTTGACAAACCTCGTATACGGCTTGAAAAATTTAATATTTGATGACTGTATTTTAAGTTTTGTGTCACGCAGGACTTTTCATCAAGAATAACTTTTTTTCTTAAAATCAATAATAAAAAAGTTTTCCATATGATTCCAACCTAGGGGGTCATACTCTATAAATATAAATATATAAATAACAAAGTTCAGTATATTTCCAGACAACCGAAAGATCTGACAACAATGTAAATACAACCATAAAATCGGCTATTTTACAAAACCTTTACATACCAAAGTTTATAAAAATCGTTCAAGGCGTTTCAGAGATAATTGGGGCGTTCCATACTTAAAACTCACTCTGTATACTCTACTTAGATAAGCTTATGTAAACATTTGTCCGGAAATACGTCCTTTCCGAGATACACGGTGACAAAGATACTGTAAAAAATCTATTTTTCTAACATTTTTTTGTACTATTCTAAATCATTAAAAAAAAAAATAAAAAAAAAGAGATCTTATGCTTTCTTTGTTATTGTGTACATCAGAAAGGATGTATTTCCGGAAAAATGTTTATAAAAGATTTTTTGCATATTTCGACTTCCAGAACAGTCTTTAAAATATTTCCCTTTCCTCGCGAAACACACATTTTTTTAAGTTAAATATTTACTTCATCTTAAGTTTTATTTACATCGTCTTAGGACATTTTTTATTTTCCTGATACCCTGTTATAGGAGTTCTTCTCCTTTTCAGGGTGGTGTGCCCTGATTACAGTAGTAACCTAGCTATTCCTAAATGTTGGCGCGTGGCACATGTGTGTTCCCAAATAATATCGTCAATTTTACTATTTCCAACTTTACATATGGACAAATCCATAATATAAGGTGAGAAATGTGATCAAGGAAAACCACGAAAACCTAAATCACGATACTGTACAGTAGTATGACAATAGCTGTATATATCGCTCATTTGCTGCAAGAACGTCATAAATCAAAAATTGTAATTTTTGAGTTATTAGTACAATAAAGATCGTAAATAAAAGCACTATTATCTGGCAAAGTGTCACATCTGAACTTTCTATAATTGCCGTTAGATGTTACTTAAATTGATACAAAGGTTTTCCTCTAATCTGAATACTACAATTTCAATATCGTCTCTCGGATATCAAAAAGTGATTAATTTCGTATTTTGACTATATTTTTGGTATAATACGTTACTCGATTTGCCAAATTACTATTTTATTACCCTCTTCGCTCATTTGCGAGAATACCGACACAAATTAAAAACATTTAATTCACTGATTTAACATATTTAAACTTAAAAAATGCCAATTGTAGTAGCGCCTTATAGCGAATCTCACTATAACGACGGAAGTGTCGTTGTTTCTGTATAAAGAACGTACCCTTTCAATTTTGTTGAAATATGCGGTATTCTCGAAAATTAGCATTCTTTAAAAAGAACATTTTTGTGTTATGACGTTCTTGCAGCAAATAAGCGATATGATTGAAATGGTTTGGTTTATCGTATAGATATAGATAATGGGACTGAGACCAGCAGATCCTAGAGTGCAGCGGTGACTGAGAGATCTTTAGAGTCGGAGAGTAATCTTATGTTAAGGTTGGGGGAGTTTTCTTTTCGGTTTGCCGAATGGTGGGAGACGCTGGTATATTGGATATTGGATATTGCATACAACAAATATGTCAGTATTATTCAGAAATTCCTGATTATTTTACTGTCTTATTTCCCTATTCAACTATACCAACTTTGGCATGCTCAAAATTGTTTACAATTTTTGACAGTACAATCAATTCTATTTGCTTAAAAGCACGTCATTGATTAGTTTACAACCAATATTCATATTGTATTATTTACTAATCTTCCCATTTTAGCATGCGGCGAAAAAAACGAGGACAGTAGGATAGTAGGAGGTAGACCAACATTTGAAAATGAGTTTCCATGGATGGCTAGACTATCATATTTCAATAGATTTTATTGTGGCGGGATGCTTATCAACGACAGATACGTTTTGACAGCCGCCCACTGTGTAAAAGGGTAAGTCATATCTATTTATATTTATATTTTAGAAGTATGGATCTTTTTACCTATAATTTAGGTACCATTGTTAAAAACCGTTAAATATGCTACATCTAAGAAAGAAAAAAAATAGTTTTTTTTTAAGTCCAATGTCAACACGTTGTCAATGACAAGTGACAGCGGTTTTTCTAACACACGTTTTCTGAAGTAATTAGGCAAAAATAAAATATTGTTTATGGCGGTTTAGGTTTTAAAAGTCTATCATTTGTTTTACTTTTAATGAATAATATTTAAAAGTAATATTGTACAAATATTTATTTGTTAGAATTAAAAATGTACTGTTGATGAGGTGGCACCATCTAAGGTGGTAATAACATTTGCAACGGTGCTAATGCCAGACATACGTTTTATTAAACTCATCGTATTATGTATTTGTAGATATTGGGGTCTATTCTGTAACAATTCCTTTATATTTTAAAGGCCGTTAAAATATTGGCGGCCTTTAAAAATATTTTCGTATTAACTAAACTTACTTCTGTCATTATTCAAACGGATTCTTTTAAAATAGTCCTCAAATAACAATCATTTTTAAAGGGATGTTAAAATTCGCCTTTAATTTTTAACGGTTTTGAATTGAAAATTGAGGATTTGTATGGTTATGTTTTCAAACTAGTTCAAATAAATCTTAAATGCGATGTTGTCAAGTGTTCTCCTGCAATTTTAAAGGGAATCCGTTAAAATTAATAATTTTAAACAGGCCTCTAAAATTTGTGTATACAGAACACCATTTTTGGTTAAAAAATTGACGGGCCGCTAAAGGTTTAATTTTTAAAGACCTCTAAATTATAACGGATATGTTACAGAATAGACCCCATTATGAGTTACAAATTTAAAGTGACGACTTGTATAACTTTGAATAATGCGAGGTTTCCTAACCTAAAAAATCGTGGTTATATCGTGAAAACAATTGAGTTAGGTCTTAATACCAGTCTAGAAGTATACAGAAAATTGCGAGGTGTAACTATAGATGGGGTAACACTCAGATCAAAATTTGTACTATTAAAAAAAAAAAATTAAAAAATTTTAAATCCAAGTGTCACAATGTAATACTAGCGACGTTTCCCTTCGGAAAACAATTACGCCTTTGACCAATATCGCAATAGGCATTGAATTATATCCAATGAAAAACAGTAGAGATAGAAAATTATTTTCAACACTAATTTGGTTGGATTTTAGAGAATTTAACGCATCTACAGGTTCCATTAAAGATTGGAATCGATTATGTATAGTTCTTGCTGAGGACTCCTAATGAGAACAAAAGCAGACCAAGAATGATGTTCTTCTTAGTAAGCAAAATCAAAGCTAAAGTGCTCAAAATAATTATCTTCCAGGATATAATGCCTGTTGCGATATTAGCAAAAGTAGTAATTATTTTCTGGAGGAAAGATGTCGCTCGTATTATTTTGTGAGACTGGATTTGTGATAATATTGTTTTTCTATATTTTACGTATTGTTCACATTTGAGTTTAGAGTCATTTCCCTTCCATTTTTACGCTTAATTCTATTTTACTTTCCAATTCCTATAATTGACCATAACTTCCTCGGCAATTCCTCGCTAATTCTTTGGCAATCTCTGTAATTCCGCACCAATTGCCTGTCAATTCCTACAATTCCCTATCAAATTTATATTTATACAGGGTGTACCAATAAAAACTCCCAGACCGGATATTTTCGTAAGTAATAGAGATATTTTAATTCTGTAAAAGTTAGTTCATAGAGCGCTAAGAGAGCTTCAGTTTTAGATATAAATTAATTTTAAATCGGTCATTATGTAGATGGCGCTGCGCTCAATAATTTTTTTTTCGATGGGAGGATCTTTCTTATGTAGCGCATCTTGTAAAAAATGCATTTTTAAACAAATTTTGTTTTAATTACTAATTCAATAAATCTAGCCATTTTTTATATACAGAGTGGGTCACTCAAAACAGTTTCATCCTGTTTTTCGGCATTAATCATTAGATTTTTAGAAAATGCTTAAACAGGTCGATTTTTATTCCAAATTAAACACATTTTTACAATACAGACATCTGTCATGTGTCAACTCCCTCCCTTCCACTTCTGCAACCCCTTAATTTTAAATAAGGAATGTATCATGTACGGCACATCATTAAAAAGGTAATTTTATGGGGAAGTCAGAAATATGACAGTTTATTGCGATACTTTTAATTTTAGCGCCCTCTATCAGAATAAAAAAATCTGTAACGTATTATAAAGTGTGACACTTCATCTGAAAGCTAATTTAATTACTGATTCAATGCACCACATAATATTAATATAAATATTTCCATATTGCACTTGCAACAAAATTAATTTAGCAATAATGTTTAAAATAATGCATGACTAATTTTCAAACTATTGCAAGTGCAATATGGATATTTATATTAATATTATGTTATTAATTAATGTTATGTGGTACATTGAATTAGTAATTAAATTTGCTTTCAAATAAGGTGTCACACTTTAAAATTCGTAGTTTTTTATCCCGATAGAGGGCGGTACAATTAAAAGTATTACAATGAACAGTCATATTTCTAAATTCCCCATAAAATTACCTTTTTAATGATGTACTACACATTGTAGTATCACACTCTATAATACGTAGTAGTTTTTTATCCCGCTAGAGGGCGATACAATTTAAGTAACGCAATGTATAGAAATATTTCTGAATCCCCCATTAAATTACCTTTTCAATTATGTGCCATACATGGTACATTACCTATTTAAAATTAAGATGTAAAGAAGTACAAGGGAGGAGGTTGATACATGACAGATGTCTGTATTGTAAAAATGTTTTTAATTTGGAATAAAAATTACCTGTTTTAGCATTTTCTTAAAATCCAATGATTAATGCTGAAAAACAGGATTAAACTGTTTTAAGTGACCCACTCTGTATATCAAAAATGGCTAGATATATCGAATTAGTTCATAGAACAAAATCTGCCTAAAAATGTATTTTTTACAAGATGCGCTACACAAGAAAGGTCCTGCCATCGAAAAAAATTATTGAGCGCAGCGCCATCTACATATTGATCTATTTAAAGCCAATTTATATACAGTGTGTCTGAAAAAGTTGGCAACAAATGGGAAACTTTTTTATTATTAAGTTTAGGAAAAAACGTCATTCTTCATAAAAAGTTCTGTAAGGCCTAAAACCCAATATACGATAATCAGATATCGAAATTTTCCAATCGTATACGAGGTTTGTCAAAAAGTATGAATTTTGCTCAAGAGTAAAGTACCTTTATTTTCGACAATATCTAAAATTGTTATTAAGAAAAGTTGATTAGAATTGAAAACTACGTTTAAATAAAGGTACTTTACTCTTGAGCAAAATTCATACTTTTTGACAAACCTCGTATAAGATTGGAAAATTTCGATATCTGATTATCGTATATTGGGTTTTAGGCCTTGCAGAACTTTTTATGAAGAATGACGTTTTTTCCTAAACTTAATATTAAAAAAGTTTCCCATTTGTTGCCAACTTTTTCAGACACACTGTATAAAACTGAAGCTCTCTTATTGCTCTGTGAACTGGCTTTGACAGAATTAAAAATCTCTATTATCCGACCTGGGAGTTTTAATTGGTATACCCATATCAATTCCCTAGTAATTCCCTAGTAATTCCTTAATTACTCAAAATTCATAAAAATTCCTCTTGATTCTTTAAATTCCTTTAAACCTGTAAATTCCTCATAGTTTCCTATCGTTGTACACCCAATTTCTCCAGTGATATATTTCTAGGAGTTTTCTATTTGCATACATAGAGATGCTATGATAAATGAACCTCACTTTATTTATTCCAAATATCATAAAGAGTTTCCCTGATATCTTCGACTTTTTCATCATTAAATCTCTTATTCAACTGAATAACTGTTTGTTTATTGTTTATTAGGCAGTAATCTCCTTCTGAAAAAATGTCTACCATTTATACCTACCTATATATAATATACACATAACCAAACTTATATGGAATCACTCTGTATTTCTCATTAAACTTTTTGTAAGGTAAAAATTTGGTATCCAACTTTGAGATAAGGCTTTTTGTTCTAAACGAACATGATAATAAAGAAGAAACGACTGCTGCGTAAAATCACGATTCTCCGGTAATTTTATTTCGGTCCCAAAAAACCAAAATATATCTTATTAGACTTATAGATGTGCAGAGGGGAAGAATTATTGTACAGTAGGAGAGAGTTACGGGTCCCACAGTTATCTAGGTAAAATAAAATTGACCGGCTAAATTGGTGCCTTCAACACCAAAACTGGTATGAGACCAGAATTGGCCATCGAAATCAACTTTTCAGAGCTCCAGGCAGACGAATAAGACTCCAGGCTGCTAGATCTGTCCCAAGATATTAAAAAGGAATTGTAGTGGTCTAGGAAGGTATTATGCTGGGGGGGGGGGCAAAAACTCCATTTTTATCACTTCAACAAACTTTAACCTGTCGGAGGTATATTGATTTAGTGCTAGAACCAATAGTTGGTCTTTGGAGAAACGAAATTGGGGATAATTTTATCTTCATGTACGATAATGCAACTTCCCATACAATCAGTGAGGAACGATAATGTCTTTAAACGGAAGGTGTCACAGTTTTAGACTCGTCTGCATGTTCACTAGACCTAAATCCTATCGAACACTTGTGGGACCAGCTCAGAGAAAGGTTAGAGCTCGTCAAAGCAATGCAGGAAATGTCGCACAGCTTCTTGATGCAGAATTAGCAGAATAGAAAAACATACCCCGTCATTAAACGGTTTCGTACGATTACGAATCTGTGACGGTGAACGAGCAAACTTGAAACAGCTATTTTTGAACCGTTTGTTAAAACAAAAGCGCAAATTAAAGTCGCTTCTACGTTTAACAATCAACGAAATTTTACATTTGGTAGATGTGTTGTGATTTGTAATGTTCGCTTTGCGTTTAATTTTATCAAATACGCCAAATGGAAACTAAAGTAATGGTTCTATGGTAGTGTTATTTGTGCAAGTTGAAGTAAAATGTATCGTAACATTTTACTGTAAAATATTCAATACCTGACTCAGAAGGTTTGGAATAATAAATTATCCTAGGGTTATTTAAAGTACAAACTCTATAAAGATATGTCAATTTATTTCAAATTTCAAAACACCGTTCGTTCTTCGTTCACCGTCATCGCAACTGTTTACACGAAGCATAGGAACGTATGATTCCTAATCAAATGAAACTGTTTGATGACGGTGAACAGGGCCAATGTTGACTATTTAATAAGAAGCATGCCAAAGCGAATAGAAGTTTGCATAAGGGCTAGAGGTGGCAACAGGGATGATGATAATTACCAATTTTCTTTTTGTTCTGCTTATTGGCTATAAATAATTTAAATATCATTTCGTTTCAAAAATCTAAAAAATCTGATGTGTCCAACACATGACTTTCCTATCTAGTTATATAAATGTTTAGAGGATAAACTAAATATATACATTGTCCACATATATCTACATCGAAACATTTTTCTATGGATATTCATGGAAAACGAAAATACTGAAAAATTTTAATTTCCTACAATTTTTTCATTACGGTCCATTTTAGAAAAATCATGTATAAACAAAAATTATAGAGATCGATATCGCAAACAACTTTTATTTCAAAAACTTTCATAATAAAAATCAGAATTTTGCACATTTTGTCAAATTTCTCAAATACGGGCCGTTTCAGGAAATTTTTACATAAAACAAAAATTACAGATAATAATATTAGAAGTAACTTTTATTTGAACAATTTTCCTCTCCAAACATAAATAACAGATATATTCCATAAAATATAAAAACGGCCTCCCATAAAGTACCCCCCCAGATGTTCCGACTTTGTCCAAAATCTAATCATTTCACGTCAGGCCGAAATAAACCTTAAGTTTAAAATTTAATGTTTTTTTCTTTATCCGTTTTTGAGTTTTCTTCAAAATTCGAAATTTACACATTTTCTCAAATATCTCGAATACGGTCCATTTTAGAGAAATTATGTAGAGAATAAAAATTATAGAGAATTATATTACAAACAACTTTTATTTGAACAATTTTTATAAAAAAATATTTTTTTTACATTTTGTCAAATTTCTCGAATACGGACCATTTTAGGAAAATTTTGTATAGAACAATAATTATAGATAATAATATTAGAAGTAACTTTTATTTAAAGAATTTTCTTCTCCAAACGTAAATAACAGATATATTCCATAAAATATAAAAATGACCACCTATAAAGTACCCCCCCAAATGTTCCGACTCTGCCCAAAATCTAATCAGCTCATTAGACGCTGAAACAAAGCTTAAGTTTAAAATTTGGTGTTTTTCTGTGTATCGGTTCATGAGTTATGCGTTATACAGACACACACACACACACACACACACACACACACACACACACACACACACACACACACACACACACAGACACACACACACACACACACACACACAGACATCATCGCGAAAATAGTCAAAACGGATTCAGGGGACCTCAAAACGTAAAAATCCGTCGAAAACTCGAGGTCGAAAAAAATCATGATTCCTATACTTTCCTTATATCTGTATACAGATAGGAAAGTAAAAATATACCGTTGTGGTTATTTTGTCCACTAATTATTTTTTTGTTTATTGTCATGTGGGTTATTTTTAAAAAAAGTCTTTGGTAAGGACTGAATTTTATACATAAACAAAAAATGTTAATAAATTTCAATAATTAAAAATAATAGATGGTTCCGTATAAGTCTGGTAATGTGTATAATAACATACAGCTATACGGAAAGGCGTTGCGCGAGCCTTTCGTAATTCGGCTAAGACCCGCTTTTGAGGTTAGAACTTCTCAAATTAGGCAAATAGCTATTCGCAATAGGTCTAGTTATAGTTACCAGTTTCACTTATCCGAATTTTTTTAACCACACTATGTACATATACATAATTAACGGATTGAACAATTTAATAATAAAAGTCCAACAGAAAACGAAATAAAATCAGACGGGTTGGACCAGTACCTTGGGCTCCGCGATCTCCAGATCAAAATCCTCTAAATTTATTTTTATTGGGATATTTAAAAATCAAAGTATACCGTACCGAAGTACAAAATATAGATAAATTGCATGAATGGATCACAATTTTTATCTCGTTTTTTGTTGGACGTTTATTTATATATCTGGTCAAAAAATTTCTGATAAATTGTGAAACACCCTGTATATTTTTATTGCGTTTACTGTTTATTTTTTGACGCCTTTTATAACATATTTTTATTCATCATGACTGAAAGAAAAGCAGCAGATGTGCACTTGAACTTTGTTATAATGAAATTTATAATTGTAATAAGAGTTTTTTTACCTTTTCTATGCAACTTGAAAGGTAGTAAGTACCCAGGCCGTTTTTATATCATTAAGAGCAAAGAAATCAGTTAAATGGGTACGGTATGAATGAATAACTCCTTTATCTTTTATAAATATTGTATACGGTACTACCCAAACATTAATTTTAACTATAATTTGTTGGGAATTTAAAAGTGATTGGGTTTTCAAGATATTCGCACTTAGAGGTGGATATTCTTTAATTTAATTTATTTTGAAATTGCCTACGTAACTGATAAAGTTAAAAATACAGTATTTCGAAATCGAATAACGTTTTACATAAGTAATTCAATTCAATATACTGGTATCTATTGTTTCTAGAATTATACAAATTCATAACAAGAGTACAATATACTTAAGTAAAAAAACAAATAGATTATACCAAAAATTACACAGTTGATTAAAAATGGTGTACACGTCTGTTTAAGGAAGGTACTTTAAAAAAAACTACGTCATGGAGAGCCCGCAATTTTAAAATTTTCATAAAATAAGAACCAACAATTTGTGCATAAGACTATTTATATTATTTAAAAAATCATTGTTTATTGGTCGTAAAGTTACAAAAATTAGACAAAAATGTATTCTAATGATTTTTGTTGTTTTTTTACAAATAGTGCATAGTTCAGTTATATAAAGCAATAGTATATAGTGAATATAGGGTTGCCAGACGTCCCGCTTTAGGCGTAGTTGTCCCGCTTTTTCACTTGATGGCACGCGTCACGCCAAAGTAGGAAAATGTCACGCTTTATACTTAAATGCCATGCTTATTAAATCCAAAGTTAGAAATAAGAGGTTTTTTTGAGAAGTTCCCCAGAAAAAGGACCTGTTTTATAATAATATAAGCGAAGGACCTTTTTTTAGATATCCACAAAAAAATAACTGATTTGATAAAAATATACCTGTTTTTTTAACGTGATACCCAGTCGTTACCGTTGTCATACTTTTCCCTTTTGTAAATAGATCAAACCTTAAGTGAATATCTTTAACACGTTGCATGGTAAAAGCCTAATGATATGATTTTGTTAGGTGCTGAAGAGTATTTTCTGAAAACATAGTCATTACTGTGATTGATTTCTTGTTGGCAGAATACATTTGGATATATTTTGGTAAATTAAATTTTGTATTTTTTAACGCCTGACGCTCATAGACGTCGTCAGCACTGAATCATTAAAGTTTCTTCCATATCTAAGTGACGCACATGTGCGTATTTAATTTTTAAATTACAGAAAGTAATTATTGTCAAAAGAAACAATACTGGAAATTTGAATAGAAAACGTTATTACAATTACAATATAATAATTACAAGTTCTGATCATTATGGAACTGTACAAAACAATTTCAAACACAAAGGCTAGGTTTTCCAGGACTACGCTGTACTCAAATATGGTGTCTCTTCTTAAATTATTCTTTGAACATCTTTTTTTTTATCCGACGTCTATTAACATTTTAAATTTTTGAAATGTTATGTTTGTCTGATGTTTGGTGTTGTAGTTTGCTTTTTTGGAGTAACTAATAATGTTTCATGGTTTTTTAAAAGATATCTAAAAATTTCTAAACGATATTCATATATAAATTAATTTTTTGTACCAGTGTACGGAGTGTAACTTTATCGCTCCACTTTCCTACTAAAATGCCGTCTTTGTATTGACTTACTTGGAAGAATGGTTTCTGTAAACTGCTTAATAAATAGGGGATGTCAGTTAGTTCCTTCTTCAAATTTTTTCAAAAAGTATTTGACTGCAGTAATATTCTGTTTTACAAATTAAATAAGTTTGGACATTAGGATAAATATATAAAGTTAGGAAAAAGAACCACACCCACTATCGACAGAGGTAGTGTTGAAGTGTATATTAGTATTGAAGCAATTAATCTGTATCTGTAATGTGTGGAGGGTGGGTTACCCCAAAAAACTTATAAACTAGGTCCATCGTGCATCCTCCTAAACTAATAGGCAGCTCCTAGCTCGTGAGTCAGCCTGCAGATTTATTGTACCTAGTTGACAACGTCGCTAAGAGGTGCTTCTCTTATATCGGCTGATTCTTACCCAAACACAAATCTTTTAATAAATGAAAGCGTGTAACATGAATAGCTGGTTATTTTATCTACTTTGATATATGTGTTTGAGCTTAATTTATAGGGCGTGGGTTAGCTTTTTAAATAACTCTAATAACTTTGAAAAAGAAGTTGGGCACCACTATATTTAAAGCTTATACACTTAACTCCACATTAGAGATAAAAATATAGAAAAACTACTAACAAATTAAACTTTAAAAATGCTTTAGATAAGGTAGGTATCAAATTCTAATTCACATAAGTTTGCACATAATTTAAATTTAAATACAATTTATTGATTAGATCAATTACAGTTATCTGTGTGGTAAATAAGGTAATATACGGCATTGGTAAGTTAAAGGTAAAACATCAGGTATTTCTTCCTTCGCCCCAAACTGCAGAGGTACATAAATCCTTAAACATTGTATACCGGTCAGGCAACTTTAATCAAGTGATTTGGGATTTTCATTCATTACTCTCATTCGAGATTCCTATTTGTGAACCGTGAATGATCTTCAAAATAAACGATTATTATTTGTATTCGAACCCGAACGATCTTCAAGATATATGATTCTTAGTGTATACGAACCCGAACGATATTCAAGATAAATGATTCCTATTGTATTCGAATTTGAACCGTCTAGAGATTGCCATAGGCTAAAAAGTGTTAAAATGTTATACTAGATGAAGGTAAATTTTGATGAAATACTTAACTAGTAAATGAATAATTTCACAGAGACTAAAATTAATATGAAAAGGAAAAATCTTATTTAATGTATTTAAATATAGTAAAGCATAATATCTTATACCAAAAAAAAGTATATATAATTTTATATAGAAGCTAACATGTGTCATTCATTGCAGATGTAAAGGTTATGTATACAATTTGACAATTTGCTCGAGAAATCATTGAATAAAACATATATTTAATACCATATTATTAACAAA
The DNA here is from genome assembly GCA_927349885.1 of Psylliodes chrysocephalus. Taxonomy (NCBI): domain Eukaryota; kingdom Metazoa; phylum Arthropoda; class Insecta; order Coleoptera; family Chrysomelidae; genus Psylliodes; species Psylliodes chrysocephalus. Next base: position 22,148,977 of record OV651822.1, on the reverse strand, counting down.
ACGTATCTTATAAAATCAGACGGTCCTTAACATAAATAAATATAAATTAATATTTCGGATGACCGAAATAAAACCAAAATAGCTGTCTGTTAGATAAACATAAAAATGTCTCTTTCTCTGGCACAAAGCATAGACGACAAATGACATTTGAGTAAGAGGTGATTGTGTTCGAAATAACGATTCCAACCCTTACAAGCGTCGGACTGTCTTAGACGATATACGCGATGTCTTATCTTCTTGTTCACACTCCTTGCAAAATGCGGATTCTGGCAGCTCCATGCAACAAAGATGCTTTCGTACTTGGAAATGACCAGCCAGAATGTCTATGATCAGGCGCAAATTCTGTCTAGTCATAGTCAGGTATTTGTTTACTGTAGTGTTGTCAGGATAACTTAAAAGCTTCCTGGCAACTATGCAGTTTCTTCTTTCATCCCATTTATCCCTTGAATTTTACAAGAGACTGTTTTTTAATTAAGTCTGTCACTAGTAATGTTGTCAGTCCATTAGAAGGACTGCCTTCTTGGCTAGTGAATTAGTCTAACTTTCTATGTGGCAAGACCTTTGATCCATCTTGAGGTGGGCATATTGTTGATATAGACTTCGGCTAAAGCTTCGTGACAGTCTAGTACTAATCCTGAGTAAATTCGTGGTCTCTCCAGGGTAAGTAGTGCTTGTCTGCTATTTGTATAGATGAGCATGTTCCATCCAGTAATATTGTTTCTGGTAACTTCTTTTGCTGCTATGAGAATCCTCGTGAGCTCGGTTTGAACTACACTGGCCCTACTGCTCACAGCCCATTTTAGTTTAGGTTTAAGAATAAGGATTATATTCAACGTCCTAAACCTTCTTTTGTTTTAGAACTGTCGGTGTAGATATGCATCCTGCCTGCCACTTTTGGCTCTTCTATTTGCTTTGTTCTGACTTTATATGGCTTGTGGAAGATGGTGTCCATGTTTGCTTGAAGCATTGAAAGCGTTAGAAGCGCGTCCTGTTAACAGCAACGTCTTGCCTCACCAGATCCTACATCAGGTTCTATTTAGACTATGCGGATTTGTGTCATTGTCATGCGAGCAATCTCATTGATATACATATTAAGGAGAGTGAGACTAAGAATAACTTCCATGGCGTTGGTGTGTTTTTTATGGCTCCTGTTATGTTGAGACATGCTGTTCTTTGAATTTTTTCTAGTTTACGGATAGCTATCAATTGTTTTCGATACCCAGGAAACTGCACCGTATACTAGCATAGTTCTTATGATGGTTATTTAAGTCAATGTCACGACTTTGGGGGAGAAACTCAAAGTGCGCCCCATGGTTCAGCGGCATTTTTTATAAGAAATGTATGCTCTTTTGACTCTGTTTTCTAAGTGAGTTCTATATTAAATTGCTGTCAAAGGTGAGACTTAGGTACTTCACCTGTGTTGAAAAAAGTTTAGTTTTGGAGGTTTTAATGTCATTTTTATTCTCTTCCTTGTGAAAAGGACTATTTCTGCATTCTTTTGCAAAGTATGTTCTCAAAATTCCATGTTTGCAGAATGACCAGGTCATCTGCATACGCTATTGTGTAGACACTGTCATTATTAAGGGCGGGTGATGCGGGTATCGAGAACCATATTCCAAAATAAATCAATCAAAGTATTAGTTTATCTGTCTAATCCAATTACCATACCTTGGATCTTCAGCATCCACAGATAGTAATTTTATAATCCAATCTTATAGCAAAATTCTCTAGTTAGTTACTGGGTAACCAAAAAGTGGTCATATTCATGTCAATCAACAAATAGTCAAAATTGAACTGAATTTTCATATTTTTTATTTTTTACATATATTCATTGTTTCTGGTTTAGGTATATATGGGTGATCCTTAAATAACTGTCTTTTTTTATGTCCAGTATTTTATTTATCGTTTAGCATAAGTTTTCCTCATTAAAAAGTTATTAATATTATAAATTTAGAGGTATTTTACATATACTCGAAATATCAGTATCCTGGCATGTCCGATTATCATTTTTGAAATTAAATATATAAATTTCTATCAAAATTCATTTTGTAATATAAAATGTACCTCTTATAATTACAAATGCATACTGCATTGAATTTTATTGCAATTTTAAACCAATCTTTCGATTCGTAAAAAAATAATCATTTATATGTCAGTACCGTGGAAATAATGTCAGTACCGTGGCATTAAATTTTGTCACAGTTTTCGTTGTGTTGTAGCTGTAGTAGAACCACTTTAATGCCTTATTTCTGTGAATAAATAGAAAACTAAAACACTAACATAAGTTTTAACACATTTTTAATTTTAGAAAAATTTAAGTTGAGTAAAAATCGCAGTTACACGAGAATCACCCATTATTTAAATTATTGTGTAATTAATTCTACGTTCATATGTATGTTTTTTAGTTTAATAAATTCGTGTTTATAGTCTATATAAATGTTCTGAGGCTGGTAGTTTTATCTTTTTAAAATCTAAGCCTAAGCCAGTTTTTAAACGAACTTAATAAAAATAATAAAAATACTAAGTAAGTATTAAACAAAAGGATAGCAATCTTTTAAAATACGCCACCTATACTCTGTTTATATTATCTCCCGAACCCTAAACAGGAATACAAGTAGTACTGATCACGATAGAGTTCTGGATCTGAGCGATATTGAGAAAACATCACCTGTAGCTTGTTTAGCTTTAGATACCGAATCAGTAATTTCTAAATAAAACTGTTAAATATGAATATTTATTGACTATTTCCACTTCTTTGTTGTTAAGAAACGATAATTATATGATAATTTAAAACCACTTGTCGAAAAGCGCATAATTTTAAACTTAGATGTGTTAATTTCAATAAGATTTACGAGTTCATAGAGCATATTCCTCTAAAATATGTATTTTTTTCTTATTATTATTTCAGATGTTTCGTTTAATCGCCTCATTTTGAATTATTAGAAAATATTTAGTTGTTCTATGTCCCATTCTTAATGGGACACTCCGTAGACAAAGGAAAATGATTTCATAGAATTTATAATATTAAACTAGTTTTTTTTCTGGATTTTATACCAAAATTTTAGCTTTGTTCTTATCTGCCCTAAAACTTTTCTTTCAAGTAAATTGCTTCACTATCGAAACAAAAATATTTTTGGTTCTCAACAACTGTAGATTGCTACTACAATGTTTAGATTTAATTATGATACACCAATACGCCTCTAAGGCAATGTCTTGAATAGTTAGTCGTCCACAAAGCGTGAAATTGATTCAGTTGAATACTATGTTAGTACAGTTATTTTCACAAAGGCGATGAGAGTATTTTCCAATGCACTTTCGCACAAAAAGGGAATTCTTTTTAATTCGAAACCGCGAGTCTTTGGTATGTAATTACGACAAAAGTAGAAGTGAAACACGTTCGGTCGATGGGTGATTTCCATAATAACAGCCTTTACCGCTGGTACAATACAAAAAAGTTGCTCGAAACAACCAGTTTTGTGCTCTTCTGTTGTTGTAAATACCAAGTTGAAAAGCATTGGCAGCGATCAAGATCCGCATCACGAAAAAAATTAATTAAAATCGGCTAAGTGCAAGTCGTACTTGCGCAATAGAGTTCCTTATCGGAGTTGTTTTAAAATAAATAGATTTGGTATCTTGATAGATTCTCGTGTATTAATAAGTGTACTCATAGTTTAATATAAGAATTTTATTACATTTGCAGATGTATTTTTTTTTATTTTATTGTAAAATAAATTTGTTTGTGGTGGCAAAAAAAACTTTCGGCTACATATTATTGAGGTATTATCTAGTTTTTTCTTCTTGCGGGTCGTTCATTTTTTATAACCTTGAGACAACCCAATAACAAAACTCTTATCATTCCCATCATTTTTCAGCTCTAGTTCAGCTAGTACTTTCTTAAATTACTCCCTCTTTATTGAAGTCTGAAGTCTGATCAGAGTTTATCTTATAATCGGATTGCACTAATTTTTTCTTAGTCACATAACGGATCAGCACAGATGCCTTTTAGTGGTCTACAAGAGTATTCTTTCTTTCTACAAATTCGAAGAACCTTTTCAAACTTGTTCACTCCACCAATGCTCGGCCTGATATTCAATGTTTCGAAAACTTCCTGCACAACCTTCTTATCGTCTTCAATACTCTCTAATAATTCATCACAACCTAATTCTTTCACATTATAAATTATCAGGTTCCTAGATCTGGTTGCCCTTTCATGTATTTCGTTGAAGATTTCCTCCGTATTGATCTCAGAAACACCATGGGTGCATTTCTGATTTTTGACAATTTCAAGCTCATTTTTTATAAGGTCCATCTCCTTCTTTAACTCTCCAATTTGTTGCAAAAGGGCAGGCATATTTTTAAAAGCTATCCTATATAAATTATAAGAATATAACATATTGGATTTTTAAGAAGTACTTCCTACACTTATAAAATGAATCCATCAGAATATTGAAAAAAAAGCTTATTTCAAACATTCAAGCTGTACTTTTGCCAAAGAAGACTGAAAAAAAATAATTAAAAAAATATATAAATAAATTCCCGTCCATTTCAGGACCACAAATTAATTCTTAGATAAAGGACTTAAAATTTTTATATATTAATCGCGCCCAAATGTCCTGCGTCCACAAATTTCCTAGACCGAGAAAACACATATGTAGTTGTAGAAAAAATAAACCAATAACAAAAAGTTTGATAGTTATTTTTTAATGTCAAAAATAATATAATGTTCGGAAGTGCAATTTATTATCAATTTTTAACAATTATAAACATTAACTGCTTATAAATATTTATATGAATCGTGCAGCCAGCATATTTATACTAATAATGTTAATTATTTGTTCATGGGATTTCTTCACTCATACCCATTCCGCAATATTCCTCGCTCACAAAATAAAATGGCACCTTTAATATTTTTATCATAAATAGCTATTTTGGGGACATACTAAATTATTGTACCACCTAAAGCTATAACTGCTTTTGGAGAAACTCATCAAACCAAACTGGTCCTTTTTATAGGTGTATAAATTATTTAAAAATGAAAAAGTAGAAATCTGGTTTTTTTGGGTGACATTTATTTAATATACTGACGTATTTAAACATTTTATTTATATTTTTTATTGTTGGTTTCACTTTTTTAGATAAGGTTTTTAGGTCGTCGAACCAACATAGAAGATTACTAAATATGCGAAATATTCACTAAAGAATGACACCTCATTTAAATTCCGTGAAAATAATACATGGTTTACATTAGAACTTTATTGTTCTACAATGAAGGCATGTTCTCCTTTTAATTCTAAACCGTTATAAATATGTCGCCATATTCATAATGTTTTTTTATAATCAAATAAATATGGAGTGATCCAAAAATTGTTTTTATGGAAAAAATCACTCTTGTCTGAGATTACAATGCATATTTTTAAATGTCGGCCACAGCCTGCTTTAGAAACATATTTTATGAATAATATAGAAATTCGGAAAATCAAGGAATACATAAAAGTTCTGAATACTATTTGACAACTTCAAATAATAGGTTTTAGTTTTGGAATTTTGATTATGATATGGATGTAAAACAACATGGCTATTTTTAAACATTATGAACTTGCGGAAGTTTATAATTAAAGTCTGTGTTTTGCTAATAACATAAACCATTTTTCTTCAAGTGTCAAAATTAAATAATGAAATATATTGTTAGACCATATGGATAAAATATATAATGTGTTCAACCTATGACTTTTCTGTAAAGTTATCAAATATATTGAGTACGGCCCATTTAACAAATATTGTTTAGGAAACGAATTACAGATAAAAAAAGTTCCACACGCATTTTATTTAAAATCTTTACTTTACATCTTCAGCGTTAACAAAAATACACTTTTTTTCAAATCAAAAATAGCAGAAATATATCTTGAAATAAGAAAACTTCCCCGCACCCCCAGATGCTTCGACTATGCTCAAAATCCAATCATTTCGCAGCAGGAAGAATTAAGGTTTAAGTTTATTTTTTTGTTAATCCGTTTTGGATGCAGACACACTTACACAGACACTCAGACAACACCGCGATTCAAGGGAACCCAATTCCAGTACTTTCCTTACTGGTTACAGTAACCTTGGTGTAACAGTAAAACAAAAAATATACTATTTTCTACACCTACATGGATATCAGCTTATCTACGCACAGACTACAAAACGAAAAAGTATGTCATTGCGTTCAACTGAACGAATATCTTCCATATCCATTCTAGGTAGTAAGAGCACTGCAAAAAATCACCATATTTTGATCAACCGACTGCTATTATTTTTAAAATTTTAAATAAGTGACAATCCTGTCAAATTAATTGTCAGTATATTTTTTAGTTATTGAAATTAAGCATATATAAAAAGGGGTTATTCTTGTGTAGAATCGATAAATAATAGCATTTCTGTTTTTATTTCGTCTATAATTATAAATAATTTGTTAATTTAAATAAAACTATATGAAGTGAATTTAATTACGAATATTAAAGCAACAAAAATAAAACAGTAGGTGGTCCTATAGTCAGCGTTCTGGCATTACACGCAGAAGACTTGAGTTCGATTCTCGGATGGGGAAAAATAAAATGAACTTTTTCTTTTTTTTTTCGTTTATTTTAACAATTATTAAAAGTCATAAATTGTTTTAAAATTAGTTATTTTGTCTTAATAACCTAATATATTTTTTTTTATTTGTAAAGTTTCGTTAGTGGGTCGTAGAAAAAATATACTGTACAACTCGAGTGGATTGTCCACATCGTACTCAGACGATTGAGCACTCCGCCTACGGCGTCGTGCTCAAATTTTATCTTCGTACGATATGGCCATCATCACGGGGGTTGGATTCCATGTAAATAGTAGGTAGGTAACAAGTTTGCTTGACCTCGATAGTAGCGCGCTAAGCGCTTACGGTTGAACTACACCTGTCAGTTTCAGCCGATAAAGTAGAACACTACTAATTAGAGCGATTTAAAAATTGGCGGGCTTAATAATTTAGAATTTGAAGCACTTTGAAGTAACATTTTCCTATTTGACAACTTTTACTTACAACTACTAAACAAACAATAAGTTTAGTGAATTTTTGTTGTAGGTAAATGTTGAAAAATGGAAAATGTCACTTGTTTTAACTGAAAAATAAAATTAGTTGAAAAATAAAACACATTTTTAACAAGTTTAATTTATTTAGAATTACCATGTAATTACATGTGTTTCATTTTGAACATAACAAGCACTATATCACACACTAAATTACTGAAAAATAAAAATATAATATGATAACCAGCATAACACATGACAATGTTTTTGTTATTAAAAAAACCGGATATAGTTTTTATAAAAAGTCAAAGTAGTTCATTTATAAACACAATTGTTTTAATGTTTTAAATATCCCTTATTAATCCAAGGACAAATCATTCTAATTCTAATATTCTTATACTTATTGTCCCTTTAAGGCCTTTCCACATCTATTTCAATCTAGAATAGTTGTAATGCCTATTTCGGGTACAATAAGCCTCCAGCTTCAATACAGGTGGGCTTTGAAACTCACCCTAATTAAGAAACACATTTATGTACATTCCAAAAATCTCCATACCGAGGAATATCTAAAACAAAATAAAAATAAAGGTGCAGTGTGTATCTTAAAATTAAAAATTTTTACATTTTTCTTGCAATAAAAGGTATAAAAATTTCAATAAAAATAGAAAACATCTGATTTATGATCTTTATAGGTGAATTATGTAAAAATTAGTATGTTGACCTAAAAATATATCATATTAGTTTTTGAACATATTTGGGTATTATTTGATAAATATAATAATGAATATCACCCAAAAATTGGACAATAACTTTTTGAGCACAAATCATTGGCCTTTTCTTAATCTTGGTCTTTATGAGTAAAACTAGGATGAGATTCTATAATATTTGTTTGTAAATTGGCTTCACACAGTTCGCTCACAACTCCTTTCATTTTTTTGACCACAAATGTTTAAAATATGGATCCATTTATCTCTAATAGCAGGAAAAACATAAAATTTCTTGTTAGTTTTGTGAGAAAAATACTTACTTCTGCAATTAAAATTTAAATGAATTGTTAATGATTTTCTTGAGAACCTCCCTATAGTTAAATTAGTTAAATCTAACTTACACTTAATTAATACAATTTACTCACCTACATTTGAAAAAAATATCACCTGCATTTGAAAATGAAAATAATATCAGGCTGACATATTTATAGCAACATAACCTAATTTATTTTCAAAGCCAGATTTAAACCATCTAATAATATTTAAATTTAGCTTTAACTTTAAATTTGTTAACGATTATCCCTCTATTTGATCACACATTATCTTAAAGTGAAATTTAAAGGGGTAAATCAGTAAAATTATTGATTTCTTTTTCATTATTTTTGAAAACATATTTTTTTATGGGTGTAAAACGGGTTTGAAGTTAGTGATAGCAGCGCGCTAAGTGCTTACGGTTCAACTACCAACAAGGAAACAAGTCCCGCCATTTATTCAAACCTTCTCTTTTTATTTTTCTATGGCCATCATATCCACTCCTGTTGCACAAACTACTATTTTCTACACCCACATGGAATTAGATTATCTACGCACAGACTACAAAACGAAAAAATATGTCATTGCGTTCAACTGAACGAATATATTTCATAGCCATTCTAGTAGTTAGAACACTGCAAAAAAATTAAATCCACTGATCACAGATCGTATTTTAGACAACCTACTACTAATATTTTTAAAATTTTAAATAAGTGACAATCCTGTTAAACTAATTGTCAGAATATTTTTTAGTTATTGAGATTAAATATACATTATAATGAGTTATTTTTGTGTAGAATCGAAATAATAGAAATTTTATTTGGTTCATATTTTGAAAATTAAATTAAATTTTAATAAAACTATATAAAACTATTTTAATTACGAGTACTAAAACCAAAATCCTAAAAGTGGCTGTGGACGCGAGGACAGAGCGCGAAAAGCCCGGTATCGAATCTAGACTGGAGACCAATTAAATAAGATCTTTTTTATGTTTATTTTATTTTAAAAGTCAGTTAAATTCATAAATTATTTTAAAATAAGTTATTTTGTCTTAATAACCTAAAATCTTTCTTTAAATTTGTAGATTTTCGTTAGTGGGTCGTAAAAAAAATAAACTGTACAACTCGAGTGGATTATCCATAACCACTCTTGTTGCACAAACTACTATCTTCTACACTCACATGGATATTAGCTTATCTACGCACAGATTACAAAACGAAAAAGTATGATATTGCGTTCAACTGAACGAATATATTTCATATCCATTCTAGGTAGTGAGAACACTGCAAAAAATTAAATACTGCAATCACAGTTCATATTTTCGACTCCCAACTACTATTATTTTTAAAATTTTTCTATCAAACTATTTCTTAGTATATTTTTTGTTTAGAATCGATAAATAAGAGCATCTTTATTTTTATTTGGGCCACATTTGAAAAAAAAATAAATTTTAAACAAACTATATGAAACTAATTTAATTACTAAAACTAAAATTCTAACGGTGGCAGTGGAGCTGAGGACAGAGCATCTGCCTTCCACGCGAATACCGCGAATTCGAATTTGGTCTAGGAACCACTTTTTTGTGTTTATTTTATTTTACAAATTAGTTATTTTATCTTAATAACCTAAATTTTTTTCGTAAGTGGATCGTAGAAAAAATATACTCAAGTGGATTGTCCATATCCACTCTTTTTTTTTGGCATCATCGGCATCGACTACTAAGGCCATTAGCCTCGTGTTTTGTGTAGACTTTGTTACTCTTTCCCAGTGCCAGTTTAGGAACAGCATTGTTAATTAGAACCCAACAGTAAATGGTCGAGTGGGGAATCCTACCAAGGCATCAGAATTAATTTTAAATAATCAAATTAAATAAAAAAATCCCCCTTGGATCCACAGGTAGAGACTCTACCACTGAGCCCATGTTGCACAAACTACTGTTTTAGAACCCCTTTATTTGGGCCTCACCATACTTAAATTACATATCAATTTTATTCCCACAAAATTCTAAAAACAGCATAAAAATAAAAACAAATTAAAATTACATTACACACACATACCTTACAAGACAAACGAAATGCTAAATATTCAAAGCAGACAAAAAACAGGTCAAAGGATATTCAATTATATTGCTCAGCAGTTAAATTCAAACATTGTCGAAATTTTTAGACATTTTAAAATATTACCAATTTAAAACAGAAAGAAAAAACTGATCTGCGATTAATTTCTGAGTATTTATTCTTAATTTAGGATTTTGATACAAAAAAAGTAAATATAGACAAAATAAATGAATAAAACATATATATAAAATAAATAAAAAACAGTAGATTTAATGAAATCTAAAATAATGTAATATTTAAAGTCAAATTTGTATAACCCACTTTTCATCTTTTAACAAATATTTTTTTTGTAAGAGCCAAAAATAAATATTATCTACCACGCATGAGCAGGACTCTCCTCTGCCTTCTGTGGTAGGCACTACATTTAGGTATTTCCTTTTGTAAAAGTGTAAAATAAAAATCTATTAAATATTGTAGTGAGAAATAAATATTATTACGTTAAATTGTCTAAAAATAGTTTCTGACAGATATGGCAACAAACTTATTTTAATTCACTCTACATGTTAGACGGTTTTAAACACTTTCATATTTGATTTTACTTTCCGTCAAATCATCTAGTTTAAGTACATGTAACCAACGTTGTCTTGAGCTGATAAATCAATGCATATATAAATTAGATGCTGTTGGTACAACACAAAAAAGAGATGAGTTTCTATCACCTGTGCTACCTCACTTTATAATCATGCAAGTCACTAGAATGTAATGTATTTTCTGTTTATCACATATCTTTTTAGCCTTACTACTACTATATTATTATTTATAACGTCTTTTAATAAAACGAGGACCTGTAGTTTAAAGATAAAACTAATATTAAAATCACACACTAAACAGTGTTTGCCTCAAAAGGATAAAGTTTCTATTATTCTGCATGATTATCACACCCTGTAGTTTGCATGATTCATGCAGACCAGCATAAATACCAAGATAAAAACGGCAAAAAAACCTTATCGCTCTTGCTTCGATATTTACTTACTCCTTGCATTCATTTGTGGTGGCCAGTAAATGTAAAAATTTTTAATTTAAAGTTGGAAATGCCAAAAATTAATTTAAAAAGAAAGCGAATTGTAGTGGACAGCAGCGATAGTGATAGTGAAAATGGAAATGTAAATAAACAGGAAAAACGAAGAAAGAACGATAGATATGCAGAAATTTTAACAACGCTTCGCTGTATACAGGATGAACTTAAATTTAATGATAATTCGGAATTGTTCGAAGAAGGTAAGTTATTTTCATTAAATGTGATTGACTATTGTCTCACATACAACGCTACAGTAATGGACGATTGTCTTATTTGTAGTTATACAAGCATTTAATAGACGTTTGTCTTACATTACAAAAAATTAATAAATAAATAAAAATAAAAATTATGTAATGGACGATTGTCTTAGATTGATTTAAAAATATAGGTTAATTCTATCTGGATATTTTTTCTTTCAAACACTACAACTATCAATCAGTCGAATAAGACAGGCAGTACCCTTAAAATTAAGGAATTGTTAGGTGAAAATCCTCAAGAAACCAAAAAATATGTAGTTTACATAAAGAAATAACCACGAGATGGAAACATTATGTTTTATAAGGAGTACCCACAGAAATATTGGAAAATTTAAACAAAAAGTATATGTTGCCAGAAAATTGCCAATTTTTATCAGCACCTAAGTGTAATGAAGAAATTGATATTTATGTACCACGGGAGGCCAAAAAACATGTTTTCGTGTCTGGAGTCCTAAAAATGGAGCCACAATTTGTTTTGCATAGTAATCTAAGAAAATTGTATTGTCATATTATATTATAAACGAACCCAAAAGCACGAAATTTAAAATAATCTATTTTTTCACGACGTATTTTTCATGTAAAATTATAAATAATGAATTAAACTTAAATATTTTATCAAATAGCGAACACCATGAAAATGTCATTAATAAAAACGCCGCCTCTAATTTTTCTTATATTGGTAGGGTTGGCGATTTTTTTTTTAATAAAAATGGCATCAAATATGGAGGGCCATGTCGCAATACCCTTAGATATACCAGCCCTGGTACCCTATTCTCAAACTCAGAAGAGTGCTCCTACACTCACTACTTCCGACCAAATAGTCAGAGAGTACTCTCCTACTCACATAGTTACAAGAATACGGCCCCTGGTATCAACAAAGACTTATTCGTTAAATACTAATTAAAAAACTCACGTTGGGGACAACAACGAAAGCGTGTAACGCGGCAACTATTATTTGTACTACAATTTTGATATTGTTTTACTGGAAAGTTTGTTGCTTTTTATCAGTTCTGGTATGTATAACTAAAAAATTCAAAATTTGAACAACCATCCGAGAAGAGAAATATGTTAACAAAAGTTTGTTTATTGTTTTAGGATCATAACCGATATATTGTGTATTTTTTGACTCGACATAATAATTTCTTATAAATGAATACACCATATTAGTGTGACGCAATAATAGTTTCCCTGACAGTTAAATCCTAACAATATTTTTAACAGAAACATAATTAAATTTGACATATACATTTTACTGTTTTTAGGCTTTTTCTTAATATTGTACCCAGCTAGCACAAAAACATCCCATCTACTTTAATAAGCTGCAATTTTAGGCTCTTTAAGATCGCATGCAATGTACTTTTAATGTAACCCTAATATCCCTGCAACCGCCGAATATCCGCAACGGCAAGACTTTTATATCACATCTCACAGAAGTTACAAAGTGAAGTTCGGAAAACATCACACTAGCACTTTTACGGTACTTACCCTAAAAGTTGCTCTGAAAATTATAAAGTAAAAATAACTTTTTTCTTATTTAAATAAATATTTTTACAAGTATAATTAAGTTAATCCGTGGATATACTACAGGGTGTTTCAAAAAGGTATGTCATAAATTCATCCTCAGATAGTTTATCAAAAAATAGGTGGATTTGGCTATATTTACCTATATGGCTCCCAACAAAGTTACAGGGTGTTAAACTAACATTCAGAAAAACGTTTTTTTTTTTGTAAAAAGTTTGCTGTTGCGATTTTTTCTTCGAAATTTTTGCCGGTGCTGTAGATTTGAAGGTCCAATATTCTAAGGGAAAAAAAATTAAAGCGACCCCCTTTAAAAAAGTAGGGGGTTGGGTACCTTTTAACCCCCCCGTATTTTTTTTGCTTTATCGATCCTAAAATCAAAAAGAACTATGAATTTAAAATTTTTTTTAATAGCAAAATGAACTCTGTATCTTTCTTAGTTAACGAGCTATTTACAATTTTTTAACTGAATTTCTAAAGTAATTCGTCCGTCCTGGACTTAACATATCAACAAAACTAAGAGTAGGTCAAGAGTAATTGTACAAAAAACGCATATAAAAATCAGTGGTGTGCCTAGAGCTGTGCTTGAGCCGCCCCTGCAAAAACTACCTCTTTTATTTATATTTTTATAAATTGGCAGACTCGGTGACTATTATTTCGAATAAAAAAAGCGTTCAAGATGCAAGACTATGTCTCTGCCCCCTTAGATATACCAGACTTTCTCACTGACAGCTATTGTTTGACAAGTCGTTGGAATGCCTAATTGGTTATAGTAAGAGAGCCCACTGCAGATTACGACCGCCTTCTGATAACAAAATGAAATATGCTCCAAAAACATGTAACAACATTGTACTTTACTAAATTGCATCTGTGCCAATCTCTAATCCTGAGCAAAGTGGTTAAAAAAATTATTTTATATTCAAAAAATCACATAAGACATGACAGCGATAATTGTGTTTTCCCTGAAAATTACAATCCCTATTCATTGTGAACCTAGCTTTTAAACCTGAATTATTAATATTTTTACCTACCTTTTGCAGAAATAGTCAATAATAATTATAAACTCTTGTTAGACAATTCTTTTAAACCATAATCATAGTAGTTTTTTTGTCGTTTCTATGGCAATCTGTAAAAATTAATCGCAACAATAGGCATTCAAATAAATTTTTAAATCAGCTAAAATTTAATTCATTTTTTTAATGATTTTTACCTATTAATCGTGTTTAGATGTTTTTGTGCGATGTTAAGAGGAGGAAAATGTTTCCCGTTAACGATATATTATATCAAGATATATTTGAATATGTTATTATCTAGAAAACTTTAAGGGCAAACAAAATTAGCGCTGTCATGCCTTATGTGATTTTTTTAATATAAATTTTTTTTTTTAACCACTTTGCTCAGGATTGGGATTGGCACAGGTGCCATTAGGGTAAAGTACAATGTTTTTACAAGCTTTTGGAGTATATTTTATTTCATTATCAGATGGTGGTAAAAATTTGCAGTGGGCTCTTGGGCTATTATTACAAAAATGTGTCATCAGGACTTCACTTGTAACACCCTGTATCTCGAAAACGAAACTTTTATTCCTATTTTAGGATGTAGATTACGCTATTAAAATATGACCGTCTAATTTCGGGACACCCTGTATAATATACAAAATAAATAAATTCTTTATTGCCCAACAGATATAACATCCAAAGATAGGGCAAAATATACCAATAATAGATTTTTAAGAGTAAATATTGATAAGTACTAAGAGTAATAAATAATAATATTAAAATATATATAAAGCTAAAAAAAAATAAAAATAAAAATTATAAATTGAATTGACTCTGTGCAAAACATTTGCAAGTTTTTCAAACAAAAAATATATCACAATTCAGAGATAAGTACTAAGATAGTAATAAATAGTAATAAAACAAAATGAATATAAAGCCTAAAGTAAAAATTAAAATTATAAATTGAGATTGGACCCTTGAGGAACTCCTGAGGTAGCATAGAGTAAATTTGATGAAAATCCAATATAAGAAACAAATTGTTGTCGACAAGATAAGTAAGAGATGAAAAATGTATTCATTGCTGAGGAAATTCCAAATTAACCAACTTGTAAACGATTACTTTTGGGTCGATTTTATAAAAAGCTTTTTCGAACTTTTTCTACTTGACCACAATTATCTAAAGTCTCATGTAAAAACTGAGAAAAAGATGATAAATTAGAAACAGTGGAACGATTTTCCATAAAACCATGCTGATGTACCGATAATAAACATTTAATTAGAGGGTAAAATTTATTATAAATGCAAATTTCGAAAATCTTAGCAAAATTGTTTAAAACTGAAATAGGGCGATAATTATTATTAAATAGAGATGGATCTCCTGACTTTCTACAATCTTTAATTAAAAAACTGGGTATACCATCCTCACTGGAGGTAATTTTAGCGGCTAGTTAATTGATTGCAGTAATATTATCTTGGTCACTTAAACTTTCGATATTTATACTTGAAAGATTATTTAAGTTCTCTGTTAGGATTGTATCAGATACTGATAAAAACACACTACTAAAGTACTCAGTAAATCTATCTACTATATTTTGAGGAGTGTCGTAAGAAACTCCTTCGTTGAACAGAATTCCCGGTATTCTAGATTTACCTTTTTTAGTTTGAATATATTTCCAAAATTGTTTAGGCTCACTAGAGACGGAGTTTTCAACTGGTAAGACTTTTGACTTCTTTTCTTAAATTTTTGCAGAGTTCTCTGATTTCTTACCTGTTGACGCAGATATAACATCTTTTTTAAATCAAGCCTTTTAACTTTTTTTTGTATATATTTTTATTTATGCTATAATGTAACATAAATATATATATATATAAAAAGATTTTACTTTTCCACAACATATTGAATAAAAAATAGTTTGATCTACTTGTTTAACTATTATTAAAGGAAATGATATAGAAATTAAAAAATATGCTCAAGTTTAAATGATTGCATTTATTTTTAGATAATGTTGTCTTACTTTGTTGTTTTTAATAAAACAACCAAAGTTAGTGTATTGCATTTTTTGTGAATTTTACAAATCTTATGCTTGATTATGGAGTTAAATATTCAGATTTTATAAAAAACAACTCATGTTTTTTAGCAAGATATTCTGATGTATGCTCGTGGGCATATTCTGTGATTTCTCTCAACGTTTCTTCTAGGTTTGCACTTGAACTGATGATTAGATTTCCAGACACAGCAAGCCTGTTGATGAGAATGAACTGCTTGAATCTGATTTTTTTTTTTAATATAGACGTACCACGTACCTAGCTGTTGATTTACTTTTCATAAAATTTCAGGTGTTACTTATTCTTCTTCAGACAAATCTGTAGTAATTACTTTTGCTTCTATAATTCCTAGAATGTCATCAGGTACAAAGGAAACCAAAAATATAATATTTTTAAAATATATTTTTAGTTCGATTAAGTATATTATTACCCAGAAGTAAAATGTAACTCGCTCAAATGTTTATCTTCTCGTTTACGACGTTTATCTACCTACACCATTCTTTGTTTTTATATTAGTAAAACCATTTTGTATTGGGTACCTAATGAATTAAATATTAAATTTATACCAGGCATAGTAATCTGAAACGAAGAAGAAAATGGATTAGAAAATAGTTTTTTATTTTGTAGAGGATCCTTACCAATTTTACTCAAATGTATAAAAATTATTTATAAAATAAGTTAAAAAACAATCATCAAAAATATGACTTATGAAAAAGTAACAATTGACATAAATATAAACGTTCCGAATTCAGAAGTGATGTTCATAGTACTTTTCGTGGATACTTTTTTAGCAAATTACTTTATTACGATGTGTTAACATAACAGGTAGGTTAAATAGATAACTAAAAAATAGAAGTTTTGCGAGGTTTTGATTTCCCTGAACAACTTCTCATGAACGTTGCATTTACGTTTTACAGTAATGTTATTACGTTCCCTTAAAACAACATCGCCGAAAGGTCTGGCAACGTTATGTGCTAGCTGGGTATGCAGGTTATAAAAATTAGTTTAAAGATATGTAACTAATGTAACTAAACAATTAAATACTTGATGCATATTATCTACTAAATATAAATTTATAAAAGTTCAAAAACAATGTAATTTATGTAAACCATAGACATCATAATATCTAAAAGAACAACACGCATTTAAAAAGCCTACTGTCACTGTAATTGTCAGTGGAACCATAAATACATCATCACTAATTTAGCGAATTAATGTCACTAGGTTACTAGTAACAAGATATGAATATATTGTACTATGAAGATAATGATGTTTTATAAAGGATGATCAAAAGCGTAATATGAATATTTTGATCCACTTCAAGAAACCTAAAATGGTAATATGTATGTAATATTGTTATTCTTAGAATGTTTTGTCCCATATCAGAAGATATACTTAACTTACAAGTAATAATTCCGTCTTTATTTCTTTCTAGGTTTATGTGGTTCATGATTAAAGTAACTTTTGGAGAACATGACCGGTGTAACGACAACAAACGACCAGAATCGAGATTTGTTCTTCGAGCAATTGCAGGCGCTTTTAGTTTCTTAAATTTTGATAACGATATTGCTCTCTTAAGGCTAAATGACCGAGTGCCAATAACGCAATTTATTAAACCAATTTGTCTGCCAAAGAAACGAGGTAAGAAAAAATAGTTGGATACCTACGTATTATTTAAATGATTTTAATTTGTTGGTTTTCGGTTATACCAGAAATTCAATTAAGTTTAAGTTTAATTTTTAAATAGATCACCCTATATTTACCGTTCAAAATAGAACGACAACTTTTCATTTTTCTCAAAAAAATATGTTAATATAGAAGACCATGGACAGGAAAATAAAGTTTTAATAACCTCAAATAACTTAAAACAGTTGAGTTACAATGGATCCTTTAGGTAAAAAACAAATTTCTAAAACGCAGTTTTTACCACAACCTATTGAGGGCCATTCTGTCATTGGATAAAAAATGTCATTACCAATCTGACAATATGTACTGTGTACCTTTTAAAATATGTTTTTCAATTCATAGCCATAACGAGAAAAATGTAAATTTGGCAACACATATGTAATTTGAACCATACATTCCAAACAACATAAAATACTTATATTTAAAAAAGGCACATACTTTGATTACTATACGGTGCAAGAGAAAGGTCCGACACGCCCAACATAGGGCGCGGCCATTTTGATTCCTATGTCACAGTTTATAGCTAAAGAATCAGATTGCTCACTCTGCGTCGGTACTTTTGATCTCAATGTTCCAGTTTATACACTGCGCAACTCGGATAATACAATATATGACAACCGCCTATAATAAAACAGCAGTCTTCTGCGTATCCTGAATTTGTATCCTTGGAGTGGATGTTATTTTGGAACTTTCAACTGGTCCGAGTGAGCTAATTGATTCTTTAGCAATAAACTGTGACTCCAAAAATAATATTCACTGATACTGACAGCAGCAAGCAAAATATCAGGTGCGTTTTAATCATCCGCTTCTGCTTCCGGAATTGTTGGTTTAGTCATTTAAACCTGTCAGATTAAAACACATACTTTGATTTTCTTTTACTATACGGAGAATGGTCGCACTGCGCAGCTTTCTGAGTGCCTTTTAAAAGGAGATAGAAAACTCCGCCATTTTGATCCCTTATTACGTGTTGCCTATATCTTGGCGCAATATTTTTAATAGGTGCGTTTTAATCATCCGCTTCTGCTTCGGAATTGTCGGTTTTCTTGTTTTAATCTGACAGGTTAAAACGACTAAACCGACAATTCCGGAATCAGAAGCGGATGATTAAAACGCACCTGATATTTTGCTTGCTGCTGTCAGTGTTAGTGAATATTATTTTTGGAGTCACAGTTTATTGCTAAAGAATCAGTTAGCTCACTCGGACCAGTTGAAAGTTCCAAAATAACATTCACTCTATGGATACAAATTCAGGATACGCAGAAGAGTGTTATTTTATTATAGGCGGTTGTCATATATTATATTATCCGAGTTGCGCAGTGTATAAACTGGAACATTGAGATCAAAAGTGCAGCCGCAGAGTGAGCGATCTGATTCTTTAGCTATAAACTGTGGCATAGGAATCAAAATGGCCGCGCCCTATGTTGGGCGCACATACTTTGATTACTATACGAGGCAAGAGAGAGGTCCGACACGCCTAACATATGGCGCGGCCATTTTGAACCCTGTGACACAGTTTACAGCTAAAGAATCAGATCGCTCACTCTGCGTCGGAACTTTTGATCTCAATGTTTCAGTTTATACACTGTGCAACTCGGATAATACAATATATGACAACCGCCTATATTAAAACAGCAGTCTTCTGCGTATCCTGAATTTGTATCCCTGGAGTGGATGTTATTTTGGAACTTCCAACTGGTCCGAGTGAGCTAACTGATTCTTTAGCAATAAACTATGACTCTAAAAATAATATTCACTGACACTGACAGCAGCAAGCAAAATATCAGGTGCGTTTTAATCATCCGCTTCTGCTTCCGGAATTGTCGGTTTAGTCGTTTTAACCTGTCAGATTAAAACAAGAAAACCGACAATTCCGAAGCAGAAGCGGATGATTAAAACGCACCTATTAAAAATATTGCGCCAAGATGTACGCAACACGTAATAAGGGTTCAAAATGGCGGAGTTTTCTATCTCCTTTTAAAAGGCACTCAGAAAGCTGCGCAGTGCGACCATTCTCCGTATAGTAAAAGAAAATCAAAGTATGTGGTTGGGCGTGTCGGACCTCTCTCTTGCACCGTATAGTAATCAAAGCATGTGACAAAGGCCCTTGTCTCATTGTCACTGGGTGTTAGTTGTTTAGATTCATTATAGTATATTATGCAACGATCATGTAATGATGGTTATTAATACACGAGCATTAACCGGGATACGAAACGAGCCAAAGGCGAGTTTCGTATGGTTTATGCGAGTGTTTTAATAACCATTACATGAGAGTTGCATACGCTATTTTTTCTACACCCGATAAATAATCAAGACCTATAAATATTCTATTTATATTGGTATTGAACACAATAACAGTAATTACTCGTATTTCTATAAAAAATTCTACAAAATTGTAATTAATGGTATTACCTTGGGTACTGGTATTACCACAGATTTTTGGGGCAAAATATTTTGTACTGCATTTTCTCCTTTCTCCTATATGTGTGGAGGAGTGTTCTATATCGCTGATATCAGACATTTTAATATTATAATTATCGAAGTTTAGCTATCTACGAAAATTTAATACGTTTTGACAACTAAAACAATTACATAGGAATTTAGGACAAACGTCAAACATCATGCTTGATTGAAAAATTGTAGGTTTCTATTGATTAAAAATCTGTATCATAATGAAAAATCTGTATCATAATGGGTATCATTATGAAACGGATTATGGGCATATAAGTGCATTATTATAATACGGGTGTAGAAAAAATATGTTATATTGATTATTTAACACTATAATACATTAACCAATATAATCCTTCTCTTCCAACACACGTCAATCAAAATAAACTATCTGAAAACACTTCATGGTACAGTGTTTTTACTCAATCCAAGTTAGATTTAAAAAAATAAGGTTTTGTTTGTATTGTTAATTAATCTTTTTAAATACCAGGCAAGGGGAGAATTTTTTTCGACAACGTTTTGTTGTTTTCTTTAAAATTATTATGCAAATTTAGACGCATAATTTCCAAATAAACAACAGAATGTTCCCAAAAAATTCTTACCTTTTATGATATTGCCCTCGATGTAATCGAAATAGATGTCATATTTATTATTTTATTTTAGATCATCTTTATGTGGGTGCTATAGCCACAGCATCTGGTTGGGGAACACTCAAAGAAGATGGAAAACCATCTTGTATTTTGAATAAAGTCGATGTACCCGTTATATCAAATGAAGAATGTAGAAAAACCAATTATTCTGCAAATATGATTTCCGACAATATGATGTGCGCTGGATATCCGCAAGTTGGGAAAAAAGATTCGTGCCAGGTGTGCAATTTTGTTTTAAAATTTAAATTTCAACTAACAACCACAATCTTACAAAAAGAGCTGCCCTAATCAAGTTAGAATTTTCATTTAAAACGGATATCGTATATGAAAAAAATTAAAATTTATATAAAAACCATTATCTAAAATTGAGAATAAAAAGTCTATTTAAATTAGTACTTAATTAAACTTTTAAAAGTGTTCCGATAACAATTTTATGTTTATTTTAGGGCGACAGTGGCGGACCTTTGATTACGAAGAAGCCTGACTCTAGATATGAGTTAATAGGTAAGTTATAGGAATGTTAATTTACTTATTATCTATTTTCATCATTAAACATGATCTCTGTGTTCTATATTAATAAGCTTTTAAACTATTATCTTTTTTTTAATAAATGCCCCAAGTAAAGAAGCATTTGCGATTATTACAATCTGATCATTAAGATCAATAAACAATTTTATTCCAACATAACTTATCGTGGGATGAAAAACTTCAAAAACTAAGAATCTACTCACTAGTATACATAGAGTCTAATTATTTAGTTACACTACCGTTAACGTATAACACTAAACCGCACTATACTCTGCTTTTATCTAACATTACTAAACTAACTAAAAAGCTTGGTTCTCTTGAGGCATAAATGTTCAGTGAAACCATGCAGGTGAATATCCACAGGGGATGCCCACAGGGTGGAGTTCTTTCTCCTCTACTATGAAACCTAGTGGCAGATAAACTGCTGGAAACACTGAACAATCAAGGGCTGTACGCCTAAGGATATGCCGGTGACATGGTCATCCTTATCCGAGGTAAACACCACAGTCTTTGAACTCATGCAAAGAGCTCTTAGGCTGACAGAAATGTGGTGCGTTAGGAGAAGCTTCTTGGTAAACCCTACCAAGGTACAACTCATAACCTTTACCCGGAAAACAAGGTTGGAGGTTTTAAAAACTCCGACTACGTTTGGAGGAAGGCTAAACAAAATTAACCAAGTAAAATATGTGGGTCTAATCCTAGATAGCAAACATACTTGGAACCAACACTTACAAAAAGTGACCAACAAATGTAAAATGTCTCTCATTGTAGGGAGACGGGCATTTGGAAAAACATGAGGATTAAACCCAAAAATGGTCCACTGGTTATATTTGACAATAACAAGACCCATGATAACTTATGGAGCGGTTATTCGGTGACCAAAGGTAAACCAGAAAACAGCCCTCAATACCATCTCAGGAGTTCAGAGGCTGGTATGCTTTTGTATTACAGGAGCACTGAGAAGTACACCGACAGCCTCAATGGAAATCATTCTAAACCTTCCACCCCTTGACCTAGTCATAAAGGGGGAGGCCCGAATGAGTGCATACATACTGGAAATCTCCAACAACTGGAACCCACTGGGACATATAAAACATACCAGAATAACACATGAAGTAAATGATTTTATATTAAATATGAGATCAGATCAGATCACAACATGACACCGCTCCTAACCTTTAACAGACTTTTCCAGGTCAACTGCAACTGAAACGAGGTAAATGCAAGTAAGCAAATAGATAAATGCGACATCATCGTCTCACTGGGAAAACATACCACTGTATTTCAGACTGAAATACATGCAATCGAATTGTGTGTACGAGAGATTTGAGAAGAAAGTACAAAAAACAAACCATCCTAATTCTCTCAGATAGCCAAGCAGCCTTAAAGACTCTTGATTCAAACAGAATCAAGTCAGAGCTTGTCTGGAACTGCCTTGGAATACCAAATGATCTGACAACCCACAACAAGGTAAAACTAGCATGGGTACCAGGGCACAAAGGTAGCCAAGGAAATGAAAAGGCTGATGAACTCGCCAAAGAGAGATTAGATCTACCATTCACAGGACCCGAACCTGTATTTGGGATAAGCAAAACCTCTGCTCAATAAGCAGTGAACAGGTGGATAAACACAAAACACCAAATTCACTGGCAACAGATAAGAGGGCACAGAATCAGTAAGCTCATGCTAAGGGGACCAAACCTACACATGGCTACTGAGGCACTACAACTCTCAGGGCCTCAGATATCCACCAATGTAGGATTACTAACGGAGCAGAGCGAGATCTCGCAAAATGAACACACATAACGGCATTTCGTAACGTATTACATACAATATTTTTTGTAATTTTGACTAGAATATTTATAAAATTGGCTTTGGTAAAAATATCACTAACATCTATGCAACCAATATTACTTTCTTGTATTGTTAGTTGTATTGATCCATTTCATTGACAAATAGAAAATCATGTTAATTTATTCTCAACAACTTGTTGTGTGGTTTTATGGCTCGTTAAAGGTATTTAGTTTTTAAGAAAGTGGGTTATTTTGTCATGCATTTTGTTTTGATTATTTTGTGCAGATTTAGAATGGAAAATCAAAACATTATTATTACTGGGTTGTATGTTCACTAACCAAAATCTATTTTTATATAATCAACCTTCCCTTCTTTGATATAAAGTTTCAATAATAATGAATATATTAATTCTAAAACTAAAAAAAGGTTTTTCCCTTCTTTGATATAAAGTTTCAATAATAATGAATATATTAATTCTAAAACTAAAAAAAGGTTTTTTTATTTGTTTTATTTTTGCAACTGGTGATATAATGAATTTTTCGTAACCAGTTTTATAATGTTTAAATTTATGTAACTGGTTGCTTGACGTGGATCATTTTGATTACAGAAAATGTCACTTTATTTGTCAAAATTAGAAGAAAGATAATGTTTTATTTATTTTAATCCCCTTGGGAACATATCGACGCTTTTGCTCTTTTCCCGCTTCTAATTTTAAAATGAAGTATTTGTAAATATTATTTAAACACCTTTAATAAATTCTTGTATTTTTAGGTGTCGTCTCGTGGGGCAATGGTTGTGCCAGGCCAGGCTATCCTGGTGTATATACTAGGATAACTAGATACTTAGACTGGATTCTCGATAACTCTCAGGATGGATGCTTTTGTCAAGACTGAAATTAGTGCTCTAGGATAAATTTATAAATTTAGTTTTGATATTTATAGGATGCAAATATTATTCGTTTAATTTACAATGATATTGTATTAAAACGTGCCTTTAATTTATTACTTGATAATAGACTCGGAATAAAATGCAAATTTAAGATATATGTGGTTTACAAATTCATTTCTAAATTTTAAATTGATTTTTTATAGTTTTCGGATCTTATTGAACATGGAATTTTTTCCAGAATGTAGTAAAGGAGCAAATTTATTAACCTAACCTTAAAAGTGTACGTATTTTTGTTAGAAAATTCTACCGAAGGTAAGTTCCATTCACTCCTTTAATTCTTTTAACTATAAACGACCCTTTTAGCGTTCGGTTTAGTCCGATTAGTGACCGTTTAACACGCTTAAATGTCATTTAAAAGCACCCTAAAAACTCTGCTTCTGTCCCGTTCCAGCCCCTGGCCAAACCGAACGCTACTCGAGTACCCAGGTATTCCATCGGGATAAAATGAACTTGAAACGACAAACACACTTTTATTATCGTCATATCACCTTCTCTCTATTCTATCTCAATGATTTATTCATAAGAAAATTGCGGAATCCTTTCCCAGTAGGGAAATTACCCCTTTTCCTTCCCAACAGTCCCCTTGTTACCGATGACGCATTTTAATTTTTCTTCCTACGTGGATAATTAAAATTTGAAAGTTTCCGAATAATTACCCTTAAATATTTGAATTTTTCTACTAACTGCATAGATTTTCTTTCAATTTCCTATATTGTTTGTCCACAAACTGCATATAGTTATTACTTATCAGCTTATATTTTGTTTTAGGTATTTGTGTTGATCTTTAACAAAGAGTTTAATTGACAATTAACTCTTACTAAGTTATCTGAATCCTTACAACTTACAAGAAACATAAATAAGGACATCATAGGCAAACAGGTAAATGTCATATTAATTATTGCGACATCAACAATCATTAATATAAATTAAAAATAACAGGGGACCTAATTTTCTTTCTTCGATGTGGTTAATTTCTTCTGATCAGGACAGCGATTCTTTTGTGCGAACACATTACATACAGAATAGAGAGAGATATTACATTAAAATCACTGTCTGTCGAACAAAGATAGGAGTCTCGATAGGAGACGTACTGAAATATGAGAATCCCACTACATATGTTATTTAATTTTAATCTCTCTGATCTGATACTTAGATAATCTACATGCTACCCCAATGCATGCTTTATAGCATACATATAAGAACCACCTTTATACAAATACTTTTTAATTTTTTTATCGAATGGTTTTGATCAACATAATCAAGTTCATTTTAAAGAAATACAATTAATTTTTAATTGTACATATGGCGGGTTGTACAATAGGCAGTTAAAATGTAGACTCAGTTTAAACTGTGAACCTTGTTGTATACTCATCGGTTATTGTTAAACATAGTTTTAAAAATGACATTTGTTTTTGAATATAACTAGTTAAAAATAAAACTCTTGTTAGTTAAAATATGTTTAGAATATTTTTTGTACAACCTGTCCATAATGTATTTTGTAAAAATCATAATATTCTTGTAATGAAGTTGGAAAGCTTAGGGTTTGATCAGTCGCTGTTGAGATTATTTTCATCTTACCTGAATCATCGTTTTAATTATGTCTTTTACAACGGATTTTCATCTTCACCCCTCACAACAACATCTGGAGTTCCACAGAGCTCCAATCTGGGGCCACTATTATTTGGTATATTTATAAATGACTTGGCAATAAATTTAACCTGCTGTTCGCTGCTGACTTAAAAATATTTACCTCAATCTCATCAATTCAAGACTGTTACTTTTTACAGACCCAACTTGGGAATCGTTGAAAATTGGTGTAATGAAAACAAGCTGTTTATGAATGTGTCTAAATGTAAAGTATGTTCCTATGCTAGAAGTAATAACAAGGTGGAGTTTAATTATTTATTTAACAGCCTATCTTTATCAGACTTGTGCACAAATTGAAGATTAAGGTATATTATTCAACCAAAAAGTTACTTTTTCAGATTATATTGAAAATACCGTTGCTTCTGCGTTGAAAAGCTTAGGGTTCTTAATTCGTAATACACGTTCTTTTACAAACTCTTAAAGCTTGGAGATCCTTACTTTTCTTTAGTTCGTTCCAGGCCAGAATATGCATCTCTTGTCTGGAACCTTATTTACAATATTCATAAAAGATCATTGGAAAATGTTCAGCGGCGATCTCTCAAGTACCTTTCTTTTAAAATAGATGAGCTGTATCCCATTCGAGGTATTGAAGAATCTCTGCTTCTTTCGAAAATAGAAGGGTAGTTTCCAGTGTTACATTTTTTTAAAAAATATTACATAACACTATTGATGTACTATTTTTGATAAATTAAATAAATTTTAATGTTCCCCAAACAGCCATTAGATATCATAAAACATTTTATACAGCAAGTATTTGAACAAACTTGGGAAGAAATTCACCTATAACGCTAATGTGTTCAAATTTTAATTAATTTTGTTCTGATTGGGATATTTATTTCGACCATTAGTTGTACTAATTTATAGCTAAAGTATTTAGGATTTTTTTTTTTTTTTTCTTGCTGTTGCTAAAATTATTTTCTGTCGAAATATTATGTTTAACATTTATTTCATGTATTTTGTTCTGTAAATGGATTAATTTGTTTGGCAATAAAATTATTTTTATTTTAATAAGCAAAAAAATGTCATCAGCTACACCAAGAATATCCTTGATACTTAAAAAAATGGTACGAGATTAAGCAGATTTGATGCTGTCACATTGTGGTACGAAGACGTGGCTTGTATAAATTTGGGGTATCAGTTGATAGAAAACAGTACGCAAAAATAAATTTAAATCTGCAGATGCATCAGAGATAGCCATATTCCATACCACAATATGTCATGCGTGAACTCGATGAGATTTCATCGGCTAAGTATCATTCCTCTGTAATGTTTTGTATCATTAGGAATACGCAACATTGACAAACAATTATGACCAGGGTTTTCTGACCTTTTCCCTAGGTCAGAGAGAATAAATGAATACTAAATAATGTATAGTAATAAAGATTGAAAATGTATATACTTTTAAGAGTTTTATTATGTCAGCCATAGTTTTATACCAAAAATGAAAATAAACTGAAATTATACATTAAAAATACATTCATGATGATGGTGGGTGAGGTTTTCCGGGTTTTCCTCACCTGTAAGTCAAATGGCACCATCAATCATCTTTAAGTCGCCCCGGAGCGCCACGGCAAATAATAATAATAGCCGTCCCTTCCTCTACACAAGTCGTTCAGTCGACTTCAGGGGTTGAAATTCACTCGTAAGGGGGTGAATTAGGGAGAGTATTATTATTATTATTATTATTATTATTATAAATAACTATATTTATAACACTTATCGACTCTCTCCTGGCTAAAATATTACTTATCTATCTATTAGGCTCTGTTCCGTCTATTTTTTGCCTTTAGCCTCCTTCTGACACTTCCATTCGTTCTCATTCAGTGTAGTATTCACATAGTTTTCAGAATATCAAGTGTTATACCTATCTGATGCTTGGTCCTGCAAAGTTCATCTTTAGTACACCTGCTTATGTGACATCTATCTCGATGTCAAGTTTGATTGAACACCCGTTTCTTGCCTATTACTCTTATACTTAACCAGAACTAGCTTAGACTTGAACGCATATGTCTAATTCGGCCAAAACACAGCTTTGGTACACAAATATCTATTTTACCGCTGGTTTCATTACAAAGAACTGGAGTAAAGGGTAAAATTATCTCTTGCCCAGTACACTCGTATAATACACGTATTAGCCTATATTATTTTTGATTGAAGACGTATACATTTAAAAATGTCGTTTACTTAAAAATAAACATTTAATTTTGATATTTTATAACTCGATCAAAACATTAAATTATTATTTTTCATGGCTTATACCGGACCTGTATGTACTCTAGGAGCCATGGAGTAGCTGACAGTGTTGCCGTCAGTTGCCGCCACATATTCATTAGTGACATACGTTTTATAAATTCATCGTGTTACAAATTTGTTGACATAAAGAGATAGAAATTTAAAGTGACGTCTTTTATTATGTCGAAAAAAATCGATAATGCAATCTTCTAACCTAAAAAAAAATCGTGATTATATGTCAAACAAAATTGAACTTAGCCTTAACTTAAAATGCGGCTTTAAAGGCAAAAAAAAGGAGTTCAAAATTACTTTATTGTAGTATATTTTCAATATTAATGCTAGTTATTATCTGTTTAATGTCCTTTGTGCTTGTAATAATTATTGTAGCTGAAGGCGATTTATAGGAAAGTATACACCATTTATGTTGCAGTGATCACTGATAAGGCCAAATATTCTCAAGAGAAAAAAAATTAAAGCGACCCCTTTAAAAAAAGTTGCGGGGTTGGGTACCTTTAAACCCCCCGTATTTTTTTTACATAAAGAAACTTGCTTTATCGATCTTAAAATCAAAAAGAACTATGAATTTTTAATTTTTTTTTATAGTAAAATGAACTTTGTATCTTTCTTAGTTAACGAGCTATTT
This sequence comes from Psylliodes chrysocephalus, assembly GCA_927349885.1. Lineage (NCBI taxonomy): Eukaryota > Metazoa > Arthropoda > Insecta > Coleoptera > Chrysomelidae > Psylliodes > Psylliodes chrysocephalus. The sequence continues at coordinate 22,120,387 of OV651822.1, read as the reverse complement.
ACAATTTTTTAACTGAATTTCTAGAGCAATTTGTCCATCCTGGACTAAACATATCATCAAAACTAAAGAGTAGGCCAGGAGTTATTGTACAAAAAACGCTTATAAAAATCAGTGGTGTGCCTACAGCTGTGCTTGAGCCGCCCCTGCAAAAACTACCTCTTTTATTTATATTTTGGTAAAAAAGGTATTTATAATATTGGAGTGGTGCTATAAAAATTGTGTGCCACGCGTCCTCAGCCATCCGTTAGTTTGAAAATGCATATATTAAATTTAATGATAATTAAAAAAATATTTTTTTATTTAAACTATTAATAAAAAATTACTTGACAATAATTAGTATACATATTTTATAAACTATTTAATTTAGTAAATGTTCAACATGTCCTCCTCCTTCTTGAATACAAAAATATAAATAAAAGAGGTAGTTTTTGCAGGGGCAGCTCAAGCACAGCCCTAGACACACCACTGATTTTTATATGCGTTTTTTGTACAATAACTCCTGACCTACTCTTCCAGGATTTACGAATTGCTCCAAAAATTTATTTAAAAAATTGTAAATGGCTCGTTAACTAAGAAAGATACAAAGTTCATTGCTTTATAAAATAATTTTAAAAATTATTAGTTCTCCACCAATCACCGTTCATATTTTGATCAACTGATCAACCTACTGCTATTTTTTTTTAATTTGGTGTCATCGGCATCGACTGCTAAGGTCATTAGTCTCGTGTTCTATGTAGGCTTTATTACTGTTTTCCAGTGCCACTTTAGGAACGGCATTGTTAATTGGAACCCAACAGTGAATGGTCAGGCCGACTGCTATTATTTTTAAAATTTTAAATAAGTGACAATTCTGTCAAACGAATTGTCAGTATATTTTTTAGTTATTGAGATTAAACATATATTAAGATTGGTTATTCTTGTGTAGAATCGATAAATAATAGCATTTGTTTTTATTTCGCCTATAATTATAAATAATTTGATAATGTAAATAAAACTATATGAAGTCAATTTAATTACTAGTATTAAAGCAACAAAAATAAAAGAATAGGTGGTCCTGTGGTTAGCGTTTTTGCCTTCCACACTGAAGACTCGAGTTCGATTCTCTTTTTTTTGTTTATTTTTTTTTTAAATTAATGAAAGTCATAAATTATTTTAAAATTAGTAGTCGAAGCAATGAAGCAAAAAGTTCTTGGGTTTTCCGTGCAAGTCGGATCGAAATGCGGTTTTTTGCATTCGCTTGTAAAAATTATTTGTATCATTCCCCGTAATTTCCGGGTCATACAAACCGGAAATTGCATTGCTGCAGCCAAAAATGCATTAAAAAAATGCATTATTTGAGAGACCTCTTGGATGATTTCAAAACTTGTTAAGTAAGTGTCAGAACTAGCCCAAATCGGGTTCTCGGGAGTTTTTGAGATCGCTAATCACGATTATGATGTCTAAATTGACCCACAGCCGACCTAGAGCTCAGGAACGTCGACGAACGTCATCTTCGTGGGACTCTCCCAAAATTCACGCGGTGAAGAAGGGCAACTAGGCGATCGGGGTTTTTTTGAATCGCTAAATCCAAATATGGCATCGGCGAATATCCCCCGGACACCTGGTGCGCCCAAACCTCGACCTGGACGTCATCTCCGAGAATTTTCCTCACAATATCGACAACAACAACCCGAAAATGATTGAGCAGAGTTTTTTGGGGCGCTGAATCTAAATTTCACGTCGAAAACTACCCCCTGAACACTTGGTGCGCCCTAACTTGGCCCTGAACGTCTTCACCAAGGTTCTTCCAGACCCAATTGAAAAAGACGAACCGAAAATCGTTAAAGGGGGGGTTTTAGGTCACTGAATTCAAATATGGCATCGGAGAACACCGCATGGACAACTGGTGCGTCTGAACCTAGACCTGGACGTCATCTCCGAGGCGTCAATACTGCAATAGCTGTGTGCAATTGTTGATTCTAGATTACGTGAGGAGAAAAGAAAGAGAATTAATAGAAACGCAATATTTATGTAATTTACGGTAAAACAGTTTTTATTGGGCTCAAATCGAATACAATGAACCTGTAAGTTTGTCATTCCTTAATTAATTAATAACTAAAATGTGTCTGGTCATTTTCTTTGTCATCGACTAATGTATTCATACGGGAAACATCTCCCTCATCTGAGGCCTCTGTCTCTGGCACATTAACGTTTTCATCTGAATATCTTTCAGTGTTAAGGCAAGTTAAACCTTCACAAATTTTACAGGCAAGATTGCAAGGTAGACCGTGCTTCCTGCAACTACAGGTGTTCAGATTACAATCTCCTTTGCATCCACAGAATATTAGTTCCATAATATTCTTTTTCAATTGGGTCTGGAAAACCTCGGTGAAGAAGTTCAGGGCCAGGTTAGGACGCACCAAGTGTTCGGGGGGTCGTTTTCCACGTGAAATTCGGATTCAGCGCCCCAAAAAACCCCCCGGAACGATTTTCGGTTCGTCTTTTTCAATTTTGTCTGGAAACCCCTCGGGGATGACGTTCAGGGCCAAGTTCCGGTGCACCAGGTGTTCAGAGGGTCGTTTTCGACGTGAAATTTAGATTCGGCGCCCCAAAAAACTCCGCTCAATCATTTTCGGGTTGTTCTGGTCGATATTGTGAGGAAAATTCTCGGAGATGACGTCCAGGTCGAGGTTTGGGCGCACTAGGTGTCCGGGGGGTATTCGCCGATGCCATATTTGGATTCAGCGACCCAAAAAAAACCCCGATCACCTCATTGCCTTCCTTCCCCGCGTGAATTTTGGAAGAGTCCCACGAAGATGATGTTCGTCGACGTTCCTGAGCTCCAGGTCTGCTGTGAGTCAATTTAGACATCATAATCATGATCAGGGACCTCGAAAACTCCAAAGCACCCGATCTGGGCTAGTTATGACACTTATTTAACAAGTTTTGAAATCATCCAAGAGGCCTCTCAAATAATGCATTTTTTAAATGCATTTTTTGCTGCAGCAATGCAATTTCCGGTTTGTATGACCCGGAAATTACGGGGGAATGATACAAATAATTTTTGCAAGCGAATGCAAAAAACCGCGAAAAACCCAGGAACTTTGGCGTTTTTAGTGCTTCATTACTTCGACTATAGTTATTTTGTCTTAATGACCTAAAATATTTTTTTTATTTGAAAATTTTCGTTAGTGGGTCGTAGAAAAAATATACAAATTTCGTTGTTGCACAAACTACTATTTCTACCTAACAACTTACTTATTTTTTATGTATTGATAGTTATAAATTAGTAGTAATGGTTATGACGTAGAGGTGTTCTTCTTATTGTAATCATACTACTATTAAAAATAGGTACATTAAAACATATTTACAAATAAATATTTTATTTAATTCAACAAGCTTCGAAGATTAGGTAATGTAGGGAGATTACTATGATGGAAGGTTAATTATCGATATAAAAAATTCCTGTGCCGTTTTTATGTAAAATTATTTTTTATGTAAAAATATAGTATTAAATTGATTATCAAGATTTAAAAATGCTTAACAGCAAAACAGATTCTTTTTAATTTTAAAAAACCACAATAACTTCTAAACATTATATTATACAAAACATAACTTTTAGGTATCTACTTTAAAATAACTAAATAATATACTGACGAGACATAATAAATACCAAACAGAACATAAAATTAAAATTAAATTTTTGATCTATTTAACAACGTAAAAGGATGAAAATTTAGTGAAATATGGTAAATAAAATAACTTAAAACAGTGTGGAACAAAACTTAAGTGAAAAGATTATCAAACAAAGGGAAAAACAGTATAAAGAAATGAAAGAAATAGAAATAAGAAATAAAAGCAGGCAAATAAGAGACAGAAGAACAAGAATAAGAGGAAAAACAAATCGAGAAAATAGAAAGAGAAAGAGAAGATAAGGCGGAAACTACTAAAGTAAGAAAAGAAAAAATATACACTATGATAAAGAAAAAGAATTAGAAGAAACTATGAAAAAATACAAATCAAGATAAAAAATTTATCAATACATCTTAATAGAATTGTGCCAAATTTCTGTCACATGTATGTACCAATATATCTTTGCTAAAACTGTAAAAATTTTCATTACTTAAAAATCTGACAAATAATTAGTTTAAGCTACGAAAAATATATTTAGGTATCTATATAAAATAACTTTTTCTTTTAATTTTTTTCGATTTTTTTTGTGTTTTTGCAATTCTTAAAACATAAAAGTATATTCAGCCACCACCAATTACCCCCACCATCAGAAAACTTAACCAATTTCATAAAACATATATTATTTAACTTTCAATTAAAAAAAATATGCTTGAAGCTTTTAATTTTTTTAAAAATATTTATAGTAAGTCAAATTAATAATAATTGGTATCTACCATATAATATAACTACCTATCAGAATGGTAAAGGACCTATATAATATAATACAGTTATTTTTAAATAAATATATTTGTTCTACTCATTATTTAGGTAATTCATTTGTTATAACAAAAATTAGGAACTCTAACAAAAACTATATTGTTTCAAATACATAATTAAAATGTTTTGTTTCAGGTACCTATATATATTTTTCTGTTACACTTTTTGTCAATTCTTACTCAAATGTTACTCTAATATTTTGATAACTACTTTTTTAAATAGAAAAAAATGGCACAAATCCATTAAAACATAATAAATATTACAAGTTTAAAAATATTTTTTCAAAATCTCAGACCAAAACGATAATGTTAAAAAGATAAAGAATGAAAATAAAGATTTATTTGAATAAAAGTTCGAAAAGTTTTGTGGTTTTTTTTATCATATTAAATATTTTCTAAATCAATTAAAAAAAAAATATACTCTTTATTAATATTTAAATATTTTTAAAAACGATTATTCTCAAAAGTGGGATGTATGTTTTGACCGCGGCTTTCTAAATTTTGTTACACATTAATTGGTGGATATTTATTTACAATGATTCTCCCAAAATACTTTTAATGTAAAAAATATACCCCTAAAATCTGTAAATAATGTTACATCTATATTTGCATAATATAAATTAAATTTCGCTTTTAATTACATTTCAAAAATTGCAGTTTTAATACATTTTAATTTGTTAAAGTAAATTTGGTTTCTTCTGCGAGTAGTCGCACAACTCCAAGAGACATTCCGTGATGTTTCTCTTTTCTACAACTGATATTGTTAAAGCTTTTCTGACAGTATCGCTGTCGATTGTTTTTAAATCTGAAGCACATTCTAACACCTCACAAATTCTGATGAATTTCGAAACGGTATCCGAACCGTACTGACCGTATTCACTTGTCTGGTAGTCCCATGGTGCTATATAATGATATGAGAGCCAGTTACTCTTGTTCAGGATAAAGACCAGATTTGTATCGCATGGGTATCTGAAAATAAAATAATATTTTGTTTAAACCAGAATTTTGTCCCTGTCTGTCTTATTTGGCCTTTAAGTCTCAACTTGTCTGATTATCATACATAATTAAACCCCTTAAGACCAAACATATGTGACGACTATGGCGAAGGCGCTTTCGAGTATATTCCAGATTGATTGTGATAATGTTACTAGTGTTGGTGAGAATTGGTGAGAACATTCTAGAATCTTCACCAAAATTTTAAATGTGTATATAAATATTGGTGGAGGAACACGGAGCAGTCAATCAGTTGTATACAAACAGTTGTGAAGATAAATAGTAAACAATTTAAAGACATTCGAAATATATAAATTAAAATATTGATTGTAAATAAATAAGTGTTCAAATAAATTATTAACAAATAAACTGTTGTATAAAATAAACTATCATAACAATATTTAGCTGATAAGAAGCATCTTAAGAGCATACGTACAATTTTCGGACATAGGAGTTTTAAGCTATACTGTTTCCCAAATTATGAAAATACTAAAGAATATTTTTAAAAAATTTAAAAAGCAAATCGAAGAATGTGTTAATATCTAGAGAATAACTTGCTTGACAATATCGTACTTATTTTTATGGAAACAAAGCAGTTGAAAACTGAAAATAACAACATATTTTCATTTCACAAAACTAATAAGTCAGATTTTTTTGTTTTTTATATAAATCATTTAATTTTCAAGGTAATAAATCTGAAGAAAAATTTTCGAAAACCGATTTCAAGAAGGTCTATTAATTTATTTAGGAAATAAAAAAAGAAAAAACGTTTTTTAATCGAGTTAAAATTCTTTACTGACTGCATTGTTTTTCTTCCACGATGTCCGGTCTCCCTCTTGTTAAAAATCGATAAATATAGACGGATTAAGGTATTTTGTACCGTTTTAACACGTGCATGTTAATACATTTAAATTAAAACAGTTGTGAGTGTTAATAAATTTAAGAAATGGGTCCTATGATTGAACGTTTACGTTATCCGTAACGTACATGTTAGGCCGAGTTTTAACAGCAACGTGACAAATTCGTATGATTGTAGTCTTTCATAACAGATTACTGTTATTTTCCATCTGTTGTGTTTTAATTTAACATATCGCCTCAACAGCCTCGAATAACATACCGTTAAGTGCCCAACGTATATGTTACCAATTTATTTGTTTATTATTTAATTATCTAATACCTATATTGCTAATTATCTGAATTCTTAGTATATTTGAATTTGTTTTTAATTTATATGATTTGTAAATACTAGCCAAAAGTTTGATTTCTTTTTTATCTAATATATTTGTTTCTTCCGTGACAATAATTTTGTTTTGTCTAACAAAATTAAGTAGTTCCTCATACTATTACACCGTTGTTTTAGTTAATCTTTTCGCCATAATAAATTAAATAAAATGAAAAATAAACTACAAAAATTCTAACCTAATTGTTGTTGTTATTACATTCAGAAAAACATGAAAAACCTCATTTTAGTCATTTTTGGAAATGAAGTGAAGTTAGGTGCGCACGCGCAATAACGCAAATAAATACTTTTTTCCATTCGTAACAGCCAGCTTAACATCTTCTGTTATCGATCCTTTCAGTCATACCGATACGACACCTACTGTTATTTCATACGTTATCTATTCCCTGTTACTGTTAGCATAACATAACAGATTCGTGTTAAAATTAACGTAAACGTTCAATCATAGGACCCTATTTTGTAGAGAGATAGGTATTTTGAAGTATAGTAAATTAAATTTTACATTGACTCACTTTTCTCCTGGTTCAAGTCCCCAAATTTTCGTAGCACTATTGATTAACCAACAAAGGTTGAGATTAATGGTACCTCTTAACCATCCTAAAATGAAAATGGAGGAATAGAGACTTTCACCCCAGTATTCTGCCGGTGCGTTGATTGGTAGTAGAAGCGTTATTATCAAATACATAGCAATATACCACCTGAAAAAAGAAATACATTTTAGATTACTAAGTGAATAATAAGACAAAATATTGTTTTCATAAATTGTTTTTAAAAATATATTTTTTTCAGACTAATAGAATCAAAAAGGCTGTAGTAACTGTTGGTTGTATTAATAGATAACTTTATACTTTCAATTTATTCATTTTTAAATTCTAATAGATCTAAAATATTAACTTATTCATATGAAAAAGCAATATTTGATATTAAACTTTGAAGATTCGCAAAAAAAAACTATATTATCTCTCAATGAAATACAACAAAAAAGGAGACACTGTTGGGCGAATCTCATTACGATTCTTGATTTAGTATGACACGGATATATCTAGTACTAAACATACTCGTATTATAAACTAACACTGTATCAGAATACACTAATTCAATTAATTATCTTTCTCTACATCGCTGACAATGAGATGAATCAATATAGACGAACTGGCCTATCGCATCGACATCATTATATTCAAAGCGTGTCGGCTAAAGGCAGTAACATTCTAGCCTAGCAAACCTAAATTTGACAACACGGCATTCGAGTCTATTTCACTCACATTTTAGTACACTTTTAAAGCGTATCGTGTTATTTTTCCAGCGATTTTTTTCGAAAAACTTTCAAATGGTTAACTGGAACCTAGAGGTAACTGGGCCCTATACTATATACTATACTAAGGAAGGACACGGAGGAGGAGGAAAAATACTTTAACTAAAGAAGCGGAAGAGCAACTAGTTTATACATTAAATACAATGCAAAAGTGGGGATATGGGCTTCCACGCCAAGAGACGTTGGACTTAGTGCAGTTATATTTGAAGAATAGAAATTTAAATAATACAAAATTAAAAAATAATCGTCCCGGAGAACAACGGTTCTTGAATTTTTGTGAAAGAAATAAGCTATCTCTCAAAAAAGCTCAAGGAGTAGAGGTGGCTAGCAAAAGGCCAGAAAACCCTTGGACAATGTACGGTTTCTTTGGTCTTGTAAAAAAAAACAATTTTAAACTTAAAGTAACAGAATCGACCTGAACAAATGTTCAACTGTGACGAAACATCCTTCTCCAGTGACCCTTCAAAAACAAAAGTTCTTGGGGCAGTGGGTACAAAAGCTACAAGGACTTTATCTACATGCGGCAGAGAAAATACCACAGTGTTAGTATGTTGTTCAGCATCAGGCCAGAAATTGCCTTTGTTAACTATTTTCAAGGGAAAAAATGTTATCGATTCGATGTTACCTGAAAAACCTGAACCACTAGATATAATTAATATATCCGCTTCGGATAAGGGATGGATCACGACCATAATATTTGCGAATTGGTTTAGAAAATGTTTTTTACCTCATGCACCAAAGGAACGTCCGATCCTTTTAATTGTAGATGGACATACAACCCATATTTCGAGTAATGTGATCCAAGAAGCCCTTGATAATGATATATGTATTTTAAAATTACCACCACATACAACCCATCTGCTTCAGCCACTCAATGTTGGTGTATTTAAGAGCATGAAAGCGACATGGGATAAAAATCTTTGTAAATGGCAAAGGCTCAACCCAAGAAGAAAAATTCCTGAAACTGAATTTACGCACCTTCTTGACAACGAATTTTTGGAAATGCCTAAACAGAACATTATAAATGGGTTTCAAGTAACAAGTATCCATAATTTAGATACAGGTAAACTAGATCGAACAAAATTTTCTGAAACAATATTTTCACAGCAAGATCTTGTAAAATATAACCATCACGGTAAACAAAACGAGGTGATTATTGGAACGAAAGAGCAAGAAATTAATGAAAATGAAGAAAATGGAACAATTCATCAAATGGAAGGTTTAGTTAACAAAGAACAGCAAACAAGTATAGTGAATAAGCAACAAGGTAAAGAGGAGTTGATGCCTGAAGACAAACCTGGACCTTCAAACACCCAAATCAATATTTGTTTGAATCCATTTAATAGTCTAGTGGCTGAACTACTAAAAAATGAAAAAAAGAGAAGAAAGATCTGCTATGGGGCAGAAATTATAACCACATCAGACTACTTACAGAAAAATAAACTAGAAGAGAAAAATAAAAAACTGGAAGAGGAGAAAAAGAAACAAAGTCTATGAAAATAGCTCAAAAAGTGAACTCTAACCAAAACATAGATCCTTCGAAAGAGAAAAAACTCCAAATAAATATAAAAAAATATATCAAATCGAAGAATACTAAAAGTGAGACCGAAGGTAGTGAAGATGATTCAGAAGACTGTATAGAACTGATGTCGGATGAGGATGCAGACAATGTCGTGGCTGTCGTGGAGGGTGATTGTATGCTTGTTAGGTATAATATGGAAATGTATCCTGAAAAATTGCTGAAAGTAAAAGACACAGAAATCCCATATCTCACATGGTAAAAAGTGGAGTGTTCGCTTAGCGTTGGCCTGAAAAGCTCGATATCTTAGCACATGACGAAATAGACATAGTAAAAGTTATCCATGAGCCCCAACAAAATAATAATAGGGGATAATATATGATACCTAAAATGAAAAATATCATTAGTACTTTATATAAGTTCATACATCACTTTAGTTTAGTTGTTTCATTTGTTGTTTAAGTACTTATTTTGAATAAAGCGTTTTTTCTTTAATATTTAGAGGATTTTTAACATCTTCATTTTCTCGGCTATTTTTTAAGATAAATTAATGAAATTTTAAACGAGTGATGCTTTACGAAACGTTCCAGTTACCTCAAAGTTTTTTACATTGTACAAATACAGAATTACACTATCTAGTTCCAGTTACCTCAAATTCCTGGGTAACTGGAATTTACTGAGAAAAAAAAATTAAAAATTCACTTGAAGCTCAGAAAAGCATTTTTGTTTTCAAGCCGTTATTGCAGTTGATTTACAAAGATCTAAATTGCATATCTATAGAATCTTGACCAATTTTCTTTGCAGGTTCGTCTCGTACATAGTTGCAAATTTAAATGTTGTAAAATTAGGTTCCAGTTAACCAACTTGACCTTACTTGTTAAAAGTGTGTATTAGGTTAGGTTGAAAAAGTCGATAGGCCAGGCCCCGGTTAGGTGAATCTGAAGATCTAGACCCTAGTTCTCTTTCCAAAGTGGAGTAGGCACATAGAATGTGCTCTGCAAATTCATCTTCCAGGCTGCAGATGTTTGTTGCAGACCTATCCTAAGTGTGTATTGACATAGAGATAATAAAGTATCCTGATATATTACCTCTAGCTCTAGCATAAAGGCTGCATTGGAGTGGTGTTTTTAATCCGACTTTTAACCATTTAATTAAATAAAGTAGTAAAAAGTAACTGGTGACCCGTTATTGACCAGTTACAAGGTAATTAACAATTATTATGCCTATTACCTGCTGTATTCCTGGCTATAAGTTTAATTATAATAGTGTTTTAAAAGAAAAACAGGGTGGAAAACTAATATCCCTATTTGAACTTTTAAAATGACTAGATTAAAGAAAAAACATATATTTTTATTTGATTTTGTATTGTATCATATATGTATTTTTGTCCTCAATACACTTTGTAATATCGTATTAGCTTTATTGGTCTACCAAAGATCTTTACCCAATTTAAAAACATCGTTTAGCTATTATTTTTTATTAAACAAATCTACTCACTTTTTCTGAAACATAACAATTGCATCATCTTCGATATCGCTCATATCAATGTTTTTGAGTGCCCTTTCTTGTGCTGGACTCAGCCTAAGTACTGTGCTATGTACATGGGCATAGAAAAAACCTTTTGAGGGATTGTAGGGATCCAGGTCTGCACCAAAATATTTGTGGTGTAATCTGTGCCATCGAACCCAGTCATATATTGAACCCTAAAAAAGTATAATGTTAAATTACAAAATTTGTCTTTTGATAAGATTAATATAAATTGAAAGTCACGGTTCTCACAAAACATGCATTAGGTAAATTAAGGTTTTTGTGCGCTTCACTATTTTGATATATTAAAATGAGACGTTATTTTTTATTAGAAGCAAAATGATCAAAATCGACGATTTTACATCGGTTTTTATAATTATTATCGAGTATGTCTGGGAAAGAGAATATATCTAATAAGATTAGTGTTGACTGTTTTTTATAAGTCGAAATAGTATCTTGAAAAAAGATGTCATTATTCGTTGACGAGTTTCGGTACATCAAAAAAGTTTAAAACTGCTATAAATCAATTGGAAAAGCTTACATATTGGTATAGTGATCCATAAACTTGTTGAATTTCTTTATAATTAAAAAAATTCTTTAAACTACATAGCAGTTGAAGAAAAGAACACTTTGATCTGGGTTTAGATCATTTTTTTCCTTTATTTTAACTTTAAGTGAAACTATTCATAAAAAAACATTATTCACCACCTAGTAAACAAGAAAAGTAAATGAAAAGGATATCAGGAACAATTATGGTCTATATTTTATTTGAAAATGCATGATAGCACATTTTCTATGGAAAAGGTCTATATTTTATATAATAAAGTAACTGAAAAAATTAAATTAGAAAAAAATTAGTAAAGATCAAGGGCACAAAATAAAAATCTAATGTGTCCAACACGACTTTCCTCTCTAGTTATTACAGGCTTTTTCCGGTTATTTTGTACAACCTATTGTAGCACCTATGTAAATATTTAGAGGATAAAATAAATATATACATGTTCCACATTCTTCTAACCCGAAACATTTTTTTTATATATTGCTGTCATGAAAATTCTTAAAGCCTACCCTGTGTACGCACGCAACCAACTCATGATCGAAGAAACGCTGACGTGTGGAAACAGCCGGCCCGCGTCTCGAACAGCCGGCCCGCGTCTCGAACAGCCGGCCCGCGTCTCGAACAGCCGGCCCGCGTCTCGAATGTACAAGAATACGACGGGATGTCTGCCGCTGATGCACTGGAAGCAACTAGAACGGCGGGAGAGTGCCGATTAGTCATAGGGGTAGAATCTTCGCGAGTCTCTAGCATTTTCCAGTAGCGGAGTTGGACTAATATAAATAGCCGACGTATCAGCGCCGAGTTTAGTTGAATATAGAACATTGTATTGAAAAGTTAAAGTGTAAGAAATAAATTAGAATTGTTAGTTAGTGTCTAAATATTATAAAAATTAAATAGTACGTCTGAAATAAATTGTAAATAGTGTGTTTTTAAATAAATAAACTACAAATAAATTAGACTTTCGTCACATTGCCAATGAAAATATTAAAAAATTAAAATTTTACACTTTTCCTCCAATTATTCCATTACGGTCCCTTTTAGAGAAATCATGTATAAAACAAAACTTATATAGATCTATATCACAAACAACTTTCATTTGAACAGTTTTCATAAAAATTTGATTTTTTATTTTTTACAAATTTCTCAAATATTAGAAAAATGTTGGCAACAATTATAGAAAATAATATGAGAAGAAACTTTTATTAAAGAAATTTCTTCTCCAAATGTAAATAACAAATATATTTCATTGATGAGTTCTCTTCAAAATTCGAAATTTACACATTTTCTTAAATATCTCGAACACAGTCCATTTTACAAAAATTATGTATGGAACAAGAATTATATTAAATAACCTTTATTTAAACAATTTTCTCAAACATTTAAATTTTTTACATTTTGTATAATTTCTTGAATACGGACCATTTTAGGAAAATTTTGTATAAAATAAAAATTACAGATAATAATATAAGAAGTAACTTTTATTTGAACAATTTTCTTGTCCAAACGTAAATAACGAAAATATTCTATAAAATGTAAAGAGGACCCGCTATAAAGTACTCTCAGACTATGCCCAAAATTTAATCAGTTCACCTCAGGCCGGAATAAAGCTTAAGTTTAAAATTTGATGTTTTTATCTTTATCAGTTTTTGAGTTTCCTTCAAAATTCGAGATTTACACTTTTTCTCAAATATTTTAGAGAAACTATGTGTGGAACAAGAATTATAGAGAATTATATCACAAATAACTTTTATTTGTACAATTTTCATAAAAATTTGATTTTTTTAAATTTTGTCAAATTTCTCGAATACGGACCATTTTTGGAAAATTTTGTATATAACAAAAATTATAACCAACTGGCGTATGAAGCAGCGCAGAAAATTATTGAGAACAATATAAATCCAAAAAAGTTCTTATTTCTATGACTTATAATCGGAGAAATTCTTAAGAAGTTACCTAAAAAAAGCTTAGGTTAACCTCATTTGATAAATGCAATATTTCAGTTAACAAAACTATACCAGAGGCTTGGAAAATAGCAACCGTCAAAGAAAAGATCAAGAAATTTGCAGGGAAACGCACAAAGACTTCACATCCATGAGAATACTGAGATGCCGCAGGGGTGGCACAAAATTGAACAAAAAACATTTGATCGAATTGGAAACTTAATCGAAAATACATTTTATCGAATGGCATTTGATCGAAAATATATTTGATCGAAAATATATTTTATCGAATAACATTTTATCGAAAAGAAAATAGATCGAAAAAACAATATGTATATCGAACATCAACATTAAAAATAGTAAAATATTAAAAAAATCAAACCACACCATGCAACCGTCAGTCTAATCCCTTCTACTGGGGAAACCAAACTCAGTGGCTATAAAAATTAGGTACTAATGACAAATTTTTCTATAATCTCAAACGACAACTCTTTTAAATTACTTAATTAATTTAGAAATTAATCGTTTAGAGTTAAACTGTTATTTATCTTCATTGAGATTAAAGAATTGTGATAAATTCGCACTAAATATTTATTTCAATAAGATCGAGTTGTCTCCCGATGGGACATTTTAGGTAATATATTAATTTAATTTAATTAATTTACCTAACCTGTGCGATCTGGACCCGTCGCGGTTTGCCTTGCAAAAAAAATATAGAAAACTAAAAAAAACTAAACAAAAATTTTAACTATTTTTACCTAACCTATGCGGCCTGGAGCCCTCGAGTGTTGCTTCGCAAAAAAAATATACAAAAATGGGAGAATTAAATAAACTTAACTAACTTACCTAACCTGTGCCTGAAGCAATTTAATTTTAACTGATTGCTCTCACACAGATTAGTTAGGTTTTTATAAAAAAACTTAACTAATTTACCTAACCTGTGCGGTCTGGAGCAGTCGCGGTTTGCCTCGCAAAACAAAATTATAAAAAAATGAGAAAAATAAAAAATTAACTTATTTACCGAACCTGTGCTATTTAAATTTAACTGATTGCTCTTGCACAAGTTAGGTAAGTTAGGTACGTTGGTTAAGTTTTTTATTTTTTCATTTTTTGTATATTTGTTTTTGCGAAGCAAGCAGCGATGATTCTAGGCCGCACAGGTTATGTAAATTAGTTAAAAATTTTGTTTTAACATTTCATATTTCTCTATAATGTTATGTATATTTGGTTTTTCGATCAATTGCTTTTTCTATAAAATCTATTTTCGATTAATTTTCCTTTCGATTATTGTTCTTTTCAATCATTTTTCTGTTCGATCATTTTTCGTTTCGATCAATTGTTATTCGATAAAATTTTATTTCAATCAAATGTTAGAGCAGAGCAGTGCAAAATTGTGTGCTCCTTTTATAGCTTAAGAGACACCAATAGGATTATCTTACTTACTACCCTTCTTTTAAGAAATGAAAATTATAATTTTAGATTAGTCACCGCCATTTAGAAACAATAAATTCATAGAGAAAAAATGGTAAATTAACATTTACTTCTCTACCCCTCTCTCACAAATGGACAGGAACCGGAGATAACAGGAGAGGTAACTACAAACAAATATCTTGTATCTTGTATTTACCATATAATACAAGATACAAGATATTTGTGTTCGACATACAATATTTAAGTGTAATCCATTATTCATGACTTTAAATATTGTAGATAAAATATGTCGCAACCCTTTGATATACCAAACCTTACCACCGGCAATTCATTTGTTTTGAATGCCTAATTAGGCATTCCAACGACCTGTCGAACAAGAGCTGTCAGTGAAAAGTGCTCGTATATCTAAAGGGGTTGCGATATAGCCTTCCATCTTGGACGCTATTTTATTCGAAATGGTAGTCGCCAATCCTGCCAATTTATGAAAAACTTATAAGCATCTTTTTTTAAATAATAGTTCCATAGTGTTCGACATAAAATATTTAATTATAATCCATTATTCATGATTTCACGTCTTGTAGATAGAATATATCGTATGTCTTAAACCCTTAGATATACAATCCTTGTCATCAGGCAGTCCTTAAATGTTAAAGTGTTTTGATTTTAAAACCAACTTAGTGATAGCAAAGTAATAATATTTTAATATACTTTTAAAAACAATAACCACAGGATAGATGAACAATACAGAAAAGAAATATAGAGATACAGCCAAAACACTAGCCACTGTAGAAACGTCTTATTGATGGTGGAGCACTGTCAAAATACAATAGAAATAGATGTAGTTTTCGCGGTGTAGTTTTAATGAATAGTTTATATTCTCGTGCCTTAGTACCTCTACAGTAGAGCTAAAGGAGCTGAAGGAGCTGAAGGAGCTGAAGGAGCTGAAGGAGCTGAAGGAGCTGAAGGAGCTGAAGGAGCTGAAGGAGCTGAAGGAGCTGAAGGAGCTGAAGGAGCTGAAGAAGCTGAAGGAACTGAAGGAGCTGAAGGAGCTGAAGGAGCTGAATGAGCTGAAGGAACTGAATGAGCTGAATAGCTAAATGAGCTGAAGGAGCTGAAGGAGCTGAAGGAGCTGACTGAGCTGAAGGAGCTGAAGGAGCTGAAGGAGCTGAAGGAGCTGAAGGGACTGAAGGAGCTGAAGGAGCTGAAGGAGCTGAAGGAGCTGAAGGAATTAAAGGAGCTGGAGGAGCTGAAGGAGCTGAAGGAGCTGAAGGAGCTGAATGTCAGATATTTTCACCGTTTCTACTTCAAAGTGCTCACCGTTACTTTCCTTTCAGTATTGTAACCAATTCTGTGTAATAACTATTTCTCTTTTTTTTTTTTAATCATTATGCTTCAAAATTAAATAATTGTGAATAAAATAGCACACAAACCTTGGTAAAAATTAAACTGCTTCGTAATTATACTATTATTACTATTACTTTCTTGTTAAATCACTAAATTAAGAGAGCATGTGAATTTGTCAAGGACTTTTTCGGATATTAAAAAAATTCCACATGATGTATGGTATATTCTTTGTTTTAAGTTATTCAAAACTGTTTATATTCTTTTTAAAGTAACCTTGAATTGTGAATGTATCTAAACTTCCTGCCTTTATTCAAAAATGAAATGAATAGTCATTCATTACTTTGAAAATCTGTAGATATACAAAAGCACAATGTCCAAAGGCCACTTTGTTTATTCTATTCAATTTAACCTAAATAACTATTTATGCTGTTTTTGGTAGACAAATTAATTCTAACGAGCGGTGAAATAAATATTTTCGTTGTCACGTGATTCATACCAAAATCAAAGGAATTTTATAGGTATCTAAAAAATTTTAGAAATTTCTAACTTTTTTGTGGTTAGGTACTCGTCACCTTAGCAACCCTTCAAATTTGGAAACCATTTTACTAAAATGGCTTAATATAGGGGTGAAAAAATTTGTAATAAACAAACCAAAAATAATTTTAAATAAATTAGAAAGATGACTTAGAAAGTTGGGATCATCAAACATTTAATGTTTAAATATACGAGGACGATTAATAATATTGGATAGTCCTTGACTAACAATAACCACTAAATATAGCGTAAGCCGTAAGCGCTTTGCAATTTTAACCCTTTAAGGATGGAACTATTTTTCTAATTTGCCCCACAGACGGGAGTTTTTTAATCCACAGAAGACACCTTCCATAAAGGCTTGTTATATAGTTTTGATGAATATATCTTGCCAAATTTGACAAGATACATTCATCAAAACTAAAAACAAGCCTTTATGGAAGGAGCCTCTTAAAAATCCAACAGGAAAAGGAAATCGGTTAGTAATAACTCACATTGGAAATACCGGTGGATTTTTGCCAGATGGTTTATTAATGTTCGAATGTCCAAATAAGTTTTTGGATACTGGCGTAAAATTTAGGATGTACGCCACTGGCAAAGTGACTTTAACTGTTGTAGGTGTTTCTAATGAGACTAAAAACTTTTGCCGAATTTAGTAAAATTATACTAAGCAATAAAAAAATTATAGAAATTTATAATTTTTGAACATTCTTTCGGAAACGCATAACATTTTATCTAAGCATGTTTTTAATTGTGTTATTTTCTATCAGAGAATCTGCAATTGTTTGTTCTATGTCCTATTCTTAATTAAACACCTTGTATACGTAAGCATAATCGAAAATAACAATGCCAAACTATTTTAAATGCTATTTTTTTAGGGCAAAGAGTCAAAAAGCATTATTTTATTTAATATTATAATATTTTGTTTACTTACTGTGCCTGATAAAGTTTGACACAACATTAAGAAAAATCTTAGTGGACGATTTGCTATGTACGACTGGTGGGCCCATAGTCTGTGAGCCCCTGCAGCGACGCCTATGTGTCCAAGGAAAGTAAGTGTGAGTCCTGAAAGTAAAAATTATATTGGTAAACTCAGTAATGGTCGACAAAAAAAATACTGCTACTGCTACTACATAAAAAAAAACAAACGAAAATTTGCAATATCTCTCTATTAATACACTTTAAAAGAAGTTTACTTTATTTAGACTTCTCATTGACAGGTTATGGGCCCAGACATAGATACACATTAAAAGATTTAAACTTTTTTCTGAGGCTAAAATACTTATCGAGTTCAAAATGAATGTTATTTCTAAGGATAACTTCAATGCTACACTAAATGCTACAGTAGTTTATATGGGACCGGCTGGAGTACCTAGCATAAAAAAGTCATAAAAATGGTCCTAATTGATTATGGTCTCTGGAAGTGTGTTCTTTGCCAGGATCATATTGATGAGAAAGATCAGAGGGCACTTGCAAAATCAGTCTTTCTGTAGAGCCCGTTTGTGTTAGTCGTTAAAGAACGTAACCGGTTTATAACTGGTTTAACCGTAACCGGTTTAACCGCAACAGGTGTAAATCTAATTGAACTGGTTAAACCTGTCACTTGTTGAGCCGTAACTGTTTTAACCGTAGCCTAATCGGGTTTAAGCGAGAACGTGAACGTAAACGAACAAGTATAGTTTGAGCTCTTAGTAGGGATGCGCATATTTCTTAAAACGTCGATACTGACATCGAACGATATAAAAAAACAAAGTATACATGGCATTAAAATGACCAAAGTGAAAAAAACTATATTTATAAACATCGATGTTTTTAAAACTTATACATTTAAAAGTAAGTAAAACAAAATGAGAAAAAATACAAACAAATATAAACATTCCAAATGTAATAATAAAACAAAGCAAAACTAAGAAAATTATTATTTTTTAATAAATTTACGTCACAGTTATCCAAAATATGCAACATATACCACGATTAAGCCGGTGATGGTTACAGTTAAACCAGTAACGGATAAACCAGTGACGGGTTTAACTGGTCACGGTTACGGTTAAACCGGTTTGATCGGACCGGTTAACCGGATAATCGGATCGGTTAACCGGATAATCTGACCGGTTAACCATATATCCGGACCGGTTAACCAGATATACGGACCGGTTAACCGGATAATCGGACCAGTTAATCGGACCAGTTAATCGGATATCCGGACCGGTTATAATAATAGTAAAAATCCGGTTAAAACCGAAATCGGTCAAAATCAGTCGAACCGGTTAACCGTTTATCACGTCAGAAATTGACAGCTTTAGTTTGAAGAGTATGCTTCCATAGACGAACATGTTAGTGGTGTGTTATCACTGGTTCAGAAATTAGCGGGCATAAAAGTTACAATGGACGATTCTGAAGTAGGTATGCTGCTTTTAAGTGTACTTCCAGAATCTTACGAAACTTTGCTTAGTGGCTATGGAGCTACTCATGATTCATACCACAATTACAAGTGAAAATGTTATTAAAACTCTGTTAGAAGAAGATGCGCGTTGTGGTTTAAAAGAAGAGACTTAATCTGATTCGGCCTTAATTGCCAAGAATAAAAATATGACTTCTAATATTAAAAATACTGTTGTATGCCATGAATGTAGATTGAAGGGTTATATACGTCCGAAATTTAAATATGCTAAGGGCCAATCAAATCAATCAACATCTGGAGGTAAATCCAAGAACAAGGAAAATGTACTCCTTATTTCAACTGCTTCTGCTGCTGGTTCTTTTGATGATAATTCATAGTATGTTGACAGTTGTGCCAGTAACCCTGTAAGCCCTCGACATGAACAATTTTTATCCAGATTCTGTTACAGCAGATAAAAATACATTTGGCGGTAGTGGTTCTGGTGATATTTCCATTGAACTAACTAATTTTAAAGATAATACTAGTAATACAGGAACCATTACAAATATTATTTATGCATCTGATGCAGCAGCTAATTTATTATCTGTTAGCCAAATAACAAATAATGGTCTCTTTTTTGGTATTTAATGAACATGGGTTTGAGCTTTTTCTAAGGAATATTTTAAAGTGAACGGATTACTGAAATTATACAGGGTCTAAAGTTAATGGAATTTATAGTCTAGATCAACCACTTCAACCAGAAAATAATAGAGATGTTGCAATATCCCTTAATCAACTAGTAACACAAGAGACTAAGCACTTAAGTAACAGAAGCCTAATATTGAGAAATCTTGCTGACGGTATAATATTTAGTGACAAAAATCCAGCTTCACCCTGCATTCCTTGTATAGGTACAAGCTAAGCAAACAAGAAAAGGATTTCCTAATGATGTAGCCATACGTGCATCTGAGCGATGTGAGCTTGTTCGCACAGACGTATGTTGACCTATGTCCAAGCCAAGTTGGAGAAAAGCCAAATACATCCTAATGTTCACGGATGACTTTTCACAAAAAACTTTTGGCTATATTCTTAAGACCAAAGACGAAACTTTTTTAATGTTTTAATATTTTAAAAAGACTGTTGAGAATCAGACTAGTCTTAATATAACGGTTTGATAATGGTACATAGTTTTGTAATAATCGTTTTCTTGATTTTCTAAAGAGTGAAGGCTTTCTTAACAGTACCTTACGATTAAAAAGTCATGTTAACCGTCTGACTAGTGGTACTTGAGCTCTGTAGTAAATTTGATTGATTTTTTTTTTCTATACTATATGCGCGGCGGGTCCGCCGTTTCGGAGTTAGGGGAGGGGGGAAAATTGAAAAAACAAAATTCGTGTTAACCGCCTGGTTTTAATGGTAATCATTAGTATATGTACCTAACTAATAGACGAACCATAATCGTCAGACAAAATCCACTGGCGGTTCGCAAACGGGAAATTTTTTAAAATTCTAAAAAAATTTTTTTCGATGTAAGCGGTCTGAACTTTGTTTATATTGTTTCTTTTGTCATGCATATCATGAAAAACTACGGTCAGAAATGATAGTTTGTCCATTTTTTAAACATTTGATCCCAAAAATTCGGAAGTATGGTAAAACATTTCACAAATTGCCAAAAATAGGTTAAAATTATTAAATTATTCTGACCGCCTATTTTGGAGTCCACTTATTCCCAAAAAAATAATAAAATGTTGGCGTCAGACAAATTCAGTTTGGCAAAACGTATTCAATGTTAGTCACACGCATTGCAGTATGATTGGCAAGTAGAAACGAATAACGATGGACAGCTGTCGTACACTTTTAAATGGTTTGATGGACCGCAATTTCCTCCTTCAATCGAAGAGATCAACTTGTCTGAAGACGACGTCGAAGAAGGAGACGACGCCAATTTAGGTATTAAAACAAACAATCAATAATAAATGTTCATTGTTCAAAAAACCTGTACAAAACAACAATTTTTTCAAACATACATATAAGGAGTTATTAAACAAAAATTTAGAAAAACTTAGGCATTTCTTCATATCAATCCTAACACATATATCAATGAAAAAGATATAGGTCTTAAAAGAAAAAGTAATATTTCTTTATATAAGTTTTTTTCTTTCAGAAATAGACAGCTTTGAGAAAGCATTCAAGGAAAATGAACATTTTAGTGATCTCAATATGTATGATGAAGAGCCAAACATTTACTACAAACATTTAATGGATGATAAAGATAATGACCTTAATGTGTAAGTAAAAAAACGTTGATACAAAATAGGCGTGTCCCAAAAACAACCCTTAATCCGATTCTAGGGGTGAAAACGATATCTTATACATTTTTTACACCTTGTACAGAGTGAATTTTCACTGATAAAAGTAAACGTTTGTAAATGTTAACGGATTGAGCACGAAAATGATAAATTTTGGCGGTTTCATATGAATTTAGAATTTCACCCCTCTTTAACCCCATTTTTGAATTCTAGAAAGGGTTGTAGGTAGGCATAAATATCAGATATAAAATATAACATATTCTGTAACATTTTTGAATCTTTACCACGCAAAAATCAGTGTTTTAATTTTTAATCTCTTGGGAGGGGCATCGCGGAGGGTTAAATAAACCGAATTTGCTAAATTTTATTATTATTTGGGACTAAATGGTTATTTTTTGAAATTTTCTGACTGTATTTTTTCCATGATATACATGACAGAAGAAACAATACAAAACAAAGTTTGGCCCGGTTACATTGAATGTTTTTTATTTTTTAAAAAATTTCCCGTTCGCGAACCGCCAATGGAATTTGTCTGACGACGATGGTTCTTACTATTTAAATTATTTTCTAATGATTACCATTAGCTCCAGGCAATTAACACGAAATTTTTTTATTCGATTCCCCCCCCCCCCCTAGCTCCGAAACGGTTAACATGACTTTTTTATCATAAGCGCTATTTCTTAAAGTATACAATAAGTAATTTCAAATTGTTACTGGCGGAACAGGGCAATCGTATGTATTTAAGGACTAGAAATAATTTTTTAATTACAATTTCCAAAACTTCCACAACTATTCACATTTTAATAATTTATGTATGTTCACTACGGTTAGCTCCTCGGCAAAACTGTCAATTTCTATGTATACATTTCTATTTCGAAAATCGCAGAGCGCAATCTGGTCGATTTCAGTTAAGAGCGCAGAACGGTCGAGCGCAAAGCGGACATATTCCTTTATCTTACCACGAAATTTAAAAAATATTAATTGTATTTGAAGAATGGATCTTAAAAATAAGAGTTAATTTTGACTAAATATCATACCAACATACATGAGGAAGAAAATGTTTGAGTTTACGGTCACAATTCAAAAACCAGATAAACACTAATGTTAATCCCTTCTCAAGAATATAATTAAATTGCAATTATGTCTACAGTTTCAAAAGAATTTTTATATTAATTAATAAACTTTCTTGAAACCTTTGTTTAAAATTTTACAGTAAATCAACAACTTGAATTCGTTCGTTTTGAACAAATTGAAAATAATAATTATGAAAATATCAGCAAGAAGTAGTTTTTCTGTTTTAATTTAACCCTTTCTGTTTTTAATTTAATTATATTTTAAGAAGAAAATGTATAAAACTTTTCTTTCAACAGGTAGTAAGAGCAGTTTAATGTGATAATTACATTTTACAAGTTTTCCATTTCTATCTCCAAAAAAAGTATTTTTCCAATCTTCATCAATATTTTAAAGTTTCATTCATTTACAAAAATGAATGAATGGAGTAATCTTGAAAGTTGCCAATTTAATGTAGTTTTTATGAATATTTTAATACAATTAAAGAGTTTTTAATTATTTTTGATTTATATCTTTCAAAATAATTCCTAAATTTATTCTAGTAATTGTAAGCAGCGATTTTTGTAAAAATTAACAATTGTGTAATTTAAACTTGAGTGGAAAAATATTATGCTGACGAAAATTTTGAAGAAATGAAATTAATATCCAAAAGGAATCAGATTATGGGAAATTTAATTATATCTACCAATATGTACGGGTTACAAATATTAAAAATAAAAAAATAATGAATCCTGGAAATACCAAAATTACAAAATAAAGAAAATGCTACTTACCAAAAAATATTGTAGTCCAATAAGAATCATATATAATGAAACTAAAAGCACACAGGGCCGACAATGTTACTTGAATTTGAAAAAGTACCTTTAACCAATCAATTTCCCTCGAATTAGAAAGTTGGTCTTTTCCATTATCCTGGACGGTTTCCGTAACGACTTTCGACGACATCTCGAAGACGCTAAGTACAACCGACAAATGAAAATGTTATCGAAAGTTAACGATGACCCTCCTTTAGGTAATTACCGTTTGAAACTGATTGTTAATATGTCGAAACCTTAAAGCAATTGAATGGTAATTAAGAGAATATTGTCAAAATAATTCATATTTATGGTCGTAAAATTCAGTTATTTAATAAGTGACTTTACTTATTCAAAAATAGTTAAATAATATTAAATAGTTGTAAAATTTGCTCAATATGTTTTATTACAATTAACATTGTTGATAATAAAAAATATTTTACAGTCGGATCTACTTTCGCTGACATCTCATAAGCCGTATTTAGGTGGTTTCGAATTACTCAGTAATGGGTTTGTTACCTATTTTTTATGCTTTTATAATCATGTTATTATATAAGTAAAAAGAAACTCCTAGCCTTTCTGGAAAAAACACCAACTTGGGTAAATAATTACCGGATTGTTAAAAGTGATTTTAAAAGTGTGGATTCTGACAGCCCCATGATATGGAGATGCTTCCGTACTTGGCAATGACCAGTCAGAATGTCTGTGACTAGGCGCAGATTCCGTCTAGTCATAGTCAAGTATTTGTTTGCTGCAGTGTTGTCAGGATAACTTAGGAGCTCACTGGCAACTCTGCAGTTTTTTGTTTTATCCCATCTTTTCTTGAATTTCACAAGAGAATGTCCTTTAATTAGGTCTATCACTACCGATTTTGTCAGGCCAATAGAAGGGTCAGGTCCAAAAAATATTTAGTTGGCTGCTTTCTTGGATAGTGAATCAGCAAGACGGTTACCTTTCGATGTGGCGTGATCTTTGTTCCATCTTAAGGTTACCATAATGTATGAATGATACTTCGGCCAAAGCTTCGTGACATTCTAGTACTAACCCTGAGTAAATTCATGGTCTATTCAGGGTGAGTAGTGCTTGTCTGCTACCTGTATAGCTTATTATTATATTATATTGTTCCTTTTGATTTCGTTTGCTGCTATGAGAATTCTCGTTAGCTCTGTTTGAACTGGACTGGCACTATTACTCACAGTCCATTTTATGTTTAGGTTTAAGAATCTGGAGTATATTCCATATCCTGGGCCTTGTTTTGTTTTAGAACCGTCGGTGTAGACATGAATCGTACCTGCTACATCCGGCTCTTCTATTTATTTTGTTATAACTTTATATGGCTTATGGAAGATATATCTCGGTGAGATGGAGTCCATGTTCGCTTGAAGCAGTGGGAGCGTATTAAGCGCCTCCTGTCAAAAGCGACGTCTGGCCTCACCAGTTCCTACATCAGGTTCTATTCCAACCGTATATAACTTTTTAACAAATTGAGTTAATAACAAAAACTAAACGATATTTAATTGTTTAAATAAAGGGATTTTGTATTCCCAAAACCCAGTTACCGTAAATGTTTAATATGACCTCCATTTTGATCTTGTAAAATCGGCAACCGTTCTTTTAAATTGTACATAGCATTTCGTGCAAAATCTTTATAATCCAGCATTGTAATTCTGCTGCATTCTTAAGGTCTGTTCGGGTTGAGAATTATCAGAAGACTAGTTGACTATTGGACAGTTTAATAGTTGTATGCTACGAATAATTTCAAATTCAACTGTTCCTCTGGTTTTCGGACGGTTTACATTGAGTTTTAAAAAACCCGAAAAAACGTATAAGGTTTGTTCCAACAATGATCCGAAGCCGCCAAATTCATACCGCGCATAATCCTGGTGGCAATGACGAGTTTCTGATTGTTGTTGGAACAGAACAGACCTATAATATCACTGAACTGAACCAATTTTTGTTTGTAGATACATGCTATTACAGTTTGAGTTGTTACAACTTTACGTTTACTTGAGTTTTAATTTGAAAATAAACTTCAAATTGAATGATTTTGTTTTGACACTCTTGTCAACAATTGTCATGACAACGCTTTTGTTTTCCATAGACAATAAAATCCCATTCTTTAAGCAATTAGATTTCGTTTACTTTTTGTTGTTAACTTGATTTGTTAAACAGTTATAATAAGTTAAAGTATATCCCTTATTTGAAGATAACCACATACATTAAACACTTAAGTTTTTATATGTACGGTTAAATTTCACTTATTTTACAAGAGTATAATTAGACTTTTGTGCCATTTTTATTGCACAAATTTACTTAATCGCTTATCGTTAGAGAACTAACTATTCTGCGTGTTACATTAACAGGACTATACAAACAGAAATGTAAATCTTAACTAAAATAATTTAAAATCTGCAAAAAACTTTAGATTAGATTAGATTAGAAATTTTAATCATTTCTAAGAAAGTTGAGGGCTATTTAAATTGATCTTGAATTGTAAATATTTTCTACCTGTAGAGATTACATACTTACCTTATTTTTGTTGATTAAAATGACAAGACAAGACAAGAATTAAAATAAAATGGTATTTTTAAAAATTTTAGGAAGAAAACCAGAGGTTTTATTTTGGAACATATATAATTCTAAAAATTTCATTTTAGAAATTCTGCGTCATTAATTTATGATGATATATCGGAGTTTATCTCCTGGGTCATAAAAATTTTGCTATAATTTTTTTTCAAATAAACTATAATAAATATATTTAATTTTTTTAAAACAAAATCTACAGTGTGTTCCAAAATGAGAGATAAATATTTCAACAACGTATTCTATAGGTGAAAAATAGGACAGAAAGATACTATAAACATATATCCAAAAATGTATTTTAAGGGAGCAACGACCCTTTGAAAAGAACCCTCCGAAGACGGTTTTCTGATGAAAACCAGTACCAATAGCTACTTCAAATTTTGACTTTGTCTAAAATTACTAATATACTAAGAGTAAGACTAGTGGTGTAAAATAATACTTATAAACTTCAACTTTTTTACGACAAAAAGATACTTTTGGTTCACTTCGATAAGACTAATAGTTTTCCAGCAATATAGCTTCAAAAACCATTATGCGTGCCAAATTTTCTAAATGTAGACGTAGTATTCCAAAATTTTCTATTCCAAAATTTTCAAGTTTTTTGTAAAACGAAAAACCAAGTTAACTGTGGAAACAAAAGTATATTTGTCTGTGTTATTTTAATTGTTTAGTTTGTGTGAACTGTCATAGAGAAAACATCGTCCCAATTTACGGTTCGTAGACATCACGGTGGCTTCTTCTGTGCGTTGCTGAGGAAGGGTGTGACGTCACGGAATGGAAAATCGAGCTAAGAAAATATTTTAAGTTTTAATCTTAGATAAAAGAGACGAGAGGTATAGTACGAGCAAGAGATATAGTGTGACTTTAAAGCCAGACGGCAACATACAAAAATAAACGAAGGACACTGATACATTAAATATAGTAGAGAAGCATTCAAGAGAATGAGTATACTTATTTTATTTTTACTTCCCTCGATAAAAGGAAAGTATTGTAATCGTGAAAATTTAGATTTTCATGTTTTCGGGTCCCTAGATTACAAAAAAACGTGTTTTTCCCATTCCGTCGATCAATCGATTATTTTTAAACAATCTATTTTTTTCGTATTTCCTTTAAAATGGACTACTTGATTATCTTTGAAAAATAAAAAATAATCGATTAATTAAAAAGCCAATTAACCGATAAATGAGTGTTTACAAAAAATAATAACGAATTATCGTTTATTTTAAATAATCGATTATATTTAAATAATCGATTATATTTAAATAATCCATTTTTTCCGTATTTTCTTTGAAACAGATTGTTTTACAATCTTTGAAAAATCGAAAATAATTGATTAATTAAAAAGTCGAATAACCGATAAATCGATTTTTCAAAAAAAAAAAAAACCGAATTATCGAGTATTTTAAATAATCTATTTTGTTTGCATTTCTTTTAAAATTGATTATTTGATTATCTTTGAAAACTCGAAAATAATCGATACATTGAAAATAATCGCTTAATAAAAAGCTGATTGACCGATAAATCGATAATTCTAAAAAATTACCGAAATATCGAATACATAAAATAACAGATTATATTCGATCAATCGATTATTTTCATATAATCTTATTTTTTCGTACTTCTTCTAAAGCGAATCATTCGAATACCTTTGAAAAATCGAAAATAATCGTTTAATCGAAAATATTCGGTTCATCGTAAATAATCGATTAATTAAAAAAGCCGATTAAACAATAAATCGATTATTCTAAAAAAATTGATTATTTTAAATAAATCGAATATTTAGAAAAATCTACTTTATTTTTGTAATTCCTTTAAAATCGATTATTCCATGAAGTATCTTAAAAAACGAAAATAATTTATTGAAAATGTTGGATTAATCGAAAATAATTGATTAGATTTAGATTTTTTTAAGTAAACGAAGATTTTTTTTCGAGTTGTTTAGGGGTTTATAATGTAACATTTTATTAAGAATATGACTAACTTCCGAAACTTTAGTATTTTTTTGCTCATACTAGATCATATTGTGCGTTTTACTTTGTTTTAAGAATTAAGATTCAAATGTCACTTCCGATTTAACCGCAAATAAGATGAACCTTGAAATTTTAAGTGATCCTGCATTTCAGCTAATATTCTTATAAAA
The DNA here is from genome assembly GCA_927349885.1 of Psylliodes chrysocephalus. Classification (NCBI taxonomy): domain Eukaryota; kingdom Metazoa; phylum Arthropoda; class Insecta; order Coleoptera; family Chrysomelidae; genus Psylliodes; species Psylliodes chrysocephalus. The sequence goes on along the minus strand of OV651822.1, from coordinate 22,092,284 downwards.
ATACCTAATAAAAATAAAATTTTGCTAGCAAATATGCTCCTTTACTTCTTATTACTTATCTACCAAAAAGGGCAAAAAACAACCTTTAGTAAAACTACTTTCTAAAAACAAAATTTCGTTAGTAGCAATGCCTATTTACTTCTTATTTAGATTAAATGTTTAAAATTTTGCCCTTTTGTAAATTTATGCATTATGAAATCTGTTTTCTGAAATATTATGTACTTGATGCTTAATATTTATTGAAACCCCTTAATGCGGATCTGAAGTATTCAGCACAATGGATCATGGCGGCTTTATGTCAAAACGTTAATAAATATTTACCGCTGAAAACGAATATATTTCTTCTTTTTCATAACATTGGCACTTATATTATTTCTATATACAATTTTTGACGATAAATCGTGGCTTTTTCAACTTGACATTAAATACCTAACTAAAACAGTTTAAATTGCTAACACCAACAAATAATTCAAAAAATAGCGGTCCATGATGATTCACTCACGCGGAGACGAGCGTAGAATAGAAATGTCGGAGCAATTCGGGTGGCGTCGTGGACACAATGATTTTTAATTGGTGGGTTACTTAGGGTTGGAATAGATAACCTGCGCGATGTGCAATGTTACATCTCCGGTGTCTTTTATAAAAGGTTTTAATTTAGTCATTTAATGTGGCCTAGATTTGTATGTCACCTGTTTCTCTATTACAATATATTTTAACTTGTCGATTTTTCTTTAAATACTTATATAAATACAACAAGTGGTATCGCTAAGCTAATGCACGAAACGTAACAACACGCAAATCCATTAATATATGCGATTATCCATAGAATAGATATCAAAAGTTGTATTCAATGGATAAAATCACGAATTAATAAAATATCATAGCTCAATAATTTACTGTTACAGTATAAAAGCAATGACAAAGAATGCATGCTTATCCCCTAGATTTTACCCCATTCATATATCAAGCTTGATTATCATCAGTCTGTATTGTTTTTGATTAATCAACTAAAAGTATAGTAAATTATTACATTGTAAGGTCCTAATCTCGAGTTAGAAACGATACACTGTTAATCAGAATATAGGAATGAATAACCGAATGGTTAATCCTATGCATGAAAATTAGTTTATAATTAATTTTTAATACAAAAAAGATGACAGATTCAAATCAGCAAGTCTCTACTAATTAACTCTGTCATTACGAAAGTCGAAAACAACTAACAATACAGATTAAGTTTGGAGAGTGATAATTTTTTAAAGTTTAAATATTTTTAAAGGTAAGGGATAGATATGAACAAAAAAATATTTGCTTCCAAAAATACAACAAATATTTCACATACATAGGTAATGCTATATATGTAGATATTATTGAACTTTAACCACACTTACATTGTATTCAAATTTAAAGCCAGTACCACGTAGAATGAGGTAGGCACTTTTTTATAACATTACAAGATAAATGAAACAAAAATATATAATATCTAGTTTATTACATTCATAAGATATGTTAGAATATTACATATTAGAAATCATAGGTAGGTACATTTATTGGATGTTTTTAAAATGTCATGATATGAGGCAGATGAAACTGAAAATATTAATTTTATTCTAATAAGATTTTTTTAATAATTTAAAAATAAACAGTTATATAAATTTTAATATTGCACTGGTATTTATGAGAATTCTTAACAAAGACATAATAGAGGGAGATATTTTATGTGCCATCTTTTTACTGTTTTTCTAGTGACATCAGAAAAATATAGTGCGCAAATTACCTGTAACACATAAAAGTTAATTGGGAGAAAACCAGAAAAATGTTATTATATAAAACGAGAAAGATAAAAATCTCTAGAACAAAGGTAACTACTAGAAGAAATACAAGTTATAAAAGTAATTTTAAAAAACCGACTTAAAAATCGTGCAGAACCACTACAAATTGAGTTTGCTGATTTTATCATAGATCCAATCACCAGATTTCGACTAAATATATATGGGACAATCCCCTGAGATACCCCCTTTCCAACAAAAAAGAATTATAAAAATTGAACAAAGTACTAAAGAATTATCGCTGGAAATACATAAGAAAATGAAGATGATTTTCTTATAGACGCCATTAATAGATCTTGACCAAATTTATATGGAACCACCCCTGAAGTACCCTCTTTCTAACAAAAAAGAATCACAAAAATCGGACAACCTGATGAAGAATTATTGCTGAATATACATAAAAAAAATATTCCGAGGAATTGAGAACCTCCTCCTTTTTTGAAGTCGATTAAAAAGGGAGCAGAAAAAAAGTTTTGAGACCACACCGATAATTCATCGATGTGTTATTAAAACTCAGGGTAGGAAAAAATTTTTAATAACATTTCACATGAGCAGTAAATAAACAAAATACATTTTTCTAAAATTAAGATATATTTTTTACTCAAAAAAAAAACGAATCGGCAAATAGCAAGAATCAGGACTAAACTAGTAAACTGGCAAGCTAACTATGTGGCAATAAGCACGCTAATATTAAAATGACAGCCGAGATACCCTCCCCCCATTTATTCTGGTGGGAACGACTTTGTCATTTCTTTGTGATTGTTTTTCTCGGATTTTCAGCGTATGTGTTTTAGTTGTATTTTATAGTTGTATTAAAACATTCCACTCTTGGTTTTAAATATCTTTATTCAACTAGTCGTCATCTGTCAATTGTCACAAGTCACCAAAGTGACATAAACATAAAATAGAAGAGACACTAAACTCTATAGCTATACAGCCATTACAGTATGCTCTAAAAAGTTTGTCAACACATTTGTATTGCGATAATACATTTTAAAACTTACTGATGAAAACCAAAAGCTATTTTAAAATGTGACCAAACATGTCATACCAAAAATTATAACAATCGTAACATATATTCTTTTTTATGCGCAATTATTGTTGTTTTAACTTTCACGCATTACCAACTTAACTAAACAATTCTGTATACAGGGTGTCCCATTAGTGCGTAATTGTTCAATATTTCAATTTGTGTTATAGACACGCAAAGTTTTAAATAAAAGTTATAAAAATTTAAAAAATACGTCTTTTAAAAATATTTTTGGACATACAAGGTGTTGCGATTTTGACTGGAAAATAAAAATATATATTTTTTAATTTTTTTTTTCAGTTTTAGAATGGTTTGGTAATACTGTATTCAACCCTAAAATTTTTGTTTAAAATAGGGATGCCAAACAATTAATTTTTTTATGAAATTAGAGAACAATGCAGTCCCCAAAATATATTTAGGTAGGTTTACATTGCATTTAAAATTGTTTAGTATACAGACTTATAAGATTCTAAGCTAACGAATAATAACGTAGTAATAAAACTGGTTTATTTTATACAGAGTATTTTAAAACATGTCTTAAATATGGCTAATTTTAAGTTCAATTTACTCAATTTTTCAAATGCAACACCCTGTACATTATTTTACCATAAAATTACCTGTTAGAATTTACCTATTAAACGATACCAACATGTTAGCCAATAACATATATACAGGGTGTACCATTACTACGTACTTGATCTATAGCTGTTTTATTAGTTGAAATACAAAAAAATAAAATAAAAGTTGTATGACCATAGGAATTAACTAAAGCAAAACACCTTGCAGCTATTTATATATATTTGATTGTTTTCACATTTTCAAATGATTTTAATGACTTCAATAATTTGCTATGGTGTATCAAAACGCGAGGTTACGACTTTCCTAATTTTTTAAATGGTATTAATTAATTGGTGGTATAACATAGAGGGTATTACATTTAAAAAATCGTAACCTTGCATTTTGACACACCCTATATACAACATAGCAAATAATTGAAGTCTATTAAAATTGTTTAATGATGTGAAAACAATTCCTGCAAGGTGTTTTGTACTGCACACTAGAGGCATTATATATAGTCTAAACCAATTTATGGATTGTTTTCGATTAATTTAATACAAAGAATTTAAAGTTTTTAGTCGATGATAACATTCCACATCGGCACATTGCAAACCTATTTTATAGATAATAAGAATAAACTTGTAAATCATTAATTTGGTAGTTATCTCACTCAATGATTTTTTTGTTTATATAACTGTTTTGATTTCTAAATATATTTTAGCCTTAGAATACGAAGTGTCTTGTATCTAACACTTTTTTTATTGAACGATGAATGTTGACAGGCGTGTACCTTTTTCAGAACAAGAGGCGCTTTAACGACGGAAATGATTTTCGAACTATCCAGTTAGTTTTCGGAAAACTAGAAAACGTTTGAAGAAAGTCGTCAATAACATTAGCGTGTCGTTCATGTGTTTCATTTTGATCAGCTTTCATTCTAAATTGCATAGAATAATCTTCCTCCGATTCAAAATCGAAATTCTCGGTATTTCCAGTTTATTTATAAAACTTTCTAAACTGGCTTTATCTATCATTTTATACACTTTATAATATATGTTCACGCCCTACTTTGCACTTAACAATTGTTTTAACATACTTCAAAATGGGAGGATATTCTTAATTCTTTGAAATATTTTTTTATTGAGCGATAATTCTTTACCACGTTACTGACTCTTTTTTGTTATAAAAGGAATAGTTCCATATACATTAGTCAAGATCTGAAGATGGAATCCATGAGAAAATCATAATTATCTTCATTTTTAAAGTAGGTTTTTTAAAATTTCTTTAAACCGTACTGGTTCGCACGTGGTAAGGAATAAAGAAATGTAAATAATTGTTGTGCCAGCCAAAAAGCGACGAGGAAGTAACGATTAAAATATCGAGTGACAAGAGTTTCTAAGTTCCTTGAGATCGAGTTTATGTTTTAAAATGCCTTGAAACCTGTATTTGAAAGTATGCTCCATGGCAACTCCTCCAGTGACGTCAGAAATGTTAGGTAAAGGTAACAATTTAATAGGGTTAATTTTCAAATTATTTTCAATTATATCCGACTGAAACACGGTCTCTGACGTCATGAGCGTTGTGTAAAAGTATATACTCCAAATAAGCAACATTTCATGTTCCATCGGTATCAGGAATAATAAAAGTGGCATTTCATTTAAAATAAAACTGAAATAACAGAACTGTCAGAATATTTTAGAAGGAAAGATCATAATATGTTTACTATTTTTGTCTCCCCATCGCTGGGCAGCCTGTTTATAAATATACAGCTCTCTATTCACATAATTATAATTCTTAGGTAGGTTTAGATTTTCAGACATAAATCTTGTAATAAATATAACGGCTGCTAAATACATTGATTATATTTTCATTAGCCAAAGTAAAAATGTCTTTTATTGTAGCTAGGATTTAATTTAGTACTACACAAAACTAAAAATAAAATGCCACTTTCACCGTGAAATTAAATAAATAAATAAACCACAAATTTAATCCAAAATATAACAAACGGTCCTGTAAGGGCAGCGTCATATAGCCTTGAAACTCGGGATTTAAGTGGTATTGCCAGATCAATATTAAATTTGTAAGTAAATCGCTTGTTGAACATTAATACCGTATTTGTATAAATTTTTGGGAATGTAATTACACATAAATATTATTAGTTGATTATTTAAATGTTTATAAGTTATTTTGTGGCGATATTTCGTTGAAATTATTTTGTGTTAGGTACGTTTGATATACAAGTCATGCATACTGCGCATGCTTCTGGACACACTATTTTACGATGTCATGCGCAGAGATGCGTTTTTGTGCACAGTAGGTTTCAATTTCTGCTTAAATGTTATATTTATATTGGTCTTCTATATTATTTCTATGCAATAAATAGGTAACTAGTGAATTAAAAATTAAATAAATAAAATAATTTAAATGACTTGGAGATTTATTTGACAAGGTGAGAAAACTAAAGAAAAACAATTACCCATCGGCATTTATAGTTGACAAGCACGGCCACCGTAGGTTGTATTTGAGTTTTAATTCACGCTGTACATATTTGTTTCGAACTGAAATAAGTAGTGTATCGGTATAAAATGTTGACTAACATAGAAAAATGTTTACCGTAAAAAATTGGTATTCAATTGTTTCATTTGCAGTATACAGGTCATTGAGTTCAGTTTGGTATTATTATAATGGGAAAAGTTAGTGCAATTAAAACATAAAATAAAATACATGGCATTCCATTAAACAAAAAACTAACTCTCCTGTAGAACCCTATATATTTGAAATTATTTTTAAATTGTTGCCTTTTCTGATATACTCGTACATCTCGCTGTGAAAAGAGGTTTTAAAAAAATTAAATAGTTTAGCTCTACAGACCGCGGCGATATTGGTTACCCACCCTGTATTATTACACTTTTTGGATATATATCTCTACAAAAGTGTTAATAAATTTTACTTTTAAAATTGAGATATTTCGAAAAACTATTTACCAAGATTGCCCCTCGATCAAAACAAAAACTCAAATGTACACCTAGAAATAACCCTTTAAAAATTGTATCTTATAGTAGGTATATTAGTAATTTTTAACCCTTACTCTGCTCCCTTAGGACTGGAGTATGAACATAGTTGAAACTACAGACAACGTAAATTATAGACAATTGAAAGCTCTGGATTTAAGAACTTTTTGCCGAATTAGAGGTTCATACATGCAACTCTATTGAATGTGATTGCAAGAATCAGTTGAAACTTTTAGAGTCCAAGAATACAGTAAAAGTGTTCACATAGATGAATAATAATAACAATAACAACTTTATAGAATAAACATATTTTCAGGTATCACAGTTAATATTTTATTAAAATAGGGAAAACAAAACATTTTCTGTTTCATCTGTAGAATTTTTAACACTTTAACAGCCAAATATAGAGAGCCTTCCAAATATTATTTATAAATGCAAGCGATAAAAAAAAATAACATTTTAATATAAAAACTTATTTAATAATGCGTATTGCTAAAAAAATGTTAATGCAACTTTTTGCAATTAATTGTAAATGGATAGTAAAATTAATAATAAGTTATTTTGGAATATCTACTGATAGTATCTATACATTTATTATTTTCATACATTAATTCCAAAAACATGTTTGGCGTAAAGTGTTAGAATGAGAATGATATTTTAACCATTAAAACTTAATATTAAAAACTGAGACTACTCATCTTTTACCGTTAATAAATTTGCACTATTCAGTTAACAAGAAATATATAATATAACTAACTTTAATATTAATTAATCAACAGTTAAAACAAAACAAATATATACAATTAAAAGTTAAATTAATAGAATTGAAAAAATGTCACTCCTAGAAATGGCATTTTTTCTTCTCTAAAATCGAAAATTTTACAAAAATAAAAAACAAAATATTGTGGTTTATTGATATACGACAAGAAAGAAGGGGATGTAATAAATTTTGGTCGAACCTACATGAACGATGCCAAAATTTTTATAAAAGCTACAATGGCAATGACAATAGCTATTTGTGTATTAAGAGCGAAAAGTGTAAAGGAGTGGAGGGGAATGACGTTTGACGGTTGATAATATAATTAGGCATTTCAAACTGAATGCCTACCATTGGGCTTTGACGGGTTATGATATTGCAAAATTATGGCAACTCTGTAGACCTGGTGATTTGACAAGGTCAATGAAATAGTTAGTTACATAGATTGATTATCCATATTTTTCAAAATAAACATAAGCGTATGCCTTGAAGTAAAAATGTAAGCAATTTTTTTTTTTTTTAATATCTAAAGGCTAAAAATTGGTTTTAAAACACATTTTTGCTAAACCGATTCAAATTAATAAATATTTGCCAGGCAATATGGCCGCTCGTAAACGACCAGCTTTGAGCAATCTATATAACTATATATGTATCACTGACCCTGTTAATGACAACATGACAACAGGGTTACCATATCTAAACTGTCATTACCCACTGGTAGCCATTTGGACAGGTCGTTGAAATGCCTAATAAAAATTAAAATCGACCTGTCCGATCGTTTTTTAACATCCACGATATTCATACCCAAAACCCATATGTCAAGTTTTAGATGGGCCTCCTTGTATAGTTTCCTAACATTTATAACTCGTATTCATAAAGTAAGTAGATAACATGCATCAAATATATATTCGTTTGGTTACCAATTACATACCATTAAACTGTTTTTTATAATCTACAAACAATATTTAGAAAAAAACTAAAAGCAGTCGAAACGTATTAGACATTTCAACCAAAAGTGTAATAAAGCCTACACAGAACACGAGGCTAATAACCGTAGCAGTTCATGCCGATGACACAAAAAAAAAACTCAATGTAACATTTTTAAAATATTTCCAAAATGTTTCTGTGCTGTATGGGAATATTGCCGTTTGCACAGCTGCTCGCTTTGAACAATCTATATAACTATATTTATATCATTGACCCTGTCAAAGCCAACAAGCCCGCAGGCTTGCCATATCAAAACCATAGACTAGGTCCTAGTCTAAGATCAAAACCCATGGACAGCATTTTGACAGGTTGTTGGAATGCATAATATGTCAAATTTAATATTGTTTTTGTTAAAAGTTTAGTTAGAATTTAAATGTCACTGGATCCAAAATTGTGTCACACTAATATGACGTACCTATTCCATATTGAAAACCATGAGAAAACATATTTGTCCAAAGTTTATCATTCTTAACACAAATTTGTCTATGGAAAACAATGTACCCGATTTTGCAATATGTGTCCAAAACAAACCAAATCTATTTATAGAAGCAATAACTGCTCTTTACAAACCGATGACAAAATAATTTTGAAAAATTACCATAATAACTAGCTGAGATAGAAAATGAAAATGCTGTTCTGTTTAAACTGCTAGAAAATATAGTAAAATTTACAGACCCTTCTTCATAGAGGACACCATATTTGACGATGGATTTTACCTGGTAATTTCGGTGCTGAAATCAGTATTAGTGTTTTGAATTCACATGGAGTAGGAGTGCAATGTATCAGTACAAGTGCCGATTACAAGTGATTGCACACATAGTATTTTCTTCTAGCCAATTATGATTTACCGATAATACTGAAACCTTTTTGCTAATTGAGTTTTATCCACTGAACTATATATTAAACTGGAAGACCAAAGCCGATCAACAAAATCAAGCCGCATAGCGAGGTGATATTTGACACTTCGGCGCCAACATGTGCGTATCGAAATGTACTAAAAAGGATCATCAAAATTAAATTTAACACTTATTACATTCAACTAGACAACTTTTAATTTAAGAAAATCACTTAAAAATGATTTTTGATTAATACGCAGCTGAAACAAATGTTCCAATAATAATTATTATTAAAATAGGGCGTTATTAATAAAAAATAATATAATTTATCATAGTACACCCGTGAAAAATGTGACGTAGAATGCTTAAAATTGACAGTCTGGCGCACAAATTGTCATGCGCACCGACCGTTTTTTTCACCCATGTCGGCTGAGAAATTAGGAGTAGGGTTTATGTCATATAGCCATCCAGTTTAATATCAAGGTCGGTGGTTTTATCCCATTTAATTCCTAGCACTCACTCTGTCACTTTTGTATACTATGTACTCCTACATTCTTCTTTTTTCTGTTGTTATTCAAAGAGAAGGTAACTGTCCCTTGCAATTTATTGTTTCACTGTCGAACAGTTTGCGCTGGACTATTTTTGGTTCCATTATGACATAATCTATATATTAATTATCTTTACTGTTGTGTATCCAGTCAAGAAACCAACTAGCAGTAATTTTTCTATATTAAAAAAAAAAAATTTCAGAGGTATTTTCCATGTACAGTGTCCCGAGATAATTTGCTCAGTAATTGTTTGTTCCAGCTTCATTTGAAATATAGAAAATAAATTCATCATTGTCGCACTTTAGTGGAACTAGTATGAAATGTAAATGACGTCTTAGATTGACTGACGATTCCTTACGTAGAAAATTAAAATACTACTACTACTACTACTACTAAGCAGCTGGGTAGCTATTCTTGAATTTGAGGGAGTAGAAAACCGGTTTTTCCTCTTTATCTGCAACGCACAAAATTTGTATTTTTGTCTCATTCTTCCCTCAAAATTTCTACTCCCTGAGATTCAAGAATAGGTACCCTGGTGGAATGTTAAACTAATCGACCCAAAAGTCACGATGCGACTGAGGCTTATTTTCGTTCTTATTCACATTCCTACCTTTTTCGCGAATGGTTCCCTGATCAGAATCGGTTTTTGGTACCTGCTACAAAGAGTTTGTGGCAAATAAATGCAAACGCTATTCACATTCACTTATCACGGTACTGCCGTACTTTCGTTATAGACGTGGTTATGGACAATCTAGGTTCATAGTAAAAAATTAAAAGATATTAAAAACTTAAGAAGGATCCTTTTTACTCCGAAATATCAAAACCAAATCACCTTATTCTTAAAGTCACTTGGTTCAAACAGAAACAAATTAAAGCTAGTCTAAAACTACCTTGGAATACTTAATGATTTACCAACAGAGAATAAGATAAAACTAGCAGCGTGGAAATAACAAGAAAATAAAAAAAAACTAATGAACATGTCAAATAAGGTCCAGAACTACCGTTCTCAGGACCAGAACCTGTATGTGGAATAAGTAAAACCTCCCATCGACAGGCAATGAACACCAAATTCCTTCGCAACAGATAAGAGGACACATAATCAGTAAACTTATACAGGAAACCTATGTAGGGCTGCTGAGACACTACAGCTCATAAGGCCCCATATATCCAACATTGTTGGATTACTAACGGAAAACACCTTTATGTGATGGGGGTATACAATGATTCCACCACGTCTAAACTCTTAATGAAAGAGCAAGAAACCTTATGCTACGTTATGTACGAATGTGAAGCCCTTAGCTAGGCGGTGACACGCTCTTTGGAAAGAGGGCCCTATGAATATTTAGTAGGGAACCAAAAACGCAGCAACCAAAACAGGCTAATGCATTAGACCTAAGAGGCCATAGTGTTAGGGGCTATATCTAACCATATTTGCTGATAAAGATAAGTGTCTGGCATGTGACATTTAAGACTATGCACGTGACGAATTCTTAACATAACTACAAGGCGCCATTGTAGAGTTTGAAAGGAAACGGGAAAGGCATTTCTGGACACAACAAAACTGAACCAGAACAATCTTGGAAGAGCCCATTATTGATTGGTACAGAATATGACATATTACACTTTTTTTGATTTATATCGTATATTGATTTTTTGCAAACGTTATTGGAGGATCGAAAATCTGTACCTTAAGGTACGTTTACATCTGACATTTATTGCATATTTATGTCTGACAGTTGTTTAGTCCAGTATAAACACTCAAAAATATATGTCCGAGAGAAATTTTTGTGTGTTTACACTGGACTAAACAACTGTCAGACATAAATCTCATGCAATAAATGTCAGATGTAAATGTACCTTAATAGGCAAAGAATTTTTTTTTTGTGTCATCGGCATCAACTGCTATGGTTATTAGCCTCGTGTTATGTGTAAGCTTTGTTACTGTTTCCCAGCGCCACTTTAGGAACAGCACTGTTAATTAGAATCCAATAGTGAATGGTCGAGTGGGGAATCCTACCAAGGCATCAGAATTAATTTTAAATAATTAAATTAAATGAAAAAATCCCGGCCAACGGTGGGATTCGATCCTGAGACCTTCCGATCTCAAAGTCATGACTCTAACCACTGAACCAACCCACCCCTAGTAAAGAATCTTATCTCCAGTTTTTTATTAAGTGGAGATAATGCATTCACTAAAATACCTGAAGCTTATATTTTTTAGTGGAATAAAATCGTACCTATATTTACAACTTTGGGCCTCATTTTCTCAAAATCTGTAAGATTGGAGATAAGATTTTTTACCTTTAAGGTACAGAAATATAAATATCGAGGCAGTATGTCGACAGTATATCGACTTTTCATCAGGTTTTGAGTGGAAATTCTGGAACGATTAATAATCAATTCGACTTTCTCTGTGTTTGCATTTGTCGTATAAATTAAAATAACTATGTTTTTAAAAAAGTCGTATTTCATTAAACCAATATTTTTTGTTTTTTGAATTATCCTATACGCAAAACAATTTATAATGAAAATTGGTACATCGGAGGTAACTTGACAAATCTCAATTTCATTGTACTTCTTGACTAGTTTAATACAAATAAGTAATACTTTTTCTAATAAAAACATTTTAAATGGACAGATCCAAACATTCGCCTTTTTTTATTGTTTTACAAATTTTTTAAGGTGTCCGAAACCAAAAATAAAAGAAATCAATTTAAACTTCACAAATAACTTGAAATATAGATATTGTATTACATTTTAGCTTTTTATAATAAAGGACCCCGCAATAATCATATGGAAATTGGGTTTCTGTCAAAAATTGTCTGAATTTTTGATATGTTGTAGATTTTGTCATCCTGAGCAAAAGGCTCCATGGGCACAAAGTGCTAAAATGCATATTTTGGCAGCTACGGAGCTGCCAAAGCTCCCCTGACCCGTTGTAAAACTATTCATTTTCAATACTATTTACAGATGTCAAAAGCATATTTTAATTATTCTAATATATAGGGTAATGTTTTTGAGGTCACTGGATTCAACCCTCATGTCAGATTGGACAAATTGACCGTTGACAGCTGTCAATTCACGGTCAACGAGGAATATAAAAGTAAATATCCTCTTTTCACATTGAGTTTAGGTTTTTGAGTTCGTTGACAGCTGTCAACTGTCAATTTGTCTAATCTGACATGAGAATTGAATTCAGCGAGCTCAAAAACTCAAACCCTCAATGTGAAAAGAGGATATTTACTTTTATATTCCTCGTTGCCCGTAAATTGACAGCTGTCAACGGTTAATTTGTCCAATCTGACATGAGAATTGAATTCAGCGACCTCAAAAACCCAAACTCTCAATGTGAAAAGAGGATATTTACTTTTATATTTCTCGTTGTCAGTCAATTGACAGCTGTCAACTGTCAATTTGTCTAATCTGACATGAGAATTGAATTCAGTGATCTCAAAAATCCAAACTCTCAATGTGAAAAGAGGATATTTACTTTTATATTCCCCGTTGACAGTGAATTGACAGCTGTCAACGGTCAATTTTCCAATCTGACATGAGGGTTTAATCCAGTGACCTCAAAAACATTACTCTATATATTAGAATAATTAAAATATGCTTTTGACATCTGTAAATAGTATTGAAAATGAATAGTTTTGCAACGGATCAGGGGAGCTTTGGCAGCTCCGTAGCTGCCAAAATATTCATTTTAGCACTTTGTGCCCATGAAGACTTTTGTTCAGGATGAAAAAATCTACAACATCAAAAATTCAGACAATTTGACAGAAACCCAATTTCCATAAGATTATTGCGGGGTCCTTTGAAAAAACAAATAAAAATTATTTTATTGTGAATCATACAAAACTATATTGTCACAAAAACATAAATGTTAAAGAACAAAGAAACATGTGTAACGTGTTTTTGTTTTCTTTTTCTTCTAATCATGGTTAGTTGAATCCTTATCTGGTTAGTTTTGGTTTATGAATAAAAGTATGTTCATCTAGTTTGATAAAACCAAAAGTTTCAGAACTTTAAATATCAGTATTAAATATCTGAGTATTACTGGAATAATATGAGATACGTTTTATTTATTGGTTTCATACACCAGATATATTTATTTATATGTTAAAAAAATCGACACATTACAAGTATTTATACTTGTAAATCGTAACACTGGGGAAAATATGAGTAAAGGTTACAATATCACATACAGTACAATTCTTTCAACCACTTTTTCACTTATTTCAGACTTATGTCACAAATACTTTAGACTTTAGATTGTTCGCCAAATGGTTTATACGCTGTATAATATTTGGTAATGGTTATTTGTTTAAAATGTTTAAAAAATCTAAAACAATATAAATTACAATAAATTGATTTTAATGATAAATTAATTATTTTTATATTTCATTGTAAGTATTAGAAAATAACCACCATTTTTACAAAAATTTGTATTATAGAAAATTAGGTAGGTAACATTGAAATAACTTATTAAATCAAATTTGTAATACTAATAATGAAAAAAAAAAAGTTAATAGGTAAAATAATGCGGGATATATAAATATATTGTCATGATTCCATCATTGCACATTTGATGTCATGTTTTCGTTGACCTCAATAAAATATTCAGAACTGTCTTAAGGTTTTGACGTCAATGGTAACGATAATGGATTTTTTTTTAGAATTGTGATTATTTTGTTTTTTGGACTTGTCATTGAATTTTAGGAAGTTGTCATTAAATTTCAGGGGAATTTAGAATTGTTAGTTAAGATAGAAAATTTTTAATACTACTAATGTGGCAACAGTAGGAGTGACGGAATTAGGACATCAGCAAGGATCGTAAGATAATTTTTCTAGTTATTGTAATACACTGATCCTTATGTCTTTGATGTATTAGATAAGGAATTTGAGAAACTGGTGGAAGTAAATTGATGAAATTAAGAAGTGGTACAAGAATGAAAAACACAAAACAGATTGGTCAAGGGGAAGAGGACCAGATTCAAGTAGAAGTTCAGGAAGAAGTAAAGACAAAAGAGTGTAAAAAAGAAATGGATATAAAGGACATGTTGCAGATTAATGGTAAAAGTGGAAAATAGTAAACGAGAAATGAGAGAAAGGGTGAAAGAAAGTAGACGAGAAATGACGAGAATTTAGGAAAGGTAAGATAAGAGAGAAATACAAGAAATGACAAACAAGTTAAATGAGAATACAAATAAATTAGATGCAAAGAAGTGCTAGATAAGTTGAGAGAGAAAATGGAAAAAATAAAGAATTGAAAAAATTACAATAAAATAAAAGATAAGGAAAATAAAAATTAGAAATAAATGAAGAAGAAAAAGATGGACAAGAAAAATATGTACAAGAAAAAGATGTACAAGAAAAAGATGTAAAAATAAAAATTGAAGATATAAAAATAGTAATTGAAGAAAAAGAAGATAATGAAGAAAGACAGATTTGCAATGTACCTAATAAAAAAAGTAAATATAAATAAAATTAGTAAAAGTAAAAAATGTAAAAGCGGTAGGAGCGATTGAAGAAAAATACGAGTTATATTAAAAAAAAAGTAATTAAGAAAAGAAACAGTAGAGGTAAAAAATGGGAAATAGGAAAACTAAAGAAAACCGAAAACAAAATCAGAAGGAAAATAGAAAACAGAATAGTGAAAAACAGAAACAATATACGATCAAGATGAAGAAACGTAAAGAAACTACAAAGAGTAAAAATAAAAGTAGGAAAAAATTAAAATAGACACAGGATGATAGAGAAACTAGGATAATATATAAGAATAAAAATAAGATTAAAATAAAAGTAATACAAATACAGAAGTATGAAAAAAAGCCTAAGAGAAAATAGGAATAAAATTGGCATAAAAGTGATGAGAATAAAAGGAAAAATAAGTAAAGTAAAAGTAGAAAAATAATAAAGTATCGAAGGTGGAAGGTGGAACCATTACAATATGTTTACATGCCATTCTAGTTTTAGTCATTTTTTTAGTACTGGATGGATTGAAGCGGATATCTCTTTAGATGATAGGATTATAATTAATTTCCAAGACAAAATTGAATTAAAGAATAAATAAAGTAAATGAAATAAGGCTGGTATAGGAGTAAGTGAACGGAGTAACAATTATAGATAAAAGAGAAAGAAAAGAGGATTAATAACGACAGGATGGGTTAAAATGAAATCACCTATTTATAATTCTTTCACTACAGTTCATCCACTTATAAAATTGAACTCCTTAAAGCAAAACTATTGCGGAAAAAGGACGGCCACAATAATTAAAACTAGTTCCTATTATACCGTTTGACTTTAAATGATTGTGATTGTTTTTAATAGTTGGAAATAAATTAAAAAAAAATAGTTTAGTAACAGAAACTTCTCATTCAGGGAAATCCACGAAAAAGGTACATATTCCTGACAAGCATTTTTTAAATTTATAAACGCATGCGTCAAAGAGTAAATTATCATCAATATGACAAATTATTCCGTTGCTAATAGTTCAAATAAACCATAAATATAAAATCGGGATCCGAGTCATTTTTACATGAGAATTCTGCGCCGGAAAAATTTACTGGGACAAATTTGAGATAGAACAAACACATGAGGGACAAATTAACGCCAGGTTAAATTATAGAGAGATAAGTTAGCGCCGAGACAAAGTACAGTGAGACAAGTTAGCGCCGGGACAAATTATAGTAAGACAAGTTAGCGCTGGGACAAACGAGACAAATTAGCGCGTAGCAGTTCCACGCAGGAAAAAATTACAGTGAGACATTTTAACAAGCGCTCAATTGTCCCAATGGATACTCTGTTGAAAAACTAAGTGCTTTACGAAACTCAAACCTTTTTGTTGTATATGGCTCTAGGCCGTACAGATTAGGTAAATTAGTAAATTTTTCTTTTCATTTTATGTATATATTTTCCGAAGCAATCGTGATTGCTGCAGGCCGTCCAGGTGGATTTTTTTTTAAATTTTAATTAGAATATTAGAATGTTTGTCACAGCGCTAACATGTCTCACTTATAATTTAAGCCAGCACCAACTTGTATCTTATATATTTTTCTCGGAGTAAATTTGTCGCAGAAAAATTGTGGTAGCAAATTTGTCACAGAAAATTTGTTGCAAAACATGTATCCCGCGCGTAATTGTCCCAGCGCTAATTTGTGTCATTATAATTTGACCTGGCGCTCACTTGTCTCACATGTATTTTTCTCGGCAGTACCAACTTTCGTAGATATTGAGGGAACTTTTAATAGTGTCCAAATAAAATCTGTAATTAAGGCACTAGCAATGAAAGGGGTACCAGTATCCTGCGTCAGGGGATAAAGGCCAGTCTAGAAGAAAGGGTAATAAAATCATATCTAGGCGAAGCTAAAGGAGGCAGAGGCTGCCCCCAAGTAGTAGTACTATCATCTCTATTTTGATTAGTCCTAGTGAGCGAACTCATAAAAAGACTAATATTCGCCTAGGGTATGTCGATGACCTGGCGATCGTCGTAAGAGGAAAGTTCACAGGTACAATATAGGAGCGCACATAAACCGCTCTAAACATCGTTAACGAGTGGTGCAGGGAAAAGGAACTAACAGTAAACGCTAACAAAAACACAATAGTCAACTTCACAAAACGAAAAATACTTACATGATTAAAGTCACCAGTATTGAAGGGAGTGAAGATTCCAAATACTTGTGACTCATCTTTGACCACAGGTTAACATGGAATACACAATTGCAAAAAGTCACACAAAAGGGTATAACATCCTTCAACTTATGTCAAAGATTGTGTGGAAAAAACTTAGGTACTACAACCGAAAATATCACCATGCCAGAGTCATAAGGCCCATGATAACCTAAGGGTTAGTGGTATAGTGGCCAAAGACTCGGCAAGCTGGAGCTATTCGACAGCTCAATGGTATTCAAATTCAAGCGTACCTGAGTACCACAGTAACCATGAGAACAACTCCAATAGCACCTATAGCAGTCATGCTAACCCTACCACTACGGCGTATATTCATTTAAGACGAAGCCAGGTCTGTCACCTACAGACTTCAAAAAGGTCCACCATTCCATAAGTAGTTTGCATCTCCAAAGTATAGCTTTCAAGCTTACAGTAAGTATACCAGTTAAGGAGTAGGTATATATAGTACCAAGCCTAAGACAAGAATCTTATTAAGCTTAAGTCAAAATGCGACAGTATTCTAGGCAGAAAACGTTGCAATACATCACTGCGCAAAACAGTTATTAAGACAGATGGTAAATGGAAAAACTATTGTCACAAACTCAGATAGTCAAGCGAGGTTAAAAGCACTCGGTTCTATGCAGCTGGTGTGGGATTATTTGGAAGCCCTAACAAAGCTGGATAGTCAAAACAGACGAACCTTAGCCTGGTTACCAGGCCACAGAGGACAAAAGAGCAACGAATAGGCTAATTTACTAGCAAAGGCTCTTATTGCTTCAGAAAAATTCACCAGGCTAGAGACAGGTCAAAAAGTTCTTAGAAGGAATATTGCCTAAACTCACCTATCATCTATCAAGCCTTAATAGGAAAAATACTAGAGTTCTAGTAGGTCTATATTAACAGGACATTGTAGGCTTAATATCGGTTTGACAGAAGAGACATTGTGCCGATTCTGTCAGAAACAGGAGGAAACTACAGAACACGTATTGTGCTACTACGAAGGTCTATCAAGACTGAGATTCCTTACACTTGGAGAAGAAAAACCAAGGGCAACTACTTCCTAATCTACGATTAAAGGATATCCACAACAGATCTGAAAAGGTGGAGGTGGGGGAGGCCACATGGTCCAAAGTCCATATAAATTTAATCTAATTTGTCTTGGAACGAATTTGCCGCAGCAAATTTTATCGGCACAGAATTGTCACGCTCTAAAATGTCACGGATCCATAAAAATCACATTCATGTTTAGTAACTCGGAGAAACAGGTGTGCAGGGTGGAAGAAAAGTCTAGAACTTAAACAAATTATAAAATAGTTGATATTAAACATTTTTTCAAATATGTTACAGGTTCACTGCGGCAGGTTTGTCAAATATTTTAAAAAGAAAAATCTCTAGATTACTACATCTGGTTTGATAATAGCGAGGCGTTTTATGTTTTAAACATAAGTAACTAAGTTAAGATTGAATAGAATTTGGTGTGGTTAATAATTTAAAATGTTTTAGTAACAGCCTCCGCTAGCGCACCTATTGGGAAGAAAGGGAGGTTTGAAGTTGGGTTTGAAAAATGCTTTAATTTTAACAATGTTATAAAGTGTTTCCAAAATTTTTATATCTGAAGTAAATCCTAAGATAATTCACCAATAACAAGTAAAGAAAAATATAAAATAATTTAAGAAGAAATATCAGTCTATTTTTTATAAATAATAAAGATGCACAACAAATAGAATGCATATAAAATATAACAAGAAAAAATAGGTGCTTTAGAATTCACCGATATTTATCTTCTTTTCTTTCTTAGTATCTAATTTTAAGGAGTTAAGAAATAAACATTTTTATATGTTAAATATACCTACATTTTTCTACGGTGTTGACTTGGATCAAGATAGAAAATGGATGAAAAGTATGGCACAATGTATTATAGTATTTTGAAAAATTAGAAGAAAAAATTACCGTGAAGAAGAAGTTGGGTTTCTAAACTAAAAACATATATCGATTTTCTGGAAGAATAATGATGCAAGTGCAAATTTTGACTATAAGTTAATTATGGTATAAAAAATAGCATTTCTCAAGTGGAAAAATATGACGTAATGCTCTAAGTCCCCAGCAATTATTTCCAAACTGTTCCTTAACATCCTTAACGTCTCAGTTGTAAGTTTCTTGTAACATTTTTTTAATTTGTGATTTCTACGGAATCATTAATTTTCACTTGCATCATGGTTCTTCTGAAGAAGCGACATTTTCTGAGATCGGCTGAATATATTTCAAGCAATTCATATTATTATGTTTAAGAGGCTGAAACATTTGATTATTCAACGTTTAGAAATACTTTTCTTTGGTAATTTTACATATTAAATAATATATATTCTGTATTTTTCAACTTAATTAAAAATTATGGTGGCTGTTATCTAATATTTAAAATGATTAAAATTTGTCCATAATCAACAAAACTAAATACCTGGTAAATATATATTAATGGACATCTTATAGTTTTAGATTTCTCAAAAACAAAACTAAACGTAAACATAAAAATTAAAACAAAAACGTATGGAAATATGACTAGAAAATGTTAAATAAACACAAAATTAAACAATACATAACACTTGATTTCTCGTTTGCCAAAACTATAAATTTGTAAATTGACTCTTTTTTTGAGTCAAATGAATAACTCTTTTCCCATACAAAAAATATGTAGGTACTTTATAAAGAAAAATAAAATAAACTATAATTTTTAAATTAGAAGAAAAACAATCAGAAATATTTGATTGAAAATCCAATATTTAAAACAATCAAAATATTTTAGATAAGAATTATTCAAAAACAAGGTGTAACAAACAAGTAGATTATAAATTATACCACATGTACAAAAGTGCCTACAAAAATGTTATAGCTTTTTGAAATTACAAAATGAAAAAAAAATTTTTCTAATATCTCGCAACCTGTTAAAGGATTTGTCATTTGTTGATTTCATTATAGATTACAATCGAGTACTTCGATGTCTTGCTGAAAATTCCTAATGATTACGAAAACAGTTCAAGATTTACGTTCTCCTTAGTAAGCAAAATCAAAGGTAGAGATGTGACTATCTCTACTGCTTTCCTTTGAATTTAATTCAATGATTGATGCGGTATTAGCCAAAGGAATAGTTGATTTCCTGAGAGAAATGGTCGCTCGTATTTATGTAACACTGACTTTTAGTAAATTTGATTTTGTTTTAAGTATTTTATCATTTCATTTAATTCGATTTTATCATTTATTGATTTAAAGGAAATACATTCCAATTTGTCAAAATACATTCCAATTCTCAAATTAATTTAAAAATTAATTTTTATTTTTAATTATCGATTTGTTCTAAAAATGTAATATTCTTTCTCCTAGTAAATAATTGTCAGTTATTTGTTTAAATTAATATTATTTTTTTTTAATATTTTTCATTTATTACTATTTTACTATTTTTACTAACATTCAGAATAACCATAATTTAATCTAAAACACAGGGAGGGTTGTACAATAGACAGTTAAAATGTAATCTTAGTTTAAACTGTGAACCAGGTTGTATAATCATGAGTTGTTAAACATAGTTTTAAAAATAACATTTGTACGTTGAATATAACTATGTAGCTTTAATAACTGTTAGCTAAACTAAGAATGCTGTAAATTTAGTTTAGTTAACAGAGGTTAAATTTTAGTTAAAACTGTAAGGAACATGCTCATCTATACAGACAAGCACTACTCACCCTGAACAGATCACGAATTTATTCAGGGTTAGTACAAGAATATCCCGAAGCTTTGGACGAAGTATCCATCAACAATGTGGTCACCCTAAGATGGATTAAAGGTCACGCCACATCGAAAGGTAACCGTCTTGCTGATTCACTAGCCAAGAAAGCAGCCAGCCAAATACTTTTTGGACCTGGCCCTTCTATTGGCCTGACAAAATCAGTAGTGACAGACCTAATCAAAGAACATTCCCTTGTGAAATTCAAGGAAAGATGGGATAAAACAAGAAACTGCAGAGTTGCCAGGGAACTCTTAAGTTATCCTGACAACATTGCAGCAAACAAATACTTGACTTTGACTAGACAGAATCTGCACCTAGTCACAGGCATTCTGACTGGTCGTTGCCAAGTACGAAAGCATCTCCATATCATGGGGCTGTCAGAATCCGCACTCTGCAGAGGGTGCGAACAAGAAGATGAGACCATCGAGCATATCCTTTACGATTGCTCGACGCTCTCATTTATTAGAAGATTTGTGTTCGGCGAGTATCGCCTAAGAGAAGCACCTCTTTGCGACGTTGTCAACTACATTAAATCTGTAGGCTAGCTCACGAGCTAGGCGGTGCCTATCATCTCAGGAGGATGCACAATGGGCCCAATGAGGCCTAAGTGCCGTGGGGTAACCCACCCTCCACACGTTACAGATACAGAAGTGTAAACTTCGTTATATAAACATAGGATATTTTTAAATATAATTTTAAAAATGACATCTGTATATAACCAGTAAAAAATAAATTTTCTTTAGCTAAACTGAGTTTACAGCATTCTTTGTACAACCCGCTCTTATATAACAAGGTCGCAGTAAACATTTTAACTGCCTATTATTGTACAATCTGGCCTAATGACTAAATACTGCCAAATTTGTAAAAGCCCCCTGCACATTTTAAGCCCTATAGGATTATTTAAATAATTGGCATGAATCTGGTAGCCTAAATCCGCTAAAAACTATACAGGGTGTCCCAAAAGTGATGGGCCATAGAGCTACCACGTATTGTAGAGGTTAAAATAAATCCAATTTAGATATACTGGGTTGTTTCATTAAGAATGGAATAACAAGATTATTTTATTAAAAATAAGACGATTAAACGAAACATGTTGAGGTAAAATGTTACTTCTTATCGAAATACAGGGTGAAGTTGAAAATTAAAATATTATTAATATGTAATGTTTTTATTTCTCAGTAATATTTGACTAAATTACATTTTTGTAGCGAAAAAATTAGTTAAATAAACTTTGCCAATGGCGTACTGCATGGATAAGTAACATATTTATCCCCTCTACTTTTTACGCCACTGTCTAAAAACTGTAGACTATAATTTTAAATTTTGAGATATTTTTTAAATAAATCGTGTACTCTTGTTGAGAACTCAAAGTGGATATTCTTTATTTTAGTTTATTTTCATATTTATTTAAAAAAACAACAAAAAATTCAAAATTATGGTCCAAATAAGTTTTTGGAGTGTGGTGTAAAATTTAAAAGGGATGAAGGTGTGACTTATCCATGCCGTACGCTACTGGTTAAGTTTATTTAACTGTTTGTTTTGCTGATAGGTGTATCTTATGACCCCAAAAATATTTAACGAATTTAGTGAAATTATACTAAGAAATAAAAACATTATAGCAATTAATAATTTGTGATAAAGTCATTTTTCATTACTATATTTCCATTCAATAAATAATTTCCATGGCGCGTAAAGTGTAACAAAGCGATGATTAGTGTATTGTCAGAGACTTGGCAACATCGCGGATCTTTGTGCGGTATTTAGATCCGATGAAGTGTGTAACAAATGACAGAGCGCGGAAACATTCTGATTTGGGATCACATGCGCACCAGAATACTTTTCTATGTTGTTAAATAGAATATTATGTAATATAGAAGAAATGATAAGTC
This sequence comes from Psylliodes chrysocephalus, assembly GCA_927349885.1. Classification (NCBI taxonomy): domain Eukaryota; kingdom Metazoa; phylum Arthropoda; class Insecta; order Coleoptera; family Chrysomelidae; genus Psylliodes; species Psylliodes chrysocephalus. Next base: position 22,069,399 of record OV651822.1, on the reverse strand, counting down.
ATATGGACGATATCTTAATTTATGCTCCTACTATTGAAAAACAACCAAATCCTAAATATAGTTCTAAATAGATTAAACGAGGATGGTATTACCCTAAATAAAAATAAATGCGAAATAGGGGTTGAACATTTGACATTATTAGGACACAAAATTTCGACAAATAGAATTTCAGTAGATCCTGAGCGAATTAAGTCAATTCAGAACTATCCAGAACCTAAAAATAAAAAAGAGGCTATGCAATTTTTAGGAAAAATTAACTTTTCTAGCCGATTCATCGCAAATAGATCTAAGGTCTTGAAACCTCTAACATCTCTCCTAAAGAAAGACGTGTCTTTTATCTGGGATGACACTCAGAAAGTAGCCTTTAGGAAAATCAAAAAATTATTACAAGAAAGCCCATGTCTAAGATTTGTTGATCATACTAAGCAAATATTTATATCGACAGATAGTTCATCTTATGGATTATGCCTAATCCAAAGAGATGACAAGGGTCATGAAATAGTAGCATATGCATCGCGATTGCTAACTGCTACTGAAAAAAGGTATGCACAAATTGAGCGAGAAGCCCTTGCGCTGACATGGGCATTTGACAAGTTTCAGGAATATTTAACAGGTATTCCTATATTGCCAGAAACGGATCATAAGCCGCTAGTACAAATTTTACAAACAAAACCCTTGGATGAATTAACGCCTAGGTTACAAAGATTTCGAATGAGACTTATGAAGTACGACTATAAGGTTTATTATAGTCCTGGCAGAGATCTAGTAGTAGCCGATGCTTTATCTAGAATTTTTTTAGAAAACTCGGTGGCACCTCCTACAGGACGAATTAGCATACGAGATTGAAGCACATATAAACCTTATAACTACCTCACTTGCGATCAAACCACATTTCTTAAATTTCATAATAAAAGAACAAGAGACCGATGCGGTCTGTAAAAAATTAAAAGAATATTCCTCAGTAGGGTGGCCCAATAAAAATAAGATCGAACTCGAATTAATCCCTTATTATCAATATAGAGCAGAGATATCTTTTTGCGAAGGATTTCTTTTAAGAAACTCAAGAATAATTATTCCAAGTTCCTTGCAGAAAAAATGTCTGGAGTTTATACACCAAGGGCACCAAGGTATAGTGAAATGTAGGGCAAAAACGAAAACCACAATATGGTGGTTAGGGTTATCTACTCAAATAGAAAATATTGTTCACAACTGCCCAAATTGCATAGAACTAATCCAAAGGAACCCCTATGGGTAGAACCATTTCCTGAGCGCCCCCGGCAAAAAATAGCCACTGACCTTTTTAAAAATGATTCTTGGTACCTTGTAGTAACCGATTATTTTTCAAGGTACTTTGAGATATTTAAACTTCGTAACTAAACAGAATTTTCCATAAAAACTAAGTTAAAAGAAGTCTTTGCAAGGTATGGAACCCAGATGTGGTAAGGTCTGATAATGAGCCACAATTTAAGTCTCTTTTCAAAAAATTTGCACAAGATTACGACTTTAAACATATCACTAGCAGCCCGTACTTTGCACAATCTAATGGTTGTATAGAAGCCACTGTAAAAGTAGCAAAAAATTTGTTGAAAAAAAAATGATATATATTTAGCTCTTCTAGCATACAGATCTAGTCCATTGGACTGCGGGTTTAGTCCGGCAGAACTTCTTATGAACCGTAAAATCAAAACTACTCTTCCCATTCTACCTAGTAAATTAAACAACCCCGTAAGTACTAAGTCTATATTTGAAAAACAAAATAAGACAAACCAAAAAACAGCTAACCAGTTTGGAAAAAGTCACCAAGTCAGAGAATTGTCCTCTTTAAAGTGGGGAGACAGTGTTTGGGTAATTGATATCCGGACTCACGAAAAAGTCATAGAAATATTAGAAGAACCTCGATCATATATTATTGCAACACAATCTGGGTTCTACCGACGAAACAGATGGCACCTTATACCTGCCCTTTATTATAAATTTCCCTCCGTTACCCCAGCACTGTCTAAACCAACTGAGCCCTCATATCAGTCTCAACTGCATGTACACAATAATGAGCCTTCTTTAAATTATGATGAGTCCCCACAGCATCCTAGAAGTAATGGTTGTGATGATCAGGAAGTGCATAGGAAAGTGATGTAAATCCCCACCTTAATAATAGTGAGAACTCTTCTAGCGTTGAAGAGAGGCTTTCAAGGGTTGTTAGAAAACCTTACTATCTCCAAGATTTATTACTGACTAAAAGAGGGGGATGTACTGTCAGGTACCTGGCAACATCGCGGATCTTTGTGCGGTATTTAGATCCGATGAAGTGTGTGACAAATGACAGAGCGCGAGGACATTCTAACCCTAGAGTCCAGAGCTTGATGGGCATGATCTTTTGTTAATTATTGATAACCAGTTTAAAATACAAGTTTAATTCATATAGTTTCTACTTATTTCTTTACCTCGATAACCAAACAATTAGTAGTACCAAAATGTACCAGTTGTCCGTAAGAAGGGATTAAAATTTACTTTAAAAAATTACATTTGAATACATTGTTCAAAAATGCGTGAAAAAAATTTAAAGAAATTTGGAAATGGTACCTTTTAGAGGAGAACCTTATTATTAGTGTTAAAAGAAATCCAAAATAAATTGTTAAAGAGTTAAAACCATCCTCTCCGCTGGTAATTTATTTTATTTTCTTAGGGGTGGTATCACTGTTCTAAGACTTTTATTTACTCATCATCTTCATTTTTTTACTTTTGTGAAAACTTTATATTTCACATAGTTTTGAAGGAAAAAATATTTTCTCAGACACTGATAACCGGTGTTCTTAGTACAAGCTTAATTGTAGTATTTTTTTCTTTCAAATTTACCTTTAATTACTTTAAGAAAACCACACCTCTATTTACATGACAAACGACAGTTCAATAGTTTCAGAGTTATTTGAAAATACAGATTTTCAATTTGTAACTTCAAAAGCCTATAACGTTTTTGCTTCTATATACATATGTAAGGTCCAACTAACTTATTTTTGATTATAGAAAAAACATATTTTAAATTATACTTCTGATTTGTCACTATGTTTTTTTTTTATAAATATTACGCAGCAAATTACGAGAAATCATAACAAATAACGTATGATCCAAAGAAAAAGGATTCTAAAGTAGTAGTCCATGACAGAAAATGACAAATATACGAGTCATGGCTATGGTAACTACACACATCTCTGAATTAAATCTAATCATTTAAAAAAGAAGAATAATTGTAAACTCCGACATGCGTGGTTTTTTCATGGCCTACTTTAGAAACATTTTTTTGAATCAACCTATATAAACTAAACCTTCGAAAAATTAATTAATATTTGTTAATAACATTAAGAAAATGTACTTCGCAATCATCATATTAAAATGTCTATATATCCATATTTTACTTTCAATTTAATTTAATTCAGTTTTTAATTGAAACACTGAAATATACATTAATAATTATATTCCATTAACTGAGCTTAGAGATCAAATAACTTGACGAAAAGGATATAAAAAATAGCACAATTATTTATTTGACCAAAAACACTGTTGTCAAATCAGGAACTATTAAATTGATGTTTATTTTAAGCAATTTTTTTATTAGGTATAGACAATTTATTATTTCATAATTGCTTTATTATTCATTATTTGGTGGACATATTAACGGACACAAAACAATAAAGAGAATCAGTCACGTCCGCCAAAATTTTCATCTTCGTTTAACTTCATGCAAATCTCACCTACAAACTACATTAACAATAGAAATTAGTACATAGTATGTGTTCAGTAACTTGCTTTATATGATCCCATCACCGTAACTATAATAAAATTTTTACAGGATATTGAATTCAATATTCGCACACAAAAATAAAACTACTGAAATAGTAAAGTCTGTTTCATTAAAAAAAAGTACAGAGGCGTCGTTGATGGCGACATGCGCAGAAATCAAATTTTACCTTGTTTATCTATAGTGGTAATACGTCATATTAGCGTGACGTAATTTTGGTTCCACTGACAGTTAATTTCTAACCAAACTTTTAACAAAAATTTAACATATACGTTTTTACTGGTTTTATTTTTTTCTAAATATTCTTGGTATGTCTTAGTAGTTTAAAGGTATGTACTTACTTTATGAATATATTTATAAAAGTTAAAAACAATATAATTTAGGTTAGGTAAACAAAACGCACTCAAAAAATCTACTGTCACTTATTGTCAGTGGAACGAAAATTACATCATTACCAAATTAGCGTATTATGCAACGAATATGTCAAATATTAACCGTAGATAGGGGAACCTATTGTACCTTCCCACTATGCATAAAAACGTTAAATTAATGAGAACTTTACATCACATTGTTACATTGTAACTCTCATTTTAACTCTTGTTTTCATCTGTAGGACGGACTCATATAACCGTCTAAGCCCAGAGTAGGGACGTTTACTTTTGTGATGAAACAATGTAGACGTTGCGGTGATATTACAGCGCTATCTTGTTACGTTATTCAACGTTATTGGAAGTTCCCAAAAATGATGTCTTTTTAACAAACCAGATGTGACATTCCTGTTATATCCAAGAAAGTATTTTTACTTCTTGTAGACGTTATTATAAAAGCCCATAAAATAAAATCATATTAATGAACCAAATGTGATGTTCCAACTATAAATAGTTCATACGTTTTTATTGTTATCTTTGTTATATATATTTTATATTTCATCTTTATAAAACAATAAAAATAAATAAACTTGAAGTTAAAAGCTTAGAAAACAAGTTAAACTTCTAATTTATAATCCCAGAAAATTTTAGTTATTTTGAAGAAAAAGTATGATAATACAATGGCACAGTTTATAGCTAATAAACTGTGACAATGGTATCAATTAATATCAAAGGTAAAAGAACCTTGATGAAATACTTAACTTAATACCAGATTGCTCCATAATAGAGAGTTGAAGTATTTCTAGTACGTTAACGTAAACGTGAACGTCAACACACAAAAGTAATGGTTACGGTCTAGTCCAAAATAAGAGTTAAAGTTGTTAAACGCGTCGTGACATTTACGTGTCATGACAGATAATGACAATTATTATTAGGATGTCTTCTTTCCTAATTAAAAAGAGGTTATTTTATTTGCGTTACGTGCATACGCCAGAGCCCACAAGCTTACGTATGTACGAAGACGTGAACGTGAAGGATATTTGAATGCGCATGCGTAGATGTCAATTTTCACGTATACGTTTACGTTCATAGCATTACTTAACTCTCTATTATATAGTACTACCGATTACGTAAGTAGCAAGCGATCATTGGTATCTCCATCTATGAACGCAGGACGAACTGTTTGGTCTGCCAGTCTGCGATGTAAATCTTCCATCTTAAAAATGTGCAACTTGTACACATTACTGTGCTAACCTGTTTGCGATATTATTGTGATTTATAAAAATTAACATCGTATAAATGTTTGTCTCAGGAAGTAACTAAAAAGAAGTACAAAAGATGTTTATGTAACTGCTAATTCAAGTATTACAGTTTACATAAAACTTCATTTGTAGATATATGCAAGGAATGTTATTGAATATGATGTTAAACTTTAAACATCTATGGGATATTTTAGTATCGTTTCAAAAATATATCAAGAAAAGTCTCTATGAGAAAAGTTACAAAAAAGACTGGTAATGTTTCATGTTTAGTGGGATTGGACATCGTTGTACCTCGAACGTATCTTCAAAATTCAAACTGCGCGGTACTTTTATTACACGGGATGGTCATGCGCCGGCTAACATCCGACAGTCTAAACACTCTTTTGACCATCTGATGACTAAAGTAGATTTGGGAAGTAGGTTTAATTTTGTTTTTGTTAAAAATGTAAGTAATTTCTTTACGAGTATATCGCAAATATTTGAGGTGTTTTAATTAATTGATTTGTATTTTCCTTGAATCAATTTAGCAGTTATTTGGCTTTTATTTAGTGTATTTTTAACAGATATATTTCTAACCTCAAATTTTTTATGATTACGCATTACACGTTGCTGTACCTTGAACATAATAAACACGGTTCGAGGTACATCATGATTTTATAAAGAAGTGTCTTTAATTTATTTAATTTGTTACAGTTATTATTCGGCGGTAGTTTTACAACAAAATATGCCGCGCAGCAAAACTGAAGTAAAACGAGATCGGCCAGATCCGAAAAAATTAAGAACTGCGATACAATTGATACAAGAAAAAAGACTTACGTTATGCAGTGCTGCAAAACACACTTGATTAGCAAGAAGCCCAATTCGAAGATACATGCAAAGCTTTAAGAAACAGGCAAAGAAAACTACAACTTTGTACATGAAAAAAATGGCAGAATATATTTTTCTTAGCGCAATCAACTGCTTTTAATCGAATAAATGTCACACTCACATTCAATAATTATAAAGCAGCTCTAGAAACATGTCCTCCTTTACAAACTGTTAATTTATGGAATTGTTATGAGAACTGATTATCTACGATCCATGTTCCTCTAAAAATACCAGCTACAAAGGGTACTAAACAGGTTGGAAGCATGACAAGTGCAGAAAGAGGAACGAATATTACCATGGTTTTAGCTGTAAATCCTTGGAGGTGGTTTTGCACCACCAATGCTTATTTTTCCTCACGTCAATTTTAAAGATTTAATGTTGACTGGATCTATTGGTGGTGCAAATCCTTCTGGTTGATCCAATGAAAAATTGTTTATTCAATTTTTTAAGCACTTTCTTCTATACGCAAAGCCGTCAAAAGATTCGCTTTGTATTATGTTGATGGATAATCATGAGACCCACATATCGGTTCCCTGTTATTCAGTTAGCTAAAGATAATGGAGTAATTCTGGTTACATTTCATCCTCACAAGTCACAAAATGCAACCATTAGACAGGACCGTATTTGGTGCGTTTAAAACTTATTTTCAAGGGCCCCACTCACCTCGTTCTTCTCCGCCGTTTTTAACCGACGGTTAAAAACGTTGGAAGGAAGAACGTTGACTGATATGTCCACACACAACAGTTTTTTCGCAGCAGTTTATCACGATGGACCGTACGTGCTTGTTAGAAGTGGCAAGCGGTTTTGGCAGTGGAAAAAAATGGCGAAAAAAGAAAATCTCGAATAAAATGGACTAAAGACTAGCTACTTAAACGCAGTACACTGTCACATACAAAATTTACTGGAGGAGCTAAGATTGGCGATTGGCACAATTACTTGAGGATGGACGAGGATACTTATCGGAAACTGTTAAAACTAGTAACACTGTTAATTGAGAGACCTAATACCCATTTACGTGAATGTATCAGTCCTCACGAACGCCTAACAACTACTCTGCGGCTTCTGGTCACTGGCCGCAGCTATGAGGATCTGAGGTTTTCTGGTATTATTTCACCGCAGGCACTAGGACGCATAAAATACCCGAAACCTACCTATGTGTTATTCTGATGTATAAGCTACATTATTATAAAATTTCGTGAAAATCCATTTAGTAGCTTTTGCGTGAAAGAGTAACAACATACATACCTCAGAATGTTCTACATCGGCATCTCTAGCATTACTTTCATTTGCATCGTCTACCAGAGGTGCGGTTTGTACGTATCCTCCGACCCAGTACCAGATTTCAAACTTTCACCTATTTCAATTCCTTTCGGAATGCCCCCCTAGAGAATCAATTTTTTGTTTTACTGATTTGATTGTTCCATCAGCATCCACTGTTTTATATTTCACCAGTAATGCTTCATACGCCTTGTTTTTCTTGATTCGGTCATGGTATTTCGCCGATTTAACTTTCCACACGCAACGAAATTATCTATAAAGCTCGATAAACTCTAGTAAGGAGTGTCCGTTCCACTGCCTAATATCCGACATTTTTATTATAACCAGTTGTAAGTAATAATAAACAACACAAACATGCTGAACGTCACTGCCACTGATAAATGCCCGACCAATCAAACTGTTGAGAACACACACCTCGTGTTTACTCGAACGGCGGAGAAGAACTAGGTGAGTGGGGCCCTTAACACAGCAATTAATGACGACAAGACTTCACCAGGAAATATTATTAAACCAGTCTTAATTTGTGACCTTGCTCTACTTGTAGGAAAAGCTTTTCCTTTAGCTTTTACACTGAGCAATATCATTCAAGGATTTAAAGTCACCGAATTTGTTCCTCTCAATTTTCGCATCGAATGTGACTGATCCAACTGCAGCAGATGACAATATTTTTTATATCTAATCATCAGATTATTGATGATTTTCCATCAATTTCTTATTGCCTTACCTTCACACAGGCGAATACAAATATTGAAGATGCTCAGGCAGAACATTTGCCTTCAACATCAAGTGGTTTTAGGAGCCCTTCTATGACTACGCCACATCTGAAAGGTGCCCCACGCAAGAACACTCGGAAAGGACGAGAGAAGGGAAGATTATTAAGTGAAAAACTTATTATTGAAGAACAAGAACAACTAAAAGCAAGAAAGATTAACGCATTGCTCAGACCAAAAATACTAAATATTGCCTTAAACAAATCATTAACGTTAAACCAAAAGCACGATCCTGATTCTTCATCAGAAACATCCACATCTGAAGATTTTTCTTTAGACGATTCGAACAGCTCTCTACATTTTTCTGAACCAGATATGGGCATGATATCAATCAAGAATGATGGAATATCATTACTAGAGGCTTCAGGGTACGCAGACAGTGGGGGATTTTGTTATTGTAGTTTATGATGCAAAATTTTTCCCAGGAAAGATACTGGAAACCACTACAAAGGGAGCGGTGGTAAGTGCGATGCAGAAAACCTTTAATTTTAGGAAATGGCCAGAGCGAATCGAGTTGATGTTTTATCCCTGGGAAGATATTCTGCAACATACCCAGCTAGCACATAACGTTGCCAAGCCTTTCGGCGATGTTGCATTAAGGGAACGTAATAACATTACTGTACAACGTAAATGCAACGTTCATGAGAAGTTGTTGAGGGAAATCAAAACCTCGCAAAACTTCTATTTGTTATTTACCTAGTTAACCTACCGTAAACATTACAAATCTGAATTCAGAACGTTTAGTTTTATGTCAATTGTCACTTGTCAGTTTTTCTTGTCAATTGTCTTTTGTAATGGTTTATTTTTCGACATCCAGAATTTATTTTATAAATAATTATTATTTATACATTCGAATAGATTTGGTAAGGGTCCTCTATAAAATAGATAACTATTTTCTAAACCATTGTCTTTGTTTCAGATTACAATGCCTGATGTAAATTTATTATTTCATTCATTAAGTATCTTTAGCAGTCGATGCCGATGACACCAAATAAAAAAAAACTACAATAAAAACAAATAATTGCAGATCAATCGTTGTAAACCAGAAGATAAACATTTAACCGAATGTCCGGCAACATTTTACACCAAATACTTATAAAAGGTAATTATACTTTATCGAACTAAAAATACATTTTAAAAATATTATTTTTTAGGTTTCCTTTGACATTCTAGGAATTTTAGAAGCAAAAGTAAATACTACAGAAGTGTAAAGAAGAATATAACACCTGAAGTTTTATAAAAAGTGAATCTATAGGTACATGATATGTCAGGTATATTAGAATTCAAGCAGTTCATTCTCTTCAACAGGCTAGATTGCCTGGAAATGCAACATCAGTTCAAGTGAAAACCCAGCAGAAAAGTTGAGAGAAATCATAGATGATACTCTCGAGTATAATAGAATATCTTGCTAAAAAACACCAGTTGTTTTTTATAAAATCTACATATCGATGGCTCAATCAAATACTGCCACAACTAAAATACTATTATTTTGAGAAATTTCATTTTGAAATTTTGTAAGTCTCTATTATCATTATTTTGTTTTTGACATACTCTTTATATTTTATTTAAAAGCTTCGATATTTTGCTGTTAAATAAAATGATTACGATTATAAAAGTGAGTTGTTGCATAGTTGTAAAAAATTTGGGTGTTTTTGAAGAAAATAACTCGAATTGAGGCAGTTTTAGACACAGTATGTGGCTACATTTTAAATGATTTATCTTTAAGGATATTTTTGTTCGTGGTGGTATTTAAAGTAAAACCGTAATGATATTTTGCATCCATTGAACCAAAAATGTAATTGCTTTGTTTTTTAACTTGTGGCGTTTTTTGATTGAGCCATCGATATATCTACTTTGGAAATCAAGCATAAAATTTGTAAAATTCAAACAAATTTCAATGCACTAACATTGGTTGTTTTATTTAAAACAACAAAGTAAGGCATATTTTTTAATTTCTATATAATTTCCTTGAATTAATAATAGGTAAACAAGTTATCAATTTCTTTTTTATTCAATGTATTGAGAAGTAAAATCTTTTTATATAAAAATATAATTTATGCTCTTCTAATAAATTGTCATAGTTAGGTTACATTATAGCACTTTATAAATATCTATGCAAAAAAAGTTAAAAGGCTTGATTTAAAAAAGATATATCTCTGCGTCTTAGGTAAGAAATCAGCGAACTTAGCTATCCTCTAGTAATCTAATATAATAATATGTACCTAGTCATTGTTGTATTCGTTTATTATTTTTCACCAATCTAGCTTTATCATCATTCACCATTTAAGGTTTTAGTGAACCTTTGCAATATTGGTACCTTATTATACTATTTAGCTAATTTTGTCCAATCGTTCAGTGCTTTCTAGGTAGCTTCTTCTATCCCACTTGTGTTTGTGATATAAGGTGTGTTCTTTTATTCAATAATTGTTCCATCAGTGATTGATGTAATTTATCTATTCTGCAGTCGTTTTATATTTGAACTCTTATATTTTAGGTTAACTTAAATGATTGATTATCCTCACCATTCGTCTATCACATATCCATCGGCTTTTAAAGCCGATGGATGCCTTGGCTCATTGGTGAACGAACGGTTTGCTGCAAGCGCTGGATACAGCACTGAATAAAAGAACACTCCTACACCTACCTCTACTTTTGTGCTATTGGTACTTGATTTCAAGAACATTTTAATAATAAATTTATATAAATATTTTGTTTTATTTGAAATTTTCATGTCTCGATTGAGATTTTACTATAGCCTCAATTTCAGCCTCTCTGTATTACATTACACAATGTGTGTCCACGGATGGACTTAATTATACTTGTAAAAATATTTATTTTAAATTAAAGAAAAAGTTATTTTTCATAATTTCTCAATGTGAATCGAATTTATTTAACAAGTAAGAAATTATGAAGAATTACTTTTTTAATTTAAAATAAATATTTTCACAAGTATAGTTAAGCCCATCCGTGGACACACTGTATAATGCTGTAGATCTAATTCACATTATAACATCAATAGAACGTTTCAGAGCAACTTTCGGGGTAAGTACCGTAAAAGTGCTAGTGTGATGTTTTTCGAACTTCACTTTGTAACTTCTGTGAGATGTGCTATAAAAGTCTTGCCGTTGCGGACATTCGGTAGTTACAGGGAGATAAGGCTTACATTTACAGTACATTGCATGCGAGCTTAAAGAGCCTAAAATTGCAGCTTATTAACGTAGATGGGATGTTTTTGTGCTAGCTGGGTATCTCTTCCCCTAAGAAAAGTCATTCGAAACGAGACATTTGCAAGGTTAAGGAAATGATGATACTCAACAGAACTTTTGGTTACTGCATTAAAAGTATAGTATTACATACTAATAAAATATATGTCCAAGGTACGTACATCTTGCCTGTGTCCTAGGAACATCATCCCTGTTGTACCTTGGACAACATGTATTTTTTTAATGTTATTTTTCGAAATAAATAATTTATTTTTATCAAAAAAATATATGATATGTTTAACAGTACATATTATACAACGAAAGGTAATAGGTGAACTTAAACAAAATAAAGAAACAAAATGACTCCGAGGCACAACAGGTTCCCCTATGTTTAATTTTGTCATTTAATCTACGGTTTGTAAACTACTACGGTGACCTCTTCCGGTTTCTAAGGAAGGTATAGAGGTCATCAGATAAAACTGCAAAGAACGGTAAATCATCACAAACCAGCGAATAGAAAAACGATTTTTGTTTTTTACATACTAACCTTCAAATTTATAAGAGTTACGCCATCAAATGTACAAGTTAGACGCTGATTATGACGACGCCATCGCGTATATTATAACTGTGACGCAACTGTACTTTTTACTATTAAAACGAAGTCTTAAGTTTTAAGTATAATATTAATTAGGTTTATCTTTGTACATAAAGCGTTACTTCACTTAACTGGGAAAACCAAGTATATTCAATTTTTTTTTAAATCTCAATTCAATATCCTGTAACTCACGAAAAACATTCGTTAAATAAAAATCAAAACAAAACACAGGTATAAATCTATAAACTTATTAATCTACCTAACAATAAAAAACCTACGAGATTCAAGGCGAAAATACCCTTAAACTCCGCAGCAATGTAGCTAATACATTAGCAAGAGATTCCGCTTGCGATGCCAGATGATCTTCAATTGCCTTCTGTGAACTTCTGTCAATGTTAGAGTTCAAAAGCGTACGAAAAGCAGCCGTGACATCGTGAACTTTAAGAATAAGGTTTCTAGTCTGCAAAGGAGCAGTCGTGTGATTGGTCAAATCTTGACAGAGCTCTGTCAACCGCCTGAGGATCGTCAGGCATATTGCCAGATTTTCTGGGAGATCAGGAAGGCTCGGGTCTGACATCGCTATTACCAGCATTTTACTAGACGTTACTAACTGCAGAGATTGCGATGTTAGCTCTTCCTTTGCCGCCTGTAAGTATGTTATTCATTTTCAGTATACCCTAACAAATATTTTTTATAATAGTTACCTGAAATTTTTCTTCACTTATCAATCTTCCTCCTCCGTGCAATTGAGCAGCAGTACATTGTGCTGCCACTTGATCCAATCTGAGTAATAAATTTGTCATAGCCAAGTCAGTTTTCTGGAGCAAATCTTCTCTGTTAGAGGTACAACCATTACGCTTCTGCAAGCTGTCATTAACTTCAGAGCTTTTAAAGCTCGACCGAAAGCGATCAAATAGGTCGGATGAATTAGAAATATGATTCGGCGAACGAGCTAAAGAAGTTTCTTGTAGTTGAGTGCTTGATAATTTTGGAGAATCTGGTGAGTCTAATAGTACAGGAACTAATTTTAGATGAGCGTTTCGTCCTGTAAAAGTATTTTCTTTAAAGAAAGGGTCATTTACACGAGCATGAAAAACTATCGCAGGTTTATATCTGTGAGTACTTTCAAAAGATTTGCCTAATATAGACACTGTCTGAGAGTTGTTCCTCTCTCTCTTTCTCTCTCGCTCGCTCGCTCTCTCAGCCCTTTGTTAAATAAGTTAGGAAAAACGCTATTGGAAGAAAAAATTATTTCACACTTGTTGAAACTTTTGTGACTGTGAATACCCCAAGTACAAAATGTAGGGAAAACGTGCCTATACTGGTTTTTTAAAGCATTAAACCTAATAATTTTATAATTTCGATTACTTTATATCGTATAAAACTAGCTTTTACTCCATTACAGAATCCGGAAATGCTTTACTGTATTAATAACAAAGTCTTAATTGCCAAGAACATTTTTAGGTCTAGAATATTCCGTATCTACATCTGGTGCTACGCTAGTTCCTTTAATGCTGCAATAAAGAGTTGTGGAGAAAACCATATAAATGAGTTTTTACCGATTCAAGGAGTCAATTCATAATTATATTTTCAAGAAAACACTTTACATATTCGAAAAACAAAATTAAACTCATTTCCTTCAGCATTTTTTAAGTCGTTTAATACTTTATTTATTATTAGCACCAATAGTAGCCTTCTGACTATTCATTCTTTGACTCACATAGGCTGTCATTTTCTTTCTATAGAGAGACATTTTTCCTTTATAGTATGTCCAGCGTGAATATAATTTACTGTGTAAATGCCCATCTGAAAGTCTGCAGCAAGTACTGACTGTAAAACGCTTGCTAAATAAACTGAAATAAATATTATATGTTTATTTTTATGTATTTATTTTTAATTATTTGCATATATTAAATTTATTTTTATTTATTTTTATTTATTTTTATTTATTTTTATTTATTTTTATTTATTTTTATTTATTTTTATTTATTTTTATTTATTTTTATTTATTTTTATTTATTTTTATTTATTTTTACTTATTTTTATTTAGTTTTATTTATTTTTATTTATTTTTATTTATTTTTATTTATTTTTATTTATTTTTATTTATTTTTATTTATTTTTATTTATTTTTATTTATTTTTATTTATTTTTATTTATTTTTATTTATTTTTATTTATTTTTATTTATTTTTATTTATTTTTATTTATTTTTATTTATTTTTATTTATTTTTATTTATTTTTATTTATTTTTATTTATTTTTATTTATTTTTATTTATTTTTATTTATTTTTATTTATTTTTATTTATTTTTATTTATTTTTATTTATTTTTATTTATTTTTATTTATTTTTATTTATTTTTATTTATTTTTATTTATTTTTATTTATTTTTATTTATTTTTATTTATTTTTATTTATTTTTATTTATTTTTATTTATTTTTAATTATTTTTATTTACTTTTATTTATTTTTATTTATTTTTATTTATTTTTATTTATTTTTATTTTTTTTTTATTTTTTTTTATTTTTTTTTATTTATTTTTATTTATTTTTATTTATTTTTATTTATTTTTATTTATTTTTATTTATTTTTATTTATTTTTATTTATTTTTATTTATTTTTATTTATTTTTATTTATTTTTATTTATTTTTATTTATTTTTATTTATTTTTATTTATTTTTATTTATTTTTATTTATTTTTATTTATTTTTATTTATTTTTATTTATTTTTATTTATTTTTATTTATTTTTATTTATTTTTATTTATTTTTATTTATTTTTATTTATTTTTATTTATTTTTATTTATTTTTATTTATTTTTATTTATTTTTATTTATTTTTATTTATTTTTATTTATTTTTATTTATTTTTATTTATTTTTATTTATTTTTATTTATTTTTATTTATTTTTATTTCAATTAATTTTTCATTTTTACAATACTCCCCCTTTCTTTAAAATGTAAAAATCCGAAACCTTGAAATATATTATTTTTTATTTATGATGAGTAGAATTCCAATTTTTAAATTCCTACATTAAAAAAACCGAAAGTCCTATACAAACTTTCACCTCCCGTTTTCCCCTTTAATATGTAAAAATCTAAAACGCTGAAACATGTCCATTTATTTATGATGAGTAGCTACAATTCCAATTTTTAAGATCCTACTTTAAAAAAAATCGATATCCCATACAAACTTTCATCCCCTTTCCCTCCTTAAAATCTGAAGATACAAAAACCCTGAATCAAGTCATTATTTATTTGTGATGAGTAGCTATAATTTCAATTTTCAAGTTCCAACATTTAAAAGAATAGGTACCCCACCCCTATATCACCCCCTAACCCCCTATCCCCATATCTCCCTATTCTCCTATCCCTCTATTCCCTTATCCACATATCCCTTATCTTCCATTTTCCCATATATCCCTTTCTCCTTTCCCCATTCCCCCCATTCCCCCTTATTTCCCCCTTCACACCATTCCCCCATTCCTCCTTTTCCCATTCCCCCTTTTCCCCTTCCCCTTTTCCCCATTCCCCATTCCCCATTCCCCATTCCCCATTCCACATTCCACATTCCACATTCCACATTCCACATTCCCCATTCCCCATGCCGTGCTCTGTGAAAAAAAATCTATTCTATGGAACCGTACATTTTTCTGAGATAAAAAGTAGCACTTATTTGCTATTCCATACTATAATCTATATCTGTGCCAAATTTCATCCAGATCCGTTCAGCCGTTCTGGCGTGAATGAGCAACAAATCCATCCAAACTTACGCATTTATAGTGGTTGTAATATCACAAGTTACTCTCAGAAGTGCCTACTATTCGGTTTAAACGACTCTTAAAAATTGTAATTTGACTTACCTAAATGTGGTGACGTAGGAGTACTCACAGCGGTAGCGTGCCTCAAACATGGACTTCCGTTTTCAGTGCCTACAGCACTGGCTTCTAGATCATTAGAAACATTCCGGCTACGTTGAAAAAGCGGAGATCCGATACTAGCCGTTCTAGTTTCTATAGCGGCCTTCATTTGCTGTACACTTTTCTTTTGTCTTAACACTTCTAAAGAGGGTACAGGGGGTAAAGGTGGCTTCTTTGGAGGTAGAAAGAGATGCGGTGGAGGCTGGTGATTGTTTTCTCCACGTGGAGGAAGTTTTGGTGGTGGAAAATCACAGGCAGGTATGATACCAGTAGTCAAAGAATGAGACCTTTGCCTCTCTGGTGCAACAGTTTTTGGTGGTCGTTCGGGAGGTTTTTCATCTGAACTACGTCTCGGTAGTGGTTGAATATTTTCATTTACTTTCAAATTTTTTTCAGTCTTATTTTTTGCACAGCATGAAAAAGGCCCCTTTCTTTCAAATGTAGCGTATTCTATGACTTTTGACGTGCTTACAGCGCTAGTTCCATCGACTACATCTCTAGACTGAGTAGTAGGAATGAATTCCCTTTGAGTTATTGTCAAGTTTTCAGTACTATTTTGTAATGGAGGTGGTGGTATAATGTAGGACATTATCTCTTCGGGGGTCAGTTCTACGGATGGAGTTAATTTTTGTGTCGGAGGAAGGACCGTTACGCTGGCTAAAAAATCCTCGAGATCTTGATGTTCATCTAAAATACCTGTAATGCAAATAGTGTTAATATTGTATTATACTTTTAAGTAAGAATGTTTACCTAATTTATTTAATTTGTCAATCGAATCCGCAAAAGACCGGGGCGGAACATTAATAGGTGTCGGTAAGGCACAATCCAATTCATCTGGGGTACTAGGAGGGGGTAATAACGTCAGATCTATAATATCTGGATCAAAAATATACATATCATTAATAGATTCAGTATCTCCACTAGATATATTATCTTCATTCTTCTTTGACTCGCGAAGATATTGAAGATAGGCTTGAAGATCCTGCTCTTTTTCCGTATGACCGTCAGGACTTCTTAAGCCGAAACTCACCCTAAAATAAAGTAAATTTAGTTTTATAATTATGGTAAGTATATTAATTTGATAAAAAGGCATAAAATCATATACCTATTCAGTTTGTTGTCCAAATTATTCGGTAGAAGTTTATGCTTTGGCGAATTGCTGGGTGTGTAAATAGATTCATTATCGCTCTCTGAGCAAACAGTTTCTTGCCTTAACAATTCAATGGCGGCACTAGTAAAAGAATGCCGCCTTTCTATACCACTGTGCCCTTTATTCAAAAGAAGCAAGGAGTCACTGTGCTTTAATTTTCCTGGTTCATCATTGTCACTTTCAACATCCACACTCGTTTCCTGCCACTCTGCTAATGAATTCAGTCTTTCTAAATTTTCTTGCTCTGTTAAATATTGCTCTGAATATTCTACTAACTGTTGCATTTCTTGAACTCTTCTAAATATCTGTAAAAATAGCAAAAATGTAATCAACAAATCGATATTGGAACATCCCAGATATCATGAGATATTAAAATATGTAAAAATTTACCTCGTCATTTCTAGCTTCAAGAATTCCATTTTCATAAGCTTCACTATCAACATGATTGGGTTTTCCATTATCAACACTGAAGAACCTATTCCTATCAGCTATAGACCTATTCATATTATTATCTAAACTATATTGAATCATCAATGGTTGTTTAGATTGTCGACCAACAGTATTATACAAACCGTTAGTCTTTTTATTAATATTTTTATAAATAGGCATCACAGCAAAACATGAAGTCTTTAAACAACTTTGATCTATGAAGCTCCACTTCTCTGGCACTACTTTATGTTGAGATAAATATGGCGGGGCCAGGTCTTCAATCTGAGGTGGTTCTTCTTGATCTACAGGAAGATTCTGATTTGTTGCTAGCTTGAAATAACCCCGAAGAACAAGTGTTAATTCACAAGCGTCACGTTCTTCTAGAGATATTGGTACTATTTTTTCATTTTGGAGATGGATCAGTACTGTTCTAGTCACTTCATCTTCGCTTCTAACTTCCAGACAACGCATATCTTCTATATTTGCAATAGGAATAGGCTGAAACTTGTAATGATTAGTTAACAAAAACTTAATTGTAAGGACGTTGTGATAGCTTTGAAAATACTGTAAAACAGCTAATTGTGTAAAATTGACAAGACATACTAGAGAAAATAATAGAGAAAATAAATATATAATTGACAATGTTTCTCTAAATATACTTTAAACAAGAAATCAGACATCTACCCAGAAGTGGTTATTTCTGGATACACACTAAAGTCTCTCTCTTAAAAATATAAAATTAACTTTTATTTTAACACAGGTATCATAAATAAGTTAGTTATTCGAACATTAATTTATGGACAGCATCAAAAATTTTATATTAAATTTATTGGAAAATAAAATACAACAGGCAGGGAAAATCGATCGTATAGAGAATTTACTTTACTTTTCATATCTATGACGTCTAATATAATCATTTAAAATTATTTAAATACTTGAATTTCGAGGATACTAACTTAACATTCAATTAATTGCAAAATATATTTCATAAACACTTACAACTGACTTTCTAGTACCCGTAATTTGACTAATTCCGAATTTTGGACTGACCAAAATGACTCTTTCCATAGTATCGCCTCTAGGACCAGCTGAGAAGCACTTAGCGCCATAGCTAGGCAATTGGCCGACGATATCTAAATAGTGCAGCTTCGCTTGAAGTGGTGTGAGCTGTTTACCTAAACCTGCCATACTCGAATGCAGCTTTAAGAAATGTCCAATCAACTTTCGAATTTCTTTTCTCTTTATATTTTCTAAAAGTGACGCTGGAATAAACCGTTCCAAACCAAATTCCCTCCTAAAATATGATTACATAATATATATGTATTTTAACAATTGATTAAAGAAATAAAACTTACTCTACAGTTTTAACAGTCAATTTTGAAGCTTGGACGTTATGGGCTAAGGCATGCTGATAAATATGAAGTGCTGCTAGCCTTAAAGCAGTATCATACTGTAGTTCTGGTGCGAACCTTTCCTGAATGACATCATTGCAACATTGCGTGTACAGATAGTCTAAGGCATGAAGATCTTTCTGAGCCAGAGCTGCTGCAGAGGCTGGTACGAAGGCTACCCTGAAGAGACAGCGGAGCTTATGCGCCCCAGGTCTTGAAGCTATCTGTAAATAAATTAAATATTTTAAAACAATACCAAAATATATTCCAAATAAGATATTTTTATTAAAAAAATAACATGAGTAAATTGTCCCTAAAGGATGTCGATTTGGGTACATTAATTTAAACAATATGGATGTAGTTCTCATAATTTCGTGATGTATCAAGATGATGTATTATTCTGTCGCCACTTCGATGTCCCGATTTCGAACCTTGCGATTATTTTTTTATACCGTAATTTAAAATGACAAATTTATACCGTATGGAAATGGTTGGATTGATCTTAAAATGGAAACGTTGTAGTTAGCGAATAGTGCAAGACTTGTATTTAGATTAGATTTGATTTGGTTAAAACTGTGTGCGATAACAAGGCTTCATACCAGTCGAGGAGTTGAAATTAGGACCAAGGAGGACTAACAATGAGAACATAGCAGACTACGTGGGAAAATACCATAAGTAAAGTTGCTTAGACTATGAAATTTATACCAATAGCAGAGGAATGGGTGAAATGCACCCACCCTCAGGAAAACAAATTACTTTTTAACACAAGTCTCAAGCCACGGATCCTTCAAGACATACAGTTTCAAATTTATAACACTTATCTGTACTATCACAACATACAATGTTTAAATGACCTAGATGGCATATACTGAGACTGTAGCTATAAAATATGCTAGACCTTTCATTTACCTCGAAAACTATAGTGCAGAAGTTAATAATGAAGTTAATAATGAAGTTAATAATGAAGTTAATAATAAAGAGAAGACGTTAAAGTGACGAGAATGATAATGAAAAACAAAGAACAGAAAGGAAGGGGACACAAAGAAAAAAATAGACGTTATGAAGTGTAAGAAAGACCGCTAGAGACGTATGATGCAGTATTCCTTGGGCCAGTGCCGGCGTTTCCAGGCAGTACGCGGAGTTTTTATGTGAGTAATCAAATAAAATTTTTACGATTTCCACACTGTTCAGCAAGCGCCTGCTGTTCGTCGATAAAAAATTATTTTACGTAAAGAAAAAAGTACTGTGGACCATGCAGCCTCCCTCACCTTGATCTTTTAAGATTTATTATGGAAATTCTTTGTTCACTGTTAAGTATTTACTAGGAAACTTCACACAAACTATAAAGTATTTCTCCGGTGTAGCTAATTGCACTTGGTTCTTCTTCTCTAACTGTAAGGCTTCTCAGTCTTTAAGGTCCTTCACAGTAGTATAATACGTGTACTGTAGTTTCCTCCGCTTTCTAAGATAATCGGCACATGGTCTCTTCTGTCAGGCAGCATGTAGCTGTTAAATCTACAATACCCTGTTAATAAACCTACAAGTAATCTAGTAGGTTGCCTATTCAGGTTTAGCAGATTCGCGGAAAGTTTCGGCGATGTTCATGAACTCGCAGGCCTAACTCTGCCATGGTGAATTGTTTAAAGATTTTTGAGAATTAATATCCACTGCTTAGTGCATGTTCTTAAAGCTGCCTTTGTTACACCACAGAAGAATTCTAGGCCAAAAAGAGAATTTAAGGCTCCATCTCGGGCTAGTAAATCAGCCTCTTCATTGCTCTCACGTCCCCTGTGGTCCGGCCCAGAAACCATTAAACCAACACGTTTAGAGAAACAAAGCATTACAATGATCTGTCCGAAAAGGCCTCACTATAGCTAGGTAAGGTTGAAAGTGAGTGGGATGATCGTATCGTCCTTCACAAGACCCAGATGGATCTATTGTGGTTCATGTCGAACTTATAGTTCACTAGGAAACATACCTAGAAGATACACCTTCTGGTGAAGACCATGGTTGAAATGGGAAAGACCTGTTTAAAGTCGGTAGGCTCCAGTCCAGTGAATCCGAAGATCTGGAACCTAGTTCTTTCCAAAGCAGAGCAGGTACATAGAATGTTTTCTACAGATTCGTCTTCCACGCTGCAGAACCGACAGCCCGATGTTTGTTGCAGACCTAATCTTCTTATATGGTTACCCAGACGACAATGTCCTATCATTACTTCCGTGAAAATGCGTAGATCTGGGTCTGAGCAGTGGCGTTCATGGAAGGGTTGGTTATTAATGTCTTCAAATAAGGTAGCGTGAGTGTTACACCCTTTATCCATTTTGAGAAAATTTCTTTGGCAGTGCTCTTTACAATGCCCAAGAAAGGCTCTGATCCTCACTATACCTATCGAACATATTTACGGTAGATTCATGAAAGAAAGGGTCTAAAAATAAAAGTAAATTCAATCCAAATTGTTGGCCCTAACATAATAGCTGAGGTATGTCAAACATTTTACAACTACTTGTGTCTTCTTCCTCTTTGAGTTTGTATGTATAAAGGAACGCTCACATAGTATCGGTTGGATCTAGATGTTTGAAGATGAACCGATTTGGGGTAGTGGCTAGTGGTGGAATAATAGAGGGACAGAAGATCAGATAACACTGGTATGTAAACAACAAGGACCATTTACCGAATCACCGATTATGGAAGCATTAAACATTAAAACAAACTAAAAAAAATTAATTTATTTGGTCGCAAGAAATTGATACAAATAAAGCCGAATAAAACAAATGCCGAATTTAGAAACTTCTTCGAAAACAAGTCTTGAAGGTTTACACAATAAGGGTTGAAGAATTATTATTTGCGACTAGAAAATGTCACTGAAATTAGCTTGCAATCGATTTCCGGCAGAAAACATTTTTAATCATCTACTGTTTATTATTATAGAAACTACCAAAATTTGTGAAACTATTTCCTTTATATAAGAAATGAAGAAAAACGAGCAACATTGTGAGGATATTCCAATCGTATATCCGAAAATTCTAATGGATGTAAGTTTTCCTTTTTTGTAATTGATATATTTTTCAATAAACAAGCTTTTATGAAAATTTAAATTAAAGTTTTACTTGGAGAGACTTAGTTTAAAAGAGGAAAAGTTGTTCAGATTTTTCTTGACGTGTAATGACATTTCTCGAATATTTCCCATTCTTCTTTTACTCGTACCTTTACTTATGACGACCTCAGCACGCTGCAGGGTGCTGCGTAACATTAACAAATTTGTAAATGTACATAACAGTTACAGATTGGCTGCTATCCATCTCTAAAGCCGCTTTTTTCCGTAAATTCAATAATACCTATTTTTCCCATTTGGTAAGAAGTTACTGGGATAAGCTGTATAAGTAATTTTTGTCAACTTTCATTGTTTTTATAGACTTGAAAATGAATAGATTTTGAGTTTCATTTGTCTTAAAATATATTAAGTTCAAATTATTTGCAGGGTTTAAGAAATAATGACAATATCATATAAATACTTTTGTTTATTTTGAAGTAATAGTCCATGGAATTGGTACTTTTTGCCTTAGATAAAATGAAGTAGTTCTGATTTTTTATGTCTGTAGTGATGGGATGGTTAATGACAAATCCAAATTTTCCATCTCGAAAGCCCTTCAGATCATTGTTAAACACTAAAAACTGTAAATTTTAGGACATTTTTCAGTTTTTGTCCATTTTTACCACCAATGACCTGTGTTCCGGCAAAAGTTACTGTGCACACTTTTTAAGTAGACTAAATTTGCAATGAAATGAGAGTAATATGGTTTTGGTAGGCCAAATAGTTTTTAAGATACGGCTATTTAAAAGTTTGCAAAATTTAAAAAAAAAAGAGTTTTACTTCTTTTTTTTTAGTTATCGACAATTTTTACCCCTGTGGAGTGAGTTTATGGGAAAAAAATACTATTTTAGTTATAAAAGTCCACTAAATTCCCAACAAAATGAGACCAATTATGTCAATTTACATCTGATAGTTGCTGATACAAAGCTGTTCATTTGTTGAGGTACGTAAACAATTATGTACTAGAAGGGTTTGCAAAATGAAGTTAGTGAAATAAGCATTATAATTTACTAAAATAAACATTTTACTAATTAAAACATTAATATAAAAAATATTAATGAAACGCCTCATTGTATTTTATGTACAGCACAGTTATAGTCCAGGATCCGTAAGTAAGGTCGACCTTCACCCATCTGTTTACCGGATTAAAGTTTTTTTTTTTATCAAATAAAATATGTTTTTAAATATACCGCAAACAAGTTGCCTAAGAAAATACGGTCATAGCTATTTTTCACTTTCCTCTCTGTGTACAGATAAGGAAAATGTAAAAATCATGATAAAAGTTGCTAAGGATGTCATTCTTTATTATTTTGTTTCTATACATGATTTTCCTAAAATGAACCTAATTTGAGATATTTGATGAAAAGTACAAATTTTGAATTTTGAAGATAACTCAAAAACGGATAAAGAGAAAAACATCAAATTTTAAACTTTAATCTATCCTGCGATGAGCTGATTAAAGTTTGGGTACAGTCAAAGCATTTGGGGAATACTTTACAGGGTGTCGTTTTTTTTTACTTTAAGAAAATAAATAGTCTGGACCGAATTTTCTTAGGTAACCCATTTGCGGTATATTTAAAAACATATTTTATTTAATAAAAAAAAACTTTCATCCGGTAAACAGATGGGCAAAGGTCGACCTTATTTCGGATCTTAGACTGTTAGGGAAATAGTTATTACTTTTTTTTGTATATTTTTGATGGACCAGGCTCGTCCTCTAAAAACACAAAACAACTTTGGGGGCAGCTTGTTGAGGTAGTTTTCTTCATAGAACTGCTCAGGAAGGTCAAAATCGTCATTTGATGAGGTGTCATCAATTAATGGTTCATCAATGTCGTCACACATTAGGTCTGGTATGTCCTCGCAAGATTGGCCAGTGCAGTAGCTGCAAACAGCCGAGCATTTCAGTCCTACTTTCCTGCAACCACAACTGCTAATACAACTTTTTTTGCAGTAACAGAAATCCATATTTAGCAGAGCTTGAGGAGCTGGTGGTGCCATCATCTGTTAAGGAACAAGGCCTTGTGTACTCCGCATCCAGCCCCAATCGAGAGGATTCTTCTCATTTCCCAGCCACTTCTATATCTGAAACAAAATAAACAACAAAATAAGGAACCATGTATAAAGAATGTGGTCTGAAGCAGAAAGGAATACAAGAAAAAAACTTATTCTCACCTGATGGTATGTTCTCATAGAGTGAATTCTTACAGCATCCCTGGTTGGAGGCAATCTGGCGAGGTTTATGTTGGGCTTAACTGCCACCCTAGTGAATAACTGGAAGCGAAGATCGCTAAGATTTTGCGATTATCTCTTGCCTCCATAAAGTGAAACGAAGAAGGTCTCTCCTGCGTCGGCAACTTGCTCAGGTCTGGCATTGAAGCTTAATAAAACCTCTGCGTTTTGTTCGAGGCGTGACTGTTTTTTTATTATCGATAGAAATTTCTTTTTCCCTTGGCCAAAAGGTGCCGATGTTGTATCACAACCGCTAAACGAGTGAAGGAACAGTGCTATTCCCGGTTGTGATAATTGCGTGAAGGAATTTGTCATGTAGGTGATATCTGGGTTTTTCCTCTCCCACATTTCACAAATATAATATTGTTATTTGGTCTGTTTGTTGGAAGGATGTGGTCTCCTCCATCTTGTGACAAACCACAAAGTAAGACCAACAAATCTATATCCTCGCCGACGATCTTCACTACTTCGTAGGAAGAGGATATGGAAATAGTTGTGGTTACTATTAACCTATCAGCATCTTCCTCTGCTTGTAATGTTATAATTTTGTTCTTCTCCAGCTGAACCTTCAGCATGTCGATGAGTCTAACTGTATTCCTGTCATTCAATAGGAACTTGTCCTTAGAAACTGAAGCAATGGTTGTTTCATCGAATATAAAATCAGGAGAGGACGTTGCTAAAGCTCTACGCAGACGTTTAGAGCTACTGGTATTTTTGTATGATGCGTCAGACGGATAGCCATCGAAAACTACAGATATATTTAAGCCGTAGTGATTTTGCAAGTATTGGACATATCTGGAAGCAATTTCTCCAAAAGACGCATTACGAGGCCACACTACTTTGTGGAGCAGTGGGTCTACAATTACGTGCGTATCATTCCTCTGTTGATTCCCACTCAGACTCACAGGATTAAAGGCTGTGTAGATTTATGACTTTGTATCCTTCCTGATTCCATCTTCATTAATTTAATGATGAAACGCGGGAAGTAGGAGTCGACTGACGAACCAAT
Source organism: Psylliodes chrysocephalus (assembly GCA_927349885.1). NCBI lineage: Eukaryota > Metazoa > Arthropoda > Insecta > Coleoptera > Chrysomelidae > Psylliodes > Psylliodes chrysocephalus. Next base: position 22,044,038 of record OV651822.1, on the reverse strand, counting down.
AGCGCGCACGCACTCGCACTCACGACATATATACCGGCCGGCAAAGTATTGCTCCGTCTCCGTCCCATTCCCTTCATACTTCGCCGTGCTTTCCGCACCCACGGGGTACTGGCGTTAGTATGTTACAACTCAAAGTAAAAACAAAACACACTTTCATTTAAAATCTAGCAGATAAATAAAAAAATATTGTAATACTTTCTTTTTTTTTTGAAATTTTGCAAACTATCTGGCCTACCAAAACCAAATTACATAATTGTTTACTTACCTCAACAACTTTGAACAGCTGTGTCTTAGGACATATCAGGTGTAAGTTAACACAATTGCTCTCATTTTGTTGGGAATTTAGTGGATTTTTATAACTAAAAAAAAAATTGTCGAAAACTAAAAAAACTGTAATGCCTTCTTTTTTTTTAAATTTTGCAAACTTTTAAATAGCCGTATCTTAAAAACTACTTGGCCTACCAAAACCAAATTATTCTCATTTAATTGCAAATTTAGTCTACTTAAAAAGTGTCCATAGTAACTTTTGCCATAACGTAGGTCCGTGGTGGCAAAAATTGAAAAAACTACTAAATTTTAATGAATTTTCAAGTATTTAACGTGATTCGAAGGGCTTTCGAGGTGGAAAACTTGGATTTGTAATTACCCATTTCATTACTACCAACTCATAAAAAAATCAGAACTATGAGGTAAGGCAACACTTCTTTTTTGGTACGATTTCCATGTACTATAATACTGTTTTTAAATAAATAAAAATGCAAATAAGATGAGTAATCGCAAACTGATGCTATATTCTATATTCACTACAAGTTATGTCATAAAATAATATAAACAAATGTGAAAATAATGATTATTGTAATAGAAGATGGTATGACTCATAAACAATATGGTAATTCAGTCTGGCAATGTAATGGTATATTATAATGAAGTGAGAATGTGAATATTAACATTAAAACGAATGAAATATTTGTTTATAACAATGAAATATAATACAAGTTATTACACCATTTTTTACGCAAGGTTAGTAAATTTAAAAGTGATAATCAATGTAGGAAACAACAAATTTGTGTTAAACACGGATTTTTATAAAAGTTTTTAAAATAAGTAGAGACAATATCCAGATATAGTAGACACGGAATTCGGTTGTAAAATCTACACCGAATATATGTAAATTTAACTTGGTAACATTATTTGAATTCAACAGCCATAAAACTATCATAAAACTAATTATCTACGGCCCGTTAAGATAAAAGGAAATTTACCACAGCGTACTTTAAATTTATTATAATCAATCTTTAAAGTCGTTTAAGTGCACCTAGGAATAATTACTTAAATTGTATAATCATTCGTGTATTTTTTCTTCATTGAATCATTTGTATTTGCTTTTATATTTTGTGGTAAAATTCTGGTAAAATTTCTTACATTATAGATATATAAATATATAGGATTAGGTATATTACATTCATTTTTTTTTTATATAACTTGGAAATCCATAATCAAATTTGTAAAAATTCACATACTTTTACAACATGATTGCTATCTTCAATTAATTTTTGTAGAAACATTTTTTTACGACTACCCAAAGACTTTGAAAATTTAATTTTATATTTGAAAATGCAAAATAAAAAATTGTTGGTAAATAAATACTTATACAGTGTGTCTACTTAAGTTGGAACCATATGGAAAACATTTTTATTATTGATTTTAGGAAAAAAAGTTATTCTTGATAAAAAGTCCTGCATGACCCAAAACTTAAAATACAGTCATCAGATATCAAATTTTTCAAGCCGTATACGAGGTTTGTCAAAAAATATAAATTTTACTCAAGAGTAAAGTACGTTTATTTTTTTACAAAATCAAAAATGTTCATTATAAATTTGCTAAATTCTTCACAAACATCAACAAAAGGAAAGCGTATTATGTTTATAGTAGCTAACGTAATTTATAACGTTTTCAGATATTTACAATCAATGTGTAGAGTGTAGATAGAGTTTATAAAAAATAAGAAAATCTGTTTTTTCAGATAGATCGGTGTAATTGCATATTTAAATGTAATATTCAATTCTAATCAACTTTTCTTTATGAAAATTTTCGATTTTGTCAAAAATAAACGTACTTTACTCTTGAGCAAAATTCATATTTTTTGACAAACCTCGTATACGGCTTGAAAAATTTGATATGTGATGACTGTATTTTAGGTTTTGGGTCATGCAGGACTTTTTATCAGTAATAACTTTTTTTCCTAAAATCAATAATAAAAATGTTTTCCATATGGTTCCAACTTAAGTAGACACAGAATTGCTTGTCTAGTATACGTACCCACTAACTGTCTTTCCAGTAGACATCTGTTTCCGTATGAGTGTAAGAGTTTCTTAAGACCCATTCTAACTCGACTTTTTTTACAGGACAGTTTTATCTTCTTCGGCAGGAATTAAAAGTACAGCATTTACCTGAGGTATTGAAAACCACTTTATTCCTGTAGTATATCATAAAACCTGTCTTACTTACGGAATTGAACTATTACTTCTAATAAAAAAGTTTTACATCTAGCGAAGTATCTCGAGCATAAAATACATAAAAATAAAAAAATACTTAATAAAACGCACTTTATTGGATATTTTATCGGTACTCGTTACAAATTTACAGCAAGCACCATAGTGTGATAAAAATTAAACTTTTTCATTTTAATCACATAAAACATCTACTTAAATTTAATTTATATGACTTTAGGAATTGAAAAATGTTAGTTATTTATCGAGTATAAAGGTGAAACGAAAGGTCCTTTAGATCTCACAAAGTAAATTTATTGGCGACCGGTTTCGAAGTGATTACTTCATCATCAGGCACACCTAAATGGAAAGTCATGGAGTCAATGTATTGAAAGATGAAAATTATTTAAGGGTAGATCCCTTCTCGTGCATTAATTTTTCTTTTCTTTATTTCTTAGCTATATCAATTTTTCTTTGGGGATGTGAGGTTGCATTTTTCATAATTTCGTAAAAGGAACTGGCGGTTTTATATTTTCATATTTCGAAAATTGAAAACTAAAATAGTAGTTTTCGCAACAAGAGTGGATATGATGGCCATATCGAACGAAGACGAAATTTGAGCACGAAGCCGTAGGCGGAGTGCTCAATCGTCTGAGTACGATGTGGACAATCCACTCGAGTTGTACAGTATATTTTCTCTACGACTCACTAACGAAAATTTGCAAATAAAAAAAATATTTTAGGTTATTAAGATAAAATAACTAATTTTAAAATAATTTATGACTTTTAATAATTTTTAAAATAAAATAAACGAAAAAAAAAAAAAAGAAAAAAGTTCATTTCATTTTTCCCCATTCGAGAATCGAGTCTTCTCGTGTGGAAGGTAAGTACGCTGAGCACAGGACCACCTATTTTATTATTTATGTGTTGCTTTAATACTCGGTGATTGGTGAATTTCATTTTTTTGCAGTATTTCCACTACCTAGAATGGATATGAAATCTATTCGTTCAGTTGAAGGCAATAGCATATACTTTTTCGTTTTGTAATCTGTGCGTAGATAAGCTAATATCCATGTGGGTGTGGGAAAAAAACGATTAACGCATTATTTGCTTATCACTAATATCATCGTACTATTTTTGCAATGATTGAATAAGATTGTCAGTCAATTAGGACAATCTTTTGTTTTTTAATATTGTACAGTTTGATGTTCCCAATCAACTTCCATCATATCTAAATATTTCCAGAAATAGGTATTGCCACATTGTCAGTCAATTTGGACCATCTTTTTATTTTCTTAAAACATTGTACATTTTGACTTCCCTTTCTACCACCGCTTAATACACATTGATAATTTAGATCTATTTTATTGGTAGACTGTATAGGAGTTGACTCTTTCGATTAAAGCTGTTCGAAAATATGGTTATTAAAAATAAAATTTATCTGTTACCACTGATACTTTTATTGATAACTTATTCACAAAACATCTGTCAATGTTTGTTAGAAAACTAATCCCATATCCGTTATTGTAATATTTTTGTATTAGAAATGAAAATGCCGGTAAATCTAGAATATGGATTGGGTTTTCAACCCGCGCGAGAAGCTGTTGCTTAGGTGATGTGAGAAAAAAATGTGAATAAAAATGGATGTTAAGGGGAATCTGTTAAACTGTGAAGAGTATATTATCGCATTATATATCTTCATTTTAAATATCTATTGATTTTTGAAGGTTGGTTCCATTTCAGCAAGAAAGGGTGACGTAATCATCTTGTTGGTTTTAGAACATTCGAAAAAAGTCAGAGACCATCTGGGCATAATGTTAAAGTAATACAACACATCTCATTTTCAAGTGTTTAAAACACTATTATCACGTCTAAATATATCCGGAAATTGGTATTCAGTAAAGAAGCATAGATTGTTATGTAGGTTTAAATAAATTCAATATTTTTAAATATAAAAAGATATTGAAAAATATTCGGAATGGTCAATTTTTATTTTCACTTAAGCATTGTACTCCATAATTATAAATAGTGATGACGTCCTACTTTCGTGTACATAACGTTAATTATTTTTTGTTTGTTTTTAGTTTCTCCACTAAAGCACGTTTCTAAAAATATACATAATTATAATCCAAAGTGATTAGTTTGGGCATTAAAGTCAAATGTTCCAACAGAACCCAAAACGGTACTGTGTACTCGTTGTGGTCTTGCGCAGTAGGTTAGAAAGCGCTCTAACAAACAAATGATCGTTTATTGGATGAGCCTTCTTAAAAGGTTCAAATAAATTTGGACCATTGATGAATTGGTTTTTGTACAACCATTTCGGCACTTGATTAGGCTTGGACTGACAAGTTCATTTATGGTTACCACAGGAAAAGAAAAGATGATTTAAGTCTCCAAGTGAAATATTAAGCAAAATGGTGATGAATTTGTACCAATCTTATGAAGGTGACATGGAAATTTTGCATGGTTAAGTTTGAGACGTGCAATAGTTACTGCATATTTTCTTAGGATACTGAAGTTTGAAAGGTATTGAAAGTGAAAATACAGGGTGAATTAATTTATATTGATTATTAGATTTTTCTGTGAAAACTATCCATTGTCTCTCCCAATCAAATCATATTTCATTTATTTCTGAATTAATTAGGTCATTAAAAATTGTGAGTGATATTGAGAGTGATTGATTTTTTAGCAAGGACATCAACTGTTTTGTTTCCCTCAGTGACTCTTTACCCACAAGAAGGTTATTCTGTTTCCCGGCAGAGATAGGGTATGCACAATGTGTGAATATGTCATATTCTCTTATATTAGATAAATTTTAAGATTTCTGTATTAAAAAAAAAATCAAATTATCTATAGCCTTCAGAATAGATTTAGAGCCTGCAATAATAACAGCATTCTCATATATACTTTTCTTCTTTCGCCCATTGTCAAATAGTTCGCTTTTAGTAAATTATTTTGCTAGTAATTAACCGATGTTATACTCTCTAACAGTGAATGTGTTCATGAGATTAAAGGATATATTCCTATATCCTGGAGGAACTATTCACTCTATTAATCATGTGCTCGGAGTAGTCTCAATAAGCACAGGATGACAGCTTTTTAGAGTCATGCGGCCGCATCTCGGTATGTTCGCTTACTTTTTGTTTTCATGACAGGGTAAAAAGCTTTAGAACCCTTGTGACAACTCGTTTTTCCTTGCTAATAGAAGGTTATGGGATAATATTTTCAGGATGAGCCGATAGGTACATTATCTCCGAAAAACATCATTAGGTTTATTAAAAGACTCGGAGATACGTGAATACAATAAGATTTAGTGTAGCTATCGTTAGGTCGTAATGATGTTGTGATGAAAGGCATGAAGGCACTAAGTTAACCAGCCTTTGTGGGTTTAGATAGTTTTTAAGAGTGACTAAAAACATCGAAATTGAATGCAGAGTACTTCGTATTAAACTTGAGTGTAAATGGCTCTGAAAGAGTTAAAAATAGCAAAAAATCTATAAAGGAATACAAGGATGAGTAAGAACACTTCTAAACAATGAGAGGCAATATTTTAATAATCAGCAAAGAAAACTATGCAGTTTTTTTTTATTAAAATAGCAAAGCGATCTCTTCTAAGCCATCTTCGGTGAGTATTTACAATAATTATAAAAAGGTAAATATACTGGGTGTTCCTAAAAATTATGTACGTATGGAATGAGGTAATTCTTTGTCTTACTTCAGGACTATAAAAATAGTTCCGTAAACGCTACGTTACCAATCTACAGAATGTTGAAATTTCAAGATTTTGTTTTTGTTTCTCCCTTAATTTGTAAACACATACATATACAAGTTACTACTTCAAATAAGCACTGTCAAAATTAATTAAAATAAGAGATTATCTACAATAAAGACAAAACCTGCTAGAACATTTCCATTTAGCAAACTACAGATAAACGTTTTTATTATTTTTTTTTTGATAATGGTCGCAATACAAAAGGACTACAAGACATCAAAAAGTTGTTGAACGAAACATAAAATTTATTTTGTGTATTATAATTTATCAGCGACGTACCATAAAAAAGTTTAAGGGAAGAAAAAGACGGCATAAACCCTAAAAAAATACCACCATGTTAGATTTCCACAAATATTTGGCATGTTAAATGATGTAAGCCCTACAACGTAACCTAGATTTTAAATTTGAGCTAAATATCTCAAAAACTGTTAGTGTACCTCCTTTCGTATGTACATAATATTTAGGAACACCCTGTGCAATTATGAAAAATGTCTTTAAGTTCGATTTTTGTGAAATTTGCAGGTACCGATACAAACAAAACTTAGGGTTGAGAAGTTTCATTTTTTGTAAACTTTCGAAAAAGATTTATTTTAATAATTTTTTAAAGAAAATAAATAAAAACATTTACGCACCATTTTGTGGTAAATCTGCTTTTTGTTTTAATAAATATCTAATAGGTTTTAAATAGGAGGGTTTCCTACCTTAATTTTTTAAATGTCCCAGTAGAGTGCTGCCTTATCGTTGCACAAATTTAAAGCTCTCAATATTCCAGAGACAAATAACATCGCGAATTAAGATCGAAAGCAGAACAAATGATTAAAATCGCATATGATCTCGAATTCGCATATGATCGAAATTACAAATGATCGAAATAAAATGTTGAAATTTTAAGATTTGGTATAAGATCGAAAACATTAAATTACGAAATTTGTAAATTACTTGTTGCTTGCTCAAAATAGCGCTTGACGACAGCGCCTGACCTAACTAAAATAGCACTCTAACCTCAAATCGATTGTGGGAAACATTTAAATTGCTTTTAAAAAGTGATAAAATAAACATTTGTTTAATTTTGTGATACATTAAAAACATCTGGTTATAGTTTTAAGTACTTGGTCCCTATGAGAAGTAAACAGTCAATCTGATAAAATGTTTATAAAAGTTCCTTAAAATCTAGATATTCAAAAACGATAGTGGACCAAGGGCTGTTGCAAAAAACAAACTACCGTGTGCTTTTATATTTATTTTGATGTAAGTGAAGATATTCTTAAATTGTTTTTGTTTCCAATTTGATATACATTTTAGAAAACGTACATTTTTACTTAACACCGAGTCTGAGGGTAGGTACTTAATTAGTTTGCATTATTTTTTATGTGAAAGAAGATGCAAAAAACTGGACGGATTCCAAAATTATGGGTAAAAATTTTACAATAAAACGAGATGTGCCTCATAAATATACCACCTAAAATTTCTATTTAAGGCTCTTTAAATGACCCTCCCAAAAAAGGATTAAATGTTATTAATTGCTTTAACGATTATAATAAAGTTCGCCTGTTATTTTATTCTTTTTAAACAGGAATGTATAAATAAATTAGCTACAATAGGTACAAAAACTTAATTTATTAAACTTATGTACCTATTATATATTATGTTCAAATACGTTTCTATTATTAATATGAATTTAACAAGAGCTAATTAATAAATGTATTTAAAATACAATTCCTTTAAAATATACAAATCATTTAAGTGTTTTTTTTAAATTCTGATAGTTTTGCGAAATCTATATAAACTCCACAAAAGTAAATGCCTTGACTATACCTAGGCAGGTAAACTGTCTGTCTTACCATAAAAAAACCTTTTTAAAAGACTCGATTAAGGGTAATATAATAGGCAAATGATAAACACGAACTCTGTGTTAGTCCTCATTAAAAACCTAGCAGACATTTTCTTTCTTTTTTTAAACTTTTAATACTTGTTTTCAGTCAACAATGCAAATTAAATATTCAGTACAGACTTAGAAATATTCGGAAGTTATCCAGAATAACAAACAACCATAAATAATACCGATATAAATCTTACCCTTGCCAAAAGATCCTGTGGATCCAATAAGGTTAACTTGTTCCTCTTCAGGGATTTGATATGTTCCACGACCAAACTGAAATGCTCGGTAGCCTGAAGGCAGAGTTTCGATTCTAAGGACGTCACGACGTCCTGTACAGTCGTCCAGGCATCATATTTAAAGGATTTCGTTTGGCCGTTCTCCAAAAACACTTTAAGGACATTCGCCATTGGTGGAACTACCATCTCTCCAAGAGAAAATGCGGAAGGCTGAAAATACGATTATGAAAAATGAGTTGAAAAACATAATGCCTTTAATAAATAATTTAGTTATCAAAATACAGGATGACACAATTTCAAAAATTTTATAAACCAGCATAATCCAAAAATTTTCTTTAATCATTCATTTATTTGCAATATTGGGTTGAAGCCAAAGTGAAGTAACCACTAATATATACATTTAATAAAATAACAAAACTTTAAAATTAACTAATTATTTATAAAATCATGTAAATATATGATGTAATTTATGTGATGCTACAATGGAATATTCTGTTATATTTTTTATAATTCGGCCATACAAAAAAATGTTACATTTTACGAATTTATTTTGTTGTCGCTGGAAATAATAATAATAATTATAATTTGAATTCCATATGATGCTTATAACATTAAGCTGACGACAAATAATTATAAATAGAGGTCACCCATTTAATTGCTTAAACATTATTTATATTTAAATGTTCTCTTGTCATTGTAGAACATTTATTCAATAAAAAAATGGAAAAACAAGAAAATATCAAAGCCATATATCACAAAATATTACGAGGGGCCGTTGCTATCCAGAAAAAAAACTACTCCTTTGGTTAACTACAATAGACATTGAATTATTTAAAAAGACAAATGGTAGAGATAAAAAATTATTTTAAATACTCTAGAATAGTCTAGAATTTTCTTAGCTACTTCTGGCGAATGTGCGAACATTCGAGAATTACCACTTACATGTATAAATCAGCTGTTTTGCTGTTGGAGCGGCAAGTTCAAGTTGAGATATTAATATGAGCAGATCCACGTTATTAATATAAATTAGTATTATTACCCTGCACCTTGCAGTAGCCTGCGGTTGTTGTAGAAAACGTACGAATAAAAAAGTGCAATGTCACCAATCACTCTATAGTGTGTTGCGGTTGTCATAAGTAAAAGTTTAAATAAAAGAAGAGAAGAAAACAGTCTAGAAATGTTTAGAAATGTCTATAAATGTCTAGAAAGGTCTTGAAATGACTAGAAATATCTAAAAATATCATCGCGTGTCAAGAAACATATTGACTGTTCGAGAAGGTTAAAAGGAGCTATATAAGTCTATGATTCTGATATCAGGGTTTCTGTTTTATGATATACATTGTATTATTGCTGTATTGCTGTAAAAGTTTGAAAATAAATTGAGTTTACCACAAGCCAACGTAACATTAGGTGACAGCTGTAGGATCCAAAATAAAAGTTTATGGTAAATACTAGATCCACTGAGTAAAAAACAGGCATGGCCCTCCAGCATCGTTTTTATAAATGAAAGACGCAAGAAGGAAGAGAAAAAGGAAAGGCGTAGGAAGAAAGAAGAAGAAAAGAAAAGGCACAGGAAGGAGGAAGAAGAGGAAAGAGAAAGGGAAAGGCGAGAAGAGAAGAAAAACGCAGGAAGGCAGAAGAAGAGGAAAAAGAAAAGCACAGAAAGGGCAAAGAAGTGGAAAAAGGAAAAGGAAAGGTGCAGGAAGGAGAAAGAAGAGGAAAGACAAAGGCGCAGGAAGGAAGAAGGGGAAATGGAAAGGCGCGGAAACGACAAGGAAAAAGAGAATGAGGAGAGGCGTAGAAAAGCAGAGGCAGAAATGATTATTGGTTTGCTACAAATTCAAAAAAACTTCAGATTAGATCTCGTAGCACAACAACAAGAAATTTTACGAGCTAATTTAGAGCAATAACAAAAGAATTTAAAACAACAAGAAAAGTATAGAGTAGAGTTGGGAAAGGCATATTAGAACTGAAATGGTCGAGTTAAAAAGGAGAGTTCGTAGCAATGTTGTTTAACAAGTTATTTCCATTAATGGCATCCATCATTTCCTGACAGAATTGCATTCACCTTGCATTGCACTTTATAGGGATGACATTTATTGACTTTTAGAATCTTCCTTATAGATCTCTGGCTCATATTATCATTTAACGCAAGCTTTGGAACTGAACTTTTTGGATCTTTCTGTACACTTAAGAACCGTAATAGGTGTATTTTTTTTCATCAGTGGCTGTCCTCTTCCATCCACTTCTGAGATTGTTTTACACACTTCCTGTTACATTGAACTTGCTCAAACTTCTTGATCCTGTAGATTTAGAAATCGAGGAAATCCTGTCAGAAAATGTTTTATTGAACAAATCACAAATCCAAAATTGATCCACAAATCGGGTGTTCCCCCAATTTTGCCCAACCCTGTATGTTTCATTCAGGCAATCAAAAATTTTCTATAAAAAAAGACTGTAACTAACTGATGAAATAGAAATACAGAATATATATAACAAGGATCTTGACAGTGACTCTCGATTCTCATCCAGGCGCCTTTCAGGACCTTTTAAAAAACACAAACAAAACTAGCCCATAGCAACAAGGAATAAATAACTTGATAATAATAAATATCTGGAACTTACGTATTAAAATCAATGTTAACAAATAGATCAAAATAGAAATGATACGTGTGACATATTTGACAGTGATGTGGAAAAAAGATTCATATTCACACACGGGCGAAAAACACCTATGGGCATTTCCCATAAGATCAAATAGTGCGATATGTGACATTTTCCTAAGTTGTCGTTTGAAAAAATATTTTGTTAAGGGAATATTTTAACCAACCTGGTATTGAGTTATTTTTTTATGAATAGACATCCGCGATATTCAAGACCTAAATACTCTGTACTGCGAAGTTAATATCTTAATCTTTTGCTTCTTTCTGTACCTCTTCCTAGAATGTATTATTCTTTACTAATTTGTAAGGACGTCATCAGGCAGTATAGGAAGACACAAAACAAACAAATAAATAAATAAACAAATAAAGTGGTTATTGTCTAAGGTAGTTATTTTATTATGTAATAAATGTAAAATATTATGGTTGATTTTTGTGTTATAACAAAATTTCTTTTAGTTCTAATCGAGAACAGGACAGAATTATTTCAGGATTCAATTTAGATCATTTTTCCGATCTGGAACGTAGCGACTTAAATAGCGATGAAGAGGAAATTGAACAATTTCCAGAGTATAACCATATAGAAACTTGGATCAACTATGAAAAATGAAAAATGACCGTAGTAGAGTGTAGATTGCCTTTATGATACATTTTTTGGGCTAAGTACAAAATACAACTTTATTTTGTAAGACAAAGAGATTATTTTTCAAATCGTCTTAACACAAAATGAAACATTTTCATTAAATGGACATTTTTATTGCTTTTAATTGGTTAAATTTTTGATTTGTTCCGTTTAATTTAAATTCATAAATTACATTTTTGGAATATCTATCGCATTTCAGTCCATTGTCCATCCTGCTAAATATTAACTGTTAAATGAAAAATGTACAATACTAGAATTCGTTTGCTTTAGGAACAGTCCATACACGTCACCAATAGCGCCCCCCCTAATGTCGTTGGATAAGTCAGCAGTGGTTGGCAAACTCATTAGTCAATACAGCCAAATTGCAACAGCATAACTACTTAAATTTCTTTTGAGAGTCAAATTTGTTAAATTTTACTATATATAGGTAGGTACAATGTTATTACCTTAATTAGGATATTCTTATGTACTGATTGAGGTACGTTCGCTGAGGTCGACACTTTCAAACTCTCTCATCCACACTCGTCTTATAAACTTGTTTCGTCTAGATAATTTCGTTTATCCTCTTAATATATCCAAACGATCCTAAGATACTTTTCTTAATATTTAAAACTACATCTTCTTTCACTTCACAAACCCTTCCACTTTCTATTGTAGGTGCGTTGAATACAACTTTATTGATAAAATTAAATTATATTATATTTAAATGTGTGATTTTGAAATAGCAAATGACAATATCACAATTTCAACAGCTTTGGTAAGTAAATCAAAATGGAACCTTGGACGGAAGGCAAAATGCTTCGGAGAGAGGCAGATGAAATTGCCAACTGCAGGGTTGCACATTTTTACTACAATTCTAGCCTTTTCTCTGGGGATACCCGCTTAAATGTAATATATTGTACGATGCCCGTTTATATTTTATCTCTCTGGAAATGTTTTCTAAATAAGTCGCGTCAGAGCACTAGCATAAACATAAAGACAAATAAACAGTAAATAAGTATAAAAAAATAGGAAAAGCAGTCATCGCAAAGATCCAATCATACTGTATATGTGAGTCCGCTCGTTATAGTTTGTGTAAGAGCCACACTCAAGGGACCAAAGAGCAGCATGAGGCTCGCGAACCGCGGTTTGCCGACCACTGAATTAGTGGATCATCACTGTCGCAATTATTCTACCAACAGCAAAACGCATTCATAAGCGTCTACTTGTTTATTTTTATTATTTTTTTTTGCTGTTCCACTTTATTGTACAATATATTATGTAAACTTTGTAGTTAGGCGTGTCCAGACAAAAGGATGATGACATGCCTGACGAAGTGACGTCAATGAGCCAAACAAAAACAGATCATGCTCTCATTACTTGTGGCAAACATTTTGACTATTTTTAATCTATTGTCGTGCGAGCTATTTACGACCAGTCCGGTCCTGCTCTAATCCCTTATCTCTCTTTGCCTTATTTAAGTCTCTTACAGCCTCCCCTTTGCCAATTACCAATGGAATAGGTCAACCTCCGAAATCCCCCTAAAAGATCCGGCTATGTGGGCCTCGTCAATTGACGTGTACTGTTGACTTTTAAAATTTGGTGGATAAGACCCCGATGAATGATCTCTAAATTGCAATTTTTAACGAATTAATTTACTTTGATCCAGTTTAAGAAATGCTGTAGAATATATAGAATATTCGAGAATAATTATGGTGAATACATCGCTATCGTAGTAAGTTCTGGTGGTTGCGCGAACAATTTGAGAACCTTTACCATCGTATATAAATAAGTTACGTTTGATGTTATAGGGAGTATACAATATGTTAACCCATGGATCCTTCGAAACAAAGAAGAGACGCAAGTGAGAAAATAAGGAGAGGCTCTCGTAAATCGGGTTACTGCCTGCCTGCCTGCGTGCCGTGATTAGACAGATGGATACATCTCTACCAAAGTGGGCTGGCGCACACTGTTCTGTCTATGCTTAACCAATGGTATCTCTTATTCTATACCGTTCTGCTGGCGCAATTGTATAAAAATTAGTTAGAGATCGATTTGTGTCAAAATAAATATATATTGTTAAATAAATTAGTATATACCTGTTTGAAATAACTAGTGTAGTTTTGAGTACAAATAAATTTAGTTAATAAATAAACTAGTGTTTTAGTAAAAATAAATTAAAATAAATAAATTGTTTAAATAGATAAACTTTATGGTCTATAGTTTAAAGGTTGTAAAAAGTAATTTAAATGTATGTAACTGAATTATTTTTATTGTAGTTATTGCAGTGGTATGCTCTTAGATTAATAAAATCGTAACCTCTATTTTAATTTATATTTTACATATTTTATTGCTAAACGATTATTTAACTAAAACATTATCTGCTTACTATAAAAAGATATATGTGTGAAGAAAAATAAAAAATAAAATAAAATAAAATAACAGTTCAAAAAATAGACATATAGTCTGAAAAAAATTTTTATTTGTCCCTTTTTCATGTCATTTACTTCTTAATATTTAATTTCAAAAATACAGGGCGATGCACAATAATTCCTTCTAGAATAAAATGCTATTGAATTTCTCTTTTTTAGATTACAATAAATAAATGGGACTTTCGATATAGGCGATACACGCCTGCAGAAAGGATAAAAATCGTAACTTTTTATTAGTAAACCGGAAGAAACATTATTTCTACTCAGAGAAACTTTTGACGATATTTTAATGTCAGATTTGCTACTTCTAACCATACGATATTGCAACTTGTAGCCAATATCTGCAAAAACTTTACGAAAGATCATGTAAGATATGTGAAAAAAGCTCACATTTGTCATCATTTATCGTGAATAGTTTAAACACACTTTGTATTATGAGTCTCAAAATATAAATTTGTCAACTTTTCATATACTTTTTGATTTAAAAGCGGGAAAGTACTTTTGCACAACCCTGTGTAGGGTAAGGGACGGCTTTTATTATTATTATTATTTGCCGTGGCGCTCCGGGGCGACTTAAAGATCATTGATGGTGCCATTTGACTTACAGGCGAGGAAAACCCGGAAACCCCTACCCTCCATCCATTCTATTTCATTTTATTTATTAATTTAAACCAAGATATTTACCACTAAAAATCTGTATTTATTTTAACGAAATACAATAATGAAAGATAGTTTGATGCAATAAAAAGTCATCAGATCGGTCCCTCAATGAACATACGAGGTTTGTTCGAAAAGTAAAGATACAATATCAAAAATGCATTCAAATAATTTTTATTTGAAAAATATAGGTAGAATACTAGAGCCGCTTACTGACTTTGGAATGAATGATCTAGTTAGTAGAAGTCCGATTACAATAATATGAACACAGCTGCGTCGTAACCATTATTTCAAATTTTAAATATATATTATCTATAACCAATTCTATAGAGAGGGGCAAAATTTTGAAAAAAATTAGAATGTTTATTTGTTTAAAAACAAAGAAAATGAAAAATAAAAGAGCAATACAAATTAACAAAAGTTTCTAATAAATAAAATAACTCAACAAAAAAGACAAAACAAAAATAAAAAAAAACAAGAAACTTAAAACACATATTTTTGAAAACAGGTGTGATATAAAAGAAAAAAAAAATATATATATAAAAAAAAACAAAACAAAACTCACTCAAACACTAGGAAAACGCAAATTTTTAAATTCTTCTTCCTCTACCTAAAAAAATCATTTAGTTTTTGCGATTATTTTTCAATGTACGCTCATCATGAAAATCGCAGTCAGCCTATTGTCATTCATTATTCGCTCTGTGCGTGACAGTAGCGCCTGCTGATTTATGAACTAACGGACGATATTTGCGTATACTGACAATACAATTTTTAAAGGAATTCCTAATTAAAAAATATATATGTTAATTTTAATAAAAGTATATGGATTTGTGAAACAAGTGAAAAAATTAATTATTATTATATATTATTATTACTTCTGCTAAAAAAAAATTATATGTTGCCTAAGCCCAATAAGTTGTTATTAAAGAAAAGGTTGAATAATGTGAAAATAAAAACAGTACCATTATATAATAACGTAGTATCAAAACGTATTAACAAAAATAATTGGTAAATTTGCGATTGTAATTTATATTTTCTTCATTTTTAGTTCGAAACAATAGAAATTAATGACTAAAACTGGTTTCCTATCAATAAGTTACAAGATTGCATTTCAGCCACATACAAAGGCAGAAACCTAATCCTTGCTGAACATTTAAGAGTTAATGAATGTTAAACAACATTGTAAAATAATAATTTATTGTTTATTTAAAATTTTCAATTTTCTGATTTCTACTATTTCCAGAATTACTGTATTATTACAAAAATAAAGGTTTTTTTTTCTTATTGTACAGCTATCCATTAATTTCTTTGATTTAATTTCCATTTTGCTACTAAAAATTTATATAATTTACACTGTTTTTTCTGCTAATATTTTTACAATTTACAACACAGCAACTGCTAATGCTTTTTGTTTTGTTTTTACCTACTTTTAAAAAAAGTAAAATGTATAGGTACGTGTATGATATAGGATATGAAATAAATATATTCAACCTATAATATTCGTCAACTCTATTAGCCTGAATATTATTTCTATAGAAATGTTGTCCGTAATTCATGGCATTTAGATTTCTACACCTGTCATGTTTACCTATTTCTTCTATTTCCTTAAACAATTCAATCAATTTAAAGAGAATACCTAACATATTAGGCCTTGTGTTTATTGTTAGGCGCGCACGGCGACGAAATATCAGTAATTCATATATTGAGGCTGTATGTTACGATACTAAATTAGGTACTAAATTTAGAACTAAATTAATGCATTTTTAAATACTAAAAAAATTCACGGTGCAAACAGCAAATTTAGTATTAAATTTAGTACTAAATAAATAAATAAATAAATTAATTAATTAATTGGAACTTGTTCTATTTTCTACTAAATTTAGTATTAAAAATGCGTTGAAATGTTGCGCAGGTGTTTTTCTCAGAAAAAGTTGACTCAGTCTTCTGCAAAACTAAAAAAATATTTTTAGTTCTAAATTTAGTACTAAATTAATAACTTAATTTAGTACTTAATTTAGTATTGTGACATACAGCCATTACGCCTTGTAAAGTCGTAAAAGCCAGGGGGGGCAACTTGCCCCCTCCAAACGACGTCCATGTCTATAACTATCAATAAATAATGAATATGTAATTTGTTTGGTATAAAAATAATTTCTGTATTCCTATAATATTAACACGCCGCATTAGGCAACAATATCCAACGAATTACTCCACCAACTGATGACGTAGATGTGCTCTTCTTATTGTAATCGGACCCTACTGCATGAACTATGTAAAATTTAAAATTTGACACAACGATTATATAGAAGTGTATATTTTGGATACTCTGTCTAGGGTTGGACCATTAGTTTATGGACACTGCCGCGAAAATATGCTTAACTGAGCATGCTCCTATTGACCAATCACCAACTGATCCATCGTAAACGACGTTGTGCGCACGCTCACTTTGTGTTAAAGCGTAGACAGAAGTTAAACAGGCGTTTGGATAAAATTTTGATATAATGTTTATTGCCAAATGTCGTATCGTAGAATAAAATGAACAGCAATCACAAAAAAATTGTTATCGGAAGAACCGGGCAAAACGTATGTATTTATGGGCTACACATATTTATTTAAGCAAATACCTGGTGGGCTTACAAGCGCAAGGCATTAAGTTAAAAAATAGGTTTATGAGTTTTAAGCAATTTAGTGTTTCAATGATGTTCTATTTTTTTATAAACTATTTAGGGATTATCAACTGCTTCAAAGAAAATGTACATGCTTTCGGAATACATGTACTGTTTTTACATGATATACAAATTATTTTACTTAGTGCCTTTTGCTTGTAAGTCCACAACCTATTCTAATATCGAAATTCATAAATTCATAATTCTAAAAAGTTTCAGCAGATATTTTATTAAACTAGGTACTCGTATTTACATGAATACGCGAAATTTTATTAGCATCTATAAAATAATTTTCGACGCCAATGTATCACGTTCACTTCGGTTAGCTACGCGGCAAAACTGTCAACTTCTGTGCATGAAGTAGGAGAACTGCGAAAGGCCGGTTCAACTTCTGTCTGCCTCACGGGGGTTTATAGCATATGTGCATTTTGTCAACAAGTTACTGCGCATCGAAACTGGCGTACGTCCGTTTTACAATAACACAATTATATATAAAATATAAAGAAAACAGAATAATTACATAATATCTCAATAAAAATGTGTTATTAACTTGCCAAAAGTAATAGTTTCACATTTTTTTTTATTTATCAATCGTAAAATTGAAAAAATATGAATTTATTCAATTATTTGTACAATGTAAACCTGGCTTTGGATAACAAAACCCAAATCTCGTTAATGCTCGAGTCGACTCGATAAACGAAACCCGAATGATACAAAATACAATATGGCTGTCGATGTAAACAATTCTAAGTGAGTTTTACTTTTATTTAATACAGTTTTAGGCATAAATTTAGTAATAATTTACTGTAAGTAAACTTATTTTAATACTTTTGCATGTCTATGTCCTATAAATGCATATATTTGAATGTAATAGCAAATTGTTCTGGCCCATTTACACTGTTTTAGAAGATACATTTTCATTTTATTGTCAACTGAAAAAAGGATTATTATTCGTAATTGTGTTATCCCCAAATATTGAAATCCTTAACAAAGTTATTATTCTTATATTCATTTTGATAATTATCCTAGATATGCCAATTTAATTGTATGTATTATAACCAAACTTTTCAATCTTTATAAATCTAAAGTATTTTCATTACATAAAGCAAGAAAATCTTAATTAGACGTTATAGAAATTAGAAGTAGTAAATTAAAAATTAGTTAAATCGCTGCAAATGCAAAAGTAATTAGTCACATACCTACAATCAAAATCATGTGCTTTAGGAAGTTTTTCGCTTTCAACAATTGTTTTTTTTTCTTTTCGTTTCAGGATTTATGGATGGAACTCTTGTTTTATTTCGCACGATTAAAGAAAAATTTTGTTCGTTTTGTGTTATTTAAAATAGTTGTTTATTCAGAAAATATATATTATGTTTATTGTTGTAACCAATAAAGATTCAACAAATAATATTTAGTTATAATACAATTTTGTATTATTTATTTTATACCTCTAAAATTATTTAACATAAAATTTTACATTTTTATTAGCATTTTTTAACACGCATGAGATGCGTGTTAAAAAATGCTATTAAAAATGTAAAATTCTTATATTTTGTCGAAGTAAATTCAAAAGCCCGCCACTTTTCAAATTAAAATAGCATTACAGCTTTTTATATTACCGACTGAGTATTAGTTGCACAAAACTATCCCACATGTCGCTGAAGGCAAACATGTTGCCATATTTATACAAAGAAACGGCAACTCTTAATTATCCTTCCTCCATGGTCTGCCTTTTATCTTATAAGCGAATAACCTCGAGCAAGATCAGATTGGTGTCTGTCTCGGGTACAAACTTGAAAGAATTATTGTGTCGCGAATGCTTAGTTTAAACGAGATTTAAACAGTGGCAGCTTGTCTGTAAGGACTCTAGGTCTCCAGCTCCCCAGTACAGAGAGAAACCAATTTTTAATAAAAAATGTATATTACATGACTATTTATAACTTTCATACGGCTCCTTTAATTTACTTGCGTTCAATATATTTTTCGTTAGCAGATGTTGCGGAGTGGCGCTCCCAATTCACGTATTCGGACGATGTTACTCGCGTTCATAGGTTCAAGTATGGAATTTTTACATGCAAGCGGGCTACGAAAATCTCCGCCTTGCTTATGTAGACAATGTGTGGAGTATAGACAGTGTCTGTTTGTTATCTAGACAGTGTCTGTTTGTTATCTAGACAGTGTCTGTTTGTTATCTTAGCAGTGTTTCCAATGTCCGGATAATTATCCGATAATTCAATATTCTACAAATAGACGTAAATTTTATAATACTATAAATATATTGTCAAAAAATGGCAAATATTATTTCACAGATACTTCTGTTACTCTATTTATAATCCACATAAATCACCCTGTATAAATAATATATAATAAGCTTTAATAGAGAGTTATTGCAAGTTCACTTAAAGTCAGTCACTATTAGTGCCGCTCTCATACTTTGATTTTCTTTAAGTATGTGGTGCCGCTCTTATTTTGACATCTAAGCATACGCAGATTCGTTTATGTTTTAAAACTGACTTTATTAAAGATTGTGCCTGTCCTTAATTGTTGATGTTTAAGGGCAGCAGGTAGTGGCGACTTTATAGCTTTCGGGTGCACTCGCCGACATTCGTATCCGTTCGAAGTTTTTTAAAATTAAATATTTAAAGTAATCCTCATCTAAATCTTCTTAAATTATAATTTCTAATGCCTCTTCAATATTATGTACTATTATAGACAACAAAAAAGATGAACTACAATTTATAGTTATTAAAATGAGGTTAAAAATAAGTACAATGACAAGGATTCTAATGCCAAAATTTCAGGTTTGCAATAAGTCTGATTTTAACATGGAATTTATTTGACTCTAATTACGATGTCACTATTAGTGGCTGGCGTTATAGAAATTTGCAATAACTCTCTAATAACAACAACATATTTTATAATTAATTTCACTATCCAAAGTAGGCTTTTGCACATTCAAATCTAACTGGAAAGTTGACGTTTTTCATGAATTGTCATAGTTTGACATAGACCTTTTCATCACAATTTTTTTTTGTGCGCAGGCCTTAGTTTCAGCCATCTTTTTCGTACTGTTTTTGTAAATAAGCATGTTAAAATGCCCACGTGAAAAAAATTATAATCGATAAATATTAATTTAAGCATATTCATTTAAAAATAGGAAGAAAAAGCAAAGTAATAATAAGTTTAGTATCTTAATTGAAAAATACATTTTTGAAATCGATTATAATTATGTTATCTGTACAGAAAGGAACAAAGAAACGGTGTTGTTATGGAGTATGTAAAAGTGACACACAGTATATATCATTCAAAGGCAATGTATATTTTTTTGTAAATTTTCCAAAGCCTTGGCTACAATATCGTAAAAAATTATTTGTCAGGCAAAATCCACATTAAAACATGTTTAAATTGTGCATTAGGTGTGAAAAAATGTCGAAGTGACAACGGTTTTCGATGGATTGAAGATGTTACTAAAGATACTTATATTTGTTTACTACATTTTCATGGACAAAGTGGCCCAACAGAAGAAAATTCTTATCTGTTATTACACAATATTTTTTAATAATAAATAAAACACAGTAATATGATTAACAACGTTGATCCTCAAAATATTAAATAATTTATTTTATTAATTATACTCGTGATTCATTTTCATGTTAATTAAAGTGATTTTGCAAGTACTAATAGTTGGTTGACGTAACTAGTTAGAATAGAGTTATAATTATTATTTGTTTTCATTAATTTTTACACAGTTAAGAAGTATTAAGACACCTAACCTCTCAATCAGTCCACTTTTTTCCTTTGTAACAAACGTCTAAGACACTTCAACCACGTTTTCAACTGCTCACAACTATGAGTTTCCACAGAGTTATAAAAAAGTTACTCACCATCAAATATTTTTTTTTATGATTAATTTTTCTGTAGAGATAATATTGCTTCTCCAGCCATTGTCGAAAAACAGTACGAAACTTTTGAATTACCGCTATTTGAACATGGCGGCTGCGCTTGCGCTCATCACATGATGAAAAGGTCTATTATTGCCGCATATAGGCGGAAAGTTACTTTTTGCACACGCCTATTTTCATTAGAAAGGTTGTTATTATAAAGCTAATCTGTATTTTAAAAGAAAAGTAAACTAATTTGAATCTTTTAGTTGAACATTTAATACTCAAACTCATTTTCCTTAATATTTAAATGATAATTCAAATATTAAAAATAATTTACCCTGTTTTTAACACTCATATTTAACATGTCTTGTTGGTTTAGGGCGTAGCGTGTTGGTCTTTCAACCTTAAAGGTCGTGAATTCAATCCTCACCGGTTATTTTTTTAAATTTTACATTGATTTTTTTTTTGCAAAATTTAAAACAGTGGATGAGCCATCAATTTGCGATTAAGAGTTATCTAACCGATCTTGGAAGTTATTTTTTAGATGAACTTACTAACAAATAGTTTTTATGCTAATCATAAAATTAATCTTCAAGTAAGCAGGCAACACAATATACACATAACATACTTTTCGTTTGCTAGTCAAGTTAGCCGTGTCTGATAAATTAACGTAGTAAGATTTGAATTCGGCAAAATAAAACTATATACTTTTAATACCGTGTGATTGTAGAAAAAAATGTTGTGTGTAGTTTGAGCGGAAAGCTATTTGCCGCTTACGATAAACTGGTTGTCTTAAGCGGCAAAGTAGCACTTTCCGCTCTTAATATACATATAGCTATTGTACATTATATCATTGAATTTTAAAATATTTGAAGATGGCTCTGGCGCGTAGCAATAGGACACACAATTTAATGGTTTTTGAATTGCAGGAAAAAAACATATTTGTACAACTTTGCCCAACTTCGCACACCTGCATTTTGAATTGTCAATAGGCCGTATTTATAAAAATGAAGTGAAAGGTAAAGCTCACAAGAAAAAGGTAAAAGGAACAAATTTTACTTTACTTCGTATATATAAGCTTTTCCTTTTTTGCAAGCAAATCCTCGCAAAAAAGGAAAAGGTATACACACGCGAGTGAGGTAAGTTAAGTTAAAACTAGCAGTTGCAGAGGAGGGGTCATAGTGCGTTATTAATGTTATTATAGTAGTATACCGGGGCATGTGGGAGTGTGTGCTGGTAAATATAAATATAGAAAGTTTTATTCGGAGTTTTTATTTTACATTCGATATTTACAACATTATAACTAAAGATGACAAGTGACGAGGAAGTGTCAGACGACCAATTAGAGTCACAAGACAGCCGGATGAGCAATCTGAATGTATGTTTATTGCCGAAAGGATAAAAAAAAATACCCAGAATTATTGGAAAAATCTAAACTCTCCGCGAAAATAGCTAAGAAGCAAAAGGCTATGGAGAAAGATATCACAGAGTACAGACAGCTATATGGAAGAGACATGACCTTGAAAACATTAATGAAAAAGGTGGGTAATATGAAGACAAGACTGAAGAAGAAAACCGACAAGAACAAAACGGGTAACAAGTGAATTCCACCATTACTACCATGGGAAACGATAATGATGGTAGCGATGAAGTACAGAAGTCTGTAGATATTTTATGGTATTCAATCACAATTTTTTTGAAGGCGGCCCAGAAGTAGGAGAACCATAGCAGTTTGATCGTCATGTCACAGCACAACTTTCAACACAACCAGCAGAAAAAACTGGCAAACGAAAGACGGCAACAACTGAAGAAGGAGTACATGAAACCGAGGAAACGAGAAAACTATCTAACAGTCAACTTCAGCGGTTAGTGCTGTTATAACAGCTCAAGGTTGCTCGTCTTCAGCAACAGTACTTTAATACCAAACTGAAGGAACGAGACCCACATTCTCCAGCATTTTTCCACGAGAGTGAGAAAACATATGAAATATTGTAATAATATTTTATTTAAGTTTTATTTTAGAAAGAAACTTCTAAAATTAAATGAATTTACATCTCGGAAAGTAAACCCATATAAAACCAATAATGTTCTTTCACAGCAGCAGTCCATGTCCGTAGGTTTTCAGACTCCTGTGGACAAATATAAAAATTATAATACGAAGGAAATATCAGCTTGATTGGACAAATTTATTTGAAATATCTTCTCCAAAGCCAACGTTTAGGCAAACATTTTTGCTATTATAAGGGCTAGTAAATTATGATTGGAAGGTCCTGACAAAGATTGAACCTCATCGATTCTCTCAACTTCAGCTTCAAACAAATCACTATATCGCTCCATTACTGACCAGAAGGTAGGCTACTAACCTTAATAATTTACTAGCACTAATAATGTAAAAATTGTTACCAAAAGGTTGGCGTTGATATTTACCTCCTAGTAAGCCATCTTGGATAAAAAAAACTCATCAAAATAAAATTATTTTTTTATTTATTTTGTTATTTGAGCAGATAGGTAGGTACCTACGAAAATATGTCTTTAGAGTAAAAAGAGGTTTACACTAATATAATTGTGTTCATTAAAGTAGAATATATTCACCTATGCTATTATTGTTAATAAGCTGAGCTAATTGTGTACGACGAGCTTGACCTTGAACTCGCGTAGCTGCATCCACCATTTCCGGTATGTCTTGCAATTTCTTATCTTCCATTTCGTCCGCATCCTCGAAATCGGCATCGCTAAGGCTTTTTGAAAATATGAAGCACCGCACATGCGACTATTACCTTCGGAATATTCTCCATTTTCACTTGACAGACATATTTAAGAATAGGAAACCGCCGTTTTAACTATCCAAAAGCATGTTCTATAATCACTCTCTCTTTTTTTAAAAATCTATTAAAGGCAGTCTCCGCTGTGTTTTTTTACGACAAAGAAGGGCGTCATCAGATAGGGCTTTATACCATAGCCAAACCATAGCTAAACGTAACAGCTTTAGAAAAATCTGCGAGGATGTTAACTCTACACCTGCGATAGCGAGACTGCACAGGGCCCTGGCACAAGGGAGAGTTGATACAGTTATGGCATCAAAGAAACCAAATGGAAGCTTCACGGAGAGTGAGGAGGAAAAAGCTCGCCTCTTACTCGAAATTCCATTCCTGGAAGCACACCTTTTCTAATAAAGGACACAACTAAGGTGAGCAGGCCCCCAAGAGAGGCCGCTGTAGTGGCCAAACACATATGTAGCATAAATCGGTTAAAGTGGACCGTAAACACTTTTGAACCGTTTAAGTCTCCAGGTGTGGATGGAATATTTTCTGCCCTGCTTCAGCAGGCACAGGAAGAATTACTACCACACATAATCCGGCTATCCCGAAGCAGTCTGGAGCTATCCTAAATCCTTCCGACCAATCAGCCTCACATCCTTTGTATTAAAAACAATGGAGAAGGCTGTTGATAATTATATCAGAACGGAAGTCTACAGCAAACACGCGTACCGAGCAGGAAGATCTACAGAAACTGCCCTGGTACAGTTGACTGACGTAATCCAGCATGCACTGACAAACAAAGAAACGGTCATGTGTGCCTTCCTAGACATAGAAGGAGCTTTTGAAAACACGCCACACAAATCTGTAAAAAGAGCACTTGCATACAGAGGAGTAGATAACATCACATCCAGATGGATGGCTCAGCTGTTACCTACGAGTACTGCAGAGACACAGATAAGGCAGGACACCATCTCCATCTGCACAACCAGAGGATGTTCACAAGGAGGAGTTCTATCCCCACTAATGTGGAGCCTAATCGTAGACGAACTTCTATGCAGATTGACTGACCTCGGCATACCCTGTCAAGGTTATGCCGACGACATAGTCATATTTGCTAGTGGCAAGTTTAGTAATATCCTGTGTGATATAGTCCAACGAGGACTAGAACATAGTAAAACAACACTAGTAGCCTTTTCAAGGAAAAGAAAACTTAATCTCAAAACCGTTAAATTAGACGGGATAGATATAGAATGGAAAAATGAAGTCAAATATCTATGTCTAACCCTGGACAATAAACTTCTCTGGAACACACATGAGAAGGAAGTAGGTAATAAGGCCACAAAAGCCCTAATGGTATGCAGAAACATTGCAGGTAAACGATGGGGATGTAACCCAAACATACTGCGATAGATGTACACTGCAATAGTGAGAC
This sequence comes from Psylliodes chrysocephalus, assembly GCA_927349885.1. NCBI lineage: Eukaryota > Metazoa > Arthropoda > Insecta > Coleoptera > Chrysomelidae > Psylliodes > Psylliodes chrysocephalus. The sequence goes on along the minus strand of OV651822.1, from coordinate 22,018,550 downwards.
CAATCATCACTTACGGGGCTATAGCCTAGAGAAACAGAACTAGTTTAGCTACTACGAGAGCTAATATCTCAAAAGTACAAAGACTAGCCTGTGTTTGTATTACTGGTGCAATGAGAACCTGTCCTACAGCCGCAATGGAGGTGATCTTAAAACTCACCCCTCTACATTTGATGATAGAGAATGTGACAAAAAGGACACGATATAGAATAATCAGGAACGGAGTAATCAGACGAAAGTCTACTTGCTTCAGGACTAAAGATACCTGGGACATGTCCCAGGATGAAATGCTAAAGAAGTACAATTTTGTGAAAAACTTCAAAACCACAGAGCTGGGTTGCAAGAAAGAATGGAGCCAAGAATCCATCGCGCTTGCAACCGAAAACACGTGCTATTCAGTGGTATACGGACGGTTTCAAAACCATAGAAGGGACTGGAATAAGAGTGTATGGGCCAAGAACCAAGCACTCCGAAAGCTTGGGAAAATACCCAAGCATCTTCCAGGCGGAAATTCACGCCATCAAAAAGTGTATCCAGTTTAACATCGAGAGGAACTATCATAGACAAGAGATTATCATCATATCCAATAGTTAAGCAGCTGAGTTCTTACGTAATCAGCTCAAAAATGGTATGGAGATGCCTAGAAAAATTGAGTGAGCTAGGCGAGAAAAATAGAGTTACTCTCACCTGGGTCCCGGGACATAACAAGGTACAGGATAACGAGATTGCAGATAGTCTTGCAAGGAAAGGGGCTCAAACACCCTTTGTAGGACTTGAGTCTTTCTGCGGTATCAGCAGTAACTTAATATTAGGAGAGATTAAGAAAGAATTGGGCAGTAGAAGAATCGATAATTGGAAGAATCTCTTGGAGCTGAGACAGGCCAAGATACTTCTGAGTGAATATAACCAGAAAAGATCGGAAGCCTGCATCTGCCTAAAAAAGAACAGGCTACGTATTGTAACAGGGATCCTTACGGGGCATTGCCGACTAAAAGGACACCTAAGTAAACTGAGAGTAGTAGAGGATAGTGAGTGTAGATTCTATGAGGAGGAGGACAAAACCTCCATTCACATCCTAACTGAATGTGTAGCACTCCAGAATCCAAGGGCACTATATCTAGGAGGATATCAAATATAATAGGGAGATTTACCTAACTTAAAGCCACTTCAAATCCCACACTTCCTTGAGAAAATAGGATTGGAAGGGTCGTTATAAGCATTGAGACATTATCTTAGTGCATTGGCGACAGAAGGGGGCACAATAGATCTTTTAGTTCGCAGTGTATTAACACCCCATTCTCAACATAACATAATATAACATAGCCACTGTCCCCCAATAATACAGTATTTATCGTCCGCCGCATGATTTCATGAGTAGAATAATTTTTCCAAATTCGACAGTCATGTGCGGAGCCGGGCCACCGTGCATTGATATTAATAAAAACATAATTATGGTTACATATGCCCTGATTATTAATACTAGCATAATTTTTTCGATTTATATATTAATCCCCAAATAGACGAGGCTTTTCAATTTCAACATGCGTGCAGTCGATAGTTCCTATTGCAGTTGGGCAATTTTTGTTATCTGCCCATTTCATTTTGGCTTTAATAATTTCGTTTTCGGTCGATGGGATCTTGATCCACTCATCCGCTTTGTCCACAATGAGACCGAGAGTGGTACCGACGATTCTGGAGATTGTAGGCTCTGTACATCCAATTTCCGATACCGCTCTGGAAGCCCGGATCTTTCATGTACCGTAAAAATATTTTTATTTTTTGTACTGGCGAAAGCGCACCTCCTCTGGTTTCCAGATTCTCGCCGATAAAGTACTCTGCTAACCACTGCACATTATTTTCGTCAAACCGAAAAAGGGTTCGAAAGTCGCACTCACGTGTAGTACGTCTTTCATAGTAAAGTATTGGTGCACGTACGTGAAAAGTTTTAATTTAATAAATAATTCAATTCACAACTAAACACCTTCGCCCTACAAGTAAATAATCATTTACTACAGAAGTTTCTCTAGACTAGATGCTTATTTTCTGAATCCTTTAATTTTAAAGCTACTGTTTGTAAATACCAAGAAGGTAAAACCTTTTCCTTCGGAGCAAAACCTTTTTGCTTCAAGTCCAAAACTTTTCCTTCTTATTTTTATGAATAGAATGTGAAGGAAATGCTTCGATTACTGCAAGTAAAAGAAAATCCCCTTTTTTATGAATACGATCTATTATCTTGTATTCTATTAAGATTGTTATTCATACTTTTTTTTATGTTCCAGTTCAAACTTTCTAATCAACTACTAGGAGTGGGGCGTGTGACGGATGATCGATAACTTCCTATATGCGAATTACCTTTACTTTCCCGACACACCTCGTAGTTTTGTAGATATTTAAAAGCGGTTTTTACATTGTAAGCATTACTTTTTTGTACGTATTATTTCCTTTGATAGTTGCAAATAATAATGTTGAATTAAACCTTTTGATGTTGAACTTTGTCTTGTTAAAAAGCAGGGATACTTGTCTATCTCGTAGTTAAGCGATACGAATTTCGAAGAAACTTCTTTAATTATGTTTTAGAATCGAAAACGACATCCTTTGTTTTATAGGGTAAACCATATAGAGTGCATGTGATAAAGCTTTTAGAGCTTCCATACGTTAAATCGTAAAAGCTTTACTGACATGGGAGTACCGCGTTATTTAATTGAAAATTCCGTCTACAAAAATTAATGAAGTTGGAAAAATGCAAATTCGTTGACAAAATTCTTAATCGCGAACTTAAAACACAATGGAAAGATTACAAAGTTTACCAGCAGATGCGTTCATGAATATTTAAATTTTTTCCGGTAGTTATTCAAAAGAGTAAGCGTGATTGCATTTAAAAAATCCGATAATTATATTCTATGAGTACAAGGGATTGTATTCTTTTCTACAATATTATTTTTAGACTAAAATCTGTTGTTAAAAGAGATTGAAAATGAAGAATAAAAAAAAATATTCGAGAATTTCCTTGGTTCGTTGGCGCTTTTACATAATTTGTATGCTTTTGTACTAATTTAGGACTATAGAACGTAGTTGGAGAGAATATATTGTAAAGGTCCGTCCTTGTGTGTTGAAAAACAATGTAATCAACACGTTGGCGAAATTTTGATGAAAATTATTGGCCTCAATAAAAAAACTAATCAAAGTTGTTTCAGTCACGTGTACCAGGATATCCAATCAACCCTTGAATACACTAATAACTATCACGGGATGTTATCAGAGCGGCATCGGGTTTATCAATAATTACATAAGCTAATACACGCAACGTGTTCTCAAAAAGTCCGAATGACGAGTAAAATTATCACTTGACAAAACGTTGAGAGCATTATCGATGGTTTTGATACCAAGAGTTGTATTCATTAGATTATATCTCTAATTAATTTATCGAAGTAAAATCGCAATCGACACGGAGTAATATATTTGTTAGATTAGGAAATTTCAGGTGCGGTTGCCTATATTATTATTTACGGGGTACATAAAATCATCATTTAAAATATATTTTTTTGAATATGTATTATTGAGTATTATTTCGGTATGTAGGTACTATAAAAAAGGTTTTTTGAGTTATTTAAAATTGTTATGTAAATGGTAGAGTTATCTGTTTGAGTAAATTAATAACAAGGTATATAATAAATATTTTTCAAGGCCTATAAATTCGACCATTAGGTATACCTACATTAAATTGTTTAAATGGTTATTCATCATTGACTTATTGGAAATTTTTGATGTCAAGGTGAAAGTTAATGACAAGTGGAGAGAAAGGTTTTAGCTTAGAATATAGAAAGTAATCTGAGGATTCAAAATATATAAATGTGACTATATCTATAATCTAAGGGTTAATCGTTATATTATCATCTTCTTGGAGATTATTAATGCCATGGAAAAACCAAAATTATAACAAGAGGGTGGGATTATAAGATACCTAGGATTTGGTTTGAAGATAAGATAGGCAGTTGCACCTTAGTATCTTGATCAGTTCCCAATATTACTTACCCTATTCGATTAGTCTCCTATATTATCTATTATAGTAAGCAGTTGTGGTTATTTTCGGTTAATAGTGACAGTAGCATTGAAAAATGCAGTGTGGTTCAAGTTCAAAGTTTACACCTGTGAAACGTGTAAAAAAGTGTGCGTTTTCAGTTAACGAGAAAATATTTGTAAGCAATGTTTATAATTGCCTAAGAATGGAAAATCCTTCGTTTTCTGCTGACTATACTGTTGAAAAGACAAGTAATATGATAAGTGCAAGCAAATCAACGATATATAAAGTTATAAGTGAATTAAAAAGTGGAGTTAAACCCCCAAATAAAAATGCAGGAGGTAAGAAGAAAAGTTCACGAATTTTATTTCAAAAAAGAGATACCAACACTTGCCAAGGTATTGGACGCAATCAATAGAGATCCGTATTTTCCTAAAATTGGAAAGACAAAACTACGGGAAACTTTAATAGATTTGAAGATCAAGTGGGATAAACAGGAGAGGAAAGCAGCACTTATTGATTATGATGAAATTGTTTGTTGGAGACGGAGATACCTCAGAACCATTTTTAAATTACGTGCAGAAGGCAAAAAAATATTTTATATAGACGAAACCTGGGGGACTGAAGGTTACACAGTTAGCAAAATGTGGCGGGACACAAACATTTAATCTTCACAACAAGCTTTCTTTGAAGGAATATATACAGGATTAAAGGTTCCTTCCGGTAAAGGACGACGTCTAATTATAACTCATTTTGGAAGTGGTTCTTTAATATTTTAATCTAAAAAGCCAGAGACTACCATGAAGATATGAACGTTGATGTTTTTGAAGAATATTTTTAGCAGATGATAGAACATTTACCAAAGGGTTCAGTTATAGTAATGGATAACGCTTTCTTGAAATCCAAAAACAATGTCCTTATATTACACTTGCTCCTTCAAGAAGTTTATGAATTGGTACTTAGTGAACACAATGACATATTCGTGGTTGTCCAGGTCCTAGAAACACTGTACATTGCCGATAAAAAGCTGATCTCCATATTATGTATATGTATTATTAAAGAAATATTTAATTGATACAAAAACATTTCAAAATATTGTAGATGGTTTATTTGCAGGTGGAGAAAATCTAAATTTGAATTCACACCGACAGGGAAAGCTACACGGCACTGTACATGGTTATGGTCACGGGCAGGGATATACGGCTTTACATATGGAGGTATAGGTCGATATCCATATTTTAATGACTGGACAGGACCTTGGCTAGGACCTGGATATGTGAAGGAACAAGAAAATGACAAAATTAATGGCCATTATAACGGATATTGGCAAGATCATTGGAACTTAAGTGGACACGGATATCATGGAAACGAACATTTTCAAAAAGATGGAAAAATACAAGAACATGGAGTCGTACGTGTAGAGGAGAATGCTGAAAGACCAGATGTACAAGTAAAATCAAATGTAGTAGATGAATTACAAAATGTTCATATTCAAGATAATGTAAATGTACAAGGAGATATTCAAGATCATAAAACTAATGAACATAAAGAACATCATGGAAAATTCGAAGGTCATATCTAAGGTCATCTAAACAGAGAAGGGCACGTTCAAGCTGATGGAATCCAAGAAAGACACAGAATCCTGGTAGGACTTAATAAAGGGTTGAAGTGATGCTATGAACGTAAACGTATACGTGAAAATTGACATCTACGCATGCGTATTTAAATGTTCTTTACATTGACATTTACGTAAATACGCAAGCTTACGGGCTCTGGCGTATGCACGTAACGCAAATAAAATAACCTCTTTTTATTAGATTGAAAGAAATAGCTATTTGTGTATTAAGAGCAGAAGGTAGCACTCTGGCAGTTAAGACAGAAGGTAATCTGTCGAAATGGGTTACCTTCTTTCGTTATTTTATTTTATTTATTTTGTTTGGAACACAAACAGGACATACCCAAAAAAGTGTTCCCAATGCTTCTTACATAATGGGTTTAAACTAAACAACTTTAACCTAATTAATAACAAAATATTATTACACTAGATACGAAATAAATGTGAAATAAGAAATAAGAGAACAGAAAAAATACTAAAGTTATTGCATTATAACAGAAATTCAAAAATTTTACATTAAAAAATATGTCGTAATTTAAGATTTTAAGGTACACTAGACAAAAAGTGTTTTTTTAAGCAATTTTTGAATGCACTTTCGGAAATAGAAAAAATATCAACTTCTAGTACGTTCATTATTGTGTCGAGAGTTTTAATACACCTATGTAAAGGAGAATTTTTAAAGTAATTAGTATTACTTGTATCTGAGTAAAACAAATTATTGCTTCGGGTATTATAAAAAGAAACGTTATAATTAATCATGCTATTAATGGGAATTGAATTTACTAAATTGTTACAAACTTTATATGTAAAAGTAATGTCTGTAATTTTCCTTCTGTTATAAAGTGGAATTAGGTTCATTTTATGTTGCGTAAAAGTCTTCTGTATATTGTGAAAGGGTTTTTTTATGAACAAATTTTATAAATTTATATTGTATATTTTCCAAACAGTTAATGTAGACATTATATTGCGGATTCCAAATAACCGAACCATAGCTTAATACGCTATTAACGTATGCCATATAAAGTGAACGAAGAGTGTTTATATTTGTAAAATCAAAAGAAGAACGCATGATAAATCCCAGCATTTTATTTGCCTTATTTGTGACATATTCTATGTGTTGGTTGAATAACATTTTTGAGTCAAAAATTATACCTAAATCCTTAATATCAGATACAGAGTTAATATTTAAGTTATTTAAGTTATACTGAAATTTTATCAGATTAATATTGCGACTAAAGCTTATTTGGAAGCATTTATTCAGGTTTAAAAATAAACTATTATCTTGACAGTATTTATAGAGTCGGTCAAGGTCATTTTGTATTAAGACACAATCAGCGATATTATTTATGGTGTGGTAAATTTTTAAATCGTCAGCATACATAAGAAAACGTGCAGATTTAAAGCAGGTTGATATATCATTCACATAAATATTAAACAAGAGGGGTCCAAGATGGGAGCCCTGCGGGACTCCGGAACAGACTTTTGAATAAGACGATAAACAGTTACCGACGGATACAGCTTGGCAACGGTCACTGAGGTAAGATAGAAACCATTTCAGAAGGTTTCTATCTACACCAACTTCAGATAATTTTTTTAATAAGATACCGTGATCAAGTTTATCGAAAGCTTTGCTGAAATCAGTGTAGATAGAATCCACCTGAAGTCTGTTGTTTAGATTACTCAAAATGTATTCAGAATATATGAAGAGATTCGTGTCTACAGACCGTTGTTTTATAAAACCATGCTGTTCATCGTTGAGTATATTAATAACGTCAAAGAAAAGAAAATCAAAAATTAAAGATTCAAATAATTTTGCAATAATACATAATTTAGATATTGGCCTAAAATTTTCTACTAAGTGTTTGTCAACAGATTTGTGTATAGGGATAACATGAGCAGTTTTCCATATCTCAGGAAAATGCCCCTCACATAGAGATTTATTAAAAATTAAAAATAATGGCCGGGATAAACCAACAACGCAATTTTTTATCAAATTAGTATGAATATTATCAGGGCCTGCTGCTTTATTAGGTAAGTTTTTGATTTTTTCTATGATTCTATGTTCGTCAATGTGATAGTTCTTTATATGATGCCCGTGATGTGTTTTGTCAAATTCATGTAAGGAAATTTTTGAATTAGTAGAGTTAAAAGATGATAAAAAGTAGTTTGCAAAAATATTGCAGACATCTTTGATATCGGTGACTAAATTATTGTTATTTTTAAGAAATGAAATAGTATCAGGATTTTTCCTTTTTGATTTTATAAACTGCCATAACATTTTAGGGTTTTCTGAAATGCCACTCTCACAAGTTTTAATGTATTTTGCATAATCTTGAGAAATGAGGTATTTGGATCGCCCTCGCAATAATTTGAAAGTTAGAAAATCTAATTTATTTTCATACCTTTTCCATAAAGAATGATATTTTTTCTTTTCCTTTAGGACTTTAATTGTTTCAAGAGTATACCATGATGGAAATTTTTTATAAGATTTTGAATTTTTCGGGACATGTTCTTCAATTAGATCATTTAATAGAGAATAGAATATATTTGTACATTGACTGGTATTTAAATTGTTAAATTTTATATCCCAATTTATTGCCAACAAGGCATTATTAATAGATTGATAATTTGCTTTACAAAAGTTATATTGTTTGAATGTGTTACTCTGTGGCATTTTTTTATCTCCTGAAATAGAAATTGTGAATTCTAACGTGGTATGTGATCGATCTTCTTTTACTAGTGGAAAATCAGATTTACAAATATTATTTATGTTAAGTTTGTTACTGAGTATTAAATCGAGAACATTTCCTGAAAAATTTTCAAAATTTTGAAATTGCATTGTTACTAAAAGACATAGAATTTATAAATAAACTTGAACTTGGATCGTTATAATTATGAGGAACATACATTTTGTTAACTTTATCCAGTGACCATTTAATATTTGGCAAATTAAAGTCTCCAGTAATGACTATTACGTCATTAGGATAATTTGTAAAAATATCACACACTTTCGAACAAAAATTCGTTAGCGCCACTAAATCACCCGGAGGGATATACGCACATCCCATGTGAAATTTCAGATTATTATTAGTTACTGTAACCCACAGGTCCTCTGCATCGGAATACCAGTCTTGACGTGAAACACTTTGGTATTTTTTGTCGACAGCTATCAGGACTCCTCCTCCTTCTGTTTTGACACAAGCTGATTCTTCACGGTCCCGACGATATACAACGTATTTATCACAAAAAAGTTCAGAATCGAAAACAGTTTTATTCAGCCAGGTTTCCGTTAAACAAACGATGTCGTTTTCGCAAATTAATGAGTTTTTGAAAATAGTAGAGATTTTAGATTTGAGACCTCGAACGTTTTGGTAAAAAGTAGAAAACGTTATAGTAGAGTTCATTATTAAAAAAAATCAGTAGATATTATAACAATGTAATTAATTTAAATTATTAAGATCCTCTTCAGAAGAGATTTTTAAAATTCGCGAAGTATCGTCTTTTCTTGCAAAAATAGTTCCGTTCCGAACCCAAATGTATTTAATATTAACCTCCTTTGCTTTATTTTTGGATTTCATAAGTAGACTTTTATTCTTTCCTGTGAGATGTTCATTAATAAATAGCTTTTTTGAGACATTATCAATAATCAAACCTGGACCAATAGGGTTATTGTAACTTGAGCGTGTATTTTTAGCAGATGCTAAAATTTCTTCTTTTTTCTGTTTGGATATAAACTTAACTATAATGGGTTTAGGTAGGTTTTTAGATTGTTGGGATTGTTGGAATACTCTATGGACAGAATCGATCATTGATTTTGAAATAGTACATTGGATGTGATCGCCAATTTTTCCTAAGATGTCATATAAATTTTCATTATTTTTTTCAGGAACGCCTTGAATTTCTAAATTGTTTGCTCGAGTGTTTTGCTCGAGCACCTCAACTCTGTCAGAAAGGCTTCGGACAGTTTTTTTAAGTTCTACGTTTTCTTCTGTTATTTTTTGTAGCTGAGAAAGTTTGTCATTGAATTTTTTCATTGTATCCTCAAAATACGAAATTTGGTCACTACAAAAGTTTACTGACGTTAATACCGCATCGTATTTTTTGTTAAGCGATGTTATTTCAGATTGAATGTTCCGAAGAATTCCCATAGCTGTCGCTGACGTAAAAGTATCTTCATCGTGGTCCACGGAGATAGAACCAATTACTGAAGTTGTTTTCGAAGCAGGGGTCTTCCGACAGCTTGGACATAGCCACAAAGCATCGGGCTGAACGAAGCGAGCGAGATCCTGTTTATTCAGCGATACGCACTTGCCATGAAAGAATTTCTCGCACGGTCCACAACATTTCAGACCCGGTGTTTTGTTGGTGATTCCACCAGTGCAAAGGTCACAGATAGGCATACTGGTAAATAGAGACGTAGCCAATATACTGACCAAAAAACTTGTCCTTGCTTTTTGTTGTTGAATAGGTACTTACTCGATTTAAAAATATCCAAATTGTGTAAAAAAAAAGGCAACGAACTAAACAAAACTGTGATATGATAGTTATTTTTTTTTTTTTTACACCAATTGGCTAACACACTAGTATAACGTATTCTTGAAGATTTTATACCGGGATTCACGTTTAAAACACCACTTTTAACTCGAAAAATCGAAGAGCCAACAAACACACGTGTGAATCTCTCGGACGCTCGACTACTACTATATATTTTAATTGGAAAAAAAGAAATCATAATATTAATTGTCATTATCTGTCACGATGCGTTTAACAACTTATAAGGGCCCCACTCACCTCGTTCTTTTCCGCCGTTTTTAACCGACGGTTAGAAACGTCAGGGTAAAAATGTCACAAAAACGAGGTGTATGGTCAAGAACGTCGATTATGAACGTCGTTCCAAAATTTCAGGCGAGTCTTAATTTTTGACGGTTATCGTGCCAACCGTTCGAGTAAACACGAGGTGTGTGTTCTCAACAGTTTGGCTGGTCGGGCATTTATCAGTAGCAGTGACGTTCAGCATGTTTTTGTTGTTTATTATTATTTACAATAAAAAATGTCGGATATTAGGCAGTGTAACAGAGATTTTGTATTAGAGTTTATCGAGCTTGGCAGGTTTCGGGTATTATGCGTCCTAGTGCCTGCGATGAAATAATAACAGAAAACTTCAGATCCTCGTAGCTGCGGCCAGTGGCCAGAAACCGCAGAGTAGCTGTTAGGCGTTCGTGAGGACTGATGCATTCCCGTAAATGGGTATTATGTCTCTCAATTAACGGTGTTAATAGTTTTATCAGTTTCCGATACGTATCCTCGTCCATCCTCAAGTAATTGTGCCAATCACCAGGCTCCAATCTTAGCTCCTCCAGTAAATTTGTTTGTGACAGTGTGCTGCGTTTAAGTAGCCAGTTTTTAGTCAATTTTCTTCGAGATTTTCTTTTTTCACGATCTTTTCCACTGCCAAAACCGCTGCCTCTGTTAACAAGCACGTACGGTCCATCGTGATAAACTGGCGCGAAAAAAACTGTTGTGTGTGGACCTATCAGTCAACGTTTTTCCTTCCAACGTTTTTAACCGTCGGTTAAAAACGGCGAAGAAGAACGAGGTGGAAAAGCTCATGGAAAAGGTAAAGCCCAAGGTCATGGAGATCTAGTAGGGTATAGTTAAGCTCATAGAACGGATAAAGATAAAGCACAAGGTCATGGAAATTTAGTAGAACATATTCAAGGTCATGGCAATGGACAAGATCACGGAAACCTAGTAAAACATATTCAAGCTCATGGAGCCGGTAAAGCACAAGGCCATGGGAACTTAGTAGGACATATTCAAGCTCATGGAACTGGTAAAGCACAAGGTCATGGAGATCTAGTAGGGCATATTCAAGCTCATGGAACGGGTGAAGCACAAGGTCATGGAAATTTAGTAGGACATATTCAATGTCATGGGAATGGACAAAGTCACGGAAAACTAACAGGGCATATTCAAGACCATGTCAATGTACATGATCATGGAAACCTAGTAGGATATATTCAAGGTCATGTCAATGGAAAAAGTAATGAAAACCTAGTAGGATATATTCAAGCTCATGTCAATTGACAAGATAAGAAAAATGGACTAGCTCATGTTCATGGTCATGGAAATAGACATGGACATATTGCAGGCCATGGAAATGAAGGCCAGTGGTCGCAGGATTGGCACGGCGAATGGAAAGAACGACAAGGATGAGGTGAAACTATTATCAAAGAAACGACTGACAATGTAGCAGATCCAAAATCTCCGACATTAACTATTAATATACCTAATCTACCAACACCGAGTGTTTCAAAAACTAGTTACTATTCTCGTCTAATTGGACGTGTGCCAAACACATCATGAAAAAAATATCATTAAGCGGCTAACAGACACAAACAATAACTTTCCAGAAAAAGCAATCAAAATAGAACTACTAGAAACAGTGAAATTACGTATGTAGCTGATGAACTTGCAAAAACACATGGTATTGATGTTGTGCGTCTTCCTTGCTATTCTACTATAGGAGGCGCTATATTTGTATATTGGGTTTAGAAGGACTCAAGAGATAGGTGTACATTGCCTCTTCTATAAAACAAAGATTAATTGCTTGAAAATGAAGAAATGAGCAGCAAGACCTCAACTTAATAACGTTCATAAACGCAGGTATAAGAAATGCTATTGCACAAAAACGGAATTGGTAGCATTTAATGATTTATATTCCTAGAGTTTATTGAAACTCGAATATATTTTACAAGAGGAGAAAGACAGAGGCTCAGGTAAAATAAAAATTATTTTCAAAATTGTTGTGAGAAGATTTCAAAATTTCAAAATCTTTGAACCGTTTAAAAAGAAAAAGTCGCAATGTTATATGAAGTTTGAAATACAAAATGATTTTTAAAAGTATTAGTCTTTTTTCTTTTATAAACTAAAATGTATGCAGTTTTTGTACAAGAAAACCTATTTATATGTGAACTTTCCAATTAAACTTTAATCCATTTTGCACGTAGTTGTGAAAGAAATAAAAAAACTAAAAATGTTCAAAGAAAAAGTTATATGTTGTTCCTAAATTCCGCTTACTTTCATTCCAGTTTCAAGAAAGTTTTATGCACAAAGCGTGTCTTAAAACCTCTTTAAAATTAGTATTGCGTCTATTCAATTTGTAAAATGGATTCTGAAAAGAATCTACATTATCTTTCTCTTAAAGCCTCAGAATCGAATCATTTATACACTAAGTATTAAGAAAGATGTATAATATATTTTTTATATATTCAATTTCAATAATAATTTTATTTTATTATAAAATATATGAAAATAATTGTGGTTTAGTAAAAAAATGCGAATTAAGTTTAATATTTACAGAAAATGCTTGACAAAAGGATTTTTTATTGTTGACATTTACTAAAATTTCAAAATTATTAATGGCTTTAATTTTTTTTTAATTTTAATTATAATTTTATTAAATTCAACAAACAGTTTAAATGTCATAAGATACACCTATCAATAGTTAAATAAACTTTGCCAGTGGCGCACGGCATGGATAAGTAACACCTTCAACCCCTCTAAATTTTACGCCACTGTCCAAAAACTTATTTGGACTATAATTTTAAATTTGTTGATGTTTTTAAATAAATCTTGTTAGGAACTTATAAAACGATTGGTTTTCGGAATATTCACAATCAAAGGTGGATATTCTTCATTTTAATTTATTTGTTAATTTTGTAATTTTGAATTTTTTTTATAAACTTTCAACAAGAGTATAATTTATTTAAAAAATAAATATAATAATACAGTTATAGTTAAAATAAGTTTTTGGGCAGTGGCGTAAAATTTAGAACAGATGTTACTTACCGATGACGTACGCCTCTGCAAATTACGCTAAAAAGTTTGCCAAATTTAGTAAAATTATACTGAGTAATTAAATAATTATAGTTATTAATAATTTTTAAATTTTCAATTTTGTTTTGGAAACGAGTAATATTTTAATTAAAAATATTTCGTTTAATCGTCTCATTTTTAATCAGAGAATCTTCAGTTGGTCTGTGTCTCATTCCTAATAGTTAAGAAAAAAAAAACTCAAAACGTATGTCTTAATCATGATTATATGGTTTGTTTTTGTTTGGCACACATATTATGTCAAACTAATACAGCTTATTAGGGAGTGTTCCCAAAAAATATGTTTCCAGGCCATGACGCATCTTACAATGCTTTTTTTTAAGATTTAAAGTTTGGATTTCATTTAAAGACGTGAATAGATATGATGTTAATCGGAGCTCTGTATTTCTCGATTATGGTCTACAATAGAAACTATTTTTGATCACTCGTTATAAAACAAACTAAAGTACAGACAAATCCATTATAGAACCCGAAGGTTGAGTGCCTACTGGGCGCGTCTCCAGGTGGTAGATAGCAGGACGGACATAATCTCTGGCTAGTGGCAGATGTAAGTAGGGTGAGGAGACTTAAACATCTCCAAGTTAAAACGACTCGTACCGAAGACGGAATTATATTAGTTAAAGTATTGCAAACGGAGCCTCTGGGACACTGGGTCATCTCCCAGAGTATCATGACCTTACTGCTGAACAATGCTGAACAAAGCAAGGCAACAACGTCAACCTCGAAAGAAGAAAAGACGAAGGCAACACACCTCTTGTGAAGGCTAAAAACATATTAAAAAGGCGTAAAATCATCGTCTCCTCCCTGGAAGTGGTGGTAGACCAAATGACCGAGGACGAGGTAAGCCGCATAAAGGAAGTTAATTAGGGAAATTTTTTGAAAAGTCCAAGCAAGACCACCAAAGTCCCAGAGGTTAGAATATCAAAAACCAGGGCGCAAGGTACAAAAGATTCGAAGCGCCCACGCTCAAGAGACGCGACACCGCCAAAGGTCAGCCGACTGAGGAAAAAGGGACGGACGAGGTCTCGTCCAAACAAAAAAAACGGTGGTAGCAGTAGGGTTCCCAGAGAATAAAATGAGTCCACAGAGACTATAAAAAGTCCAAAACTCGATCTCCGAGGCCCACGATAAAATCCTCACAGAGGAAACACAGGTGAGGTTCGCAAAGTGCAGCTACAAGCCAGGCTATTTGGTAGTTGTTTGCGCGGACTCAGCTAGATTAGATTTGATCTAATTACCCCACCTTGAATTTCAACAAAATACTGTAACCCAAGAGGGTATGGAGAAAATGACAGGTAAACAAAGCCTTAACCGAGCAGTAGACCAAGTAAGTAAGGCTATTATAACCACTTACGAGAAAAACTGTCTAGAGAAAACAAGATAGCAAAGAACAAAAACAGTCTGGTAAAACAAATACTTAGAACATCTTAGAGGTGAAGTGTGAAGGCTATTTAATACAGCCAAATCAACCGAAGTATAGGGCTAAACTCACACAGTGTTACAAGGAGATAACAAAGGCTAAAAGGAAATTCTGTGAGGAGGTACTGAAACACACACATCTTCACAGAAAGCACACTTTCCAGTCGCAGAAATTTTGTTAGAACCAGGCAGGAGCTGTCCTCAAGGAGGAGTACTATCCTTCCTCTTTTGGTCAGTCCTAGAAGACGAACTCATAAAATGGCTAATAACTGCATATTTCTACTACCTAGGTGATGGTGATAGTAATCGTCGTGAGAAGCAAGTTCGTAGGTAAAATATCTGAGGTCACCCAAACTATCAGTAAACCCTCACAAAACCACAATAGTCAACTTCATAAAACGAAAGTACTGACAGGACTAAAGTCACCATTTGTTCAAGAGGCGAAATACTTGGGAGTCAGCTTTGACCACAGGTTAACATGGAATACACACTTGCAAAAGTCACCCAAAAGAGTACAACATCCTTTAACTTTAACTTGGTTTGGAAAAATTGGAGGGAATAACCGGTGGTATAATGGCCAAAGACTCGGCAAGCTGGAGCTATTCGACAGTTCAACGGTATTCAAAGGCAAGCATGCCTGAGTGCCACGGGAGCCATGAGAACGAATCCAACAGCAGCTGTAGTGGTCATGCTAAACCTAACACCAATAAATATATTCATTCGAGGCGAAGCCAGGTCTGACACATAAAGTCTACATAAAGGTCTATATAAAGAGCTTGAGAACCACCAAATAATGGAAATACTTTCAGACGAAATGTTCCCAAAGTATAGCTTTTAAACGCAATCTAAAGTAAATATACCAGATAGGGAAGCACAGATGGGAGAACCTCCTATTCGCGCAGAAATCACCTGGTATAAAGACGGCTACAAAACCCATTAAGGTTCAGGAGTAGGTATATATAGTAACCAAGCCAAAGAAAATAATCTCACTGAGCTTAGGTAACCATGCGACAGCATTCCAGGCAGAAATAGCAGCAAAACATCACTACAAAAGAGGTATTAAGATTTAAGGTAAATCGAAAAACCATTGTCATATACTTAGACAGCCAGGCGAGTTAAAAGCCCTCAGTTCTATGCAGGTACATTCAAAGCTTGTGTACTGTTTAAAGTCCTAACGGAGCTGGGTAGTCAAAACATACTAACCTTAACAGAGGACATAAGGGTAACAATGAGGCTAATTTAGTAGTCCGAGAAGGAGCCTCGAAGGCTCTTATTGGCCCAGAATCCTTTTGTAGTGTCACAAAGACTGCTATCAGAACATGAACAAAGAAGTGGCTGTTTTAAAAATCTCAGGAATGCTGAAAAAATTCACCAGGACAGAGACAGGCCAAAGAGTTCTTAAAAGGACCATCACCTAAACTCACTGATCATCTACTAAGCCACAATAGGAAAAATACTAGAATACTAGTAGCTATCTTAACAGGGCATTATAGGCTTAACAAACATATGTATAATATCAATGTGATAGAAGAGACATTACGCCGATTCTGTCAGGAAGAGGAGGAAACTGCAGTACACGTATTTTGCTACTGCGAAGGTCTTTCAAGACTAGTATTCTTTACCCTTGGAAAAGAAAAACCAAGGCCAACTAACTAAGCCTAGTCTATGGAGTCTACTACAAAAGATCGTACTATACAAGGAACCTCTTAATTACGATTGAAAAATATCCACAATAGATCTGAAAAGGTCGAGATGGAGAATGCCACATGGTCCATAGTCCTAATTAAATCTAATATAATTCCTCACAGAAAATAGTTTGGAATTGAGTCAACATTTCTCATAAAAATTTTAGGAAAATTGCAATTCGTACTTGCGCAATAGTGATCCGTACTGCAGTTGTTTTAAAATAAGTAGAGTGTGGATATGTTGACATATTTTGGCCGGGAAGTATAGATTTCTTTTTTTTTGTATAAAAAACCTATTTACAGGAATACATTCTAAATGAGTTTCTTTCAGTTTACACCTTACTCTCAACGTTCAAGATTTCTCAGATTTTTCTGACCGTCACTTTTGGAGATAAATTAATTGGGGACAGCAATTTTTATGTGCTAAAGAAAAAGTAACAAAAAAGAATGAATCACGTATTATATGTTATTGAAATCGTCCTTCAAAGTGCTTTAACTTGATACCCCACACGATGGCATTAGAAATATTTTTTTTTCTAACTTTCAATTTAATGCTCTAAAAACTGACCCCAAGAAAAAATTTCTCATGTTACAACTGTTTCAAATTTCAATTATGTACGTCAAATAGCCTCTAAGTGAAACGCCTGTGACAGACGGATGGACACTCAGACTCCGAGGTGATTCAATAAGTGTTCCTTTTTGCCAAATTGGGAACCGAAGACTAAAAAAACGTAAGTAGTAAGTCAGAAAACGAGCAAAATACCAGTTTTGATGCTTTAAACTATTTTTACACAGCTTGTTAATTTCCATGTTTAGGTCAATAGTAATTTCATTTTTGTAGATATTATTGTTTCGTTTTAGCTCATAAAATTTTATACGAATTTCGAGACGGGTAATTGCCTTGCCGTTTTGGGCCATAACAGCTTGTTTATACTCTTGATAATTTATTAAATAACCTACAGTTTTCTAAGAAAACACTGCAGTAATTTACATAAAAAATATACTTTTATTTTATTTCATTGTGAAAATGATAAAATTGGAAACCTTTCATTCATAATATCTTCTATAAGATGAAAAATATATCGAATTAAGAAATAAATGTCTACAGATATTTATAATATATTGATATAAAAATTCCTGACGTCATCAAAACTGAATTATACTAGGGTGGTGAAGTTTCTTGAAATCAAAATTAAAAGTAAAAATCAGAATGTCGAGGGGTTGTTGATTATGGGTTGTCAAAAATAAAAACAAAATGTAAGAGATGGAATTTTAAAAAATCAACGAAAATTATATAAATAAATGTTAAAAGGATGTTAAGTTGAATAAAGTTAAAAAAAGAGACATAAAAGAATTTTAATTAAAACTAATAATATAAAAAAGTACAAGAGAGAGAGATACAGGATAAAGCAGGAGAACAAGAGGTATATAAAAAGACAGCACGGAAAGCAGAGACAGATAGAGCCAGGACAGGTAGAGGCAGGAGACAGATACACACGGCAGAGACAGGGAGATACAATCAGTACACACAGGTAAAGCCAAGACAGGGAGAGGAAAATACAAGTAGCACGTACAGGTAGAGACAAGAAGACAGACAGAGGCGATAGAGACAAGCGGAGAAGATTAAAGAATTTAAAAATCATTTTTTTTTATTAAAATTTGGTATATTTTTGTAAATTTTTAGAGCCCCCTTTTGAGAATCTGGGCAACTTTTTAGAAAACTTGTATGTAGGGTGTTTCTATATCAATACAGTAATATGGTCAAGCTATAAAATATTAATAAAACAATTTTATAATTTATTTGAACAAGGATAATTTTCTGACCGTAGTAGAATTTTATAAAAATAAAAATTTCCTTGGCTATATCGGTCACAAGAGGTGACTTTTTATTTATATAAATTTTTATAATTTTTTTTGTATTTTTTTTGTATTTTTTTTGTGTCCTTCTAAAAGAAGAGTTTTATATGCTTATCGTAAAAAACAGTAAAGAAATCTTATAAAACCATTTATTACAACTATATTTTATACAACTTTGTATTAGAGCTATGAAATCATCTTCACGCAATGTAATTCTGGCAGAACCTAATGAACCCCCGTTATATCTTAGACGACAATACCTAGCTAATAAACACATAACTCAACTGAGAATATATAACTCGTTATTAGTTAATCGAATAAATCTATTAAATACAGAGGATCTAACTAACAAATTTTGGCGTAAAAAAACTAACCTTTACTATCATCTGCCTTTCTATACACACAGGAGATTGTTGAGTACATAAATCGCTCAGTAACTATACCAGCATTTACATTTGATTACAACTCAATTTTCTTTAAATCGCTAGTTATATTCCCCCATTACAATGATATACCCGCCTATAATCAAAAATTATTATTTTCAATAATATAAATATTAAATTAGTTATATACACAGAGGGAAGTAAGGACCAACAAGGAGTAGGTAGTGTGTTTTTTATTCCTGATAGGGAAGTAACTTTTAAATGTCGGATTCCGTTTGTAGTATTTTCAGCGCAGAAGCCAATGCCATTGAAAAAGCTCTCTCCCATGGAGGAAGGATTATTAAGAGTTGCCGTTTCTTTGTAGAAATTTGGCAACATGTTTGCTTGCAACGACCTGTGGAGTGGAGGAGTAGAACTAATCTTACTCTGTCGGTAAT
Organism: Psylliodes chrysocephalus; assembly: GCA_927349885.1. Taxonomy (NCBI): domain Eukaryota; kingdom Metazoa; phylum Arthropoda; class Insecta; order Coleoptera; family Chrysomelidae; genus Psylliodes; species Psylliodes chrysocephalus. The sequence goes on along the minus strand of OV651822.1, from coordinate 21,999,243 downwards.
GTAGTTACCAGCAGTATTACCATCAACTCTTACTCTGTCGGTAATGCAGTTACCCGCAATTTTATATTTAATTTGAAAATTGGCGGGTTTTTTTAAAGGAGAATTTACTTTTGCAATTATTTTCTAACTAATACGAAATATAGCCATACAAAATTTTGATAGTAATTTTTTTAATTTTTTAGTGAAATAAAAAACATGTACGTGTAGGTAAAATATGTTCCTCTGGAGCCACTTTTTCAAAATTTAATCAAATTTTGATGGCAATAAATCGCAAAATTTTGTTTTTATAAAGATTTCAAAAATTGAGAAAATAATTAAATCAAATTTCGGAATAGTGGCTCCAGAAAAACAGACATTTCACTTTTACCTGAAGGTATATATTTTTCATTCACTAAAAAGTAAAATTAAACTATAGAAATATTTGTGGCTCTATTTCGTATTGTTTAGAAAAAGATAATTGCTTAAGTAAATTTTCCTCTTAATTATAATTAAAATTTTCCTTTTTTATTAGCTGTTTGTAACAATTATGAAATGCCCAATAAAAATGTAAAATTCTATGACAAATAATTATGAGGGATAAAATAAATATCATACAAAGTTTTATATAATTATATTTACTAAAAATTCCCAAGAAAAATAAATAAAAAATATATCAAAGAGATGGCAATACAAAAAAATATTTTTCATGCACTTCACCCCCATACAAGCGAGTTTATGCGAAGCAAGAATGTCTATTATTATTATTATTATTTACTATGGCGTCCCGGACGTCTTATAAATGATTCTTTAAGAAAGTTACTCTAATATCACAAACATTACATTACTATTTCGGTACGTTAACTATCTTTGGCTAACAAAAATCAGAAATTGCATAACAAATAATTAATTTACTTGATATGAAAACTAATGCCTAAGTAAATAAATTTTTAAAATAAACAAAAAACAAAACAACAAATTCTTCTTCAATCTTAGAAAATCAGACAAAAGCAACCATCCATATAAACTGAAACAGAAAAAATTAAATGCAGTAACTTCAAATCATTTTGTTTGTCTTTTAGACATTGCAGCAGCCCTCATACTATCATTATAATACTTTCTTATTATTAATAGTAGACAAGTTTTAACTAAATGAGAAAAGACGTCTCTTTTATGTTCTTTAAATGTAAACCAGAGACGGCTTGTGGCCTAGTCTGCGAGGAAGCTGGCTCATCCTATATACTTTATACAAATATATATTTCTATTAGAATACAATGTAATATTTCTGCTTTTTGAATTCTTATAGACATATTTTTATTAAGTATATAGGGTGTGCCTTTTAAAAGTAGTCTCCTCATAGACTAGGCCACGAGTCGCCTCTGATGTAAACCATTTAAAATCAACATGGTCTGGCAAAAAAGTTTAATTTTTTGAATTATGTTGTCAATATAACCCAAAAGTTGTGAAACTATTTCAAGAATTTTTGAAAGAAATTCAATAACATTTCTTTGTACATAAATAAAACGTCTTTTATCATAATTTTCTTTAAAATAAGTAAAAGTATCGATGGTCTTCTAACATATCTGTAAATTAACTTTACACTCTTTGCAGTCAAAACTATTAAGTTTCTTAATAAACCCTGCAACATAACTAGTGGCCTGACTCAAATTCTGCTTCATTTATTAATTTTGTATATATTATTAAAATGAACTTTATCCTCACAGGACTCTGTTTGTAGGTGTGATAACAATATTACTAAGTACTACTATCTTTGGTGTATCTGGTTTTGAGGATGCTAAAGCAAGGTAAAGCAAATCTTTTAGCAGTCTTGAACGATTTGTGTTTGTAAACAATTTTGTATCAAAATATGATTTTCACATAATGTATAATGATTGGGGTTGTAAGTGGAATGTTTAAAATACGACTCCATTCCGTTCTTTGATCAATATCAGAAGGAAATTTAAAAATGTTTGTTCTTAAAATTTACGTCTGGAATGGGCCTTATAAAATTAGAAATTATGCGTTTATAATGAATTCTGCCTGGTAAAGACATGTTAAAGCATCAACATACCGTTACTTGATTTTAAATAATCCTAAATAACTTATATCTAAAAAAATAAAAGTAGTTCCACTCACATGTTTTCGTCGACAACCAAATCATAACATAACCACACATTTGTTTGATTTTGATGTTATTTGCAGCCAGTAGTCATGCAGCGGACAGAAAGCCATCTTCACATAGTACAAATAACTAAGTGAAGGTATGTTTGTTGTAATATATGAATTAAAATTATTGAAACAACACTTTTTGTGTTACTGAACGAGATGTTATTAAATTAATCAATGTTCTTTACATTTTAATACAATTTTGCTATTGTAAAACGGACTTCAGAGCACCCAAACGCGGAGGAGTATGCGCAGAAACGTGTTTACGTATTGTGCATATGATATAAACCACCGTGCTCTCTCCTGGTGCTTGGACAATAGCATTGCAGAAACAATAATTCTAACCACAGATTCAAAATTCGCATTGGAAAGCATAAAACATTTACTATATCAGCTTTCACTAAAGAACTGCAAAGTTATATTTACATGGGTAAAGGGCTACAGTGGTATTTATGGAAACGAAGAAGTAGATGTGGCAGCAAAAGAAGCAAGAATTTGTACTAATTTCGATAATATTCCTTGTTATAGTGATTTATTTTATAGTTATAAACTAATTGTATTTAAAAAATGAAAGTAAAAATGGTCAGAGATAGCCTTAAATTCTACTAACTCCCAATTTTCTAATCCATAAGAATGTACTAAAACCGGTTCCCTACATTTAATGTTTCAAAAAAAATACTCATCTATCATTACATGACTTAAGATCAACCATGGATGTTTTTCGGCCCATTTGCATAAGACAGGAATACCCAAAAATTAACAACTATCCGTAAACTAGAACAAATTCAAAGAACAGCATGTCTCAACACAACAGGATCCATGAAAACTACACCGACTAGAGCGATGGAAATCATTCTTAGTCTCACTCCCGTTGATATCTACATGAAGGAGGTTGCTCTGACGACAATGACACACCTCCGCACGGTTGGAATAGAACCTGATGTAGGATCTAGTGAGGCGAGACGTCACTTTTGGCAGGAGGCGCTCGATACGCTCCTACTGCTTCAAGCGAGATACACCGAGATATATCTTCCATAAGCCATATAAAGTTATAATAGAACAAATAGAAGGGCCAGAAGTGGTAGGTACGATTCATATCTACACCGACGGTTCTAAAACAAAACAAGGCTCAGGATGTGGAATATATTCCAGATTCTTAAACCTAAACATAAAATGGGCTGTGAGCAATAGTGTCAGTGTAGTTCAAACAGAGCTAACGGGGCTTTTCATAGCAGCAAAAGAAATAACTAGAAACAATATCACTGGAAGGAACATGCTCATCTATACAGATAGCAGAGAAGTACTACTCACCCTAAACAGACCACGAATGTATTCAGGGTTAGTACTAGAATGTCACGAAGCTTTGGCCGAAGTATCCATCAACAATGTTGTCACCTTAAGATGGATCAAAGGTCACGCCACATCGAAAGGTAACCGTCTTGCCGATTCACTAGCCAAGAAAGTAGCCAACCAAATACTTTTTGGACCTGGCCCTTCTATTGGCTTGACAAAATCGGTAGTGCCAGGGATCTCTTATGTTATCTTGACAACACTGCAGCAAACAAATACTTGACTATGACTAGACAGAATCTGCGCCTGGTCACAGGCATTCTGACTGGTCATTGCCAAGTACGGAAGCATCTCCATATTATGGGGCTGTCAAAATCCGCACGACGCAGAGGGTGCGAACAAGAAGATGATACCATCGAGCATATCCTGTACGATTGCTCAACGCTCTCATTTATTAGAAGATTTGTGTTCGGCGAGTATCGGCTAACACCGGCCGATATAAGAGAAGCACCTCTTGGCGACGTTGTCAACTACATTAAATCTGTAGGCTGGCTCACGAGCTAGGAGGTGCCTATCATCTTAGGAGGATTCACAATGGGCCTAATGAGGCCTAAGTGCCGTAGGGGTAACCCACCCTCCACACGTTACAAATACAGAGATACAGATAAGACAGGAATAATAGAGTCACCTATTTGTTAACATGATAATGAAATTTGAATCACCTGTTTTTTTAATTGTAAAATAAATCCAGGAACTGCTAACTTCATGGTCAAACTAAATAAGTTAAATTTACAATTTCCCACCAACATTCAAGTTTTACTGGCAACTGAGAATAAAGAAATTTACAACTTAATAGTAGAATTTATCTCAATAAATAAAATTTCTATTTAATTAGGTTAATTATTCAAGTAAACATTTAAATGTTGTGGCTGAAGGATCAATATCCAAAGCAAAAAAAAAATATTTCTTATCGCCGAAATCAATCGCTTTTAGAAAAACAGTACAACTTTTTTATAAAGATTATTCAATTTGAATAAAATATTTTTTATATTTTATAATTTACGTACCTACTACAAAAAAAAATAAAAAAAATAGAAAATAAAAAAATAAAAAACAAATAAAAATGTTAGAATATATCGGCCGATCCATTATTTTCTAGAAAAGATGTTCACATCGATTAGTGATGACGAGGCATGGGCGTAGCACAGGGGTTTCAGAGATTGACTTAATTTAATTTACCGCCCGCCGGGCGATAAAGCAATAGTATATTATTGATCCATTATTTTCTAGAAAAGATGTTCACATCGATTAGTGATGACGAGGCATGGGCGTAGCACATGGGTTTCAGAGATTGACTTAATTTAATTTACCGCCCGCCGGGCGATAAAGCAATAGTATATTATTCAACGAGCCGCACGAGGATGAAGTTTGCACTACGAGCAGCAGGCAAGTAGTGTAATTATCCGACTGAGTAATAGCCATTACTCATTTCGGGCGTAAACGGCGTTCATGGACCTTACTTACACGTTGCGGTCCATAAACGCCCGTTGTACGCCCTTGATGCATAAATAACTATTAATAAGGAATGTGAATCATTAGTGAATTACCATCATATCTTGGGAGAAAACACTTTTTCGTACTCATAATATTTATAAAAACGTACAAAATTAAACAAAAACATTTTTAAATTTCAAATTTGACACAACACAAAATACAAATACTTGATTGACAGTATTGACAGATGACATATACAGTGCTGTCAGATTGCCATTTTCTTGTTCAATAAGTGACGTGACATACTAAAAATATGGTGTTTAAACATAAATAATACTTTTAAAAACATTTGATATTATATATTTAAAAGATATTTGTTTAACGATATTTTAAAGTCTAAAAGTGAGAAGGTGAACACAAACGAACGTATATTACTTCTCATATACCGTCTAACCGGCAACGTTGCGTCGTTAGTTCCTATTAGTCTATTCCCGGCTACGTCATACATTTTTAAAAATAGCTTTATTTTTAACTATATTATTCATAAAAAAAAATCCAAAATTTTTGAACATGCTCCATACAAAAGTGAAAAATTAGGTTTAGTTTTATATTGTAACATTTTTATTTTGTTAAAAAAATAGCTCAATGCTTAATTATGAGAGGAGAGAGGAAATGCGAAGGCTCTTAAAGATGTGATAAGGAATAAAAATCCATATTTCTTTTCGTTTTCTTTTTTAATTAGTTTCAAGTCAAGATATGCAATATGTTTCATTTTCAGTGTCTCACATTGTATATTAATATAGCACAATTACGATTAGGATAGAAAATAATAATTAATTGCCCAAATATCTTAAAATTCTTCATCATAGTAACAGCATCGGGCGTAGTCATTTTAAAATATTCATTTCCATATTTGTGTAGCGAGATTCAGATTTTAAAATTTCTAACTTAATTAAATTTCGCTAAACCATTCCAATTCGTAAAAATAATTTTACAAATGGGGTTTCTATCCAAAACCTACTTCACATGCACGACTTTAAAGAAAATATTTTTATCATAAAATATGAAGTTAACGAGTTGTTGAAGTTTGATTTTATTAAAATGTCAGACGGATATTTACAAAAACTTCTAAAATTGATCTCCTATTTTATATACTCATTGATTTGCTCAAGAATCATTTACACGTCAAACAAATTAAAGTTTAATTCTGGATTGATTATTATAATATATGTATTTTTAGAGCAAGATGTTATTTTCGTATTTTAATTAAATTAATAAATTATAGTGTATCCAATCACATCATTTTCATTCGTGTTCCTCATCTGCCTTTCCTATGGGATCCTTATCGTGTTTCTTTGCTTCTATGTAATGTAACCTATCTAAACTTTTCACATATATACTTAGACTACACGCCACACGCAACACGCAACTAAATCTGTTTTATTTGCTTATTCATATATCATTTTAATTTCAGATAAATGAGATAGGTGAGAAAATATAGTAACTCTCACTTGGGTCCAGGAATACAACAGTAGCGGGGTGAAGGGTAACGAGGTGATGGATTATCTCACAAAAAGGATGCTCAAAAACCTTTTGTGGGACTTGAGCCGTTCTGCGGTATCAGCAGTAACAACATATTAAGAGATATTAATAAAGAATTAGTACGATCTTTTGTGAATAGGATAGGCTAAGATATTTCTGGGTGAATGTCGCCAAAAACATAAAAATCCTGTATCTGTTTGAGCAAGAACAAGCTTCACAGTAACGAATATATCCTTGCCATAGCAGGTTAAAAAAAACTCCTTATAACTTGGACAAGAAGATAGTCAGTGCAGATTCTCTGATGAGAAGGACGAAACCTATATTCACATTGTGACAGAATGTGTGGCACTATACAATTTAAGGACACTATACTTGAGAGCATGCCAGATAGAAGACGGCAATCTGCTTAGCTTGGAAGCACTTTCCAAATCCTAAATTTCCAAAGGATGATAGGATTGATAGTAACAAAAGTAGCGCGCAACAGATCTATGTCGCGGTGTTTTAAAAACATGTGTCATCACTAGCAGGGTGATTTCTTACCCAGAAATAAGACAAATAGTACCTATAAACATAAGTCCGCAGATGATTTGTGGGATATAATGGTATTGTGATCTAATACCAATTATAAGACATCGTTTAATCCTACATTCACCAAATTTCAAATGGACTCTAATTTGTTATATTAAAGATAGTATATGGTGAAATTTCTGTAGTTTAGTTAGAAACTTAAATAGCAACTTAACTGTAATTTTATTAGGTAGCATAACAAGATTTTAGCATAAATTTTGAATTATTTATTGATATTTACCTTAATAAAATTGCAGTAAATGTTGCAAATAGCCACATCAGCTTCATTACAAGCATTCATCAATCTACATAAAAAATTTCTCACTCTTACACAAATACGAGAAATATGCCGAACTCTGACAAACATGATTTCAAATCGTTTTAGATCTTATCCTCTTGTTTGTACTGTCTCTTTATGGAGAAGCTCTTTTTAATGCCCCCACAGATGAAAATCCCGTTGATTTAGGTAAGTGGATCGAGGTGGCCATGCTATTGATCCAACACAACCAATTTAACGATGGTCTTATGTGTCCATAAAGTCCTTCCGAACAGTTGCTGCAAAATGTGCCTGTGTCCCATCGTATTAAAGCCATATTCTATTCTATTTTATTTTTAGTTTTATTAAATTTGCGAATATGTTCCTATTATTTATTTCAAGTTTATTTCTTATTTTTTCATTTATTATTTATATGCATATTTTTTTTACCTAGGGGGCCTCGATAATAATCTTGCATCGAGGCCTCCTGGGTCAAGCCACGCCACTGGTTAAACAGATCGTATTTCTTCCCGAGAATAGTTGTGCTGGATTAAATTAAACATAAACAAATAGATTTCAAATTGATTCAAGAAAACATTTTTCATAGTTTCAGAAACAACGACATCACACCTTATAGTCTTACTCTTTCAGAAGTAATTAAATAATATGTATCTTTTCTTTGTTTTCCAATACTCCGACCCTTATATTAAAGGCTAATCCTGTTCACTAGAACTTTCTTTTTGACACTGTTACCCTGTTTTTTCAACATACCAAGTTCTCTTCATTTTACCCACCCACTTTTACTCCATCGTTTAGTAAAACGAAGTACAACTATTAAACTTGTCGCTGCTTGTCCCTACCCTTTCAACATTAACGAACACTGTCTTTGATTAATATAAAAACTGCATACTAAGATTTCTGTTTTCACTCTGCTGATTCTCTTTTGTCTTTAACTTCTTTCTGCACTGATTCGCAAATCAGTGACAACCGTTCGGAGTCCTATAAAAAAACCTATAATGAAATTGTAAATATACGTTTTATGAATTATTGTTAAGGAATCAGTTGAAGATATACAAGGTGTTACATAACGTACTGTAGCGCTAAAATAAGCGCTTTCTGTGAGAGGCAGATATAAAAACAAGTTTATGCGATGTGTCAGCTTCCAAAACATATTTGTACAAAATTTTATTACAATGATGCCAATAGTTTCGACATAATCGTAAAAAATGTGTATTTTTTTTCAATACCCTTTATTTTAAAAACGGATGTTGTTACGAAAATGTTTTACTATGCAAACCCAACTTATTTTGCAGTGTTCTACCTATCCTGGCAACGGAGCCACCTTTTTTTTGAAACACCCTGTATACACATACTTAAGAACTGCCTTGTATATCATTAAAGATATAAGTAGATACTCAGACATCAGAAATACAGGCAAAAAAGTAATGAAACAATAATGAGAGGTACAAATAAATCCTGGCTATAGTTATTAAAATAAATGCAACTTTGTGTGAAATTTTCTTACCAAATACCACTCGAGGTTAAATTAAAAATCAAAAATTTAACATATTTAGTGGTATTTCGTGTGAAAACATTTTCCAAGCAATTTTAATTTATCGCAAGTTTTTTTTTATTACTAAAAAAATTAGAGAAAATCAATTTAAACTTTAGAAACGGCAGCTTTTTGTACATATTTTTCGAGGAGGACGTAGAATTAAATTTAAAACTAAAACTATAAAGCCAACTTTTCAAACGTATTTAAAACTGTATTAAAACTTATGCAATAGTAAAAGCAGCCTTCAAAGGTCGTTTAGTATTTCCTATTTTTCTTCAGGTAATTGCAAATTACAGTACAAGAATAATAAAATACTTCTTTTTAGATTAGCAGAACCACTTTTACTCTTCTAATAGTATGCAAATGAAGTAATTAAATACTTAATAATGACGCTTAATTATAAATTATTAGTGTTGTTAAAAACAACCGCTATTTATTGGGTTTCAGAAGGAGTTACTATTTTTATTTTTATAGCCTTTCACTAGAGGCTACCAGAAATGTTTTGTCATGTTCTTGAACGTTTACCGCTGATGTAGTTTAAAAATCTGAAATTTTTTTAATTATGATTATTTTAATTGTTTTGCACGTTTTGCATCTAATTTCTATATTGAACTGTATACAGAGTGGACCACCGGTAACGCTTCGGTCTATAGAACCAAAACTATTTGATATTTTTAAATCTGTTTTCACAGCCAGATGTATATCAGAAAAGGGAATAATTTCACTTATACAGGGTACTTCAGGAAAGTGATAATAATCAAAGTTGTTTCTTTAATGGGACACACTGTATTTTATTTTTTATTTAAATTGTCCTCGATTTTCCAATTAAAATAATCCCAAATAGTAAGGGACACCACAGGGTATTTTACACGCTTTAACCAATTTTAAATTAAAAACGTATTATTTTAAATAAGCGTTTATAGTAACTGCAAAAGAAACAATTGAAAACCAATTTTTTGTATATTATTTTAGCATAAAATGTACCTATCCAACGATACCATGTTAGTCAAAAACACATATACAGGGTGCCCCATCAGCGCAAAATTGATCGATAGCTGTTTTAAAATTGGAAAAAAATAATATAAAAGTTGTATGACCACGTTTAATAAACATTCTTAAATATACAGGGTGGTCCATAAAAGGGGGGGGGGGGGTGGACCAAACTTATACATTTTTAAAGCAAAACACTCTGCAGGTAGTTATACATATTTGGTTTTCACATCGTTAAGCAATTTTAATACACTTCGTTTATTTGCTGTTGTATATAGCGTGTGTCAAAATGCGAGATAACGATTTTCTCAATTTTTAAAATTAAAAACCATATATGTTATACCACCAATTAATTAATACAGGCAGAGACAATCCAGCGAGACGTGTAACTTAATGTATTTTTTTTGTTCGGTAAAAGTTATTTGGGCGATTGTAACCACAACCAGTCTATGATGGCGCCACTAGTAAATAGCGGGAAAATTAAAAATGCTTTAGGGCGGGAAATTCATACATGGATTCAGAAATAAAGTTTTTCTATACAAATTTACAGGAGAAACAAAAACTATTGTTTCACTGTATATTAAAAAAATATAGAAGCTTCCAATAACATCAAATTTTTTATCACATAAATAATCATTTTAATAAAGGAAGTTTTAATCAGTTTAATATAAACAGTGAACATAGTTTTTATTACTCTTGTAAATTTCGCTAAAAAAAAACTTGAAAATTCTATTGATTATTAAATATTTAAACTTGGAAAAATAATACACCAAACTCTTTTTCTATAAATTATATTTTTGTAAGGTACAGAAAAACAAACTACAATTGTTTAGAAAGTACCTCCTATCATTTTGTGACAAATTACAAAGAAAGTAACAGTTGTTATATATTCATAATATATTTAAAAACTAATGTAACAAATATTTTATAAAGTATAGTATCGATACCTTTTTGCCAGACTATCATAAGTGCCATTTGAACAAATGTCACTTATGTTAGTCTGGCAAAAAGGTATGGATATGTTATGACTGTTTATTTTAATAGAAACCATGGAAACGAAACACACATACACTCAACACAAATGTATAAGGCTCGAGTCAAGTAAGTTCCCATCCTGTAAACTGGATCGAAACCTGCTAGACCCCTGCTAACTCCTCTTATAGTAATCAAGATGAATATATTTATATGCCATGCCTTCTAAAAGGGAATGAAGGATGACATACTATCATCATTTAAACAGGACGTTGCTGAAGGCTTACCCCTGTTATTTCGTTTGTTTGTGTATCTTGTGTGTGTGCATTCCTGTTGTGTCCCCAGTCATGTAAAAGTTTTCCTAGTCTCCTAATTTGGTTATTAGGTGGACCTTCTCCAACTAGTAGATTAGACTACTATTCAATCTGTTCAGAAGCAGGAGGTACTTTTCAAACATAGCAAATAATATTATTAATAATAAACACTATTTAAAGATAAATACATTTTTGTAATTTTTTTGTCATTGCCCCTTATCTTTCTCTTACACCACCAGGGTATACCTATTTTCCATATTCCCTTAATTATAGATTACCTTACAATGTTCGAATGAATATAATATTTTACTCATGAAAAATCTAATTTCATATTTAACTCTTTTTCAATTTCATTTGAAACAATAATTGGTACCTATATTACAATTTATTATCAAAGAAAATTTCTAATAAAGTTATAACAAATCCTACTTAAACTACTGGTTGTTCTGCAGGTTAAATTAACTTTTCTTGAGAATGATCTCTCTATAAAATTTAAAACCGACCTGATGTCCCCAAATTTGTTTTCCAATGCATCCTGATTTAAAATTCTGCCCTTTTGTGATTCGATTTTTTTTTCTTCCTTTAGAGTGGCTGTTAGAGGTAGGTGTATGTAAGAAATAGCTAATCTCTAATCATTTCAAAAGTCCTTTGCCAATACTACATGTGCAGATTTTTTACTCAGCATACATTTTACTTTTCTAGTAGATAGGAACTTTGTGCTGCCATTAAAGCTGTCCAGGCATTCATCTACCTACTTAATGAACACAAGTAGCTGTAACAATGGATCTCTGTTCCAATTAACCTAAAATAATTATAGTAATTGTGTAATATATTATTAAACACACACATTATACAGTGGTTTTCTTAATAAATTGGAAATTACTTACCTCTAGAAAGAAATGTGTACAAAAACGCGAGTTTGGTTCATGCAAAAAATAATATGCAAAAATAAACATTCCCCCCCAAAGAAAATTAATTAAACAACAAAATCAGACTAAAAGAAATATACGTGGCCCAAATTAAATTAATTTTAATAAAATGCACATGTTCATAACATTCATAACATTGTCATGTCAGTTTTAATACTTTTAATCGATATTTCTACGTCAAAAAACCAGCAACACCAGCGCCCTCTGAAAATGGTGTTAGTTTTATTGGAGAGAGATAGACATATGTAAAGATCAATGTAAAAGAAAAAGAGGGTCATATATGTAATTTAAATGGACCACCGAACATATTTTCCTATTAAGTTACACGTCTCTGTTGTCTCTGATACAGGGTATTCTAGTTAAAAAATTGAGAAAATTGTTTTCTCACGTTTTGACATTCCTTATAAACAACATTGTTTGACGATGTGAAGACAAACAAATATGTATAACTACCTGCAGGGTGTTTTGATTTAAAAAAATATAGATTTGGTCAGCACCTCGTTTATGGACCACCCTGTATATTTAAGAATAATTGTTAAATATGGTCATACAACTTTTATATTAAAATTTCTAAAAATAAAACAGTTATCGATCAATTACGCACTGATGGGACACCCTGTATATGTGTTATTGGCTAACATATTGGTATCGTTGTAAAAGTAAAATTTATAAAGAATTTTATGCTAATGCAATATACAGGGTGTTGCATTTAAAAAATTTAGTAAATTGAACTTAAAATTAGCCATGTTTACGACACTCTGTGTGAATTAAACCAGTTCTATGACCACTATTCGTTAGCTTAGTATCGTATAAGTCTCTCTACAGGGTGTTAAAAAAAAAGTGTCACAAAATAAAACGGGAGGTAGTATGGGCCAAAATATGCAGAAAAGTCTTAATAAACATATGTTCGAAAATGAATGGTTTCAGAGATACAGAGTGTTTTGTGTTTTGTATCATTTTTTGATTATCTTTTTTCATTCTCAAAAACTTGCTTTTCTTATCGGAGTCTACCGATGTTTTTTCATAGATACTATTTGCAGTTATTATTTTGTTGTGGGTGAATAATTTTATAAATTTTCGTTATGCCTGTTTACACTAATATTGAATTAGCTGACATGCATTTTATGTACGGTCGTGCAAATGGCAATGCATTGAAATGGAGGGAGGACACGTTGTTATTGATTGTTTATAAATATCATTGTTTTTTTATAATAATAAAAAATTGTTATAAACACAAAATGGTCCGTATCTCCGAAACCGTTAATTTGCGGTCATATATTTATTAAGACTTTTCTGCTTATTTTGGGTCATACTATTCACCATTTCATTTTGTGACACTTTTTTTTAACACCCTGTATATTAAACAATTTGAAAATCAATGTAAACCTACATATATAGTTTATTTAAAAATGAGTGACCCAGCAGATAAACCCCAATATAACATAAATCAGTGACGGAGACTTTCTAAAATAAAATGTTTAGCATTATTTATTCTAAAATAGAATCTTTAATTTTCTTCCTAAAACTTTTAAAAATACCAATTTATTTCAATTCTTGTCTTAAATTTTCTAGTCATTTTAATCAACAAAAAAATGTATTTAATTTCTACAGGTAAAAAATATTTACAATTCAACTTTCTTAGAAAGGAATAAAATTTCTCATCGGCAGAAAGTGTTATGCAGATTGTAAATTATATTAGTTAAGACTTACATTTCTATTTGTATAGTTCTGTGATTGAAATAGTAAGCAATTACGCACTAATGGGGCACCCTGTATAGATTCTTAATTAAAGTGGGATTTTCAAGTAAATTGTATAATAAAAAAAAAAAAAATCGATTGTGTACAAATTTAAGAATCTTTCGAATTTATATTAAATATCTCGGCTCTCACTCTCGTGGAATATCACTTATTCTATGGATTAATTGCATGGGGTTGCGCAGGAGTAACATTTATAGAAAACCTATAAAAAATTCAGAAATGGTATCCTAAAAAACATGCATGTATCACTGTCCTGGAGAATACGGTATAATTAAAATTATTTTTAAATTGTCTATTATGATAAACATATCGCTGTGAAAACAAACAGATTTAAACGAAAGTAATTAGCTTTGGCTCTACAAACCGAGGTGGTAGCTGTGGCCCACCCTGTATAATTAAATCCACAAAACAATAAAACACAAAAAACTAAATGAAACAAACATAAACAAATAAAACAAGCAATAAACAACAATAATACATCGGTATAAATGGAAACATGATGTAAATATTTACAAAAAAAATCTCTAATACGATTGATCGATTGCGCTCTGATGATGGTGTTCTAATTTTTTATATTTTCTGACGTCTGCAAAGCAAATATGTCATTAATCCAGTCTATGATGGTTACACCAGGGCACTTTAACCAAATCAATTTAAACTAATTTTATTTGACATCCTATAACTAACCGTCGCGTTTAATTTGATATTTACATCAAATTAGCTACAGGCATTCCCAATACGTCTCACTTTACCATAAGAATCATTAATGTTTTATAGAGTAACTATAAAATGTTGGGTAAATTTAGTTGTTTTTTATCTCATCAAATAATCCGCTTCATTAATTCGTGTTAAAAGATATTTTCAATTAATCACAGCGTGTATTCTCTAAAGCTCAACCGTATGAAGCTTTCAATGAAGCTCAATCTCGTGGTTTGCAAGGATAGACTCATGAACGCAGACATGACACAATTGAGAGGGAACACAATTTGATGTTTTTTTATCGATACTTTGAAGGCTCTTGTTATTACGTAGCGATTTTGTTTACCACATTTTATGTGTTGAGTATTTGAATGTTTTGTGAGTAAAATTGGTGGTATTAAATAGAATATTATGTACTTTTCCTGTAAAACGTTTTATTCGTTTCAGCAAACTGTTTTCTTTTTTTGGGAATTTGACTAATAATAATCATGTAAGTCAAATAATTATTTAGTTACCAATTGATTACCGATAGAACACAATGCGTGAGAATCAGCCGCCAACAGCCACAGCTGACCGCACTAGATACTCATGGCGACTCAAATCGTTCTGCCTGGAGAAGTGCCGGCGGTACTTTGCTACCGCAACAGTTCCCCGCACTCTCCGCTCTTGACTGCCGATGTTCTCTACATTATACTACAATTAGTTATCACACAAAAATTTGTTTACTTGCTAACACGGCCATACTGATCTATATTTCGCTCTCAAAATATTCTATTTTTTTATATAAAGACTGGCTATTAATTTGTATTATTTTAAATTATAAAAATTAATAAATAAAAACAAAAAACAAAGACGTATCAAATAGAAATAACAAAATTACAAGATAAGCCGCCATATTCTTCCCACACCAATTATTTCGAAAAAGTTTCCTGCTCATCCTCTCTAATTCAACAAACTGTGCCCGCTCGTCACTTTCTGAGACGAGACAAAACCTTGCATTTTCAAATAAGTGACACAACACCCCATGTCTTATTATTTCTAACACTTTATTCAAGATTTTAAAATAATTTAAAACACAATCTGCTCTTCGGATATCAACAATATCCGTCCGACATTTTTCAATTAATTTGTTTAAAATAATTTCAAAAATAAAGCTGTGCTCCTCAGATTTCAACAATATCCGTCCAACATTTTTCACTCTACTAGTCACGAAATGTTTACTACCTGCCATCGCGTGGTTAAAAAACAAGTCATCTAGTAAGTCTCAGGCAGTTAATATATCATTTATAACAATTTAAGTGCTGACGAAAAAGAAGCCAGAAAAGAACATTTTGAAAAGCACCAAGAGGAAAAGGTTATGTCTTGTCTGGAAAAGGAAAAAGATAAACATTTGGCATAACAAGATGAAAATAATAATATTATATTATGTTCTTATGATTTACAGGCTGTTACTCCACTGCCTAATGGTAACGTATCAACATTTTACTATACAAGTAAAATTAACGTTTTCAATTTCACGATCTTTAACATAAAAAAAAATCTGAGTTTTGCTTCATGTAGCATGAAGGAGAGGCCAAGAGGAGCTAATGAAATATCCTCTTGTGTATTTCAGTTTTTTAAAGAAGAATGGCATAGGAAAAAAATTGTATTTTATAGTGATAATTGTACAGCACAAAATAAAAATAAATTTATACATCGTGGAAAACTGACATAGAAGAAATTAACCATAAATATCTTATCATTGGACACACGGAAAATGAGGGCGATTCCATGCATTCGTGTATTGAAAAGAAAAGATCAAGAGTACTTAAAAATGGCCCGCTTTATGTGCCATCTGCTGGCTAAATCAGCTAAAAAACGAGGTAAACCATACGAAGTCAATGAAAAAAAAAAAAAAAAAAAATAACTAAAATAATGGGTACGAACTTTAATGTAAAGGAGAAAAAAGTGTTATTTAATGATATTAAAATAACTAAAGTTAGAAAAACTGAACCTAATAAAATTTTTCGTACAAACAGGAAGAGTTTGATAGTATTTATATATAAAAAACAACAAAGTCCCATCAAGGAAATAATGTAACTCTAATTCCGGCTTACGACAGAGCACCACCAATTCCCATTAATAAAAAAATGACTTAATTAGTTTTAATTCCACAAAAGCATCATAATTTTTTTTAATCATTGTCAGCATCCACTGGTACTTACGATGATTCTGAGTAACTTTTTTTTAATTACTAGTTTTAATTTTAACTTTTTTCCAAGTTCTCTGCAAGTTTCGTTATTTTAAATGTTTTTTAACTTTTTGTTAAAGATATTTAATAAATATTGTTTTTTTAATAAAAACTTTTAACAAAGTTTTATATTTGCATTGGCAAAAATTATAATACAATTTTAAACATATGTAGTGGTACACTAGGTCATCTAACAAAATAAAGATATTTTTAATGCAACACTAGGACAAGTAACTTTTTTTTCAATTATTTATAATGATTTTTTTTTATTTGTTTATGAAGCTTATGAAGCTTAAAAAGCTATAAAACAAACTAAAATTTTATTCAATTCATTTAAAAATAGCAAAGTTATTAAAAAACTTAATTTTCGTCAAATCATTATTTGCATTTTTCTCAAAATGAAGTTTTTTGAGATGTCCTACCGTTGCTCTGAGGCCACGATATATAAAAAAATGTTTGGAGTACGATAAGTGTGGAAAATGTATATATTTAGTTCATCCCCTTAAACATTTACACATACAATAGGTTGTACGTAGTGATGCCGCAAGACGAGAGATTCTCGTCTCTAGTCTCGTCTCGACGAGACGAGACAGACATTTAATATCGAAAAAACATTCGAGACGAGACGAGAGAGTATCATCTCTCGACGAGAATTTCTCGTTTCTTTCGAGCTCTCTCGAGCAATTTATTTTTTGCTTATTTAAATTTTCAATTGCTTATTGTAACTTAAAATTTAAACATATCAGATATCCAGATAGTCAAAAAGTAAACTATAACCCACGTTGGGTTTATATCAATATAGTCGAGGATCCGTAAGTAAAGTCGACCTTCACCCATCTGTTTAATGGATAAAAGTTATTTTTTATTAAATAAAATATGTTTTTAAATACACCGCAAATGGGTTGCCTAAGAAAATACGGTCACGGCCATTTTTTACTTTCCTCTCTGTGTACAGATAAGGAAAGTATAGGAACCATGATAAAAGTTGCTTATGATGCCATTTTCTATTATTTTGATTCTATACATGATTTTCCTAAGATGGACCTAATTTGAGATATTTGATGAAAAGTGCAAATTTCAAATTTTAAAGATAACTCAAAAACGGATGAAGAGAAGAACACCAAATTTTGAACTTAAGCTTTAATCTACCCTGCGATGAGCTAATTAAAGTTTGGGCACAATCAAAGCATTTGGGGAATATTTTACAGGGTGTCGTTTTTTTTACTTTAAGAAAATAAATAGGCTGAACCGAATTTTCTTAGGCAACCCATTTGCGGTATATTTAAAAACATATTTTATTTAATATAAAGAAAGTTTCATCCATTAAACAGATGGATGAAGGTCGAACTTATTTCGGATCTTACACTAATAGTGATTTACAAGATAAATCATTTTTATTTATATAATAGTATATTATTAAACGAGCAATTTATGGTAGCCATTATTCACGCAGGGTGACGTTTGCGTTCCGAGCCGTAGGCGAGGGGCGCAAGTCACCCGAGTGAATAATAGCCATAAATTGCGAGTCTAATACTATACTTTGTCCACGACCATTATGGTTTTTTTATTAAATAAAAGTTGTGTAGAATGAAAAGTTTATTAAACATAGGTAACTAACTGTTGTTTTTTCAACTTTTCAATTTTTCGATTTTTCAATACTTTGATTTTTCGATCTTTCGATTTTTCGATTTTTCGATTTTTCGATTTTTAGATTTTTAGATTTTTAGATTTTTAGATTATTTGATTTTTCGATTTTTCGATTTTTCGATTTTTCGATTTTTCGATTTTTCGATTTTTCGATTTTTCGATTTTTCGATTTTTCGATTTTTCGATAATTCGATTTTTCGATTTTTCGATTTTTCGATTTTTCGATTTTTCGATTTTTTGGATTTTTGATTTTTCGATTTTTCGATTTTTCGATTTTTTTGATTTTTAGATTTTTCGACTTTTTAATTTTCCGATTTTCAAATTTTTGAAATTTCTGACTTTTCGATTTTTTGATTTTTCGACTTTTCAATTTTTCGAATTTCTGATTATTCGATCTAGAAAATATTGTTATGAAAAGTATCGCCCATCTTTAGTTATCTACCGGAAATTGCCAGAATTTCAAAAGCGTGAATTATCATAATTCACTATAGTGATATATGGATACCATATGCTTTTAGTTAGGAGGTAGAATATTGATTTATTAAGTGGTCGTGGACAAAATTAATTTTATTTGGAAGCTGAAAGGAGTTTTTTTATCTAAGCTTTGATATTTGTTCTTTAGAGTCCCTCGCCTGATTGCAAAAAGTGGCACGTCGTGTTTTTTGCTTGTTATTTGTAGAGGGGTAAGGGAAACTGGAGAGCATTCGACCGTTTAACATTTAAAAATCTGTGGTAAAACAAGTAGTTGATAATTTATGTAATGTAACTCAGAATAATGTGGAACATTCGAAATCAATAAAAGTAAATAGTTTTTTGTATATATTTATGAATACAAAGTGCTTGCAAGAACAACACCCTCATATTAGTTGAGAGACATTCACTCATTTTGAGAGCAATTAAACGACTTTTCGATTTTTGGTTCTAATTTTGCACCTATTTCAAGGGTACTTTTTTTGTACATCAACCATTTCGCCGAAAAAATGCAATGCCATCTTAGAATTAGAAAAAAACGCGTTTAAACTATAGCCCGAATTTCGTCGAAAAACGTAAATATCCGATCACGTGGCCGAAATCCTTATACCGAAAACAGCAAAACCGGACGACAGAAAATGCTTGCAAAGATTTCTTTATTTTTAATAACATCTAGAATAATATATTTCATTGCCAGCAAAAACAAAAAAATTATTCGAGCAACTTTACTATGAATTTCCGCTCCTATCACTGGGACTTGCAGTTCACCCTCCTCCTTATCTAACCAACTACAAATAGAGTGCAAAAATCACAACATATTTTTTATACTTTTCGTTATTTTCCATGTTCGATAATCTTTCGTCCTTCCGTAAAATAACCGATAATAAAAGGGATAACTATATTAAAAGAACAATCTGTTTTCGAATAAATATTAGTAGTTTTTTGAATAACACCGAATACTGACTGCCTAATATGTTAACAAATCGTCGTCCATATAAAGGAAAATACAAAGGTGAAATAAAAATATACTACGCCGTACACACAAAAGAGACTCGAAGACGTCAGATAAGGTAAGCAACCAGTCTGAGTAGACACGCCGGATTTAAATAGATAAAATGACCCCTGATAGAGTGTTATGGACTTTTCTAGAGCAGGTTCATATTTAACAATGAATAAAATAAGATTGTACAAATAGAAGGTTGAGAATTTATAAAACCGATGTTCTTTTGTGAGAAAATCAGCATAATACTTGAAGTGGGAAGATGCGGTTTTCGGCGTTGAATTTGTGTTTGAGACCTATAAAACGGTATCTATAAATATTGCGATCTGCATCTGTTTGAAGTAGGAAGATGCGGTTTACGACGTTAAATTTGTCTTTAAGAGACCTACAAAACGGTATATATAAATAATGCGATATCTCAAAATTTGGAAAAAAATAAGAAACACTAAAGCTGTAGAAGGAGACCTTGAAGAGACACTTTCACATAAAAAGTAACTTAATTTTTTGGGGAAGCCACGCTCTCATTCTCCCTCTAGGAGATGGTGGGGGTAATGTTTTTATACAAAAACGTTGTAAATTCGTTCTAATTTAAATTTGGTTTATTTGTTTTTTCTATGACAGTTCAGATCAAAAATTCTTGGAAAAATATGATCAAAAAAAAATTATTTTCGGTTTGTATGTAGAAGATATCATAGATTCCAGTTTTTTTTATTAAAAAAAAATATAAACTTATTTTTTAAGGGCTACACTCCCTCCATATCAGCTAGGAGATGGGGGCTCATTTTTTTATGCGATCTTTATACTAATGGGATAATACAGCCATATACCAAGTTTGGTATCAATATCTTGACACAAACTGCTCTAGCCCCAAGAACCAAACCCCAACCATTTGGTTTTAATTAAGTTTGAAATAAAAAGTCAGGTGTTCCAGTATACACCGCTTGTCCCAATAAGAACCACCCAGTGGTACTTACTGGGACAGCAATTTAATTTATGTCAAAATGTATTTTTTTAAATCTAAACTGCAAATATTTCATAAAATCTTAATTACAAACGGAAAATAAATCAATTTTATAAAAATTATAGAAAAATTCTCAGCAATATTATATTTACTAAAACCAAAATCAAAACATTTTTTTATTGGCTTCTCTGTTCCACCATGGTAGTTTGGTTTTTGTAGCATACAAGCACGTCTTCTCTTTCTAATATATCTTCATCTTTTGTTTCGGAGAGAAAAAACTTTACATTCTCAAATTGTAATACGTCCCATTATACATCACCACAGAGTGTCCCGAAATATACCACTATGTTTGTTTTGTTCAAAAAAACCTCACACCGTTACAGTTTTATAAGAGCACAGAAGATAAAATCTGTGAATAATACATTGGTCATAATTTGGTTGGCATAAAAGGTACACTGTAATGGATAAATAATTCTACAGTTCAATGGAAGGCGCTAGATGGCTTTGTCCCACTATAGGTATGACATGTCCCACTATATACCACTTTTTCCAATGAATTTTTAAAGGAAAAAAATTCAGTAGGAATCAAAATAGATTCGAAACAATCTTCACTGAGAACGTTTTGTAATTTGAGCTATAATTTTAAGACATTTTAAAAACGTGAACTTATAAAATTATCACGAATTTGAATACAATATAAAAATTATATAATTATCAGTGAGCCCTTGCGGAGCCCGGTACTTGGCACCGAATTCTCCTATGATAGCTACGCCACTGTGTTTAACAATAAATTCTAATTTGTTTCAAATTTATGTACAAAATTTTTAATGTATTAAATTGAAAGAAATTTGTTTACATGGTAAAAATGACAGTTTTTATTATTTTAAATACATTTTTTAAATTTTTTTAATAAGGACTAAATCTTTTTAAAAATAAATCGATTATTTGAATTGACAAAATGATAGATTTAAATCTAGATTGTTTTGAAACAATTATCGCATTTTTTTGAATCAAAGAAATATTGATTGATAAAATATTAAGGTGTTGCTAAGGGCCATCTCAGACAATAGCAGCGCAATTACATCTCGTCATAGAGTGTATTAATAACCATTACATGAGAGTTGCATACGCTATTTTTTCTACACCCGATAAATAATCAAGAACTATAAATATTATATTTATATTTGTATTGAACACAATAACAGTAATTACTCGTATTTTTATAATACATTCTACAAAATTGTAATAATTAATGGTATTACCTCGGGTATTGGTATTACCATAGATTTTTGGGGCAAAATATTTTGTACTGCCTTTTCTGCTTTGTCCGATATGTGTGAAGGAGTCGAGGGTAAGTCTTCTATAGCGCTGATATTAGACATTTTGATAATATAATTATCGAAGTTTAGCTATCTACGAAAATTTAATACGTACTGATTTTGACAACTAAAACAATTACATAGGAACCTAGGCTAAACGTCAAATGCCTAGCATGCTTGATTAAAAAATGATGGGTTTCTATTGATTAACAATCTGTATCGTTATGAAAAATATGTATCATAATGGGTATGGGTATGGGGATTATGGGCATATAAGTTCATTATTATAATACGGATGTAGAAAAATTTAATTATTTAAGCAAATATTTGTCTTACCGGAAACAATGGTGCTCCATTGACACAAACGCTTTCTGCGAACCTCACTCTAGAAGGCTTATTCCTAAGGCGTGCTCTTTTACTAGCAGACAGAAGAGTTGATTTTCTGGCTCCCTGTTGTTCTTCAGGTTGACATACTACTAAGTTAACTGTCTTAGTGCATGCACGAACCAGTGAGATTACGTGTTCTCTAGGAGCTGATTCAACATCTTCTCCGTTGACTGACAGAATTTGGTCACCAGGTAGTAGCTGCAAATTAAAAATTTAACTTTAATAAAATTGCTGTTAATAATGATTCGAAGTGATAAAAGTAGATAAGATAAAGTTTTTACTAGAAAGATTCTTTAGTATAAAACAAAAAAGCATTTATTCTGAATTAAAAGAAATTAAGGCAGGAGTACCGCATTAGGTCCAGTAGACTACCTACTGTATACTGTATTGATAAGCTTAAGAATGACACAATTGCAGATTACTTTTTCAAAATTATTTAATGACAAGCCAATTTCAAGTTTTCAAGGATAATTTTTATCAATAATCCAAAAGTTTTCTGGTTCGTCTTATTCAGGGCGACAATTTAAAAACCTACAACAGTCTATAGGCATTTTCGGAATCCTAGGATAGATAACAAATCCAGATTACTGGGGTTACCCGATGGATCACGTGGATCACTGAAGTTAGTGCCGATAGTTTACGAACGAGTTAGATTAATATTGTTCCTGTTTATCTACATCTGTCAATCTTTGACTTTTTCCGCGTAACTGTTAATTTGATAAACTCCAAATGAACCATTTTAATTAAACATATCTGTGGTCTGACTAATAAAGTTACAATATGGGCATAAAGATTACAACTTATAATTAAATGAATGTAGAAAAACTTCAAAGCTGGATCAGTAATCTATTAGTTTCCGAACACGGATAGGGTTAGTAACAATAGGTAAACGAATAATAGGATCCATAATCTTTCTGAATAAGTTTTCGAAAATGCCTTATATCTCAAGAACTTAAGATGATATCAGAAAAAGCTTAAAATCATTTCTAAATTACGAAGAAGGAACTTACTTAATTACAAAATACAAAACTCTCCCCATCAACCCCCTACGCTCCACCTACTTCAATAAAAAATTAGCAGCAACCACTCTACTTGTCTCCATTATTAGAAAACTGGTAAAAATAATTTTTAACGATATAAGTTACACCCTATACAGGGTGTAATAATACATAATAATTCAAAACATATTTAAAAAGAAGATGGCATCTAAATTAATTCTTTTTTATATTTTCAGTCCAGGAGTACAAAACAAATTGTTTCTACTGGGTTGTACTATTCTGACATCCTCCTTTTCCAGCTCAGTGACTTTGAAAGGGGTCGAATTGTAGTACGTAAAGCCGGTCTTTCGGTAAGAGAAGTTTCCAGAAGAACTGGCAGATCTGTACGCACTATGCTGCAGTGTAAACCAACGTGGAGACAAGAAGGCCCAGGGTACACAGCGAGGGGCTCTGGACATTCCAGAGGAACAACACAACACCAATATTACAGACAGATTTAGCAGAACCTAGGTCATCGCAAATCAGTGGTTTAAAGAGCATGGTAGGATGGTTGATATACATACATTATATCGACGAATAAGAAGATTCTATCTTTTTACTATTTCCCACACTAAATGCCTACCACTCACAGTTAAACATCGGCGTAACCATCTGCTCTGGTGTACAGAGAGAATTCAGTGAGACCAGAAATGGAATCAGGTGGTCTCTAGTGATGAAGCTCGATTCTGCCTGGGGATGCATGACGATCGGGCAACGATAAGAAGGCGACGTGGTAAAAGACGTGATCCACAAATTGATAGAGAGCGACATATCCACCACACCGTGGGCCTTATGTTATGGGGCACTATTGAATATGGTAGTAGATCACCACTAGCTTTCATTACACAGCCCGACGCTACATTCAAGAAATATTCTAACCATTCTCTAAGGGGAGAGCTGGAAAAAAGTCTTTCTAACAGCTAAGGGTGGTTTGGGTAAGATAAAAATGTGGCTTGATGACCGTCTTCTGAGTCTCAATGTCTCCAAAACAAAATTTATTACATTTTTACTTACTAATGCAATAGATTTTAAAGATTCACCTAACTGCAATAAAGGGCCTGTTTTTCAGTATGTAACGATACAAAAACAAAATAAAATAAATATTTATTAATAATGGTTGAACATTTAAGATGGAACGAACATGTTACTCTTTTGAACAAGAGATTTAAGAAACTTATATATTTATTTTATCAAAGTCAAGATATTCTTAAATAATATCTATTATTACTGATTTTTAATGCCTTGGCTGACTCGCCGCAAAGATACAACATTCTAATATGGGGTAGGCTTCTAGATAACGCTCTCAATGGGCTGAAATCAACATAAAATAAGTTGTTAAAAATATTGTTCAAAAATGATTTTAGATATTCAACAAATCGATTATATAATGTAGGTCTAAAGTCTCCATTTATTTTTTGAACCGTAAAAGTTAGCTTTTCTTCGTTTTGTTTTTAGATTTTTTTTGCACTGCTTGCTCGCTTTCGTTTTTGTCCTACAGAGGTTTGACGTACTTGTTCTTTATTTTGTGGTTCGGGCTGAAAATCCAATTCTGCGTCTTCAACTGCGGTATCTACTGCTTCCTCTACTTTTTCATCCACTGCTTTCTCTACTTCTTCCTCCACTGCCTTGTCTAATTCCTCTTCTACTGCTTCCTCTACATCATCCACTAAGCAAATGCTTGTCTTTTCGACCTCAAAGACTTCACCTTCCTCATTTTCGCTCTTTTCTTCGTCTGTAATAATATCATTATCAAGCGGCAGGTTTTCTATTTCAAACGCAGCTGCTTCAGCTGCGGCTAGAAGGTCTTCGTCAATTAAAATTTTTCTAAATCTCCAGTCAGACATATGTAATCAGATAAACAAATATCTAAAATAGATTCACCCAAAAGTAATGAATATATGTATAACAGTTACCTTATTAATATACGTCTATTCCCTGGCGGGACTTAGGAGTCCTGGATGAAAATAGTTACCCTATGAAACGCCTATGTACGTTAGTGAAAAACAAATCGTTGTTTAGTTACATAAAACCACAATAATTAAAATTTTAAACAAACCCGAACTTACTAAGGCTTTTGTTTTATGTTATTAATAAAAAAAACTCGCTTTACACATTCACGACTCGACTGCCATAACACACTAACGGCTGTGTTTACAAATTCAAACTGTCCGTAGTATTGTTGGTCAAATACATACCTTATAAAATGTGTACTTCAGAGTTCCGTCAGAACAGCGTCATAGCGAGCAAATCGTAATTTACTGAGTGGTTAAAAGTTTTGGGACCTTTAAGTCCCGTCAGGACACAAAGGGTTAACGCCAATTTGAATGTTTAAAAATTTGTTTAGGATCTGTCATTTTTGGCTTCTAAAAAGAGGTCAGACACGCCCAACATAGGGCGCGGCCATTTTGATTCCTATGCCACAGTTTATAGCTAAAGAATCAGATCGCTCACTCTGCGTCGGCACATTTGATCTCAATGTTTCAGTTTATACACTGCGCAACTCGGATAATACAATATATGACAACGGCCTATAATAAAACAGCAGTCTTCTGCGCATCCTGAATTTGTATCCCTGGAGTGGATGTTATTTTGGAACTTTCAACTGGTCCGAGTGAGCTAACTGATTCTTTAGCAATAAACTGTGACTCCAAAAATAATATTCACTGATAGCAGCAAGAAAAATATCAGGTGCGTTTTAATAATCCGCTTCTGCTTCCGGAATTGTCGGTTTAGTCGTTTTAACCTGTCAGATCAAAACAAGAAAACCGACAATTCCGAAGCAGAAGCGGATGATTAAAACGCACCTATTAAAAATATTGCGCCAAGATGTAGGCAACACGTAATAAAGGATCAAAATGGCGGGGTTTTCTATCTTCTTTTAAAAGGCACTCAGAAAGCTGCGCAGTGCGACCATTCTCCGTATAGTAAAAGAAAATCGAAGTATGTGGACGACAGACAGACCGACAGAATGGGCAAACATGTTTTTTGTGATCTAATGACCCTAAAACGTGAAAATCTGAAATAATTTCGAAAGGTGACTTTTTCACGATTACAATACTTTTCTTTTATAGAGAGAAGTAAAATAGGCACACCCAAAACGTAATCCTATATTTTGGAAGATATTACAACCTTATTCCTTTATACATAAAAATTATTTGAAATAAACAATTTTTAAAACATTAACTCAAAATGTTTGTACGGAAAAACTACAGTAAAATTAAAGGGAAATATTTTGTTTTATATTAATTTCATGTTACATAATTATTACACATTAATTTAATAAAACCAACATCTACTCTTCTTCTTCTTCTTCTTCTTCTTCTTCTTTTTTAAGATCATAAGGTAGCCTTCTTTTTCTTTATCAGTTACTTCTATCTAGCTGTGTTTGAAATCCTTGGTAAGTTTGTATTTTTGTATTTTGTGTTTTTATAACTTTTGCTTTTTTATAATAATTTTGTATTTATGTATTTCTTAATTTTTAATATTTTTGCATTTCTAAATTCTATTTTTTTTGTGTCTATGATATAATATAGATATAATTTAAACAATATTTAAAACTCAAACAAAAAATTGTGTAGGCGGGTTTTAAAAATTTGTTAAAAAAAATGTAAATTGTATAAATGAACAAATTTGATTTGATATGTGATTCCATTCTTTAACATCATCCAAAAATCTACGTTCAAACAAGATACTGCCAGACCGCATGTTGCTTCAGAAAAAGGCCTTCGTGGAATAACATTACATTAACCGTTTACCTTGGCTCCCAAGATCGCCTAATCTGTCTCCTGTAGAACACGTCTAGGACATGAGGTATCCTGGAATGAGACACCCTAAGAAGACAATGACAGTCTCATCAGAACCGAGCCTAGGAGAATCAACGGGTGCATAAAAAATCGCGGGTCTTCAATACACTATTGAACCAGTTTTTTTAGTAAGTTGTCTAATGACGTCCATTTTGTAATCATTTATTAAGTAAGAGGTATGAACATATATACCAAAAGATTTTAAAATTTTTCTCAGCCAGTATATTTAAATTGTCACCACGTATTTACTCTAAAAGAATTTGTGAATTTTAATTTATTCTATTTGCAACACTTTTTATTCTGTTGGCAGCACTTAATTACTAAGTGTATCATGAAAATCCTACTTTTACAAAAACATGTGGCCAAAATTTGTTATATCAAGAAAGAGAAAATGGAGATAATCTATTCCTTTTAATCAATACCAACTACAGATCTATCACGATAGAATAATTATTAAAATTAGGCTGTACGCTTAGAAAATAACAGATTGCATTTGGAACAGTTACTTTTATTTTTATTTCGTTCATAAATAATGCATGTTTCTTATTTGCATTCGAAGTAGTTTAGTTTTACTTATTGTTAAATAAATTGATTTCTCTGGTTTTAATTACTTTCTCCCTAGATAATAAACCTTATATATACTGTATTTCCATTTGCAAACAAAAATTTGTACATCAATTAAAAACTCCTTTTAACTAAACATACAGGAATGTACTCTGTCCAACTTTGTAAAATATGATCATTTGTGACACATTAGACCCAGATATCTGCATGAACGTCAGTCAATAAAAAATCCTCTATTAAATATTTTCTCTCTCATATTTTGTTGCTTAACGAATTGTTATGTCTTGAGAATTTAATTTTATACAAGCCATAATTCTCAGAATAACCTTGGTTGTTACATGTTACAAATAACGTCCTGACAAAATGTCCAATACTGCTGACGATAGGCATACAAAGTTTGTTATAATTATGAGTAGAATCGATCATAAAAGCAATTGTTACGTGTCTGCAACCAGCTACTTGTTAAAAAAGCTAGACTTACTTCAAAGTAAGTCTCTCAGAATTGCTTTGTGAACCTACAGGACCAGCTCAGTTAGCAGACTTCAAGTAGTTGCAGCAGAACTAGCGTTATCTATACGACGCCAGTATCTATATCTATTTATGTTATGCTTCTAAAATATGAGTACAATTAGATAACCTCTCTTATCTAGTGGTTTTCTCAAATTCTGACATGTTTCGAAACAATGTAAGAAAAAACATTCCTCTCTCTATACGAAAGATTTCGACTTTCTAATTTCAATCCCCAGTAGTTCCAATTATCATCAATCTTAATTTCGAATACATTTCACAAATACACCTCTCTTTGTCCAAATTCCCTAAGTACTACCCTTATAAATAAATATTACGAATTTGTTTCTAAATATCCAAAGCATTCCCTAATCTTCACCGATACATTAAAGATATATCTACCTTACAAGACCAAGACCAAGTGATGATAAACCGACTACAAACAGGCCATTCATCTTTAACACACAAACATATTTTCAAGAAAGAAACACCAACCCAGCGCCAAACCTGACAAAGTTCATTAAGTGTAAAACATCTAGTAACAAAATGTGCAAATTTCAATGCAGAAAGATCTCATCACAACATAGATAATAATATAAACATTGTATTAACTCAAAAATGTGACAAAATTATACAATTTCTCAATGGCCACGAACCTCTACTTTTATTTGAAGGCACTTGAAGTAATAAGAGTGAAAAGGTGTATAATAAAAAGAAAATACATTGAATTCGACGGATTTGTTTATTGTTTAATATATTTTAGTGAAGTATGTCCAACATAACTTGCATTGTTGTAATCTATAAGAGTAGATATGATAATATGGATTTTGCTGTTTCAGCTAATAGAAGACAATGACGGATACACATACGTTTAGATGAGATGAAATATTTATATGTCCTTACACGTTTCAAGCACCAATAGTAATAGTACCACTGAAGATTTAAAGAAATATAATCTTTGTTGATAATCACCATTGTAAATAAATTCTAGAAATACATTCTATAGGTCTTGTTTTTTCAACAGGCTCTTAAACGTCACCACTGTCTTCAACCATCTATTCAAACTTGATAATTTTATTATACATGTTACAAACAGATATTAATATAAACGTGAATCATTTAAAGCCCTGTGGAGCCAGCAGACAGAATATTTCCACTCGGATATTTATCATCGAGGTAATAGAAGTGCACCAAATAGCCACTTCCAAAAATTGGGGCATCTAGAGACACCTCTCGGCGGAGTTATAAACCTGAAGGCCTTTGACGACCTGAGAAGCTGGCTATCGCAAAACTGCTCTCAGCGATAACCCGCAGATTTTTAATGGCCTGAGAAGCTGTCTGTCCTAGACACCACTCAGTGACAACCAGTAGGTTTATGACCAGTTGATAACTTGCAGGACTTTGACGAGATGGGAGACTGTTTATCTCTAGACACCTCTTAGCAGGTTTCTGATGAGTTGAAAATCAAGTCCTACATATTCCTAGAGCAGTGGTTCCCGCCCGGTTTTTAAAATAAAGAAGTGGCCATGTTCCCCAACCCGATTATAGAAACAAAAACTACTTTTACTACAATAAAACTTATTTATTTAAAAACTTAACATTTGGAAATTCTAATCTAAACTAATGCGAAGGGTGGTGCTGCATTATTATTTTTATTTGAATTTGGCAAATTTGATTTTCAAATATTTATGAGCAAAAAATTTGTATTAATTCTTTAGGGCTCCAGCATGCCTCCCTTAATATTGCTTCACGTCCCTCAGTTTGGGAACCACTGCCCTAGAGGATGCATAATGGGTCTAATGAGACCTAGGTATTTTGGTTCGATCCACCCTTATAGATACAGATGAGCAACTTTTAAGGTGTACAGATCGAGATTCGGTCCCTTAATTTGTTCATTATACATTGAGATTTGTGGCTACTTCCATACAACTCTTTACTAACTTTGAAGCATAGTCACTTAGTTTAAAGTCTATTTTAATATTTTTATATTATGTTGATGAATTAGTTGTTTGGAGTTAAACTTTGGATCCTTTATTATTTATTTATTAGTCTGAAAACTTCCAAAATCATACAAATCTCATTTTTAAATAAATGCAAATAAATTACCTAACACAAACATGTTCAATTTTACATTTGATCTTGAACTAACTTACACTACAGTCACTTTATTCTCCATTTGTAAAAAAAACTAGATTGAAAGTCGCTTATCTTAAAATTAAACACTATTTTATTCAAGTTTGTTATTGAAAACCATATAAATCACCAAATTAGAGCGTATTTCACAAAACCAAATTAAAGACCTATCAACTCAATGCTATTTTGTAGTTTGTCTGTCTATCATCCACCTTTAGTGTTAAGCGACATGCTGTTTTTGATCCCAGAGCAAATAACGTGAATTTTCATTTAATTTGCATGATAAGTTTTAGAATTTTATGGGTGCTATATATCTTGTTCTAGGTGTGTAACTATTTTTCATATCTTCTAACCCGTCATTTAACACCTCCATAAAATGAGGTTATATGACTTACTTCTATGTATGAGTGAAAATGAAACTATTAAATATAACCGTGAGGCAAACCGCAGCCCAAAATGTGTACACCGGATTCTCTATTACTATACAGTTCCTGCAATTCCTCTAAAGTTATCTATTAAACCCGTGGCAATTCCTTTGCAGTTTCTCGACTAGGAACAATTCAAGTAATCCCAGCAATTCCTTGGCAATTATTCCCGCAATTTCTTACTAATTTCTAGAACAATTCTTGGCAAGTTCCGCAATTCTCTGGCAATTTCCACAATTCCTCTTTAAAACTGTAAATTCCTCACAATTCCATGTAAACCTAATTCCCCTGCAGTTTACCCCATTGAATATATTCTTTATAAATGTCCTGAATTTGTAGTCAATATAAAAGAGACACTGCTAGATGGCGTTACCAACTACTGTAAAAAGTAGGGTAGATGAGTTAAGAGGAAGATGCACACTAGTACTGTGAAGCTTATTTATTCCTCCCAATTTTGAATATACAGATATAGAACTGTGGGTTACTCACACTTAGTACTAGAATGTCACCAAGCCTTCGTCGAAGTATCCATCAACAATGTGTTGCCACAATGTGGCCATATGGAAAGGTAACCGTCTTGCCGATTTACTAGCCCAGAAGGTAGCCAACCAAATATTTTTTGGACCTGTCCCTTTTTTTTGGACTAACAAAATCAGTCGTGAGAAAATCTAATTAAAGAACTTTCCATATGAAATTTAAGGAAATAAGGAGCAGAGTTATTCGGGATCTTTTAAGTTAGCCTAACAATAATATAGCAAACAAATACTTAAGTAAAACTAGACAAAATCTGCGCCTGATCACTGGCATTCTGTCTGGTCATTTCCAACTTGGCAGACTCTGCACTTTTCAGAGGGGGTGCGAATAAAAAGCTGAGTATGTCGAGCAAATCCCCTATGATTGCCCAATGCTTTCATCTATATGCGTTTGGTGTGTATTGGCTAGCACCGCCCAACATAAAAGGGGCACCTGTCGGCAACGTTTATCAACTATATTAAATGTGTGGACTGGGTGGTGAGCTTTATTGATTTAGGATAATGCACAATGAGTCTAGCTAGATACAAGTGCTGTGGAGCATCCCACCCTCACTTACCTTAGAAATACAGACTGAACTGGCTAGGTGGGAGCTAAACTGGTCTAAAGAGCAAAATAACATTTTGGAGAAAGAGCAAGAAATGTTTACATTTGTATCAAAGCTAAAGTGGCAGAATGAGATTTTCCTTAGTATAAACATGTCTGTTACAATAAATTTAAACTTGAACCAGTTTCGCTTCTACCTAGCCAACTGTGATTTAATAAATAATGGCAATATTTTTTAATCTTTTTTTGTTCATCGGTTACACACGTAAACTTTTAAACCGCCAAACACGTAAAATGATGAATTTAAAATGTCTCAAAACTGAATCATTATTATAATAAATTACGACCACTAGAAAAGCAATTTTCACCACGTTTAATTTTCCACGCGTAATTTTCGCTCGTTATCTGTCACATTCTCTGCTTCAGCTGGGTCACAACTTCGTTATTTATTTGAGGAAATTAAAGTGTTTTACTTCTATAGCGTACTTCGATTTTCTATTACTATTAATATCACACTACGATAAATTGTTAAAAGTTGCAGGTACACTTTAGAAATCGCTCTTTATGGCACTCCACCAGGTTAATGGTCCTGGTGCAGACACTAAGCAGTTGACATACTCCCCGGGGAATCTTTCCACGTCTTCGACAGTGATTGAGAGGATTTTGGTCGCATGGGATAAGTTGGAGCGAAGCATAGAGAATGTTAAAATCTTGGAATCGTCGATGAATATAATGTTATGTAAATGTAGTTATGGCAAAGATTTGAATAAAATACATTTATTCTAATAACATTTTTACAGGGTGCTTTACATGAGTTGCAATTTTGGTAGCAGGAGTTTAAAACTTGAGATAGAAAATTTAAAATTAATAGTCGTCGAAATAGGTGTTTAAATAAAATTTTAAAATAGGTTTTACGAGGGTTTTGGTATAAGATACTGTATTATGGAAACACATTTACTATATCCGCTCTCTAACGTAGTCTTTTCTGAATGACATAACCACTGTTATGTCTTTTTATTATAAAATCATATTTCATGTACTGTTCTAAACAAAGAGGTATAGTTTACGAAATATAGTGTAGATTAAGTTGTATTATTTTTATAATTTTTATTATTTCATTATCTTCTTTTGACATTTTCTTAACCAATTATTTAATAGCTAAGAACGAGTTAATATCAATTCAATTTGTGGATTATTATAAAACAAAGTAATGGGAATGAATAAAATGAATTTAAATATAATAATGAAAATGTACTTAACACATTCGCGGACACTTAGATAATTTTGAATCTACTCAGAACATCACCTATTATTTTTTTTAAATAGTTTTTTTAGATAAAAATAAGTACTAGTCAGCCTCTAGAAGAGATATTTTGATTTTTTTTTACAGCAAAACATTGAGTGTCTGCTATTACAGTCATGTTCCTAAACATTGAAAATTTGTATGTGCTAGGACACACAACTGATATTGCAGACGTGTACTAGTAGTAAGAACAAATGTTGACTAAATGGAGAAAAAACTGCGAACATTTTTATAGATTCTATTATAAAATTATTACATAAATAAACAAGGCACATTTTCTTTGAAAAACCTTAAAAAAAACATATAGTGCAAAAATAAAACGTCAAATTATAGAAAAATATTCATGGAAAAACCTATTATGAGTGAAAATTTGCAAAACAAGTTCCAACACATAAGGGTGGCTTATCTTCGCATGCAGAACACCGCCATGATGTCTGTCCCCTTTTCCCATTTTTCGAACATTGGCGACATCTCAAAAAGTAACTTTTTCTGCTGTAACCTTCAGGCAAGGGAATGTTTTCCAAAATATGTTGTGAAGCTAATTGAGGTCCAATAAGGAATGGTTTTGCACATTCTCTGGGATTATTTATCGCCCCACGCTTGACTAGCTTTCGCCCATCTTTTACATTTGCTGAAATTTCAAGTAGACCCTTTATGATAGCCTCTCGAAAACTAAGGAGGTTCATTTTCGATTTGGTAATTTCCCGATAAAGAAGGAAACTGTTGACAACAGTAACATCTATCAGATGAAAAATCACCTTCTTGTACCAGCGAATCGATTTTCGTGGACAGCTGTAATAAGACGTCAGCTGGTCACTTCTGTCGACCCCTGCCATATTTAGGTTGTATTCAGAGACTTCTTCTGGTTTAATTTTAGTTTGGTTATAAGAATTGGTTGTCTGAATCATTTCTGGATGAAATTTGGAGGTAATCATCAGTACCTCCCGCTTATCTTTCCATTTGGACACATACACTTTCCCCTTTCGCAACCATTTATGCTCACCTCTCTGGAGTTTTTTAGTGGTAATTTCTTTAGGATTTCCTCTGCGATTTGACCTAAGGGCTCCTGTTGTATGCGTTTTCCGATCAAGTAATTTGTTTGTTAGAGGAACGCTGTTATAATAGTTGTCCATAGTAGCGTGATGTCCCTTGTCTAAGAAAGGGGATAGAAGCCTGAACACGAGAGTCTGTAACTTTGTCATATTTGCTTCTTCTGCTTGTTTACCTTTATAGATGTCGATGTTGCAAGTATAACCTTTTGTTGTGCATAGCTCCTAAAACTTAATCCCATATTTTGCTTTTTTTCCCTTTATGTATTGCCTAAAGCTCAGTCTCCCTCTATGTAGCAATAGTGACAAGGCTTCTTCGGGAGTGT
Source organism: Psylliodes chrysocephalus (assembly GCA_927349885.1). Lineage (NCBI taxonomy): Eukaryota > Metazoa > Arthropoda > Insecta > Coleoptera > Chrysomelidae > Psylliodes > Psylliodes chrysocephalus. The sequence continues at coordinate 21,964,495 of OV651822.1, read as the reverse complement.
AAGCACTCTGATAGTTACCAAGCAAAATCTTCAATAATTCACTTATTTTATTGAGTCTATCAGTATTGTCTCTCTCGTTGGTGCAGTTGAAACATCTAAGCAGCTGTTCATATCGGCGTCCCGACATAACACAGGAAAACACAGGATGGTAGTATAATGGATCATATGAGAAAAGTTTTCGCAGAATTGGGAATCGAATCTGTCCTTGTAATAGAGAAATTCCAATAAATTTGTAAAGTTCTTCTTTGGTAGTTAGAACGAAGCTAGTTGTTCTATAATGTTGAGGTTTGGGGCGATTTGATGTTTCCGGTTTCTGACCATATTCATTCGTACAATTTACGATCAGATCCATTACGTCGTCAGTCCAAAGCGACTTGAAAACTTCTAGAGGTAGAGGTTCATAGTCAAAATGTAATTTTACCCCTGAAGCAGCATGATCAAACTGGAAGTCTGGTATATCATCATAAGTCTCTTCCCAATCATCTCTTTCATCAGAACTAGAACCTACTGCATCTGTTACATTAGTTTGATTTACGACAGGATTTACGGCAGTTGGTGGAGTTGGATTGAGGTTAGGCTCGTCAGATGAATCAGAACTATGATTTGTTGTAGAATAATTTAAGTCTCTATCATCTGATCCAACATATGGATTGTCATCGCTAGCACTGCGTCGATTTCGTTTTCATCATTGTTGTCTTCTATTTCAGTGTCAACTTCATCATAAAGCCTTAGTAATCTGGCTTCCTCTTTGGGGTCCATTTCTTTCAGGGCCTGGAAGAATGATTACTTTACAGTGAAAATACGTGAAGTTCTTGAAAACAATAAATAACGAAAGAGCTAAATGTACTTACTGCTGCAGCCAAAAATAATAATTCTACGAAGGATCTTCAAAAGTACTCGAAACGTATGGAATTATTTATAGTCACAACAAATAACCTCACTGTACAAACGTTATGGGGCGACTGACTGCTTCCGCAGACGTGACGCGACAAGTGTGAAAGTAAGTGGAAGTAGCACAGTGGTCTGAAGGTCAAATCAAATACCTTCATAGGACACTTCCCTGTTAACAAACTTGATGTATAGGGACACTCGCCTACGCCTTTTATGTATTCCTTATGGGCATTGCGACTGCTATACCACACGCGGCATTTTCAGTGGTCTAGTAATCGTCTGCTATCGCAGTTCTGTCCCTACACATGTGTCTGCAATTGCAGACACGTCCGTCAATGTGTTAATTTCGCAGGCAACAATTTGTAAACATTTTTGTTTGCTTTTTGGGATAAATCAATAATCAATATTCTAAAAGTAACATGTGTGACAATGAGACCAGGACCACGTTAATATTTCTTTTATTTTTAAAGCGATTTTGATTATATTTGGGACGAACCTACTAGACATAATTTTGAACTGACACTTATACTTAAATATGTCCGAATTTCGGTTTTAACGGAAATGCTATTAAGTTTGATTTTTTAAATGGATCACCCTGAATATTTTAGGTTTTTTGGAATCCACGATTAAAATTACAAGTGTTTTTTAGGTATAAGGCCAAGAACTGGAAAATAATGTTCCAGTAGCCTCGCAAAAGCTATTTTCCTATTAAGTTAATAATAAATCCATCAGATAAAAAGTAAATTTCTAAAATGTAATTTTTTACCAATATCTCACTTTTTTGAATGGCATTTATTGATGGAAAATTGTATTACCAATATGACCATATGCATCGTGGATCACTTAGAAAATGATAGAAGTGTAAAATATCAAATTGATTAACAAAAAAATGGTATTAATTTTATTAAGTGTCAATATCTGAAATTCTAAAATAATATTTTAAATTGGTTTTTTTTATATGTATTTAAGAGTTTAGATCTTGAAGTATTTTGGTCTTTTTATACTCCCGTATTATTAGTAGTATTAGTATTAGGTATTAGTATTATGATTAAGCAAAAAACTGGACAAAATATTCAAAAAGGGTATGTATACTCGTTTTATAACTAGTATTACTAGTGTAATGCTTTTTTTAATCATAAGATATAATTCTGCAGGCAACAAAATATATGATTACTGAAGACATGTGAAAGAGGCCAGTTGTGTTCTTAGAATATTTTTTAAGATATATAAGTTTTAAACGTGTTTTTATTAATATTTTTACTAGTTAATTTTATTCAAAAATATTATTATTTAAAAATATGTTTAATTAAGGACATTTTAACGGATTTATGTCTCAAATTTATATTAGATAAAAAGAAGCAGACATTTAGAACAAATCAGATAGAAAAGAGGTCTTTGCCCCCACGTGCTGTCATTTGTCATTCTGTCAACTTTATACTCGGTAAATACTACTGATATTACTCGTATTTCTCGTACTAGTAGTATAAATTATCTCTGGTGTAAATCATGTATAAATAAACACCTGTTATTTTTCTATGAATAAATCCGAGAATAAACATAAACATCTGACAACATAATCCTAGGTGTATAGTCAACTGTCATTATCCGTTGCCTATTAGAAACAAAGGCCAAAATACGTCATTGTTTAATTTCATAGAAAAGAAGAAATTTAAGATTTAACATCAAAAATTGAGCCTGTCAATAAATAATAGAGAGTTATTGCAAGTTCACTTAAGGTCAGTCACTATTAGTGCCGCTCTTATTTTGACATCTGAGCATGCGCAAATCACTAACTTTAATAAAGATTGTGCCTATCCTTAATAGAGAGATATTGCCACATACTTTGATTACTATACGAGGCAAGAGAGAGGTCCGACACGCCCAACATAGGGCGCGGCCATTTTGAACCCTGTGACACAGTTTACAGCTAAAGAATCAGATCGCTCACTCTGCGTCGGCACTTTTGATCTCAATGTTTCTGTTTATAAACTGTGCTACTCGGATAATACAATATATGACAACCGCCTATAATAAAACAGCAGTCTTCTGCGTATCCTGAATTTGTATCCCTGAAGTGGATGTTATTTTGGAACTTTCAACTGGTCCGAGTGAGCTAACTGATTCTTTAGCAATAAACTGTGACTTCAAAAATAATATTCACTGACACTGACAGCAGCAATCAAAATATCAGGTGCGTTTTAATCATCCGCTTCTGCTTCCGGAATTGTCGGTTTAGTCGTTTTAACCTGCCAGATTAAAACAAGAAAACCGACCATTCCGAAGCAGAAGCGGATGATTAAAACGCACCTATTAAAAATATTGCGCCAAGATGTAGGCAACACGTAATAAGGGTTCAAAATGGCGGAGTTTTCTATCTCCTTTTAAAAGGCACTCAGAAAGCTGCGCAGTGCGACCATTCTCCGTATAGTAAAAGAAAATCAAAGTATGTGGATATTGCAAATTTCTATAAAGCCAGCCACTAATAGTGACATCGTAATTAGAGTCAAATAAATTCTATGATAGTACCTAATATTAAAGAGGCCTTATAAATTATAATTTTAGAAGGTTTAAATGACGAGCGCATCCGAAAGCTATAAAGTCGCCACTACCTGCTGCCCTTAAACATCCACAATTAAGGACAGGCACAATCCTTAATAAAGTCAGTTTTATAACATAAACATCTGCGCATGCTTAGATGTCAAAATAAGAGCGGCACTAATAGTGACTGACCCTAAGTGAACTTGCAATAACTCTCTTTTAAGGACAGGCACAATCTTTGTTAAAGTTAGTGATCTACGCATGCTCAGATGTCAAAATAAGAGCGTCACTAATAGTGACTGACCTTAAGTGAACTTGCAATAACTCTCTAATAATGCTAATAATAATCATAAATGAAGTATAAATGTCCCCATTACATTGTGAAGGTTCAACTTAATCCTTAATCATAATACTAATGCTAATACTACAGGGTGGCTCACGCTCAACGGGACGGAGCTTCATGGGAAAACGACCAAAGATATAAAAAATTCGTTTGGGAGGAATACGTAGGTTACAGACGGCTACAATTTAAAATTTGTTAGATGTATACAGGATGTCCCACTATAGATTAGTTTCCTTTATAATAATTTAAAAAATGTTAAACATTGCAAATATTAATAATTGGGTAAATTAATTATAAAGTAACATAAGTCTTTTATTTCTTTCCTCATTTACTGAGTTTGTGGGGAAATACGAACATCAATTGGCATTATAGGAACTCAGTTGGCATCCTCCGTTCAATTTATTTACTATTTGCGGAATTTTTGTGAGCTATCCACCCCCTAGCTACCGTCTGAGCGATGTCAAAGGCCCGAAGGCTGGCACCAGAACAACCGAAATTTATTTGACCGAGTAAACAAAATTTTTATTGGTAATTTCTTACTCTTTTAAAAGAAGCTCAGTTTTTGGTATTTTTTCTCACTGGAAGTTGTGGAGTTAACTTTCTAGGTTACAATGAGCTCAGTCGCTTAAATACTTTTCGAATCTCGCCAAAATATCAATATTCCGCAATTATTTTCCCTTAAAAAAAATATAATATATATCCACACCTTGGATTTTCTTTTTGTCCTTATACATTGACAAAGTAAGCCATCAATATAATGTCCCCGAAGTATTATTTTTTGTATTATCTTTTGTCAAGAAAAACTAAAAGAATAGACAAAAGACAAATCGTTCTTTCGCATTCCTTATCCTCGAGAAAACCTGAGAAAGAACGGCTTTAAAAGGTTAGGTAAATTGCGTTAGAGGAATGCCAAGGTAGATATTGATCAATAAAATGACGAAATAAGAAAACGTTGAGTGTTGTGGAAATTTCCCTGAAAATTTAATCGGCTTCTAACCTTATATAATTTCCGGAGAAGTGTACTGAATGATTCAAAAGCGGCACACGTCTGGAATTTTGAGACAATTCTGCTTTTATATCCATGAAAACAGCGCATTGCTGGAGATATATAATATAATTTTAAGAAATGACAGGTTTATTTAGAAGAAGATTATTTCTACCTATGTTTCAGTTATTTCAAGAGATAAGAATCGCTTGAAAGTGGTTTCTTGGAATGAGGAGATTATTTAGTCTTCAAGTAGGTACCCACTTTCATTTCGCAAATTTTATAGGTTTTACAAAAGGCAATTTTCAAGTTTTGTAACGAAGAGATTCAAAATAAATAATAAATAAAAATAGTGGTTACATATCGTTTGAAATATTTTATTTATATTAAAGATAATAAATTACATTTTGCGCATTCAATCTAGTTGAAAAGTTGACGTTTTCCGCGATTTGTCATAATTTGACATTATTGGCACTCTACGCGCCTATTTTACTATGGCACTTGTTTATTTTCATTTGTAGTAAATAAAAGGAAGGTAGCCATTATTAAAGCTAATCGGTATTTTAAAACAAAAAATGTAGATTAATCTGAATATTTAAGTTGATTGTCTAATATTCAAACCTATTTCCCTTGATATTTAAACGATAATTGAAATATTAAAAATAAATTACCCCGTTTTCAAGCTGTAAACTTGAGATGTCTCGTTGGTGCAGAGAGCAGCGCGTTAGTTTGCTAATCTTGAGGTACTTATTTCAATCCTCAACGGGGAAAATTTCTTTATAATTAAACATTTATTTTTGGTAGTAAAATTAAAACATAAAAAAGTGGATGTATCAACAATTTGCGATTAGAGTAATCTAACCGATTTTGAAAGTATTTTTGAGATGAACTTACTAAACAAATATTTTTCACGCTAATCAAAAATTACGCTTTCAATTTTCACGTAAGTAGGCAACACAATATACACATAATACACGATTTGCTGGTCAAGTTAGCAGTGCCTTTCAAATAAACTGTATAATTTGGTAATATCGTGTGATCGTAGAAATAAATCTTGTGTGTAATTCGAGCGATAAACTATTTGCAGCTTACGATAGATTGCTGCGCTACGCTGGCGCATCGCAAGCCCGCAAAACAGCACTTTCCGCTCTTAATACATAAATACCTACCTAGTTTATAATATTTCTAAAACAGACGTTTACTATATGTATATTAAGTTATTTTAAATACAAATATCTATATGTTATACAATACTTATTGTTTTATGCTTCCAAACATGTTTCTAAAGTAGGCTTTAAAAAAATTCACGCATGTTGGAGTTTACAATTCTTCTTATTAAGTGACAGTTTGGATTTATTTCAGAACGATGTTATCACGGATATGACTTAAGATACATTTTTGTGAATCACTTTTTATATTAAGTAAATTCAATGATAATACTCGTATATTTGCTGAATATAACTTTCCTGCAAATAACTATAATACCTGGCTCTTAAAATTTTCTCTCTAATAACAGTCTTTGGATTTTTAAATTCACCAATACTTCTTACACCTCATTTTTCCGATTCCATATACAATGTCGAACTCGTACAGCCGACAGGTTTAGAAATCCGAGAGAGACGAATTGGGAAGGGTACATAAAATCCCTCGAGGAGTCTCTCAAGGAGGAAACCACCAATGTACGAAAAGCAAAAACACTCGAAAGTACAGTGGACTTGGTAAACAAAGCAATTACTGATGCCTATCAAGAAAACTGTCCCGAAAAAGAGAGATGCCAAACAAAAAAGACAGTCTAGTGGAATAAACACCTAGATAGCCTGAGAGGCGAGGTGCGAAGGCTATTAAATAGAGTCAAATACACACAAGACTGGACTACTTATAAAAATAAGCTCACAGAGTATAACAAAGAAGTACGCAAGGCTAAAAGAAACTCAGTTGAGGCATTATTGAAAGCTCTTTCGATATCTAAGAAAGTGGCTATTGCGATTTCTTTGTCATCTATTGACTTTGAAAGCAGCCTGTTTAAATCGTCCAGCGTTAGATCAGTTGAATTTTCTGGCTGGTATGCATATTGGTTGGGATGAAGCGGATTTTTTTTTTTAGTATTTCATCCCTGATATACCTATCTATTAATATTTCTAGAGTTTTAAGTAGGGAGGAGAATAGCCTTATGGGGCGATATGACTTTGGCGTTTGGTCTGTGATCCTACCTACTTTGGCTAGGTAGACTACTTTCGCCTTTTGCCATATTGCTGGGATATATCTCCAGGCAACGCATGCTCTGAAGATTTTGCATAAATGTGACATTATGGTATACATATGTTTCTTAAGTCTACAATGCCCTATTAATAGACCTACTAGTACTCTAGTATTAGTACTATTATTTTTATATTATGGCTTAATAGATGATTGGTGAGTTTAGGCGATAATCTATTTAAAGATTCTTTTTCATTTTTCATTTTGTTCAGCTTTTATAATATTTGGTAGAAAGTATTTGTAATGGATTAATCTTGATTGTTATCTATTTCATCTTTCTTTTTGCCAGATACCGTCTGGCTGAATGATCTAGATTTGTCTATTAGCGCCCAATAAAAATATTTTTGTGATTTCGATTATGATAAATTTTAATTTCATTGTTTAAGCGTCGGGGCGACGCTTGAAAAGAGAGGAGTATGTAACACTTCGTATAAATTCACATTTTTCCAAATTGTAATTAATTATTTAAATAACATCCTGTACATAGAAGTTTGTTAATTATGCCGTGAACTTGTTTTAAGTTGCAATCATGTACAAAGCTGCTTATTCAATAATTCTTAAATATAAATAAGATAATAAAAACCTATGAAAAAAATTATAAACGGGAATTGAGGTCACACACGGGATTCTCCGCGCGGCGACTTAGTTCGCATCTTGGTCTCGAGGGCTTAGAGCCTTTTTGTATTTTGAATCGCGGTATTGACTTTAGATCAAGGGTTGTGACGTGTGCTCCAAAAGTGAAGTTGGTACAGTTCATCAAATTTCTAGAGGTGTTCGACGCCCAGACAGAGAACGCGCTACGTGTGACTAAGATAGCTATTGTACAGTCTGCTAAACAAGTTATTTTAAATAGTTTTTAATATTTTTAGGTAATTAAATTTTAAAAGTGTGGAATAGTTTAGGGATTAAATTGGTCTGATTGGACTTTCTTAGAACGTTTTTAAAAGCAGCTTAAGATAGTATGTAGAATTGAAAATAATTATTATGCCATAAAAGGTGTTTTGGAATTCCTTCAACCTTTTGAAATTGAGTCAGAAAATATAAATTTTATAGGATAGCGGAAAATACATATAATTTTTTTGTAGGCCTTTGTAAATCGTGGAAATAGTTTATATTTTATTTCTACCTTATTATTAATAACGGTTGTTTCTGAAACATTACTAAAATTTTCGAAATTTTGTTTTTCTACAAAATAATAAACTATACTATTTAGAAAAAAATTTATTTCTCTTATAATTTTATAAAAAATAACAGGGGAATATTTACATTTCTTGATCTATTAAACAAAACTATAAATTATCTCGACGAATGACACCATGTTCTAGTACGGAAGCTAGCTTTACATTTTTGTTGGTGGTTTCATGGGTTTCATATCAATTTTTTGTAATTGTAGTTTACACGTACATATACCTCTTAACACTTGTTTGCTTTATTAAAAAAGTGTGTTGTTGTGATTTACGTCGAAATAAGTCAAAAACAACTTGAAACCCCATATAAAATCAAAAAGGAGAAACGGAAAAAAATTGAGCCTGTAAATGAACACAACTCAGAAACAAAAATAGCTATCTAATAATAAAAAAATAAAATTTGATTCTTGTGCAGCTTCATCTATATCATTAACTGTTTTTGGTTTTTTAATGGTTTTTCTTGGTGATTAAAATTCCGATATCTCACGGTTATCGATTCTTTTTTTCTCTCCAGAAATGCGGACGACAGTGTTTTTAGATACTCCTGTGGCTGCAGCAACACGATCATTTACATTTTTAAATGGTATTGAAGGTGAATTAAAGTTTCCTTCTTTTCTCATAAACTCTATAACATTGGCTATTATTTCGCGAGATTGACTGTTAATCACGCGGCCTCTTAATTTGCTATTAAACTCCATACTTAGGTTCTATTAAACTGTAATGAGCAAAAAACACAAACGAAAATAAAAGAAATGTTTTAGCGAAATTTACATCTGACATTTACGTCTGAATGAAATAGTGAAATACTTGATGCGCAGAGTGTACTTTCATTGCGTAAATCCGTCGGGATGCCTGTCAGTAGTGCTTTCTCTGTCTAGCTGTCGAAAGCCTCTAGAAATTTGATGAACTGTAAGTCAGTTTGTTTTCCAAGATATTTATTATATTTTTACCCCATATTTGTGTATGTCCAGTTGCGACATAGTTTTGCATAATTGTTCTAAATATATCATTATATTTGTTTTGAAAATACTGTGTTTGTTCCAGCCCTTTTTACAGAGACGTGTTAGGTTCTGATATCAGTTAAGGGCTACGAAGTAAAGCTATAGTAATTTAGTGTTTACACGAGTCAGGCTTGAATTTATATATTTTGCTTTTTAACCCCCGGGACATAGATTATTATTATTAAAGAGCTCGAATATCGTTACATTTTTATTAAAAACACGCATAACGTGACACTATTAACAGGCTTATGTTGGATTACTCGCTGTGGCTGTTTAGGTAAGTTTGGTTTTTGTTGTGCTATCATTTTTGCATTTCCGTGGCTTCTTCACATCCCCTGTACCCTGTATCTAGCAGGATGTCCTATGTCGCAGTGAACGCATTTAGATGGGGCAACTTTCCGTTTGGCACAATTTACAGTTAAATGTTTCCCTGTGCATCTTACCCATCGATCACTACATTTGAGTGTGTCGGAACTCCGAGAGGTACAATCTCTAAGTAGACTCCTATAATTTCCCTAATTCCATATATTTTGTTACAAGTAATAATTTATATACACATAATTGCGATTTTCTTCAATTTTTGCTTTTTGGATTTGTTGCACTTTGGGTGGAGAGCTTCTCATATATTTTATGGCAAATGTTATTTCGGCGGGATACGGGTAAAATCCCGGCGAGAAACATTCCCAAATTTATAAAATTGCATACGCTATTTTATTCAAGGTTAACATAAATTAAGTTTAATATATTTCATTCTCAAATTTGCAGCAAACTTTGCAAAGAATCTTGGATAACTTCACAATCTAATTAAACACAACGTAGGTAATAAAATAATCTTATTAAACTAGACGATGACTAAGAGGAAAAAGGGTTATTAAAGTAAGTATACGTTTCTTTGAATATCACTAATGTGAGGGAGGTAATTAAAGTCATGCTTTAAGCAATTCAAGCAGCGACCAGGGATGGGAGGATACCAGGTTAAGTTTCCGAAAGATTTTTATTTAAATTTCTAATAATTCCCTTTAAACTGAATATTTTATACAAAATATATTTATTGTCATTATCTCTTATACCGAAAATAGATAAATAAATAAAGTATAGTTATGTAATAATGAATATACTGAAACACAAAGATACGACAAGCCATAAGCCTCCAATTTCCGCCGTATTTCAAAGTCATAGACCTGTCTTTTTGTTGCTTAACACTTTTACTTCAGACTTATTATTACCCACCAAAAATTCTGAAACAATAGAGACTCCCATTATTAGTCATAAATAGAAACCCACATCATTGTGATGTGACAACATTTCAGCGGCGTACCCACAACGAAACAGTAGAAACTGAAGCCAAAGCTACATCTAACTGATACAATACTTTGTTATACATATAGACATGTAGTAATTGTATGTCATAGTCATATATCATCTGCGTATTATAATCCTACTTTACATATTTTCATCGTTATATTTTGAAGATGGTCCTATAGAGGTTAACAACATTTTATTTGATGTATTGGATGTATTCCTAAATACAAAAAATGTACAAAACCACAAACAGAATTGAAATTCATTTCAGTTCGGTGAATATTTCTATATTGCAATTATTGGCAATCCATGATTTCACACAATATCCAGTAACACATTTCTGTTTATTACAGATCTAATGCCTTAATTGATTTATTATCATTGAGCAAGTTATCCATATCAAAAACGTGGTATGGGGCGTGTGTAGAATGATAACTAAACTTTTTATTGAAATTTAGTGCTATAAAATTTCAAAAAATTTACTTATAATACTACTATTAAGGGTTTTATGACTATCATTTTGGTTGGCACGCTATTCTTAGCAGGCACTTCTAAATGTTATCTCATTGATAGGGTTTTATAGTTTTATAATGAATTTTTAAATTATAATATCCGTTCGGAAACCATCCCCAGCTAGCATAAAAACATCCCATCTACGTTAATAAGCTGCAATTTTAGACTCTTTAAGCTGGAAGCAATGTAACCCTAATATCCCTGCAACCGCCGAATGTCCGTAACGGCAAGACTTTTATAGCACATCTTACAGAGGTTACAAAGTGAAGTTCTGAAAACATCGCACTAGCACTTTTACGGTACTTTCCCTAAAAGTTGCTCTGAAACGTTTTATAGATGTTATAATGTGAATTCATTCTACAGCATTATACAGTGTGTCCATGGATGGACGATACTTGTAAAAATAATTATTTTTAATTTTAAAAAAGTAATTTTCATAATTTCTTTTGTTTGTTAAATAAATACGATTAACGTTGAGAAATTATGAAAAATGACTTTTTTGAAAAATTTAAAATAAATATTTTTACAAGTATAAGTCCATCCTTGGACACACTATATGAAAAATAGTATATTGAGGATATAGTAAAATTTAAATAAAACAAAATAAAAAATTGTATAAATTTACTATTAAATAGCTTTTTAAATTAAGTACCAATATCACACAAGTAAAGGTAGGTATTAATAATATAGAGGTATATCACAAGGTGACACTATTACAAATGTGTGATACCATAAAACACTGAACAATTAGACAGAAGTAGGTATAAAGAATATATAAGGAATATCTCAAAGGTTCACTAAAATCGAAAACAATGAACGATTGCACGAAAGAGTATAATAAAGTACCCATATTGCAAAGGTTCACTAGTAGCTAAAATGGTGAACGATTGTACAAAAGTATTTAAAAAGTGTATTTCTATGAGGTATATTTCAAAGGCCACTAGATTTTTATTAAGATGGCAATTGTAAGATGCTAAAAAAAAATATTTACCTACAACTGGTACTAATCATAGTTTTAATATAAATGTGAACTTAATTATATAGTTTCTTCTGTGAAAAGTAACTTGGGAGGCAATAAATTTACTTGTTTAGCTATTAATAAAGAAAATAATATGTATATAGAAATTGAAAAATATGCTCCTTTAAATTGCTGCACTTGTTTTTAGTTGATTTTTACTTACTTTGTTGTTTTAAATAAATAATTAAATTTATTTTGAATTTTACAAATTTGATGCTTAATAATGAATCCCAAGTTATACAGAGCTTTTTATAAAAAACAATGTTTTTTAGCACGATATGCTGCTATGAAAGAAAAAGAAATAATTTCAGATGTTATATATTCTTCTTTAACTAATTCTGTATTATTTACTTTAGCTTTTAAAATTCCTGAGATTTTTCCTGGAATTATAATCCAGCACAAAAGAAACCTACAACATAATATTTTTAAAATATATTTTTAGTGATTAAGAATATTATTACACTAGGGCGACTATATGTAGAGCATTTTTAAAGTTTGTCCAGCATTTGATATTGTGTAGCAAACGTACAACAAAACGGAATAGGTATATGTCCACTGAAATGCTTTATTTATCCAACAAAACGCCACTACTGTCCAGCAATGGTAATACTTAATTTACTGAAATGTAACAAATTAACATGTTATTGATCTTTAGTAAGCTACATGAGCACATCTATATTGCTGCAAAAAAGGCTCTATCTGCAAAATTAGAAGTTTTTTTATATATGTGCAGTTGTGTACATTTTATCTTTCTTGATATCGAAACGGAATGTCCTATTTGCATCGTAAAGGTACTAAAATGTTAAAAAGTTACACAAAAAAGGTTTAAAAGATAATAAATATGTTTGCTAAAACACAAATTTTCAGATAGGGCCTTTCTTGCTAGGACGGCAGTACATGACTTCTTTGTCTTTTTATAGTTGGGAGATAAAAAATTGTTCACCTTCGAGTTTATCTTCAATTGTTGTATTCGTGTTCAGCGTCAAGCATTGGATCAAAATAAATATGGTCACCTTATATTACCCAAAAGTTAGTTTTGTAAATATCTATTAAAAGTATTTCGTGTAAAATGTAGGCAATCATTTAATTGTATCTTCTCCTTTACAATGATTTATATTTTATTGTAGTTGGAAACTGAAATATTGCAATCTAAAATAACAAACAATAAATTAGAAAATATGTTTCTATTTTATTGAAAAGAACTTACCAAACTTATTCAAACGTATTAGTTTACAAATTTTTTCTATGTTTTGTTGGTTTTGTTATGACATGACAAACGAATGGCTACGTTCGAAAACAATATGATGTTCACAGTACTTCTCGTGGATACTTTTTTAGCAAACTACTTTATTACGTTGGGTTATCATAACAGGTAGGTTAAATAGGTAAGTAACAAATAGAAATTTTGCGAGGTTTTGATTTCCTTCAACAACTTCTCATGAACGTTGCATTTACGTTATATAATAATGTTATTACGTTCCCTTAAAACAACATCTCCTAAAGACTTGGCAACGTTATGTACTAGCTGAGTCCTTATGTCTTCTTAAAGTATAATGTACAAAGCTTTACTTTTGTAAGCACATCCAGACCATTTACTATTTACTATTTTATTCTATTATACAGGGTGGACTAAAAAAGAGGCACAATTTTCACCTTTTCAAAACAATGTTATTATTTATAAAAGTTATTGCTCGTTTTAAAACAAACAATAATCCAAACAGAAGTTAAATATATCTTTGTTTTAGTGAAATAATAACAAAAATGTAAAAAAAAAATAATAAATATAATTCTGTAATTATTTCACTTAAGCAAAGAGATATTTAACTTCTCTCTGAATTATTATCATTTTAGAAATAAGCAAAAACTTTTATGAAGAATAAATAACATTTTCTCTAAAAGTTGAAAATTTTCCTCTTTTTCAGTCCATCCAAGTACTATTGAAATTAAACTAATTGCAATTATTAAAGTAACGTTTGCAGTTATACAAAGTATGTTGGAAGTAATAATAATAATAATAATAATATAATGTTTATTTACATCAATAAATTTACAATAAAAAAAAAAACAGTTTCAAAATACAGTGTGTCAATAAACATGTGACGACCACATAAGCGAACTTGTATGTGGCATGGATATTTTTTTTATAGAATATTAACGCCTCCTTAGATATCTTACACTCCACAAGGAAAGCCCTGTACGTGAAAGGTAAGACTCTATTTTTGGCTGGCTGATTAGTTGTTTATTTTGATTGCATGCATTATTAAATAATAAAATACATTTATTTCTTATATACTAAAAAGGAAAAAAAAATGTTACGGGTTGAACTGGAAGTTGTAGATACAAACAATAGCACATTAACAAAAAAAAATATATATATATATATATATATATATATATACATAATATACTTATTCCTAAAAAGAAATAGAAATATTTTTGTTTATGTTACAGGTTAAGCAGGAAGCTAGGGATATAAGTAATAGTTTTCAATCATTTGGTGTATATCATTCCTTGACTGTGAATAAATCCAATTTCTAACTAATTTTTTGAACAAGTATTTCGAGTTCACGTTTTTTATTTCACCAGGTAATCTGTTATAGATTTTTGGGCCGATATACCAGAAACTGCGTTGAGTATTTGATTTTTTCACCTTAGGTAGGTACGTTTGATTTATTTTTAATCGAGTATTATACTTATGTTCAATTTGTTTTAGTTCAGCTTTATTTTGGAATTGTCTGAGTAATAGACATTCACAGAACAGCTGACGGATGTCATATATCTGAGTTTCTGCAAATAGTTCTTCAGTAGAGTAGGTAAAATGTTTTTTATAAATAATTTTTATTAAAGTCTTTTGTGTTATTTCTAGACTATGCATATGTGCTTTTAGTGCTCCACCCCAAGCAACAATTCCAAATCTGAGATGTGATTCAATTAGTGAGTAATATAATATCATCATCTGCTTAACAGAAAGAATTCGAGACAGGTATCTAAATTTATAAAGTAACATTCTGAGTTTTTTGGTAACGTAATTTATATGTACGTCCCACTTAATGTTTTGATCTATATATACTCCCAGATACTTTATGTGAGATGTGTATGATATCTTTATTGTACTGTTATTATCCATTTTAATAATTATTTGTTTAAAACTAGGAAGACTGTAAGAATCAGAAGAAAATGGGACGAAGAAAGTTTTTTCAAAATTTACAGTTAATAATTTTTCTTGAAACCAGCTAAATATTAAGGGCAAGTCCTCTTCCACTTTATTTTGTAGTATACGCCAGGTTGGTGCTTCATAAAAGATAACTGTGTCGTCAGCAAAGCTAATTATGTGTCCATTAGTAGGAACTTCAAATAAATTATTTAAATATATATTAAAGAGTATAGGTCCAAGCACTGTGCCTTGTGGCACTCCATACTCTATGGTTCTCACTTTGCTGACAGCTCCGTTCATTACAACAGATTGCTTTCTTTGGTACAGATAGGAACGCAAGAGATTAATTGATTTTCCCCTAAATCCTATATTTTCTAAATTAGCTAACAATTTTTCATGGCTGACCGTGTCGAATGCCTTCGCTAGGTCGATGAAGACACACAACGATGCATTTCCGCTGTCTACCGATTCCGATATTTTTTTAGTTAAAGTAGTTATAGCATTTTGTGTTGATACGCCCTCTTTAAATCCAAATTGTTGTTTAGAAATAATGTTATTTGTATTTAGGTAATTATCGATTCTATTTTTCAATATTTTTTCATATATTTTAGCAAAATTTGAAATTAAGGAGATAGGTCTATAGTTGGTTAAAGAAAGTTTATCGCCTTTTTTATAAATGGGTTTTACATGCGCAAACTTAAACGAATTTGGAAATATTTCATCATTAAATGATTTATTTATAATAAATTTCAGAGGTTGTGATATTTTGTCCGCAATCATCTTAAGGACTTCAGCTCTTATTCCATCCGGGCCGGCTGATTTATTGTTTTTTAAAGTTTTAATGGTTTTAATGATTTCATTCTCATCGGTATCTGCCAGAAAAAAAGAATTACTTATAAGTTTTTTAGGAAAGGGTTTATTTTTTGGATGAATTTTGTTAGCTAAATTTTTTCCTACGTCCGAGAAAAAGTCGCAAAATTCATTAGATATTTTTTTTACATTATCAATTACATTATCATCACTATCATTTATTTTTGATATATCATCAGATTTGTTACTATTGCAGGTTATTGCATTAACAACTTTCCATAAATTTTTGTTATCATTTTGATTTTCATTAATAATCTTTTGATAGTAATTTTGTTTTGTTTGCTGAATCAGTTCTTTAAATCTATTACGGTATTGTTTATAATTATTTATATTTTCAAAAGTTGGATCTTTTATAGATTTTTTGTAAAGATATTCTTTTTGTATGCTAGATATAACTAAAGCATGTGTAATCCAAGGAGTCCTTTTTTTTTCTTTACTTTTAACTTTTTTAATAGATTTAGCATTTTCTATATGTTTTATAATAATATTTTCAAAATTTTTTACACATTCATGAATATTATTTTCGTTAAAGACTATCTGCCAGGTTTCCTTCGAAATACTGTCTATTAATTTTTTATAGTTTAGATAGGTTTTTGTTTCGTAATTGCATGCTTGTTTATTTTCATTTTTTGATAGATTAATCTGCAAAAGAGTTGGGTAATGATCCGTTGTTGAATTTTGCATTACTACTGGAATATAAGTATTGTTTGTTTTAGTGGTATCTAGTAAAAAAATATGGTCTAGACAAGATAGTTCACGCGTAGGTTTATTTATTGTTGATTTATAACCCCATTGTCCCATTATATTTAAATACGTATTGGTTATTGCATCGTTCTTAAGTAAATTTATATTAATGTCGCCTGCAAATAAATGAAAGTCAAAGTTTTTTGGTAGATTTTCTAAATACATTTCTAAATCAGAATTAAATTCTATCGGGTTAGAGGCAGGTGACCTGTATAGTATTGTAACTAGGAACGTTGTTTGATGGTGGCTAAACTGTACTTCCAAAACTTTATGTAAACCTATTCTTTTTATGGTAGATGAATATTTCATAGATTTTTTTATAAATATAACTGCGCCATCGTTTTGGTTGTAAGTGCCTTCATTATATAACAGTACACCACAACTTTTGACAGAGTATTGATTTAGGTCGAAACTTTAATAATATAGAGTGTACTTGACTTCGCCACAGTTTTACTTGCTGTTCATTTCCTCAAAACTAGTGTAGTCATACCACTTCATAAAAGCGGTGATAAAGTTACTTCCTCTAACTATAGTTAATTGAAAAACTTGGTAAATCTCGTTTATATAAGTTTTTAAATTAATTCAAAATTCTAAAACTGAATTAGTTTGATTTTTGAACGAAATTTCGTACAACAGATGCAATGTTTAACTCTTTCTAAATAGTTTAAGCATTAACAAAGGTGAAGCTAGGGGTAACGGACCTGCTAAGCAGGTTCACTATTGTGTATCGATATCTGCAGTCAAGCAAGGCAACCACAGTTAAAACTTGGATGAGTGACTACCCAAGAAAGTCGGAGTACCTATAAAAGCCCAAACTACCTGTGTAGTTGTATTCAACAACTGGCGGGCGTTATAAAATAAAATAAATGAAAATAAAAATAATTTTATTGGCCAACATATTAATCCATTTACAGTACAAAATACATGAGATAAATTCCAAACATAATATTTTGTCAACTAACGGCACGAAAAAAAAAAGAAGAAAAAATCTTAAATACATTAGCTATAAGTTAAAAGCTACAAGTACAATTAATCTTATTGATTATTTTCCCCATCAATAGTGTTATGTAATATTTTATAAAGAAATGTGACACTAGAAACTACCCTTCTATTTTCCAAAGATGGCATACTCAACCTCGAAAGCAACAGGGATTTTTCAATACATCGAATGGGATATTATCCATATATTTTAAGAGAAAGCTACTTGAGAAATCGCCGCTGAACATTTTACAATAATCTTTTATGAATATTGTAAATAGGATTCCAGATAAGAGATGCATATTCTAGCTTGGAGCGAACTGAAGAAAAGTAAGTGATCTCCTAAGCTCTTCAACGCAGAAGTAACGGTATTACCATATGATCCAAAAAAGAAACTTTTTGATCGAATAATATATCTAAATCTTTAATTTGAGCAGAAGTTGATAAAGGTAGGTCGTTAAATAAATAATCAAACTCCACTTTGTTAATATTTCTAGTATATGAACATACTTTACATTTAGACATTCATATACAGCTTGTTTTCATTACACCAATTTTCAACGATGCCCAGTTGGGTCTATAAAAAGTGGCAATCTTCAATTGATGAAATTGAGGTAAATATTTTTAAGTCAGCAGCGAATAGCAGGTGATTGCATGTTAAGTTTATTTTCAAGTCATTTATAAATGTACTAAATAATAGTGGTCCCAGATTGAGGCCCTGTGGAACTCCAAATATTGCTGTGTAAGGAGAGGATGTATAGCCGTTGTGAAAGACATAATTAAAATGATAGTTTAGGTAAGAAGAAAATAATCTCAATAGAATATTATGATCTATTCGATCAAAAGCCTTTGAGAAGTCCGTATATATTGCATTAATTTGATCTTTCTTATCGACTACATCTGATATATACTTTTTTATGACACCAATGTTTGATACAATCGATCTCCTGCTTATGAAACGATGTTGATTAATAGATATAAGGGTCTTACTTGTGACATAAGTCTGTTATATGCGGACATCTCAAAAACTTAGACAATATGGAAATTGGTCGATAATTTTTGACATCGGTAATGATCATTATTTCTATAGCAACCTACTGCCTGAAACCATAATTTTCGCACACATATAAATATTTGTTTCGGTCGGAGGATTACCCGTTGAATTTAAACAAGCACCTTTTCTCATTATATATATATAGGTCTTGACATTATGTATAAAAAAGCGTTTGTAAGTATATTTGCGATACTATCCTACTTTACACCTTGTACCCTACGGTACTCTGAAATAAAACGGTTAAGAGCCGGTAATAAAAGAAAAGAAACACAGGAATTATTAACAAAATATATTTTAAAAAATAAAATAAAAACACTCTAGCAACTCAGGGTACAGTATCGGCACCACAGGTATATTCATTAAAATACAATAGCTAAACAATAAAACAACAAAAGAAAATATGAAATAACTAGGACGGTAATTACGGCACTCTCTGATATATTAGAAAATAGATTTTCTATCAAATAAACTTGGTCAAATACAATTTGAACACTCACGACATCAAACACCTCTACACATAAAAAACAGCGCCCATCTCTAACAAATATTCATTAAAGGCAAACAGATAGGCCATCCACAATGCATGTCAATCTTTACAGGAACAAAGAATAGACTATTCACAATACACAACTAAGTAAAATGGGTTGCATACCAACCAGACCAATCAAATTTAAATAAAAGTCAGTTAGTAAATGGAGGGGGAATCATGTAACAAATATTTTTAGCGGTAAAAGAATGATCAGATAGCCTAATTATCCTTCCTCCATTAGCACTCAAGCTAGTAACATCTCATCTCAAACATCTCAAAAATTTGAAATCACCAACTTTTATGTACATTCACGTTTATATGTTTTAACACGTTCTGATTGTGGAATTAAACAAGTTGTGCTTATGTTTAAAAGTGTTTTACTACAGTCAAGCTGCAGCACCTGGTAAGCTGTCCATTTCACGGAAAAGTATTCATAAGGTTAGCTCAAAATTCCAATAGCTAGGCTGCCAAACTAAAGAGGCGATAAGGTAAAGTAAAAAACCCCCTCATCGCCCCGACAAAACTGTTTAAATGCAGGGGTTAAATAATAACAAGGAAATAAGAAACTAATTAAATTGGCAATTATTTTTAATTCAATTGGGGATAAATTAAACGTTAATTTCAGCACTACCTGTATAATAGAAAATAGGGTTTTTAACAAATAAATTATATAAATACAATTGTTAAATAATAAAAAGAAAATACGAATATATTCATTCAAGGCGAAGCCAGGTCTGTCACATACAGACTGCACAAAGGTTCATCACTCATAAGCAGTTTGCATGGACGCGACTACAGCGAGCTATATAAAGATTTAGAGAACGACCAAATAATGGGAATGCCTTCAGACGAAATGCTCCCAAAGTATAGCTTTCAAAAGCAATATAAAGTAAGTATACCAGACAGGGAAGCGTGGACGGGAGGACCTTCTGTTCATACAGATTTCACCTGGTATACAGACGGCTCCAAAACCCATGAAGGTTCAGAAGTAGGTATATATAGTACCAAGCCAAAGACAAGAATCTCACTGAGCTTAGGTAAATATGCGACAGTATTCCAGGAAGAAATAGCAGCAATACATCACTGCGGAAAAGTATTAAGACAGAAGGTAAATGGAAAAACACTCAGTTCCAAGCAGGTACACTAAAAGCTTGTGTGGGACTGTTTGGAAGCCCTAACAGAGCTGGGTAGTCAAAACAGACTAACCTTAGCCTGCGTACCAGGCCACAGAGGACATAAGGGCAATGAAGAGGCTTATTTACTAGCCCGAGAAGTAGCCTCAAATGCTCATATTGGCCCAAAACTCTTCTGTGGTATAACAAAAATAACTATCAGAACATGCACAAAGCAGTGGATGTTTAAAAAATCTCAGTAGTGGAAAAACTCACCAGAACAGAGACAGGTCAAAGAGTTCTTAAAAGGACCATCGCCTAAACTCACCGAGCATCTCCTGAGCCTTAATAGGAAAAATACTAGAGTACTAGCAGGTCTATTAACAGGGCATTGTAGGCTTAACAAACCTATGTATAATATCGGTCTGACAGATGAGACCTTGTGCCGATTCTGTCAAGAAGAGGAGGAAACGACAGAACACGTATTGTGCTACTGCGAAGGTCTAGCAAGACTGAGATTGCTTACACTTGAAGAAGAAAAATCAAGGCCAACTAGCTATACCGGAGAACTACTTCCCAGTTTATGAAGTGTACTACAAAAGACCGAATTAGACAAGGTACTCTAAACAACTATTTAAGGATATCCACAATAGATCTGAAAAGGTCAAGGTGGGGGAGGCCACATGGTCCATAGTCCTAATCTAATCTAAACATGGCGTTAAACTCAAAGGCGACATCATTTTGGAAAACATCCCAGGCTGAAATACATACAATTAAATTGTGTGTAAGATAGAAATTAAGAATAAAGCGCAAATACAAACCAACTTAATTTTCTCGGACACCCATGCTTAGTTTTAGAAAAAATATAATGTTTTACTCTAAAGGAATGCTCATTTCCTAATCCCATGATTGACAGCATTCGTAAGCTGCTTTTGCTGAAAATATCATACTCGTAAGAAATGGTAACAATTCCTTGCTATTGTAACAATTTTTATTTGAGGGTGACTCATCTGCAAGCCACACATTATTGCCGACCGACTGCAATGTGATTCACAGATGAGTAACCCTCAAATAAAAATTGTTATACTATAAACACTACTTATTTTAGCTGACTAATTGTAACGGTGTATTTTTTTATCTTGGTTCTCATAGCATAATTTAATAAAATGTGTATATAATTTACACAAAATTAAACTTCTCAATGCTGTTTTGCTTAAAATGAAAAATGGAATTTGATATCAAAATTCAGAACAATGATTGTCAAACCAGCCTTATAAAGGATATAAAGTGCATTGACGTGAATATCTGGGATATATCATATAGAAAACAGGAAATGAGAGCTATTAATAAAACGAGTGTAATATCAGAGAAATTCTGGAAACGTAGGTGTACAACCAGAAAAATATAAACCTATTCCTATAGTATGGTCCAATAAATCATAAAAAAAATATAATGTACCTAAATAAAAAACAAAAAAAGAGCATTTTAAATAATTTTGTTTGTAGGTCAGAAGTAATATTCCAAAAATGTAATTGATTTAGAAGTGTTCTACGTGAGTCACGACAGCCAAGCTGTGAATCTACGATCACATTTTGGATAGGTAACCTGCCAAAAGATGGGGCATGGAACTAGTGTTTATGAGTTCAACCATTGCTAAGCTGATTTCGTACTAATAAAAAAAAAAATGTAAGATGAGGTTCGAGAATACCACTAGTTAAATTACTTTATTTCTTCAGCATAATATAATTACTTAATGGTGCTTAACTTGAGAATGATAGAATAATGAGAAAGGGTACAATCTACAACCAAAAGCAGTGATATCAAGCAGTGACGTACTAATATAAAGCAAGGTGCAGTTAATTAAATATTAAAAGGAAAGGAAACAAATGCAGCTTAATAGATACTAATTGGTTTACACTGGTGGTAAGTTATAAATATTAAATTAAGGTATAATTTATTAACTAGTATCTAAAGCCGTGTTTTCATAATTATAGTCCTTAACATTAAACACCGCTTCCAGATTTGTGACGAATAACAGGAAAGATCTTACTTGATTATAATAAGATTACTACCAAGCCTTCATCAGGTTGCAGCCTCTGGTTCAGGTTCTACAGGGACCGGGGTATTTCTTACCAGCCAGGAACAGAATGAAATATGCGATCATGCAATATTAATGGGATGATTATAGTTATATATCACAAAGAAAGACAGATAGCAAGAAAGATATGACTCAATGCGTAAGAAATAAAAGCAAAGAGAAAGAGGCCTAAAATAAAGACAAAAAAGGTAAATATATAAATATAAATATATAGGCCTGCTCTACAATTTAAGACAGGTTAGTTACTCACCACAGGTGTAATCGGGCTTTAAATGGGTATACATTATTATTTCTTAATCTGGGAGATTAGAAACGACTACAACAAAGTGGTTAGTTTTATTTAGAAAACCACTTTCTAATCTATTTCCCTAAAAACTAAAGCTCAAAATCCGAAAATTGAATATGCACTAATGTGCAGCATGCAAATGTCTGTGTCCAAAAATCGCGGGAAAATCGGAAATGAAATAAAAGGGTATTTATGGCAGAACCAACTGTCAACCCTTTACTTAGAAGGTTTTAAGCCAACGATCTTAACTACTGGAATAGTTACAGTAACTAAGCCTAAGAATCTTAAAGAAAAACAAGAAATGATGAAAGATCTCATATTACCATTTGTTTACAATTTCTTGTTTGTTAAATACTTTTTTAGAAAAATCTGTTACTATATTAAACTAATATTTGTTATTTATTTTAGATGATGCTGCTGCAAATGGAGATTGGCAATGTTCTAGTACACAATAAAATATAGTATATTTTATCCTTTTGTTTATTTAAATTAATGATAAAATAATGAATTTTTATTTGATAACATAAACTGAAGTTACACACGTAATACAATACCACATACGATGTGAGAAAGAAGTTACAGTATATTGAGTAAAGGAAACCAGTGGTCATTATAAAGGAAACCAGTGCTCATATTGCTTAACATTTATTTTATTTTTTATTTTGCAATGAAAATATTAAAAGGAGTTAGTAAAAATAAACAAATAATATTTAAACAAAGGCTCGAATTGAGCTCCTTTGGTTAGTTGACAATATCCAGGACGTCTAATAAATTCTTGGGTTACGTTTGACAATATATCTGCTGTAATTCGTTAAATTTCCGTTTGAATTCTCTCTTTAAGGTGATTTCAGCACCCCCTTATAATTTTCGGACAAGGATATCTCAAAAAATAATTTTTTTAAAAAATTAAACTTTTGGAAAAATATATTAGGCAATAACATCTAGAATATGCATAAATTTAAAATTTTTAAATCTTTCCAGTTTCCTAGAAAAAAAATCGAAGGGATTTAAATTTTGAAATATCATAATGAAAATAAATGCATTCCTCAACAGCACTATTCTTAATATAATCCCTAAATTTAAGCTCTTAATCTCTTGTTAATGATTTTTTAAAATTCGCCGAAACTAGTGGCTAAAACGCCTCGTAAAGTGCTATTTTCTGGTGTAAACTGGTGTAAACTAGTGTAAACTAGTGTAAACTAGTGTAAACTAGTGTAAACTAGTGTAAACTAGTGTAAACTAGTGTAAATCGTTGCAAGAAACGAATGATGACTCATAATGTACGATATGATAGTTACAGACGCGTTACAGCAAAACTTTAAAATATAAGCATATTCTAGATATTATTGCCTAATTTATTTTTCCAAAATTTTAATTTAAAAAAAAATTACTTTTTGAGATATGCTTTTTCGAAAATTATAAGGGGGTGCTGTAATCACCTTAAGATCTTCTAAATTGGTGGACGATTTACATAAACTGTAAACTCCGGAAATAAAAAGTCAATGGGAGTTAAATTTGAGGATCTAGTAGGCCATTCAATCTGATCGCGTCGACCATCCAGCGATTAAGAAAATTTATATTCAGAAAATCTCTAACCATTAGAGCATAATGGCGACTAGAATATATTTGACCAGGATGATTAATGTCTGTATATTGTTACGCAGGTTTTTGGTAACTCAATTTATTTCAACTCAACTTTACAATTCAACTGAAAATCTGACGTCAGGATCAACGACTCAAATAGCTCGCTATACCTTTCTAGAACCTTCTCGAACTGTTCAGATGTTTCTTGACATGGAATGACATTTCTAGACATTTCTGGACTATTCTCTTTCTTCTTCTTTTATGCGTACTTTTACTTATTATGACCACAGCACACAGTAGGGTGCAGAATAACATTGCTTCATCTTCTCTAATTATTCGTCCCGAATAACTTGATTGCTGGGAGCTGGTTGGAACTAACGGGGAGGATCTGGACCACGGTATAGCGCTAACTTTTCAATGTGAACTACCTTTGGTTTACTTCCTGCTGACAATGAATGTGGTAAATCAGGTCTTTTAAGGACGGTATAGGGACCTTTCCAGTTCCGTTGCAGTTTCTGACAAAGTCCTTTTCGGCGCTTGGAATTGTACAGCCATACTGGGTTGCCTTTCTCAAAATGTGTTCCTATGACATGCGTGACGATTCTAGCTTTTGCTTCATCGCTATTGACTCTTTAACGTTGCCAAGCGAATTCGAATACGTTTTTTATACTTTCTCTTAAGTTTTGTATGTACGTGCGAAGTGTACAGCAATCTTATTACCACGAGGCTGCCTTCCAAAAAGAAGATCATAGGGAAGTTTCATCTCCCTTCCAGTAATCATCATATATGAAGTATAACTGATCAATTTATATTCATAACGTCGCACAGTGGGGCAACAGAACAGTAAACTTGGCGAAAATTGAAAAAAACAAAATCTACCTGCACGTAGGACAACATGGTTTTCGAAATCCACATAATACAGGGCATAATAAACACGCACCTGCATCCCCTTTATAAGTTCTATTTCATCCTTAAGTGCCTCAGTCGTACCTACCTGCGCGTTGAGTCCGGACGAGTGATACTGTGCATAACCAATTTTAATCCCCGATTACCGCCACGATAATATTAAACTTGCATTTTTCAGTTATGGAACCTTCAACTTCAGGTATGTTTTAATAAATTCTATGAAAATATGTTGCTTAAAATAGTTTTTTATTATATAATACTGTAAGCAAAAGTAAGCATTATTTTTATGAGTAAATTTAATGTTTGCAGTAAAAATTGTTTAGGTATTAAAGTCGATAAAGCAATATTTTAATTTTTATCGAACTGAAGAACTATTGGGGAGTATAGAAATGGTTTTGTTAGCTGCTCATACTTGCTCTCTTTTTATATACAAGGGTTTGATTTGGGGAGGTCACTTGACCAACAATTACAGTACATGCCAAATGTTTTAATGTTATAAATTTATTTAAATCCTATAAAATACATTAAAAATAATCGAAAAATGATTATTTCTTAGGTGTATTGAAACTTTTGGCATAGACTGTACTTTCAGTGCGTGTCAGTAATTTTTCTTTTATTTTGTTACCAGGAATGAGTTCCAGTCATATAAGCTTTACTCGCAGAGAACTTTATAATTTACTCAGGAGTTCTGGGCATACTGATATTGAAGATCAATTCAATTTTTTAAAAGAGGAAGTTCAAAAAAGGACGGAATGTCCAAACGAGGGCCTTAAAAATGTTAAGCAAATTATCGCCAATTTTAAATCTTAATTTAAGTCTCGTTGGATAAAGGCTTGCAGAATAGAAGAAAGATTTGTGAAAAATAATATTGAATGGCTAGATACGTCAATTTTATTTCCACGACTGGAAACAAGACGTGGCCGCCCAGAAACTGCATTCCAATTAGGCTCCGAGCGGACTAAAAGACAGAAAACCAGCGATTTGCGAAAAAGTACACCTCTTTCTGTGCTAGCCTATGCCACCCAGATGAGCTTGAGAGCATCAGGAAAAAACGAGGCAGCTAAAGTTGTGCAAGAAATTTCCTCAAGCCCAAAACGTGCTACGAAATTAAGAGACGCATATAAAAAGTCCCTGGAATACAAACCAAAAATGCTGTCAGGGGAAGACGCATTAGCATTGTTGGTTGATGCCAAATTATCCCGTCATCAATATGACCTAATTAGGCAAACCGCTCCAGAAAAGTTTCCGTCGTATAAGAAGGTCCAAACAGCAAAGAAAAATTGTTATCCAGAAAATATTATTGTTACTTCTACTTCAGCAGAAGTCAATTTGCAAGCTTTACTTAATCACACTGTGAAACGACTACTTATGGTTCAGCAATGTGTAGTAGAGTCACTGAAAGACGAAGAACTGGACAATCTTTTTTTATATACAAAATGGGGGTTTGATGGGAGTTCCGGTCATAGCAGCTACAAACAGGCTTTCCATGGGATCGAAGCTTGTGATGCAGCTGTCTTCATTTCTTCATTGGTGCCTATTCGCCTAGTTTGCGGCACAAAAATTATTTGGCAGAACCCACGACCTGGCTCTACAAGGTACTGCAGACCCCTGAAGATGCAATTCATAAAGGAATCCACTGCTGTATCAATTGCCGAGAAGACCAGAGTGGATGAACAAATAAGCCATTTACAGAACACGACAACAACAACAATTCAGCAGAGAGAAGTAACCGTGAAACATAATTTAATATTTTCCATGATTGATGGCAAGGTCTGCAACGCTTTGTCCAGCACTACATCTACTCAAGAGTGCTACATTTGTGGAGCCACGTCAAAAAGCTTCAACAACATAGACGAAATGATTAACAGGCAAATAACTACAGAGAATTTGCAATTCGGCTTGTCAATATTACATGGGTGGATTCGATTTTTTTAATGTCTGTTGCATGTTGCATATAAATTGCCAATTAGAAAATGGCAGGCAAGAGGTGACGATAAAAACGTTGTAGCCGAAAACAAGGCACGAATTCAAAAAGAAATTAAAGATTTGTGCGGTCTAATAGTGGACAAACCCAAGCCAGGATTTGAAAACTCAAACGATGGCAATACGGCTAGACGTTTTTTTGAGAATGCAGAAATATCTGCCAAAATAACAAAAATTGATGTTGCATTAATTGAAAAGATACATAAAATATTAATAGTGGTGGCTTTAGGACACGAAATTAAAATAGAAACTTTCAGAATGTTTTGCCATAGCACTGCGCGTTATTTTGTTGAAAAATATCCATGGTACTGCATGCCGCCTACACTCCATAAATATTTTATTCATGGGCCCGAAATAATTTCATCTGCCTTGTTGCCCATAGGACAATTAACGGAGGAAGCACAAGAAGCATGCAACAAAGACTTTAAAAGGTACCGGGAGCATAATTCTAGAAAATGCAGCAGAGAAAAGTGCAATGAAGATGTTTTCAATTTTTTTTACTCAGTTCTGATCCTCTGCTAAGTAGCAAAAGAACATTGCCGAAGAAGAAAATTCAGCTCTTACCTAAGCAGGCATTAGAATTTTTAAAATGTCCTTCTGTCGACCAAAGGGAAAGTGACAGTGAAAGCGAATCCGACGATTCTAAAAGTGATGACGATTACTAAGACTATGATTAACAGTGTTTTTATTGATATTTTTATTTTTGTTTAGTTTTTAGTTAATGTACATAGATTCATATTGCATCTTATCGAAAATCGCAACTATACCTAATATATGTTTATTTTTATAACAAAAACTTCTGATACATCTTTTATTTCACTCCAAATCACCTGTAGTTAACATTTTTTTTGCTTTTCTGATCCATTCGTACCGCCAATGATTTAATGCCAACTTTAAAGGTGTCCTGCCCCACTGTGCGTCGGTAAGCTCGCAGAAATAGAGGAATTAAAGTGTCCCAGTCCTTTTGGTTCTTAGAGACGAACATTGAAAGATACTGGCATATAATTCTATGGTGTCTTTCTACCATTCCGTCAGACTAGAGGTGGAGAGGCGTGGTGCGTGTTTTTCAGATGCCTAACAGTTTCATCAATTCTTTCCACAATTCGAATTTAAAATTTCGTCGTTGGTGAGAATGAAATTGTAGAAGAACTCCATGTCTCGCAATGACGTTTGTCATAAATGATTTTGCTACTGTTATCTCTTCCTGATTAGGAATATACGCTATTTCGGACCACTATGAGAAATAGTCCATAACAAAAAAATAGTCCATAACAACCATGAAGTATTTGTTTCCCTTTTTTGTTACGGTAGACGGTCCGAGTATACCTATGGTGATTCGTTCGAAAGGTACTGTGCCGTTTTACCTTAACTTCTTGTTTTGGACCCTTTCCTGCCATTGCCTACATCACATTTCTTACACCAATCTTCTATATCCCGTCGGCAATTGACCCAATAAAATCTTTCCCGATCTCGTGCCAGTGTCCTTTTAGTACCAAAATGTCCTCCTGAACGGCTGCTATGAAGCTCCTCCAACACACTTCTGACATGGTTGATTTTGGCAGTACCACTTGGCGAACTACATGTACTCCCACTTGGGGTGTAATAGGCCATCGTGAAGATACAAGGAATTCCAATGAGTCCAGTATCCTTTAATAGTTCAACTACATCTGGCTATCTCTTGCCAAGAAGATTTGATTCTATTTTTGAGCCATTCTCGGAAAACTAATGGAGACGGCCTCTTGAGTGCACTATTTCGAAGGTATATTATTGTAGTATTTCTATCCATCTAGAAACTTGTCTCAAGGTTTTTTTTTTAAATTCAACACCCACTGGAAGGTGATAAATATTCTGTTAAAAGGGTAAGTATGGAAGTGTTCAAGGGCTTTGACAATAGCTAAAAGTTTTTTTCTTGTGACGCAATAATTCTTCTCAGCTTTTCCCATGGTCTTATTAAAATACGCAATTAATTTCTCTTCCCCCTCCTGTTCTTGGGATAGCATGGCGCCCAAGCCGTGTTGGGATGCGTTGCAGTCCAAAATAAATTGCCCTTTTTATCGAGGGTAGGCTAGGATATGTTACAATTAAATACGGAACTTGCATTTTGCAAAATTTTCAAATAATTTTCACCCGTAACAGTACCGTCAAAAAAATATGGTCCTACAGCATTTTATAAGAATCCCAGTCCACACAGTTACTTTTTGAGGATATTGGGTATAAGCTTCCATCGCTCAATTGCGATTTTCTTTTACCCAATAGTGACAATATTGCGTATTCACTAGTACCGTGAAAAAGATGATTCGTCGGAAAATAAGACAATAAATTCAAATCCACTCTTTTGATTATTTCACCAAACTGCATGCATCTATCAAAGTCGTCTTTATGTATAAGTTTAACTTTATATGGATGTAATTTGGCTGTTTTCAAGTAATACATTTAATTGAGTATCTTAGGCAACGGTAGGTCTACCACTCTTAGGCTTATCCCTAATATTGCCCATCTCATTGAATTTTTGCAATATTTTGCTTGTACCGTCCATTTGCTTATTGGTTCTCGATCAGGATATTTTTTATTAAAGATGTCGCATACTTCCGCCATACTTCTTTTACCATCACAGTACACTCTGTTTTTGTGACACCACCATCTTAATTTTACATTTTTATTAAGGTAATATTTTTCAGAAAGATATTTAAGATTTATAAATCGATATGCTACACAACAAATCAATTTAATAATGACATATGTAATGGCAACTAAGAACTTATTGTCTGGTTGCTAAGGGGTTTTTAGATGTTTTCATTATCATAAATAATGAAGCAAATGTTAAGAAATATAACACTGGTTTTCTTTATACTCAATATACTGTAACCGAGACTGTAACTTAAAGTGTAACAAATAACGTATGGTTAAATTCAGAAAAAATATGGGCTTTCAATTTTTAATATAAAACATACCATTTCAATTTAGGTTTAAACGCTGATTTAATCGTTGATTTAATAGTGACGCAAACATTCAAAGAAAAAAGACTATTATTATTTATGAGTGTTTTACCACCTCGTTCCTAATTATATTCCAATTTACGTCTTGCCCACATTTCTATTTTTTTTCATTATTAATATGCTTTTGCGGTTGCCATTTTCTCTCATTAATTTCCAGTTTCTCTCTGCCTTCTGTGTTCATTATTTAAAGCCGAATATTTCAAATTTCATTCAGCTAAATGTTAGTTGTACCTACTCTGTGGTAATATTTTTGTAGTTGTTGAGAGATTGCCATTATTATTCCCGTCAACATTTATTTTCAAGTTTCGTGCTTTAAAGGAATTAGTTTAGACGTACTGTCTAGGTATATTTCATTGCAGTTTATTATTTCATATCAGTAAAAATCGGAATGTCGCCCACAAATGCGCAATTATATTTATAAATAATTATGTACACTATGTATTTTATTGTGGAAACTTTCTGAATCCCAACTAGGGACGAGGAGACAAATTAGTTAGAAACTGTTTCATCAATGGCATCTTATATAAGTTAGTGAGCAACTTGCGGCTTAGTATTAATTAATCTAATATTAATCGTAACTAACCATAAGCATTGACCAAATTCTCGTTATATATTTGTTAATTATTAACAATTATTGATTTGAGTTTGCACAACTTTGGTATAGAGATATATTCATAACAACAGGTATTAGAATAAGAGATGCACTTCTCTAATTTGTTGATCGATAGAAATAGAAATATTTCAATATTTATCTGAATTTGTTAAAATTATATGAGATCTTTTTATATAAAGAAAATACTCTTCCTATTTCTTACAGCTTCTGTTCAAGACCGTACAGATAAATACAACCCAAAAACGCGCCAATGTTAAAATGTAAAATGAAAGATTATTTGTTGCCCATATTTCCACGCAAGCCGTTTTCACTATATGATTAATTAATAGAACTAGGCTTCGAAAAGCCAAAGGCTTTAATGTTGCAAGAGGCCAAAGGGTTAAAATAAGTCAGTGATATTCTAGGGAAAAATCGATATTTTACACGATTTTTCCACACAAGGCCTTCGAATGTATAAAAACGTACATCGTCACTCATCCGAAAAACATATTTTCTTGAATAACCCGAATGTATAAGTGGGGTCGGAAAATTTTTCTGATAGGGAAAATCGAATTTTACATGTGTTATCCTCAAGAGCCACTCGTAAATCTTCTTTTATTCTACTCAACATCGATGTACTTTTCAACCCTCTTCGAGGCTTGTATGCGAAAATGGAGCACCCAAATCGGTCACTATCTGACGGTCTATAAAAGACGCCGTCATTCTAGGAAAGTATTCAAAAGATTAGGAAGAAGATTGCGAGAAACAGGACAATGTTCAACCTGCTGCAGTAACAAACATGATACGTAGAAGAAGAAGTATGAAGAAAATGTTACTAATCTATTGGAATACGTTAAAGCTGAACCCCATTTAAGTATTCGGAAAATTGTAAGAGATCTAGGATTGAATTATTCTTTTGTAAATAGAATATTAAAGAAGAATAAAATGCATCTTTGTCATATTCTTTTACACCAGGATTAAAAAAACAGAAACAAAAAAAAACCATGAAACAAAAGAAAACAATGAAAACAAAAGAAAAACAAAGAAACAAAAAACAAAGAAACAAAAAACAAAAAAACAAAAAAACAAAAAAACAAAAAAACAAAAAAACAAAAAACAAAAAAACAAAAAAACAAAAAAACAAAAAAACAAAAAAACAAAAAAACAAAAAAACAAAAAAACAAAAAAACAAAAAAACAAAAAACAAAAAAACAAAAAAACAAAAAAACAAAAAAAACAAAAAAACAAAAAAACAAAAAAACAAAAAAACAAAAAAACAAAAAAAACAAAAAAACAAAAAACAAAAAAACAAAAAAACAAAAAAACAAAAAAACAAAAAAACAAAAAAACAAAAAAACAAAAAAACAAAAAAACAAAAAAACAAAAAAACAAAAAAACAAAAAAACAAAAAAACAAAAAAACAAAAAAACAAAAAAACAAAAAAACAAAAAAACAAAAAAACAAAAAAACAAAAACAAAAAAACAAAAAAACAAAAAAACAAAAAAACAAAAAAACAAAAAAACAAAAAAACAAAAAAACAAAAAAACAAAAAAACAAAAAAACAAAAAAACAAAAAAACAAAAAAACAAAAAAACAAAAAAACAAAAAAACAAAAAAACAAAAAAACAAAAAAACAAAAAAACAAAAAAACAAAAAAACAAAAAAACAAAAAAACAAAAAAACAAAAAAACCAAAAAAACAAAAAAACAAAAAAACAAAAAAACAAAAAAACAAAAAAACAAAAAAACAAAAAAACAAAAAAAACAAAAAAAAAACAAAACAAAACAAAAAAAAAACAAAGCAAAAACTGATTTTGTTCGACGACTGGAAAATTACAACTTAAAAGGAATATTGAACGATGAACCATACTTCAAAATGTCTCCAGTAGGGAGGTCAGAACCAGTGGCTTTTTTAAGAGTTATATATATTTGGATTTCCATAAAAACTTCTTTTGGAGAAGTAAAAACCGAAAAGAGCGCAGTTACAGGTGATTGAATAGAAGAAAAAAATCGCAAAAGTAAATCTTTCTGTTGGCTGATTTTTACTGACATCGATCTTTAATTTTTTACCTTTATCGCTTGATTGCGCCTGATTTTATTGCTACCACACCAAGAACTTTTAAGATGTTCAAAACCTCACCTAGTTTAAAACGCTTCTTTAACACTCGACATTATCTGTCTTTTTTATCTCTGTATTTTCGAGATAAGTCCATCACGCAGTCTGCTACACTAACTAGGTACTCGTATTTCCATAGTAACGTGGTCTTATTTGCATTACCGCTACCATCTATGTATTACATCGAAACCCTGGATACGCACATAAGCTTTGTTGCCAAAATGTTTATTTTCTCATTATTTTGTCTTCAAAAACTCCGCCATAAAAGAGCTTTTTTGAAGATGTTTCGGAATGGTTTGAATAATAAGCATATCCTCCTTTGTTTGCTTTTTGCAAATTGTTTCGGGCGCAGCTTTCATTTATTTCTGATTGGTGGGTTATGTATAGTAGGCTTTTTTAATCGTTTAATAGCTAGAGTGAATAAACGGTACCGTTAGTTAATTCAGTTAAAAATCCGTCATTGCACAGTATTTCATTTATCTATTGTGTTGCGTTGTTTAAAGTTGTTTTATCATCTGGTGTTCTAGACTGTTGCCATTTTCTTCTAGTTTTCCTTTTTTCTATAAGTTTTCTGATCTCTTTTGGATAATTATTACCTTGTACTCTACATTTAATCTCAGAAGTGTTTTTCCACTCTGCTTGTTGAATATTTTTGACAAATTCTTGTTCCTCAGTTTGAAGCTTTTTTAGTCTGTGTCTTTGTTGACTATTTTAGGTAAATTTTCTTTCTTGATTACACTGCCACTCAATGTGAAAAGTATGGAAGAATGATCTGAGTTTATGTCCCATGATTCTTCTATGTACATATAATTTGAGGCGATATTCTTGTTTATAAAAAAATCTATGAGATCGAGAATTTTGGGTCGAATCTGTGGGCCCGTTTGTAAGCTTTGCAGTTGACACTTTTGACATTTGTGTTGATGGCATGATGCTAATAGTTCTTTTCCTTTGGTTGTTGTCAGTCTAGATCTCCAGTGAGAAAGTCTCCTCCAACTATGAATCTGTATCCTTGGCTATCCAGAAGGTCAACGTATTGCTGCTTCTTTATAGCATGTCTTGGTGGGCTATATAAAGCTGTGATCACAATTTGATAAGTACAGATATATGGAAGTTACAGTCTTCTTTATCTCAACAAAAGTACACTTCCTTCATCACTTAAGACACAATTATATTTTGTAAGTGATAGATTGCGCCACCTAGCGGAAAACTGCGGACTTAAAAACATTTTTAAGCATTTATTTAATGCCGATTTTGTTATAAGATTTTTCTCAAATTCCGTGAAACGGTCGATCGTTACCCTTAAGGTGATTATAGCACCCCCTTATAATTTTCGGACAAGGATATCTCAAAGAGTAATTTTTTAAAAAAATTAAAATTGTGGCAAAATATATTAGGCAATAATATCTAGAATATGCATATATTTATGTTGCCCAAATTTAAATTTTCTAAAAAAATATCTTTTTGAGATATCCTTGTCCGAAAATTATAAGGGGGTGCTGTAATCACCTTAATGAATCGCCCACTATATTATAACGACAATGTTTTTAGAACGTACTACTGCTCCTGTTCCAACATATTGTATGAATGTAAATGTTCCTAATTTAATATTACTAACAGCGAATAATTAATTCAAATGAGAGGATACGTAGGAATAATACGTCATGTGGAATAACACTGTAAACTTTTAATGTCTAAGCATTCCCTCTCACGAATTTAATTTCCTAAAGAATAATTTGCGATGTAAGAGATATAAGAACAAGTTGTTAACTCGTGTTTAAAGTAAAATATAAACAATTTTCTAAAAACGTGGGGTTTGTTCAAAAGTTTTGAATAATTTAATCCCTAAAGCTCTATAAATACGGAAACTGGAAACAACATATAACTCTGAGAAATTAATTCTAAACAGAACTAATTTTAAATTAAAGATACAGAGTTACGTTTCTAACGAAATTAATGGTTTGCACAACTCAATCGGTCCTTATACATATAGACGAAGAGCTGGCGACATAAAAGTAGGAGTGACTCGGTAAAGTCAAAATTTTGTTATTTTCAATTTCAATTTTTTTTTTCGATTTTAATCGTGAATAACTTTTGAAGAATTAAATTTAGGCAAAAATTTTAAGAGACCTTTTTTGTAGAACATTAAATTTCCTTTAAGAATCCGACGTGAGATTTTTTAAATATTCATTGATTCATTATTCACAAAATTTCAAAGTAAAAAGGACAAATCGAAAAAGCACATCAATCTATTAAGCTCAATTACTCAAAAACGGCTCGTCTGACGAAAATTTTCAATCAGACCTTTTTTGTAGAGAATTTAATTTTATATAAAAATACTCTATTGTTTTGACAGTTCTAACGTAAAACATCAAATTATGACTAAAAATCAAAAATAGCGATGATAGACCTCTTAAAATTAATATTAATGGCTCAAATTTTCACGAAATTTTTTTTTTGTCATCCTGAATGGCATTCTCGATATATTTTTCAAAAAAAAAATAGTCAATTTTTTGGCCCAGTCTAATTTACACATTACCATTACGGACATCGTTTTGCTGTAGTGGCTTGTAATATTTACGGATTAAAATTATTATAATTTTTCTTTAACATGTATTTTTTAATAAAAATATTAGTTATCATACTCCTTTAAACAGAAAGGTTTCCGATTAATTACATTATTGAAAATAAATTATTATGAAGCATAATGTACATTCTTAAAAAGGGTGATCTTTTAAAATTAAGATAACTTTTTATTATGTTAATTATTAGAAATAATAAATTGTTTGGCAGATGATAAATTTCAAAAAAATTATAATAAATTAGATGAAAAATTAGTAGGTATACATTGGACAATAAAAAGTCAAGTAACTAGAAAACGTCAAAATTTATGTAAACCTTTTGTATTAATTTTAAAAGTTCTATCGAGTATTAAAGCTCTTATACTATCTATACTCTGTTTTTAAACTAAGAGGAGCGATTTGAATTTAAGTTGGCAATTCTATAGGCTTCTAATTGGTCAGATTGAAGTCAAGTTTCATACTTTTTAGCTACTGTTGACAGTTCTATTCTGACATTTTATAATTTAAGTTTTATTATTGCTTTGATATCTCATCATTATTACTTAGTTTTTTATTTTATTTCGTTAATAACAGTTCTTTTCAAAACTTTAGTAAGCAATTGTATTGAATTTCTACGATTATGGATCCTTCTACATCGAATTAGATTAGATTAGATTAGATTAGATTAGATTAGATTAGATTAGGAGTTGGACGTTATTTGTCCTTGTTCACCGCGACCTTTTCAGATCTATTGTGGGACTCCGTTTGTTTTAGAGTATGTCGTCTAGCCTGGTCTTTTTTATTAGACTTAGTAGCTTTGACAGTGGCTCCCGCATGTAGTTGCATGCAATTGGCTTTTCTTCGCCCAATGTTAGAAACCTCATTCCAGCCAAGCCTTCACATTGGCACAGGACGTGGAATGATGTTTCCTCTTCTTCTTCACAGAACCTGCACAAAGTTGCTTCTTCTGCTGGATTTATGACACTCATGTGCCTATTATAACAGTTCCTCGCGGAGTCCATCAAAACAACAAAAACGAATGAGTTTAGGCTATTCAAGTCTCACAGAAAAGCAGTAAATAATAAATATGTATAAATAGGTATTGGATAATAATAGGAAAACCAAAATTGTTGATGTTATATCCAAAATTTCTCAAGCTACCGATAAGTTCTACTCATTACTTTCAAATTAAAAATAATATTAAATATTTTTCTTACAGGTCAAAGTCAACTACTTACCGATTATTAAAATAATACCGCAATAATGGAACAATATCTAGTCTAAAAAGTATTTATGGAAGACGAGGAGTTCTAAAAATATTTGATGATGATGCTATTCGAAGATTAGTACACGATTTCTTTTTCAAAAATGAGTTATCTAGATTGAATAAAATTTTGCAAGAATTGAAACATTAGATTTGCCACAAATATATTATTCATCTTTATATACTTGAGATATAATAACTAAGTAAGTTTGTAACTTTGACCAGTCAAATGTACTAGTCATTTATTATGTATATATTTTTTTAGATATTTGAAAAGAAATTGTCAAAGTGTATTGATAGAACACTATATACGTAGATTTAAAATCCATCAAACAATATAGAAAAGAAAACAGGCCCAGCTTCTACTTGATGAAGGTCATAATAAGGTTTATTAACAGGCCTGAAAAGCCAAGGGCAGGTGCCTTAATATACATGCCAATTCTGAAGGTTTTGTAGAAAATGCATTTACCTTGACGAGACGAAATCTGAAGTATTTTAGAATTATTGGTTTTCTACATTTTTTACAAAGTTTTCTAATGATTGTGATGGAAAATGTATTATATCAGTCGAAAAGTTGAAAAAATTCCTTTGTCATCAAGAAAATCTGACAAGAATGGTTATAAAACTAAAAATATTAAATTTATTTAAATATGAAGTGATATCAACATAAAGATGCACATAATTTGAATGTTATCGATGTAAAGGCTAAAGAAACCAATAAAGTTGTGTAGTGGCTGCCCCATATCACTGCGAGTTAAATCCCATGGAATTGATAGAGGCACAAATAAACGAGGTGTCAGCTAAAAACAACGAATCTTCTGATGTAGATTAACATATTGAGTACTTAGTGTTTTCTGTTTCTGTTTCAATGTAAATGTCAAGCTGTACTTTGTCTTTTCACTTATTATGTGTTTCTGTTTTATTTTTCAAACTTTATTATTAATTAAAATATAACAAATTTACAAAACAAAGATACTACTATTCATATGTTGTTTTTCTAACCCATATTAAAAAAATAAAAATTAGAAAACTACAGTGTAGTATACAAAAATTAAAACTGCTCTCATTTTCATTGTAAAATTGCGGTACCTTACACATATTTAAGCCACTCTGTATTTAACTTAAAAAAAAGAGTAGATTTGAGCAGCCGTTTTTGAGATATAGGATTTATAAAAAAGGCGTCCTTTAAATTTTACAATAAAAATGAGAACAGCTTTAAATTTTTCACCCCAGAAACCCCTCCTCACCAAATATTTTAAAAATACCATAATTATTTCTGAAATCATCCACTTTTGGACTGATATAAGTTGGGTTAAATTATTATATTTAAGCCTCAGGAATATATGGTAGCATTTTTTCCGCAATATTATAAATTGGTAAATATTGCTTTTTTGGTGTTCTACTTAAAAAAATTACAACTTTATTACTGATTTTTTTTAAACTAAAAATTGATGAATTTTTAATCAAAATGATTAAAATGTAACTAAATATTAAAGTAAATCTTATTTATTTGAAAATAAACCATTTACAAAATTGATAATTAACATTTAAAACTACAAAATATTTTTGATAAATTTAAAAGTGCTATATTGCCATCTAAATATGTCCATAATTTGTGGCCTCCAAACCTTTCATTATTTATCCTAAAACAAATACCTTGTTTTATTATTCTAAATAAATAGCTTGTGGTACTTAAATAGTCAAAAGCATAAAGTGTTATCACTGTAACATTTGGTGCGGCACCCTTTTTTAAACATTAAATTGCTATATGTAAAAGGACTTTCCAAACAAGTGTCAAAAATGTTCTCTAGATATAATGTAAAAATTTCTCGTAAACGAAAGGATACAACGAAACCTAATTTTCAAATTTTAATTCCAAATTCAAGAAAGCAGCTCAACTAAATGTAGTTTATAAAATAGACTGCAAAGATTATAACTACACTTACATATATTACAGTCTGTGAATGTGTAAAAGATTTTCAAACATGTATTTTAATTTAATCAACTAGTTGTAAGCTACCTACACACTATCACAAAATATGGGTTTCGTCCATGATCATTTTAAAGTGTTTATGTTCCTAAATGTTTTTTTAAATTTTAAAAAGCTGTGACTGCACCAGAAAATTCCGAAACATGTGCAGTGCTGAATTATTAAATATATAATCTACCGATCATACTAAAGGCCTTTTATTTGTTTATAAAAAATATATTAAATTGGGTGTAGGAAATCCTTCTGCTGACACAAAGTTACAAATTACCTTTTTTATGCCTTAATCATTTTTATTTAATTATTTGTCTATACAATAAATGATCATACAAAATTAAGATAGATATTATTTTACCTGCAAATAAACATTTAATTTTCAAAAGGCTTGAAGGATGTCTCAAAAAAATATACCATCTGCTTTATATTGTATAAAAATATGTTTTCGAGAAGACCAAAGACATTCTGATACACAATGTGGAATTTAAGCAACAATTATAAATCCTATCTACAAAAAAAACAGGAGAATGATAAAAACCATTATTATTATTATAGTAACCATTGTACTTTCTTGGACTTCTACATACATTTAATAAGCTGTTGCTAACAAGTTTACACTTTCCACTGTTGATTATAACATCTTGTTAGTGGAGACAAAATTCGTATAGATTTGATTTATTTCATTTCAAAACACTTGTCTGCAAACATATCGTATCGTACTTCAGAACTTTGCTTTATTTTACCTGAAGCAAGAACCCTTATTTAATTAGGAAATCCAAACAACTAATGGCAATCTTGTAGTTTAATTTTAAGAAAAAATATTACAAATTAAGCTATACCTATAACGAAATATAAAAATAAACTTTATTTTTTTGTACCTGCCAAAATTCTTCATTTTAAATAAGCTTTTCTTCAACTACATATTTTTCAGTTCCAATATATTTTGTAATAGGTAGGTAATAATAGGTGCTTAATTTCATTTCAACAAATAGAACTGGCATACCTATTTTTCCATCAAATTGAAGAACCTGCTATTTACTTTCTTTTCTGTTATTATAATAGATATAAAATTTTCTAATCACAGTTACTTATAAAACAATGAATAAAATATCGAATTAAAACTCTATGTTATACTCAAAATGTAAATTATTTTATATTTTGTTGGGACACATTTTACTATTTATTGACATTTGGTCGCTGCTTGGGCGATTCTCTTTCCAACATACTGGTCCGAGCTGCTATATGAGACGAAGTAAGGAAATAATAAAAGTACAACTAAAATACAATAATTATAAATCAAAAACGGAATGAGCACAATATAGTGTCATCTTAATTTGTTGGTTATCTAAAACTTTGACTTCAATGCATTCATAACAAAGTTTTGAAATGTGTTTCTTAAAATGATACAAGACAAATTCAAATTTACCGCTAAAATGATATCTAGTTACTTTCTTAGTTATTTTTCCCTGTGTAAATAAGACTTTTCAATTCGCTCCTCCTAGTTTAAAAATAGAGTATAGCAAATTTTCAGAGCTGTACTTTATCACTTATTTTGCGAAAAAAATTGCATGTTTAACCCCCTACCCTTACTTTATACTTCCAGGGTAACTTCTGTCTGCCCGATTCTCGCTATGTTGGTAACAATCGAAAGTGTAAATAACAAAATTTTGACTTTACCGAGTCACCCCTACTTTTGTGTCGCCAGCTCTTAGACTAATACATGTTCTTCTCTTCTTGGTACCCAAAATCCATCGTACACCTACATGACACGGAATAAAGCTTTTACTCCCATTGTAATTATTGCTCCTGGGGTCGGTTCTCAAGCTTTAATTTTCACCGTCTACTTTGTAAGGCCGATTGAGTCAAAGAACTTCACAGTTGTGGGAAGTAAAATAAATTGGAAAAGAAAACGTTGCAAGAATAAAATACAGATTGGACAAACTCTAAAATTAAATTATTAAGGTGATTACAGCACCCCTTATAATTTTCGGACAAGGATATCTCAAAAACTAATTTTTTTTAAAAATTGAGATTTTAGCAAAATATATTAGGCAATAATATCTAGAATATGCATATATTTTAAAGTTTTAATTCCTTCCAGTTTCCAAGCAAAAAAATCAAAGAGCTTTAAATTTTGAAATATCATTATGAAAATAAATGCATTTCTCAACAGCACTATTCCTAATATAATCCCTAAAATCAAGCTTTTAATGTCTTGTTGATTTTTTAAAATTCGCCAAAATTAGCGGCTAAAACGTCTCGTTAAGTGTTATCTTCTAGTGTAAACTGGTGTAAATCGTTGCAAGAAACGAATGATGACTGAGAGTGTACAATATGACAGTTATAAGCGCGTTACACCAGAAAGTAGATGAGTTTTAGCCACTAATTTCGGCGAATTTTAAAAAATCATTAACAAGAGATTAAGAGATCAAATTTCGGGATTGTATTAAGAAAAGTGCTGTTGAAGAATGCATTTATTAAGTTTTTTGATTTTTTTCTCGGGAACTGAAAGGATTTAAAACATTAAAATATATGCATATCTAGATAATATTATTATCTTATTTATTTTGCCAATTTTCAAAATTTTTAACAAAATTATTTTTGAAATATCGTTATCAGAAAATTATAAGGGGTGTTGTATTAACTTTAAGTTAGTTCAAGATAAGGAAGTATTTTTTTCGCAAAAACAAAGCGCCAGTTATTTTTCTTTTTCACATTTTTATTTCAATGTAAGAAATAATATAAAAATACTTAATCATCAAATTTTTTATTTGGTAATTTAGATGGCAATCATTTAAAAGTTAAAAATAATTCCAAAACTTTTCGAATCCGGCGACGAAGGATCATGCGTTTACGGTGGAGTTTTGGCCCTATACTTAACCATCGGACAAAGCCAGTACTCGTGGACTTTTTTTTACCTTAACATCTCCAGGTTCAATTGGAAATTGGTACAGAAAAGTTCACTCATACTGTTATTGTCGCTGATAT
This sequence comes from Psylliodes chrysocephalus, assembly GCA_927349885.1. Taxonomy (NCBI): domain Eukaryota; kingdom Metazoa; phylum Arthropoda; class Insecta; order Coleoptera; family Chrysomelidae; genus Psylliodes; species Psylliodes chrysocephalus. The sequence goes on along the minus strand of OV651822.1, from coordinate 21,922,665 downwards.
CTTAGAATATGTTATACTTGGAATGTATGTAATGAACTTACATGGTTTCCAGTTAGACTTTAAGAACAGAGTGATCAAAGTTGTCAAAGTTGTCCCTATGAAGACAGTACCGTGCCAGTTGCTGTACAGGAGGATACGGTGGTACCTGGCAGAAGTGAAACCGTTATAGAAGCACGGTTTCAAGAAACTATGGAAGAAGGAACACCTGTAATGATGGAACCTTGGAACCACGATGAAGAGGTTGGACGAGGAATTCTGATCGGAAAGGGGTTGGTCACGACTGCTTAGGAGATTCCAGTCCATCTTATAAACGTTAATAATCATACAATTACCATCAAGAAAGAGACCAGAATCGGAACTTGTGTACCAGTAACTTCCATAATTCGTCAGACAACAACTTCTAATAATTCGAATGACAAATGATTGCAGTTGCTGGTGAATCTCTGAATCAATTAGATAAAAAGAAAATAAAGGAATTTCTTTGACGATATCGTGACATTTTTGTACCAAAAGAAGGAAAAACAGGAAGAACTTTTACTGTAAAACACAAAATTGATGCTGGTGACGCCAGGCCGATTCGTCAATCAGCTCGAAGATTACCAAAGGCAAAGAGAGAGGAAGCTGAAAGGATCGTTATATAACAGCTACTTGGTAAGTATATGGTTCTGGACAATTATGCAGCGCTGCTGAATTTTCTAACTAACTAATGTCGATATTGAAGAGAATACTATCTGTATCTATAAGTTGGGCAGGGTGGGTTCTTGACTACATAATCGCTGAGACTCCTGCCTTTTGATGGGGCGTGGCCTTTAATCCATCCTAAGGTAATCAATCACATTATTAACAAATACTTCGACCAAGCCTTGGGTTGTAACACGGCCCCCACCCCTATTATTTTATTTTATGTATTCGTATTATGTTTTTTTATGTTGCCTATCTGTTACCTGTAAAAAACAAGAGTGTTGTGCGATAAGTGACCATGTGTGTGTGTCGTCTTCGACAATGATGGTCAGTGATGGACCGACACCGATCAATACGATCGATGCTAATAGCCTTTTGGAAAAAGGTAGTCTTTGTAAGAGACTGGAGAAAGAGTATGCTGTTTGCTTCGACAACGTCCATGGTTCGTCTACCAGCTTTCTGAGTGCAAGAGTATGGTAATCCCATAAGGTATCCTGTTTTATTGTTAGTATTTATGTGAACGCATATGCCATCGAAGGATACATCTGTGAGTACTACAACATACCTATATTGACATTCTTTTATGGTTCATACAAACATTGATCTTTATAAACTTAGACAGTAATTTACCTAGGTGAAGTCAAAGTATTACAGAACCCATATACGTGACGTGTTACTTGTTTATATAATTTTAGTAGTTATTCATTGTTTTCTTTTTCTTTTCATCAATAAATTTGGAACTTTGTGGCTTCTACTCTGTAGATGCACGAATCCTCGACTTATAACTTTTTTTAATAAAGGTTTCTGCAGATTATGTTTGTTTAAAATATTGTTTTATTTATAATCTGCAAAGAATATTTATACACATAAACTAAAAAGTTCAAATAAAAAGTAACAAATTGGCAAATATTACCTGAAGGTCCATCTGAAACTGATTACCATGTGGAATAAAACACCAAATCATAAACATATATAGAAAGAATGAAAAATTATAACTCATTAGAACAGGCGTGAACAGGAGTGAATGTCGGTGACTGTTTCGAGCGAACACAAGTAATAGGTACCTAACTAAATATTTTTTTGGAAAATATCCAAATAAAAACAGTAAATAAGCTTCGTTCGCGGTAACAATTCTGAACTGATTCTGAACGTTAAGGTAAAAATTACACTGCAAATTATAATTGAATTTGTATTGTTTAAATGTTTATATCGGCGTGTATGCTCTACCTTAGCGTTCAGAATACGTTTGGGATCGACTCCGCAAACGAAGCTATATGAAACTATAAACAACAGATGATATATATTTAACTTTCGGCAAAGTTATGTATAGTGAATAAATTTCTACCTTTGAGGAAGGTAATTATTATTTTCTGAAATTAATTATAAATTCCTTGAAATTTGAGGATTATTTTCCGTAAATTACACGTTGAACGTTGTGATATGGATATTATGTTTAATAATTTTCTAAATAATTTAGGTATACCATGTTGTTTCATTTGTAATACGGAAACTTCAATTCTATCCGAACTATATGTTACTTTACCTAAAATGAGTGAAACGTTTGTCACATTTAATGCAAACAGCATTGTTGTCAATGACCGTATAATTACACGATTTTCGTGTACTGAATCCGTCAACATTATTGTTGTTGAATGACAAGTACAATTACAATTTGGCTGCTTGTATACTCAATTTAAATGTCTGAGGTTATAGCCTGTTTTTCTGTGAGAATAATTCAACGTTATACAAGTTTTACATAAAAACACAAATTTAATATATCTATACAGGGTCTAGCTATTTGTCCCGTGTATTTATCAAAAAAAGTTTCAAATAAAAGTAATTTGAATTCGTAAAGTCTACAAACAACCGTTTTTTATTTTCTCTTTACCGTGATCTCCAAGATCAAGGTCACCTTTTTTGTAAATAGAAGCATGTATTTTTAAAATGAGATATGTTATTAAAAAAAAAAACATTTTTACTTATGTTTTGAAATAATTAATAACAAATATTAAAAACGAATAGGCAAAAGACATACAGGGTGGGCCAACGAAAACGAAACGATTCAAGTTTAGGGTTTTTAAAGTCAACGAAAAAATTCCCTTGAATACGTCAATTTATTTGTCGAGAGGGAAACTCTTTAGACTTATTTCCAAACCCCTATCTTTAACCCCTTGAACAGAGTGCTGTACACCCCTAAAATCTTAAATGGGAAGTAAGGTTGAGTAACACCTTGTTTAAAAGGACTTTTAATTTTTTTTTAATGATTTAATGATGTGAAATGAGATGTTATTTTGACATTTTAAATTTTAAATTTGTTCTTTCCATTTACAAAAACGCTTGAAATTAAAATTAGTTTAATAAATGTTCAAAGTGCTGGCCATTAACTTCCATGCAGTGATATAAGTTCTACTCAAATGTATTTCTGATAATAGGGATCGTTTCTGATGTTTCTTTAATAATCCGCTGCCGTAAATCTTCCAGTACTTAAAGTTTGATCCTAAGTCACGTGACCAATAACAATTATTTCCAGTCCTTCATTGATTACTGTATTTAAAATATCATGCTTTTTGTTAAATACCGTAACCAGTTTGAGTAATTATTTGCACTATGTAAGACATTTTCTTGCCTCAAAAAATATATAACTCTTACAAATGGCTCAGAAGCACTCGGGCGCCAGTTTTATTAATGTGGTTCGCTCCACAACTCAGGCAGCTTCTAGTGGAGATGACGAAAAAACTACAGGGGTCTCCTTGATATCAGACTATGCACACAAGAGGGCAACAATAGCGGGCTTTAATCATTATTGTTACGTTAAAGAAATCATACATAGTAAACGTTTGAAAAATTCGTATTTTTGACATTAAGGGTCAATGGTAATTAGTAAAAAGAAAATAATTTTGACATTAAGGGTAAATGGTAATCATTAAAAAGTGACTAAAAATAATAAAATATTCTGTGTCTTAAATAATCAAATAAAGTAACTTTGTTAAAACTACTGCGAGGACATACTTTGTATGGATGCCGTTGGTTAAAAATATCAGCTGATCTGTATCGAGACTCATTATTTGAAAAGAATATTCAAATAATTTCAATTCTTTCAGCTGTAGTGTAAACCATTTTTGTACAATCCAGAAAATTATAAACCACTGCTACTTCCGTCTCTAAACAAATTGGATAAATCAAAATACACAAGAACTAACGTGCTTAAAACTCTATCCTACTTATTTTAACTTTTTTCAGTTGGCTTAGAGTTTCTTAATAATTTATCAACATAATAATTATTATTTCGGTACCTACCTTAATTAAAGCAACATGAGCAAGTAAAATGATTGCTTATTCTAAAACCGTAAGAGATACGAGAAAAATGCAAGAAAAATAATTTGCTTGAAATAAAGTTTTACGTTAGATGAGATAAAAATATTCAATGCTAATTATGGGACTCGTTACCCGGATCTCCGCCAGTGAACTAATTGAAAAGTCTAAAATGGACACAAAGTAAAGTACTAAAACCCCTTATTATGTGTACCAAATATCACTTAAATATCGTTTGTCTATAATTAATATTAAAAACAAAACGCATCAAATTTTATTTCTTCAATACCCTATATTTTGAAAACGAAGGACGTTCTAAAAAATGTTATATATTTTCGTCTTAAAATTAAGTACGAATTTTCCTTTCTTTTGTCAGAGATGTATACAAAAACCATCAAATTTACTTTAACAGTGAAAGAAATATTTATTAAATATTTAGATGAAGTTGCGTCCTACTCGAGACGTCACTGACTTTCATATTATGATTTCGGAAGTAAGTGAAATAAAGTGAATTCATATTACAAGAAAACGACACAATTATATCACAACGTCTGTGAGTGAAAGTAATTAAACAAAGTGAAAATTGTCTCAATTCTATTATGAATGAAAACGTTTGTTCTGCGATGATAAAAGTTTAATTACACATTGAATACGTTTTATGAATTAAATTAATATTTCATCATTGACTTACGTTCACATTTTTAGTTAGAAGGTACGACATTAGCCCAAAAGAACTTTTAATTTTAGCGCCCTTTAGCGGGATAAAAAATTAATACCTATGGTAAAGCGTGACACTTCATTTGAAAACTAATTTTCTTAGTAATTCAATGCACTACATAACATTAACCTAGATATCTCCATATTGCACTTGCAACAAAATAAATTTAGTAATAATCAATTCTTCTTTCCTTTTAAGTTCATTTTTGATTTAGTTAACATAATATTAACTAGTGTATTAAATTACTATTAAAATGTCACACTTTACCATAGGTAATAATTTTTTATCCCGCTAGAGGGCGCTAAAATTAAAATAACGCAATGAACAGTCATATTGCTGAGTTCCTCATAAAATTATCTTTTCGACGATGTGTTATACTTGTTACCTATTTAAATTGTATTGGTTAGATTGACATAGGAGAAAGGAATGACATATGACAGTTGAATATATTATAGAAAGGTGTCCCCCTTTAGATAAAAATCGACTCGTTTTTGCGTTTCTTTCAAAGAAAATTCTACTTCAAGATATTCTGAGATACGGGCGGTCACTACCCTTAATGAATCACCCTGTATATTATTTTACAATATTTTGTTAATCGGTTAAACAAATCATCCCAATAATATTACTGACCTTATCAACGCTCGGTCCTCCTTCGGTAACGAACCTTACTATTACAGGTTTTTCAGATCCAGCGACAAATCCAAAACCTAGAGAAGGAGACCTTTCCAGTGTTACCGCACGCGGTTCTGGTTTTGGCTGAGGATCCAAACTTTTTACTATTGGTGACTCGTAGGTGGTAGTTTTGTTTACGTGACTGAAAAAAACAACAACAAAATGGAAAATAAGTTCATGTTTATTTAGCTATTTGAATTTTTATTTATACAAGAACATGTTTCATGTGGCTTAATTTTCCCATTTATACGAGATGGTATTGGTATCTAGTTAGCCTGGAAAGGTTCTAGTTAACAAAATTAAATATAGTTATGGTTACAATGATTTCTATGGTTTTTGTAGTTACTATAGTTATTATGGTTACTATGGTTATGATTACTATGGTTGCTATAGATATTATGATTACTATGGTTACTATGCATACTATGGTTACTATGGTTACTATTGTTACTATAGTTACAATGGTTACTATGATTAAAATGGTCACTGTGGTTACTGTAGTTACTAATAATACCATGGTTACTCTGGTTCATGTGATTACTATGGATACTATTGATACCATGGTTGATATATCCGGAATGTAACATTACCCTGTATTTGTAAATAGGTGGAATGAGAGACATATGTTATGAGATTGTCATTGTCATAAGTGTTCTAATAAAAATAATAATTTTATTGATTCTGGATCATTTCATGGCGCAGTCAGTTCTGTAGGTATCCACGCTGCCAATTCTAATTCCGAAAATGCCAAAGGCAAATAAGAAAAAGAAGTCGTAAGACGAAAATGGATCTCCAGTTAGAACTACAGAAGAGTTGAACAGACAGGCAATAGCAAGTCTGTAATCTGATTTTAATAATAAATTTGCTAGAATCGAAGACATGCTTAGTAAAATGTTACAAACAACTCAATCAAATAATGGCATAACTTCAGCAAGTGAAGTATCTGGTAGTGATCTATAAAAGAACGAGGATGTCCACTTTGTACATATGCCAAGTGCGATTCCGGCTCCGGAAATATTATATGACAACATGTTTTATTCTCAATTTAAAGATTGGAGGAAAAAATATTGAAAAAGTTGTTGATTATATTCTTTTATATGATGAAACATTTGAGAATCATATCGAAAGAGTTATTCGCTTATTAGACCGTTGCCGTAGCAACAATATAACACTAAATCCTGATAAATTTATATTTGCAAAACCAGCAGTATCTTATGTAGGATATACAATTAGTGAAAATGGTATTAAAGCAGATCCAGTAAAAATTGAAGCAATCAAAGATTTTCCGGAACCGAAGAGTATAACGGAATTAAGATCATTTATGGGTCTAGTTAATCAACTAGGTCACTTTTCACCCAAAATAAGTTCATGTGCAGTTCCTTTAAGGGATTTATTGAAACTCAAAAATGAATTCCGATGGTCAACCGTCCATGATATGGCTTTTAACAATATAAGAAAAATTCTTTCCGAACCACCTATATTAGCACATTATGACCCATCATTACCAACAGAAATACAAACAGATGCTTCAAGACTACATGGTTTGGGCTACGTTTTGTTACAACAACATGATGAAGTTTGGAAGTTGGTACACTGTGGGTCAAGATTTCTTAGTGATGCTGAATCAAGATATGCCATAGTAGAATTAGAATTATTAGCTGTTAGTTGGGCAGTAAATAAATGCAAACTATATTTACTAGGCCTAGAGAATTTTGTTATAAAAACAGACCATAAGTCTCTGATTCCAATTTTAAATAATCAGACCCTTGATAGTATTCAAAATCCAAGAATTCAAAGACTAAAAGAAAAATTAGCGGGGTTTATTTTTCAAGCAGAATGGGTACCAAATTCAAGACATTTAATGCCAGATGCCTTATCACGAGCTCCAGTGACATGTCCCAAGGAAGATGATATATTGCTGGACGAAATTTACAAAATATATGCCATTAATGAAGATTTAGCCGATATTACTAATCTTGAAAAATGTGATCCTATATTAAATGAAATTAAAGGGTTCGAAACAGGAGATCAAGACTATCCAAACTTAATGGAATTTATAGTTAAGGGTTTTCCAGATACCAGAAGTCACTTGCATGTAGCATTATTACCTTATTGGTCAGTTAGAGGTGAGTTAAGCGTCGAAGATGGTCTGATTTTAAAAGGTTGTCAAATACTTATACATAAAGAAATGAGGAAGTTGGTTTTGAAAAGGCTTCACGATTCACACCAAGGAATCGAAAGAACTAAATATCGTGCACGTCAAGTGGTATTTTGGCCAGGGATATCAAATGACATTAAGAATATGGTAGAATCATGTGAGTTATGCCAGGTGTCTCGACCTTCTTTGCAGAAAGAAACAATGGTACATGATTCAGTGCCAAATCGACCATATATATCGGTATCTTGTGACCTTTTTACTTGTTTTGGGAAGCATTATTTAGTTTATGTAGATAGATTTTCTGGATGGCCAACTATTTGCCATTACAACAATAGGGTACCAACTAGTTTAAAAATTATAAATGATTTAAAAATTATATTTGTTAGTACAGAAATACCCATTCATATCCGAACAGATAATGGTCCTCAATTTAGCTCATTCGAGTTTAGACAGTTTTTAAAGAACTGGAAAATTATTTATTGTCCTTCTACACCTTATTACGCTCAAAGTAATGGGCATGCAGAAGCTGCAGTAAAGGCGATGAAAAATTTAATTAAAAAATGTACACAAAATGGTAATTTAAAGACACATTTTATTGGGGATTGTTGGAGTGGAGAAATACACCTAAGGCAAACTGTCGTTATCCTGCTCAAATGATTTTTGGTCATCCATTAAGATCTTTAGTACCTGCTCATACCAAATCATTTTCATTAGAGTGGCAGATAGATGCAGAGAAGTGTGAGAAGAGAGCCATAGATCAAATTGAATACCAAAAGAACATATACAACAAACATGCAAAAGATCTACCAAAATTAAACATAGGTGACACTGTAAGAATACAGGACCCGATTACCAAACTTTGGAACACTATTGGAGAAATTATTGAGGTAGGAAGATATAGAAACTTTACAATTAAATTAGTCAACGGCAGAGAAGTAAAGAGAAATAGAAAGTTTTTAATAAAAATTAAAAAAAGGGAGATGAAGGAGAAGAAATTTAGAAAGGGGAGATGATATATCCGGAATGTAACATTACCCTGTATTTGTAAATAGGTGGAATGAGAGACATATGTTATGAGATTGTCATTGTCATAAGTGTTCTAATAAAAATAATAATTTTATTGATTCTGGATCATTTCAATGGTTACTGTGGTTATTTTAGTTTTTGAGTTTTTTTTAACACAATATGTCTGAGAAAGGGGTAGAATTTGAAAAATTTTTATTTCAGTATTAGGGATTATCAAGGTGAAACCACATCATCTCGCGTGGTATTTGAGAAAATTATTTAACATTATAAACAGAACTTTTATGAACAGATCAGATGTTAAATCACCACTGTGGAAGACCAATTGATGTGGCTACTCCAGAACACATTGAGTATATCCATGAATTGAACTCAGGCGTATAGTATAAGCATTGCATATTTCCTATGAATGAAAGTGTGTTTCACATCGTTCAGCACATCTTAAATATGACAAATCTTTCGGCAAAATGGATTCTGCATTGCCCGAACTCTGATCAGAAGTCAGTTGACAACGTTGTTTGAAGACAATTCCTCAAACAGAAACTGAAAAGCAAGCAAAAAGTAGATGCATTTTGGTAACTACAACCTTGTTCAAAAATCGGCTAACAATGTGTTGGTTTTCTGGGACAAACATTCTGATAGATTAAATGAAAGGGGTTAAAAATACCACGGGAACTTATACTGGACTGCTTATTAGATTACGTTTGAAAATTGTGGAAAAGCGCCGCGAAAAACTTAAGAAACCCTTGAGAGGTAGAGGCATCTGCCGTTGAGTAGTGGTTTGCAGATCACAACAAATAGTTTCTTCAGGGGGTTTATAATTAGGTACTGTTTGAACGATGTGCTAAATGTGTAAGTCTTGAATAAATAAAATTTTGAGTCAGACAAATTATCCATATTGTCAAATATGATCTAAATATTTATAAAAAAAAAAAAATAAAACTAGAAATCCTTATTCACTTGATTATCCTAATGCTTATTTAATTGATTACCAGTATTTTATTTTTCTTTCAATTGTTTTTAGCATATTTCTACTTATCCTATAGAATAATCATGTTATCGTCCTTCATTAAGCTGATTTTTATTTGTTCTATCTAAGATTACTTCGACTATTTCAATATTTAAGTAAATTGATCTCCAAACTTCAACATGGAGAAATCATTCACTTTTCAGACCTGAAGATGACCAAGATTGGTCGAAACTAGTTATAATTTCACCAATAAATTGTTTATATGAGTTTTATACAGTTTTATAAATAAAATTTTGTTTTGATGTATTGTTGCATTTTATATGGTAGACTAAGTATTTATTGAATACCACCTCGTATATTTCTAATATAAACTTATAAATAATACTGTTACAAATTTAATTTAATATAACCTCTAGATACCAGTAAGGCGAAAATACTCTTTAAATTCCATCTATTATATAGCATCTTTAATAAAGCTTAATAAACCTTAAGTGAAAATAACATGTGCTTGGGAAGAAGTTCCAGGACGCATAAATATTTCAGTAAAGAACTGTTCGACTTTTCTAAACTTCAAGCAATAGTTTCATTTGAAATGAGATTTATCTGATTTATTATTAAACGAGGTTGCCAGATATAAGGTACGTAGGCGTTAAGGATTTGTGGTCAATACAAAGCAGATTAATTTTTAATTTTGATTGTACAGTAACAATATGTTATCCATATCAGACGGAAATGTAATACCTCTAACAATTTTAGAATACTATTTGATGAATAATTAAAAACATTAAAGGTAAAACATCACTGGCCTTTATTATAAAAATGTAACATTATTCTTTTTTCTTTCGTGACTATAAATCAATATCTAAAGCATGAACATGTGAATAAAATATTTAAAAATAAATTCTAAAATTATAAGTGAAGTAAGGACATTGATAATTAATCACGAAATAATTTTATTACGTTGCTTGGTTTCTAACATACGGATGGAGTGACCCAAAGGAACATGCTTGAGGGAGTTGGGATAAAATGATGATTATTCATCACTGGTCGAGGGAAAAAATGCTATCAATTTAGATTAAATGTATGTTAACATTTTTTGGTTTGTCATATATTATCATCATCATGTTGTAGGTATTGTGTAACAGCTTCAGTAAATTCTGCAAGAAGAATAATTCTACACCTACAGCAGCAAGACTGAACAATGCCATGGCAAAAAGGAGATTGGATACATATATGGCTCGAAAGAAACAAAATGAAAGCTTTAGAGAGACTGAGTAGAAAAGAGCTAACCTCTTACTCGAAACTCACTTTGCTGAGAGTACACCATTTCTAATAAAGGACACAAGCAAGCAGAGATGCCACTGCAGTGGCCAAACACATATCAGCAGCAATCGGTTAAAGTGGAACACTTTTGAACTGTTTGTCTTTAGGTGTGGATGGAATATTTCCTGTCCTGCTTCAGCGGGCTGAACAAAAACAAGCTACCCATTGTAACAGGGATACTTACCGAACATTGCTGACTTATAGAACACCCTAGTAAACTACGAGTATTAGAAGATACTGAGTTCAGATTCTGTGAGGAGAAGAAGGAGGACGAAACCTTTAATCACATTCTGACTGAATGTGTAGCACTCCAGAATCCAAGAGCACTTTACTTAGGAATATGCCAAATAGAAGAGAGCAATATACTCAGAGCTGGGCAGAGTACTGTGTTAAAGTACCAGGAGTACTTTACAGTACTTCACAAATAGATTTAAAGATCGCAGCGCAGGACGAGAGTGGCATTTAATGACGCTGGAAAATGAGAAAATTGTTGTTTGTCGTATTTATAATATGGATGAAAGTGGTCTGAAAGTATATTGAAAGGAACGTGTAACATTTTTACCAGTCCAATATTTCGTATGGTCTCTGCAAAAACGAGTCTTAAATAAAAAGTATGTCATTTTAGGACACCTTCCCCTAGTAGAAAAACACATACCTTAAGGGAAAAAATAGTATATTGTTTCACGAGTGACGAAAAAAATGATTTTCGACGAGTAAAACACTATACTTTTTCTACGAACTCTATTATGTCATGTAGGTACCTACTAAAATAAAAAAAAAACGTTAGCAAAGCTTTATTTTGTGTTAGGAATAACAAAAAATTAACCAACAATTAAATATTTCAGAAATATTATTTATTATTTAAATATTGATTTATTGTCATATTTGAACAATTGTTCAAAATTATGGGGGTATCACACTCAAGCTTTTTATTTATTGAGGTAGATGCCGACAGATTTGTTCTACTGTTAAATGTCATTTCAGATGATGATGCACCATAATCGGATGAACTAGTAGTTTCCTTATTTTGTACATGCTCGAAGCAGTGGATGTTTCAAAGAGCTCAGGAGTGGTGGAAAAATTGATCAGGACAGAGAAAGGCCAGAGTTCTTAAAAGGACCATCGCTTATACTCACCGATCATCTACTAAGCTTTAATAGGAAAAATACTAGAGTACTAGTAGGTCTATTAAGAGGGCATTGAAGGCCTAATATCGGTATAATATCGGTCTGACAGAAGCAACCTTGTTCCGATTCTGTCAGAAAGAGGAGGAAACTGCAGAACACGTATTGTGCTACTGCTAAGGTCTAATAAGACTATATCCTCAATAGATCTGAAAAGGTCGAGGTGGGGGAGGCCACATGGCCCACAGTCCTAATTAAATCTAATCTAATCTAATCACGTATATTCTAATGTAGCCAAAATACTCGTTTGTTATTGGAACAAATCCCTTTGAGTTATCAAATAAAAAATATTGAATAAAATCCGTATAAAAGGAAATCAGAATGAATATTATACGTACTAATCCTATTGTAAGCCATAAGTATCTATTCGGAATTTCAGAGAGAAGACAAATAAATGTATAAATGGTTCCTAAGTCGTTAGGTAATTACGCTTCGTCTTTCGTTAATTACGGTTAATTTTAAGATTACTGTAATTGAAACGATTATATCTAATAAATGATGCTGCTTACGTAAGACAATTTTCTTTGAGACTGTATAAATGAATAAAATCTTCAACTAATTGAACTAAATTATTTACAAATCATTCTTTAACTTTCATCGGTCTGTGAAAATTAAAATAAAATTTAGTGACGATTAAGGAAGTGGCGAACCAAAATTGTTCTTTAATAAAATAAGCATCATGGTAACGAGATACTTATAAACAATTAGTAAACAATATCAATTTAAATGTATTTTACATAAAAAATAGTTACTTTATGTAATAGGTCCTTCCAGAGTCATCCAAAGCTCTTTCCCATCCATAGGGCAGTGCATCCTCTCCACATTTCCATGCCTCAGCTGGAGGTAGCCAACCTGCAGTTCTCGTAACATGACTGAAACAAAACAAAAATATTTATCATCTGCGAAAGCTGTTTATTAATGCAAGCACAGAACACCCAGAACGGTATTATCTCATATTAAAATTAACTTCACATGTAGCTTCGAGACAATGGTGCACATGCGCAATACGCGTTAAAAAGTAAGCAGGGTTGGCTTCAACATTTTCAAATTGTACATGTGACATAAAATAATGCTGAATAAATTAATTTGATAAATCAAAAATATTATAAATGAGGGAATGTGAGTGAGGGGGTTGACTTCGTACTTAGTCGGTGATAGAAAATAGTATATTTATTATGTATAAAGATCTTGTAATGGTAGTTATTAATATATGTGTTATACGTCATTATATGAGAGTTGGTACGCACTATATTTTATCTACGACGTTATTTATAATTAAATATTAATAAAATTATATCCTTTTTCACTTTATAAAATAAATGTCCTATTATCTCGTTGCCAAGTTTTGCTCCTCAATTTATTTGTTCCATAACGAATATATGTATCATAATGAAAATCTGGATATTATATTAGGTTCTGTCGTTCGTCCTACTGGGATAGGAATGAAGTACACCAAGGGACCCGATACCTTTTGGCTCAGTGTAAGGTTTTATTGGTTTATATTTCACCACAAAACAGCTGATCACCAGCAAAATAAAAAAGTATATTTTTATTATTCAAGGCTAGGTTGGCAATTGACTAGCTACTGTAGCAAAAGGACAGTTTGCTCACTATTGACGAAAATCCTCTCAACAGATTCAGGGGAAATATTTTTAACGACATCTGTTATATATAGTCAACTAAACGAAAATACCACATGGAATTCAGCTTAAAACAAATGATTAGATAAATTGTGCGTGTTAAATATGTTTTTTCTTGGGAAGTAGTGGGAGGTTAGGATTTGTGCCTGTTGTAGAACTTTTTGTTTGTGGTATTTCCACGTCTCCGAGGGTGTTTACATGTTCGTCTTCGCTGAACGTCGCTGCGTGTGCGTCCGTATCGGTAACTGAGTTTGGTAGCAGTAATGTCTTATAACCAGAGTCAAATTGTTTGATTTCTAACCATGTTTAAATTTTTATTGTTATTTCCCGCACTTTCATTATTTTTTATGATCTTTCGCTCATCATTTTCACTGTTTTCTGATTTTTCCAGTCTCTCGGTACCGCGCTTTTTCTCACATTTTCACTTGATTCAACACTTTCGGTGTTCAGGAACGCATCTGTTAGTGTGTCGTCCAACGGTTAGTTTTCCGCACTTTTGAATACTAGATTTTTCTCGCTTTCCGGCGAATTGAAGTTGGGCAAGCCTTCGAATGAGATTTTGAGGGCCAAATCAGGTGGTGTATAGAAAGGATTTTTCTCCAAACTTTCGTAAGCTGCAAGTTTATGTAGTGCGTACAGCGCACTGATGTTGCTGGCTCCTTGAGACGGGTGCAAATCGGCTATATTTTCTTGTTTTACCTCCATAACACTGCTGGATAAGCTCCCATGTTTTGACTCTCTATCTCAGCTGGATGAGCTTTCACTGCTGGTTTGTGTTTTCTCCAAACTTTTTTGTGGGAGTCTCTATCGCTGTATGATCTGGATTTTGAAGTACTTTTGGGTTTAGGAGTACTCACATGCTTGTAAGAGTATTTTAGATCATGCACACTTCTTCTTATCTTAATATTATATACGGCGAGTGCCCCAAAAGTCTGGAAACGGTCAATTATCTCGTAAATTGCTAATCCTAATTGTACAAAATTTGGGGTACACCTATTTTGGGATACGGAGATTCTAGATTTAATATTTGCAATGTTGCCAGATTTGCCGTTTCTCTTATATTCTTAGTCACTTTATATTCAGTCATTATTGGAATCTCCTATTCAATACGAGTTCAACTATAAGTAACACTTATAATTTTATGTAGTCTGGAAGGTCTTGAATAAATAAAACAATCATGGAGAAATGTGGTAGACGCATTCTACCATCGATTAGGGTACTGTCAACTCACAAATGTAGCACATTTTGAACACTTTATAAAGTAACCATTATGTTAAAAATGTTATAATCTTTAAATTGTTACGTTTTAATGTAGTTGAAAATAGTTTGTATTAAAAAAATTATTGAGACAATTAGGCGTTGCCTAATTGTCATTGTTGCGATTCCAACAATGACTGAATATACAGGGTGATGAATTTGAAAAACCAAAGTGACTAATAATTTAAGAGAAATGGCAAATCTGGCAACATTGCAAATATCAAATCTGGAATCACCATATACCAAAATAGGTTTACCCCAAATTTTGTACAATTAGGACTAGCAATTTACGAGATAATTGGCCGTTTCCAGACTTTTAGGCCACTCTGTATAAGGCTTCTTGGGTTGTGGGAGGGTTTGACCTCTGCTGTGTATCTATCAGCTTTCTGTGTCTTCTCTCTGAGTCTTTTGGAGTATATCGACTCAGCTGGTGACTCCTTGTGGTCAATGGCTGTTTTGGCTGCCCCTGGGGGAACGATATAAGCTCTCTACTGAGCCGTGTGAACTACTTATCCTGGTTGTGACACGTTTAACAAACAATAACAACTCACATGATCTTTTGAGGTTAATTTGTACTATATAGCAGCTAAATTACCGTATATCGTCCCTGATAAAGTACAGTTGTGAATACCTTAGCTTTATGTATAGTAGTAAGAATCTTACCTTAGAACGTATATACCTAATACGGAAAATCAAAATTTACTTAAAGTTACTAAATAACAAAATAAAAAAAGAATTATACATTCGATAATTTTCAAAAGGGGTTAGAATACCTGTTGCTGAATGTCCTGGTCTTAATTGTAGTTGGGTTTATATAAAACATCCGGAACGTATCAATAATTTAGTTCTTAAAAAAAATTCATTCGGATGACGCTAAAATACTAATTTCTAAATCATTAAAATACGACTTAAATGGAAGAAAAATAATTATTTTAACAGCTACAGAAATATTTATAATCAAGAATTTAATATGGTTATTTTGACTAAACCAAAACAGTAAAGGGAGCTGTGTGCGAAAACAATTCTACCCACTTTTTTTTGGGATGAAATACTAAAAAATTATCAGATCAATTATCTTGTACTACTAACAGTATTTTAAGCACTGAAATGTTTTGCTTCCGAAAAGACCAATATTTTGTTATCGTACTTTATATACATTGATAAAACAGCGATTTTATTCATTAATAAAATGGAGGTATACGATTTCATAAATTACTCTTTTTATATTGCTCAAATCCAAATATAATTAAGAACCTCATCTTTATTCTGCTTGATGCGTCGGTTAATGTATATACAGTTAACTTAAATAGCAAATATACACATCGATATAGCTATATTTTGTAATCAAAGAGTTAGATATGTACAAAGCAGATGTTGGATAAATGTTATTTGTTTCCTTAATGATTTATTTTGAATAAAGCATAATTCCCCACATTAAATTCACATAGCCTTAAACTATTCAAACGGGAACAAAATTTTAATTAACCTTTTTCTTAAAGAAGTCTATATATTTAAAACCAAACTTTCCTAAATATAATTCTTTAGAAATAATAACTAAAAGATTGGTAGTTCCAAACCCATGTGACAGACACACCCACACTACTGGTTCTATTTATTTTATGCAAAAATGTAATGAAATGAATACGTAGGGTCAAGGCAGGAAACGTATCGGCTGATAAGAGAGTGGTTTTTTGCCTAATTTTTTGGTGATTCACTCTTTAAAATTGTGCTCGATGAAGTGTAATAATGGTACTACATGTCTAATATACAGGGTGTTATTGAAATACACGTACATATTAAAACTGGGTATTGCGCAGATCCCCACTGAATGTAGAAAAATATTATTTTTTAAAAATACCCCTTATTAAGGGAGTTATTAATTTTTGAAAATTAATTCTAAAACAAACGTACTTCACTGATATGTTGAGGATGACCTATATAAATTAGGTTTATTTACCTATTTTAAACATCAACAGTAATTAATATGCAAGTTTTTGTCAGATGATAAGAAAACTAGTCTTGTAAGAAATAACCATGTTGCCAAGATTTTCGAATTAATTTCTATTTCCGAAGACTGGTTTTTACTACCCTCGTTATCAAAAAACTAGAATATTTGATAAATGATTGTTTTTAAACTATACATTTTTGAAACTATAGATTATTAAAATTTTAGTTGATTTACGAATCTGGCTAACACGAGCGCGTCATTTCCAAGTTGGTAAAAAGTGTTGTTACGATTACTTTTAAATATTTTTTTACGATGCCACTATTTACGAATATTGAACTAACGGATATAGTGCTGGTTTATGGGGCAGCTGGAGAAAATTCTCGGCAAGCACAAATCCTGTATCGCGAACGGTTTCCAAATCGGAGAATTCCGGACTGTCGTACGTTTATTTCAACTGTTCAGCATCTAAGAGACCATGGAAAATTTGAGAGTGTCAATGCAGATCGAGGGAGAACAAGAACACAAAGAACATTGGCGGCCGAAGAAGAAATATTGGAAGCTGTTGAAAACCGGCCTCAATTAAGTTGTAGAAGACTAGGTCTTGAATTTGGAGTGTCCTCATTTGTTGTGTGGCGGACAAGGTTTACATCCTTATCACATCCAAAAAGTCCAGGCCTTATATCCAGGTGATGAAGAAAAGAGAGTGGAGTTTTGTGAATGGATGATTCAAAAATGTGTTGATATTCCTGATTTTCTAAAAATATTATTGTATACTGACGAGGCTTCATTCACTCGTGATGGCGTGTTCAATATGCACAATACGCATATTTGGAGTGATGAAAATCCTCACGCCATTAGGGAAACTGGGCATCAAAGAAAATTTTCAATAAATGTTTGGGCTGGCATAATAGATCAGTATTTAATCGGGCCTTATGTTCTCCCGAACAGATTAAATGGGCCAGGATATCTCCACTTTTTAGAAGATATTTTGCCAGTACTCCTAGAAGAGATACCGTTACAATTAAGGCAACGGATGTGGTACCTACTAGATGGCGCTCCTCCTCACTTTGATTTAAACGTACGGCAGTTTTTGAACATTAGATTTCCTCAAAAGTGGATAGGCAGAAATGGACCTACTAAGTGGCCTCCGAGATCTCCGGACTTAAATCCATGCGATTTCTTTTTGTGGGATCACATGAAACAACTGGTTTATAATGAACCTATTAATAGTGTTGAACAATTAACCAATAAAGTTAATGCGGTAGCCGAGGAACTACGACAAAATCCAAGACTAATTTCTAATGTTCAAAGTTCTTTGGAAAGACGATTGCAAGTGTGTGTAAATAATAATGGACGGCATTTTGAACAATTACTGTAATAAACTTTATTTTGAATTAATTGGTTTTGCTACGGCAACAGTGCAATTTCTATGGGTAAGTTCAATTTCGATTTATTTTACTTCTTTAAATATGGAAACTAGTAGGTCGGAAAAGGGGACTCTTCCCCAATATTTAAATTTTAGAATTTGAAGTTAAAATTGGTGCCAATCGTTTTTGGTCATTACATACTATTCCCCATTTTAATATGTACGTGTATTTCAATAACACCCTGTATATTTTGAGTATACTCATATAATTTAGAACGAACTTCCTTATACAGGTAAGTTGTTCGTTCTTTTATTTTTCTTAATATTTTAGTTTTATTATTACTTGGTTATCATTTCATCAAACAGAAACAACTCTGTTTTTGTGATATGTCAATTTGATTACGTGGGATAGAAAATTTAGATATCAAATTCAATTAATTTTAATAAACAAGTCATATTAACTACTGCAATATATCAAATTTCCTATTATTTGATATATATCATTGAAATGCTTTAAACTTGACCATATAATATTTATCAATGGAAATCGCAATACCAACAACGTTTATTTATTTCAGTGGTAAACGAATAGAACCATAATATATAATCAATATGGAATAAATCAACATAGTAATATTAAAGATAGGATCAATTGAATATTCTAATACAAATGGACAATATCAGACTGATGCACGATAGATACAATCTGTTCAAAATAACCTGAGAGGATTAGATTATGTAAACAATACAAACAAACAAAAAAAATGTTGTAACTTTCTAACCTCATTTACCACAGTTGTAGATTTTGTGTGTATCATATTACTTGATTTAGCCCAGTTTAGGTTTTCTTATTACAAGAATTTGACAAAGCTATTATAATTATTATGGTCCGCATTTCTTTCTCTATTCCGATAGATACATAAATAATTTTTACATATTAAATCTGTAAAGAAATATAACAAAGACTGTGCAGAGGTATTTTGCAAATTTTTTACTCTTATTTTTAACGTCGTTTTTAACCATTTAATTAATTCTCAACATTTTCCTGCGATTAGTAGACCAGTTAGTATGGACAATAACAATCAAATTTTTGTATTACTCTATTATAAACTTTATCCTTATAAAGTACTTTGGCAACATTTTGCCGAAGAAATAATTGTTAAAGTTGAAAATTTGGATGCAGCTCCATTTTTGGTTATTGTTGGGAAATTGAAAAACTGTTAAAAAAAAGTTTTTATTTTAAACTGAGTGCCAATCGATAATAAAGAGGTTTAGTCAATATTTGAAACTATTTTAAACCTTATAACCTTCCTCCATGCCTTATAATTTTTGAAAAAATTAGAAAAAATTAGAAAAAATTAGAAAAAATTAGAAAAAATTAGAAAAAATTAGAAAAAATTAGAAAAAATT
The DNA here is from genome assembly GCA_927349885.1 of Psylliodes chrysocephalus. Lineage (NCBI taxonomy): Eukaryota > Metazoa > Arthropoda > Insecta > Coleoptera > Chrysomelidae > Psylliodes > Psylliodes chrysocephalus. The sequence goes on along the minus strand of OV651822.1, from coordinate 21,903,003 downwards.
AGAAAAAATTAGAAAAAATTAGAAAAAATTAGAAAAAATTAGAAAAAATTAGAAAAAATTAGAAAAAATTAGAAAAAATTAGAAAAAATTAGAAAAAATTAGAAAAAATTAGAAAAAATTAGAAAAAATTAGAAAAAATTAGAAAAAATTAGAAAAAATTAGAAAAAATTAGATAAAATTAGAAAAAATTAGAAAAAATTGGAAAAAATTTTAAAAAATTTTAAAACATTTTAAAAAATTTTAAAAAATTTGAAAAAATAGAAAAATTAGAAAAACTAGAAAAAATTATAAAAAAGTAGAAAAAATTAGAAGAAATTAGAAAAAATTAGAAAAAATTAGCAAAAAAATAGAAAAAATTAGAAAAAATTAGAAAAAATTAGAAAAAATTAGAAAAAATAGAAAAAAATTAGAAAAAATTAGCAAAAATTAGAAAAAAATTGGAAAAAATTAGAAAAAATTAGAAAAATTAGAAAAAATTGGAAAAACTAGAAAAAATAGAAAAAAGTAGAAAAAATTAGAAAAACGCTGAAGCAGTTGCACCAAACACTTGAAGAAAATGTGAAAAAACAAAATTCCTAGTGAAAACCCTTTATAAAGTAAAAAAAGCCAAATACAAGAAAAAATAAAATTTAAAAAAATACGCAGGTTAGTATAAAAAACAAATAAAAGAAAATCAACATTCGAAAAAAAATCGAAATAATGAACACACAAGAATATTGATTAATTATTAAATTAATATAAATCATTTAAAGTTTCTTAAGTACGAATCTGTAATTGTAATTTTTATTGGTTTTTTAAATCTTTTAAATTCAATAAGTTTATTTCAGGAATTTTCATAAAAAAGTTAAGTAAAACTAATTTTAATCAAGAAAATCTAATTAAAGGCCCTTCAACTACATTTTGCATATAATAAAATTCTCATAATGTACATTTTAACGTTAAAATATTGGTAGTAAAACGGCATATGGTAAAATAAAAAATTTATGAACGTTTTTAGTTTTTAGTTTTTTATGCTCTTTCCAAATTTGAAATTCAATTTTGAAAAATGTTATGCATAAGGTGTTGTTTTTTTTGTGGGTCAAATTTTAATAATTTTTATTAGGCCGGATCTGGATTTTGAATTTTTCGATAAATTGTATTGTAGGCAGTGGCATAGCCACGGGGGGTTTTGGGGGTCAGAACCACCTCCATAGAGGGTCCCCGAGTCACCATTTCCGCTATAGTATAGGCGCTGAGCACTATTGATTGTTTTTTTTTTATTCACTTTCTTGATGAAACTCCCCCAAAGTTCTCAAAAACCGCTCCCATGAAAAATGGCTGGCTACGCCACTGATTGTAGGTGTAGATTACACAGGGCAACAAAAAAAATTTTTTCTTGTTCCTGTGATTTTAGAGCTGATTTTAACTATTTTTGGGACGCTAAATCTGTACATGCAATCCGTTTTTCTCTATCAGCTCTACTTTTTTAGATACATCAACTTATCTACCAATGTGGTTTTTATTCAGTATATTCATTTATGAGAGTTCTAAAATTATTATTCATTAATGTAGGCACAATGGGTTTTATTGTCAGTCTGTTATTGAGTAAATTCCAGGTAAATCTATAAATAGTGGAACCATTGCCTATCAGGTACCTGAACTGACCCTTTTAATCCCCTAACTCGGGTAAGTCTCGTCAGTTTTTGCGTTCTTACTAATGAGAATTGATCGAATTCGGCGTGTTATTTTATGTTAAGAAAAGAGTGTTTTTGTGTTTTTAAACAGAATTAAAATGAGTTCAGGTTCCAGTTTAAGAAGAAGTTGTGTAAATCAACTTGATGTGTTTTGCTATATATGCGGAGAATACATGTTTCAACAAAACAGACAAACTATTACTGACTTTGTAAAGCGAGCGTATCTTGGATATTTTGGAGTTAACCTTGGTGATCAAGACAAAATGTGGGCCCCGCATCTCGTATGTAAAACTTGTACAGAGCATTTACGGCAATGGTCTACCGGGAAAAGAAAATGTCTAAAATTCGGCGTACCAATGGTTTGGAGAGAACCAAAAAACCACTTCAATGATTGTTATTTCTGTTTAGTAAATACTAAAGGAATCAATTGAAATAACCGCAGTAAGTGGACTTATCCCAGTGTAGACTTGGCAATACGCCCTATCCCGCACTCAGATGAAATACCGATTCCAACATTTCATCAGCTATCTTTGATGACGAATATTTTCCCTCTGATCGCTGTTCTGATGCTAATAAAAGTTCTGATGCTAATGAAACTAACAGTGACTATGAGGAGACGTCATCAGTTCCTCAACGCTTCAATCAAAATGAATTAAATGATCTCACCAGGGATCTCAATTTATTGAGCTTTTGAAGTACTGGCTTCTAGGTTAAACGACAAAAATTTATTGGAACAAGGAACCAAAATTACCTTTTACCGTACAAGAGAAAAGTATCTGCTACCATTCTTTTCTCAAGAAGACAATCTTGTATTTTGTCACGAAATTAATGGACTCATGAAAGAAATAGGACTTTCTGAATATATTCCAGATGATTGGCGCCTATTTATTGACAGTTCAAAGCGAAGTTTAAAATGTGTCCTTCTACATAATGGGAATAAATATGGTTCAATACCACTAGCTCACTCAACGAAACTAAAAGAAGAATATCATACCGTAGCTTTGGTCTTGCAGAAGATAAAGTATCACGAACATCAATGGATGATTTGTGTAGACTTAAAAATGGTAAACTTTCTTCTTGGGCAGCAAAGTGGTTACACGAAATATCCGTGTTTCTTGTGCCTCTGGGATAGTAGGGACAAAACACACCACTGGGTTAAAAAAGATTGGCCTCAAAGAGAAAACATGGACGTTGGGGAAAAGAATGTCATGTTTTGCATATATAGGGGTAAAAATGCATCAGTTGCGCACAGAAAAACTCAAAACAGGGATATTTGATGGCCCACAAATAAGACAATTAATTAAGGATCCTGCCTTCATAAATTCAATGAATTAAGTTGAACGAGAAGCTTGGACATCATTTGTTGCAGTTGTAGAAAATTTTCTAGGCAAACATAAAGCTCAAAACTATGTTGAAATGGTTAACAAGGTGCTTAATAGTTTCAAATCCTTAGGGTGCAATATGAGTATTAAAATACACTATTTACACAACCACTTAGAAACCAGAAAATGTAGGAGACATGAGTGAGGAACAATGTGAAAGATTTCACCAAGATATTAAAGTTATGGAGGACCGCTACCAAGAAAGATAGGACATGCACATGATGGCAGATTACTGCTCGAGTTTAAAAAGGTACTGTTTAAAAAAAAAACATTCAAGAATGTCGCGGAAAAGAAGCTTTCGAAGTGTTGAGTGACTATTTGATTTCTTTAATGTTTTTTTGTTTGTAACTAAAATAAAAATTTCGTATCTACTTTTGTTTACTACACTTACGGATTGGAGTTAAAATAATGCAACTTATATTTCTCTAAAATTGTATATCTTAATCATTTGAGCTCCTAGGTAAAAATGAATACGTTATTTGAATTCAGAACATCAAATTGATATAGAATCAGCTTAAAAAACCTCGACACCAAAACAGCTGTTCCCCTGTGTTATCTATGCCAAATAGCAAAAAAATATATAGACTGATTTGTAGATATATGTATAATATTAAAATATCCCCTAGTCCCCTTCATTTGTCTAATTATGTACCCACCCCTGCGAGTCACTGTATTAAATAGTCAATAATACACTCCTTTTTTTTCTTATTTCGTGTCTGCTTGAAATTCTGCAATCTTGTCTAAATGTTTCACGAAATCAAATAAAGGGCAATATATTACCCTTATCTAACTGCAGTCCTGATAACAGTCACAGTAAAGACCCACACTTTCAGCTTTGATTAAGATTGATTATAAGACAATTGCTTTTTATTTCAATAAATAAAGCCCTAAAAGCCACTCTGCTTGATCCGTTTTTATGAAAGGGAAGTTAATTAGTAAAGAGTGAATTACGTTTTTTCTTGTTTTTCAAAATAATATATTACGAATATATTACGTGGTAAAATATAATGAATTATGTTTAATTGTCTATACTGACAAATATAGTGCGGTCGTAAAATCTGTACCCCTTCTAAATCCAAATTAATCAAACAAAATAAGATATTCTGTTACCTGAAAAGTGGAGCAAAAAATATTTAAAATGTCTAATCGGGGAGATATATTTGCTGCGTTTGAAAAGTACCTCATTTTACTCTTTTTTACTCGAAGCCGTTCTTTTAATATACACACAACCAAACTTATATGGAATCATCTATTATTTTTCATAATTTTTAAGATATATGAACATTTTTTGTTTATGAATAAAACTCAGTCTTTACCAAAAACTTTTAATGACAAATAACCCACATACCAATAAAAATAATTACAAATTACAAATAAACACAATGTTTCTGAAACGAAATGAGATAAAAATTTGTAATAGCCGAAAAGCAAAAACAAAAAGAAAAGTGGTAATTTTAACAATCCGTGTTACCACCTCTAGCACTTATGCAAGCTTCTATTCGCTTCTTATTAAATTGTGAACATTGACTTGGGATACGTTTTCCCATTTTGCTAATGCTGCATCAATAAGCTGTGCGACATTTCCTGCATTGTTTCGACGAGCTCTAACCCTTCTTTTGAGCTGGTCCTACAAGTGTTCGATAGGATTTAAGTCTGCTGAACATGCAGGCCAGTGCAAAACTGTGACACTTCCGTTTCAAGATATGCTGTAGCCACTCTGCTGGTATGAGGAGGTGCATTATCGTGCATAAAGATAAATTATCCCCAATTGCAGCTCTCAAAAGCCTAACGATTGGTTCTAGCACTAAATCAACATACCTCAGACCAATTAAAGTTTGTTGAAGTAGTAATAATAGAGTTTTTGCTTCTAGCATAATACCTCCCCAGAACATGACTGTTCCTCTTTGATATCTTGGGAGAGATCTCGCAACGTGGAGTCTCACTCATCTTCATGGAGCTCTGAGAACCCGAATTCGATGGTCATCTGATCTTAGGCCAATTCTGGTCTCATTCGAAAAAATAACATTTGGCCAATTCTCAATCGTCCAATTTTGGTGTTGAAGGCACCAATTTGGCCGGTCAATTTTGTTTTGCCTAGATAACGGTGGGCCCCGTAACTCTCTCCTACTGTACAACCTTTGAGTGCCTCTTGCCTCTTTTTCTTAGGGTTTCAACTGAAACGTTCACACCTGTAACTTCCAGAAGTTTTCGTTGTAGCCCTAGATGAGAAACACTGTGATTTTTTCTAGCAATTTGGCACACAAAGCAGTCCGCTGTTCAGTTATGACCATTTGACGACTTTGTCTGGGCCTGTTCTTGAGAGTTTTTAGTTCCAAGTACCTTTCATATGTTTTCGATACAACACCCTGGGTATCGCCTACTACCTCTGCTACGTTTAATTGGGTAATTTCTTGTTCAATGAGAGAAATAATGCTTCCCCTATGCACATCTGTTAGTCCAACATAAGGCATTTTGTTGTTTTTTTGAACCGAAATAAAATTACCGGAGGATCGTAATTTTACTTCTGAACACAAAATTCACAAGATAAAAAAATTGACAGCTATCGTTTCTTCTTTATTATCATGTTTGTTTAGAATAAGAAGCCTTATCTTAAAGTTGGATACCAAATTTTTTCTTTACAGAAAGTTTATTCAGAAATACACAGTCTTAAAAGGTTGGCGTTCGCCCATAGAAATCTGCCGTATATGTGCGGTTGACTTTAAACCAAGCTTTCGAGAAAAATATACTTCCTGGAATTAATTTTATTATTGAAAACCGTTTATGAAGTGTGCCTAGGGGTTGTAAAGACTTCTTAAGAAATGAAGTTGTTCTAAAGTACTCGAAAAATGACTTTGACTTTTGGTATTTAAACCACATACAATCGCGTTGACTTACCTAGGAATTTTCTTTAAAACTAAGCATATTTACATGTTGTCTTTCCGCTACAATCCGTACAACCAACACAGAAAAATAATGAAACGTATCACACTTCAAAATGTTTTTCAGTTTTTTTGAAAGCTTGGTTTAAATAGATTTTTTTATGAAAACACAATTATGTGGTATATTACGTGACATAGCGAAAAGTTACAAAATTAAAATAATTTTTAAGTATTTCCTTTTAACGATTTTGTAAAAAAAAATTCGAAATTGTCCAGATAAACAATTTTCGAGATATGGCCAGACGCTGCCCTTAATGCAGAGCTGGAAAGTTGAGTAAGATCTATTTAGTCCGAATTAAATTTTAGAGCTTTCGGAGTAAATGTAATTTCTGTGACAATCATAGACAATTGACAAAGTAAAGTTGAAGTCGAAGTTGTAGATATACTTCTCTGAGATGTACAGACAGTCGTTCGTTGTCTCTTTGTGTCGCAGTTTATTCTTTTTCATATTATTTACGTGTTTGGTTATAAGTACAAAAAATATTTATAAAAAATGTCAGACAAAACCAAGAAGAGGTTTATTTTCTAGTGAAAGTAAAAAACGAAAAATACCACAGCTAAATATTAACTTTACTTTGCAACTTGCAACAAAAACCTCGAGACTAGAGATCAAATTTGATTTAAAAGAAATGTTTAAGTTTGTTATTTTAATGAATATCGGAAACTAGAAACACAAACATACAGGGTGAGCCATACAGCTAACTACAAAAAAATAATGTTTTGAAATTATTAAAACGAGACCTTACATTTCCTTAATGACTTTTAAGTAAGTTATTAACATTAAATTAGGTATGTAACCATAACATTTTAAAATATACAGGATAATCTAACTATTTTTTAATTACCTACATCATTTTCTGATATTAGTTTTTATATACGGGACAACAAAGTTGCTAAAATATAGTGTAATTTATTCGTGAATCACCCTGTAACAGTAAATATTTTGAACTGTCTCTTTTTAAGGACAACTGACCAAAACATTAAACTTATATATGCTACATAAAGTTAATTTAGCTTTTCAGTTTAAAGAAAAAATAAGTAAAATCAGCAATTCTCTACTTTAACGCCCTGTATCTTTAGTCATAGTATCGCATTAAAAATTATCATCTATTAAAAAGGTGGTAAAAGAATTATATATACAAATTAATACAGGGTTATGAATTAATCCTTTAAAAAATAATTTTATGCTGTGGTTCTCTCCATAAAACACCCTATATAAAAAATGTGTTCTGTTGCATATTTTGTCGAATATTTTAAAAATATGCTTCCCTAAAATTGTAGTACAATTGTGAATCAACCTGTAACTAAAATTATTTTTAATTGTACATAGGTACTAATTTATTGATAAAATATATAGTAAACGTGTGTATGCCACAGAAATTCAATCTAGTTCGTAATTTTGAAAATAGGCTCAACTCAATCCTATGACTGCTTTTCGATGTTAAAGTTGAAAATTGTCTTGATTTTGGAAATTATTTCGAAAATCTCGGCATTTTTCAACTTTAACACCCTATATATCGAAAACCAGTCATAGGAGTTGAGTTAAGTTGAACCTATTGACACTTTTGGTTACTAGGTTGAGTACAATAACATACCAAAAAAATTACTTTAATCCTAACCCCATAAACCAACCTTCGATAACGTCACACTGGCAAGGTCAGTTTTGTACGATAAAATCATGAATAAACGATCATTTCTACGACATCGTACCTACAACAATTTGATTTTGATCATCTGGCAACACTGGTTATGAAATATTTGTGTAGGAGCACTCTCTTGAGTTTGAGAACAGGGTACCAGAAGCTACTTTTCAACCTCTTTAAGAGGTATTTCGACGCGAAGTATGGCGATGTAATTACTTTTAAAGTTTTCTTATAATTTGTACTGACTTACTGACATGAGTCCAATAAAATAAAAAGATTAATAACATTTTCAATAATCTTCGTACTCCATTTACAATTTCTGATTTTTGTTTAATCTTGATCCATTAATATATTTCATTCAGTTTAGCAAGGAATTAAAAGAGAGGACAATTTATTTGCAACTTTTAAAACAATATCTACATAAATTAATAATTTGAAAGCATACTCCAATGTTTAGTATTTTATTTTATGTATCATAGACGAATAATAAGTCTTGAATGATGAGATCAGCATACTCCCATGAAATATTTTATTTATTGATTTTCAGGATAACAACTTGAAGCATGGGATCAGCATAGTCCCATGGAATATTTTATTTATAAATTGTTTGTCAAGATTACAACTTGAAAGATGGGATTAGAATACTCCATGGAATATTTTATTTAAGAAAACAATATCTTAAAGCTTGGGGACACGAAAGTTTATATTGGACCTTGGCATTGAGGTCACGACGTTTAACCTTTTTCCACAGAAAATAAAGACACCAAAGTGGAAATGGATACATGTTTCCAGATCTAAACACCTGTCAGTCTGACCGTGTTAGAGTCAGCGAATTAGGAGACTGCCGCCATTGGGATTGACAGTGAGGCGAGAGGAAGCACTTGAATATCGACCAGCCGAACGCAAGCAACTAGGCATTCGGTGCCTTTTAAAGACATTTTTTATTTTATTCCTTAATTAATTAGATTTTAAACATCGTTCAAGAGATATATAATAAATCATTATAAAACCATATTTACACGTGTTTTGTGAAGTGGCTATACAGGGGATTAAAGTATATAGGGTGATAAATAATTTAAAAATAATAATTTTGAAGTTAATTCATTTTACTTCTAACAATATTATAATTTATTGAATTTTGGACGATGGCGATGGTGTGATTGTTCTATCACAATATTAATGAATTATTAATGTATTTAGTAAAATTCGAATAAATGAGGTTAGGTTATATTTCCTAAAATAATTAACAACTTAAATATTGGTTAATATTTATCTAGACAAAACTTATTAAATCAATAGAAACATGTTAGTTTACCAATATTAACATGTAGAGGAATGAACTAAGTCACACATTTACCAATTAGGAAAAATGAGTTAATAGATTTGTAACTTTTATGTTAAAACAACGTTTTATATACATATAAGTTATTTGTTTTGTTCCTGAATATAATGACATTTTGTACTAACAAAAACAGATCCTTTATTTTAAGTGATTTTAAAAAATAAAAAAATGTACGTTGCTAAAACATGTTTTACCACTGAAAGAAACATATGTATGTATTTTCACTTAGCTTCTTTCACTTAGGTTAGCTCAGCTCTTTACTCCACTCTATGTGAAACAGTTAGCTCATTTTACCTAATAATATGACTTAGCTTTTATCACCACCAATTCGACGACCGCAAAACCAGGTTTCTTCCTGTAAGATTTTTATATCTTTGAAAGGAATAAATAATAAAATAAAAATCAATAATAACATATCAAAGCAAACTTAAACATGTTTCAAATAGATACTACGATTCCGAACGTTTTCGATAAGCAACCGTAACTTTTTTACTTTTCTTGTATCGCTTAAGGACTGCCTGCCACGGCATTAAAAATATTGTAGCAGGAAAAATGCTCGATGAAATCTGTGTAAACAACTTTTTAAGTACTTCACCCCTATCTAACCCTCCAAACCCCAACAACCATTACCATTACCGGTAGTCTTTGTCAGCAGTGGCATTCAAATTGGCAGTGACATCGCTGATATCGTTATCATCAAAAAGCTGGAAATGGCGGCGCACAGGGTCGCACCCCAAGTATCATTAGTGCCGCTATGCCACCGGCCGTGGCCACCGAACGCGCTCAAACAGGTGCCACAGCTGTCGCATATGCTTTGTTTCTAGTTTTAACGTGCCTCTACAATATACACAATCTCCAGCGGCGCAGAATTTTTTAATTCAAAGAAATAAAAAATTCCGAATTTCTTCAACTAAATCTAAAGTAAATGTTATTTTTCAAACCATTAGGGAACACGGAGAAGATATTTTGCAGAAAATTAATGAGAGAAGACACTTCGATTAGCAAATCATGAGTTGCTCCAATCAGTTAGGCTAGGGTTAGGGTGGTCCAAAAAACTTAAGCATAAAGGTCAATACAATCTCTCATTTTGTGATAATTGGTAATATCCACCTGCAAAGATTGTAGCATTGTAGAAGAGGGGTAGGCAGTGATCAATATTTTTTTTTTAATTTTGGAAAAGTTTCTTTTTTGACAGATTGATGAAAATTTTTTGGAACTAACGTTTGTGCACTTACTAGTTTATTAAGCTCTTATTCTCTTGAAGATATTAAAAGACTCAAATAGAAGGAAAAATATCCAATTTGATTCATAATATACGTGGAGTACCACAGGGATATATTGTAGGTCCCCTATTATTTTCAATGTATACCTCTTAATCTTTCAAATATTTGAAACGCATAAATTCTCATTTTTCTAGATTTTAAGAAATCTGAATAGAATCACGACATCATAAAAATTAGCAAAGATTTAAAAATTATTTCAAAGATATCATATTTTCCTTAACAATTAATACTCCAAAGATATTCTGAGGATATGTTTCAATAATGATTAAGATGTATCACGTTTCTATAATAAAAAAAGTATATAATCTAAAATTAATTTATTCTAATTGGGAATTGCTCAACAGAAATACAACAGTAAAAGATTAGTGCTGTTTCAGTTTCACTACAGAGACATAGTGTATGGGCCTGTTTTTGTACAGTTTCATAAAAATCGTTTATAAAGAAAACAAAATGTGCTTGTTTGATTTATTTGCAACATCTGACGTTTATTACAATGCTACATACGTATGTTCCAACGACAAAAAAACTCCACATTAATCCATTCATTCATAATTAAGCCCTTGTTTTTAGAAGCATTCAGAGTGTGTTTTATATTAGGCAGACAGAACTGTCGCATTAAAACGAGCGAGGTGGCTGCTAAAATGAGTGGTGATAGTGAATGCGAGCTTATCTGAGGTGTGAGCAGGCGTTCTATGAATGAATCAGTACATTTAGTCACACTTCAAAATAAATTGCGTACTGGGTGATAAATCAGGTGAATATTGGCAATTTGTCATTCATTAGATGCTGTTACAGGTCAATAAAAGTGTGAGTTTGAACTGTCATGATAAAGATTGATTTACCGTTTTAGGTTGTTTCCTGTAGTTTCAGCGATAACTTACCTCAAACAAATTGAAAAATACCAGTCAGTAATAAAAAACTGTCTTTCTATCCTCTAATTAAATAGTTACAAAATGGTCCGTTTTTCCGAAGAAATAAGCAATACTCTTTTTCGAAACGCTTCGTGAACGCTTCATTTTTATTGGTTTAGGTTAATTTTGAAGCCTTATACAGTCGTTTGTTGTTTATTTTCAGACTAATCAACTGTTAAGAGTGTTGTCATATAAGTTATGGAATGAAAATACAGGGTGTCTGTAAAAGGTCTTTACCAAAACATACCACATATTCCTTAGACCAAAATAAGTCGATTTAAGTAAAATTACCTTAGTACAAAGTTTGGGCTCCAGAGGGCCTTGAAGTTACAATTTTTAAATCGTTTTTCCCATATAAATTTAAAACGGCATATGCGATTTTGCTGAAATTTTGTATATTGGTAGAATTTTATGTGACAAAAAAAATTGTATTAAAATTTTGTCCGATAATAATACATAGGCGTAGAACTTGATTTTTTAAATAATTGCACCTTTAAAAATTCTACGCCAATGGAAGAAAATGAGTTTAAGTATGAAATTTGGATTGTGCAACTCATTTACTTTAAAAAAGGTACTCTTGATAAGACTCGATTACTCTCATGGTTTTGACGAAATTTACATTTTTAGTAATTTTAGAACATAAACAATATTTATTAAAATACAAACTTTGTCAAAACCATGAGAGTAAATCGAGTATTATCAAGGGTACTTTTTTGTAGTAAATGAGTACCCAATCCAAATTTCATACTCAAACCCCTTTTCTGCCATTGGCGTAGAATTTTTAAAGGTGCAGTTCTACGTCTATGTATTATTATCGGACAAAATGTTATACGATGAAAAACATAAAAATGTACTTTTTTTCATATCTTCTTCAACACCTCTAATCGAGACTTTTAACAAAAATACTCGATTCTTGCCATGTACGATTTTTTGAGGAATATTAATTATTTGCCTGCAATTCGTATACAAAAACATTTATTGTTGGTTTCCATAGTTTCATCTAAATAAAAATATTGTCAAGTTTTAACACCTAATCTCTTGTTAACAATTGAAAGTGTTTTATCTAACTCAATAATTAAAAAAAAACAAATGCTTGGTTTATTAATATGGCTGTACAATATACCAATGCAGAATATACCGATATGTTATTGACATTAGGATTTTGTGAAGGAAATGCTCGAGAGAGTGTCAGGGTGTACTCTGAAAGGTTTCCAAATCGTCGTGTACCTAGCCACCCAACTTTTGCTGCTGTTGAGAGACGTCTTCGGGAGACCGGTTCCTTTGCTTCCAACACTGTTGTTAATGGCAAAGAACTTTTTGTAAGGATTCCTGAAGTTGAAGAAGACATTTTAGAACGTGTTGAAGAAGATCCAGAATTAAGCTCCAGACGAATTGGAAGGTAACTAGGAGTAAGTAAAGATGTCGTTCATAAAGTGCTTAGAGAACAATTGCTATATCCATACCATAAGAAGCCAGTACAAGAAGTATTAGTCCATGATCCTCAAATTCGTTTGGGTTGTTGTCGATTTGTTAATATGCAAAGAGAAAGAGATCCAAACTTTGTCAAGAAGGTTCTCTTTACCGATGAAGCGGGTTTACAAGAAGAGATATAACTAATACCCATAATGAATATGTTTATGCCGTTGAAAATCCGCATGCAATAAAGGTAAACCATTTTCAGCACGAATTTAAAATTAATGTGTGGGCTGGAATAATTGGTAATTTCATTGTTGGTCCTGTCATACTTCCAAGAAGGTTAACTGGAGAAAATTATTTGGATTTTCTACAAAATACGTTGCCAGAATTGTTAGAAGATTTACCTCTCCAACTTCGGAGAGATATGTGGTTTATGCACATTTTTCTTTAAACGTTAGAAACCACTTGAATGAACAATATCCACACAAATGGATAGTCAGAGGTAATGACGCACCTGTAAACTGGCCACCACGTTCCCTAGACCTAACACCGATGGATTACTTTTTATGGGGACATCTGAAATCAATAGTTTACAGGAAACCTGTAGAAAATGAGGAACAACTCTGGCAACGTATTCAAGATGCAATAAACAATCTTCGAGGTGATGAAGAAGTTATGGAAAGGATACATTTTAATTTTCTTCGACGTATAAATCTTTGTATGCGTGAAAATGGTGAACATTTTGAACAATTTTTGTAAAATCTCTATTTTGATTATGTTGTAAATAAATATTTTTGTGAAACCTATACACTCTAAATTATTAAAACAGAAATTTAGCGAAAACCATGAGAGTAATCGAGTCTTATCAAGAGTACCTTTTTTAAAGTAAATGAGTTGCGCAATCTAAATTTCATACTCAAACTCATTTTCTTCCATTGGCGTAAAATTTTTAAAGGTGCAATTATTTAAAAAATTAAGTTCTACGCCTATGTATTATTATCGGACAAAATTTTAATACCATTTTTTTGCCACATAAAACTAGAATACAGTCATCAAATATCAAAATTTTTTAGTGGTATACGAGGTTTGTCAAAAAATATGAGTTTTACTCAAGAGTAAAGTGCCTTTATTCTTTATACGACTGATAAAATTTGATATTTAATGGTTGTATTTTAGGTTTTAGACCATGCTCGACTTTTTATAAAGAACAACTTTTTTCCTAAAATAAGTAATAAAAAAGCTTTCCTATGCCACTGTCTACGTAAATTGGAGGCATATGAAAATCTTTTTATTAGTATTATTGGGAAAAAAGTTATTCCTTATAAAAAGTCGAGCATGGTCTAAAACCTAAAATACAACCATCAGATATCCAATTTTATCAGTCGTATAAAGAATAAAGGTACTTTACTCTTGAGTAAAACTCATATTTTTTGACAAACCTCGTATACCACTGAAAAAATTTGATATTCTAGGTTTTAGATAATGCAGAACTTTTTATGAAAAATAAATTTTTTTCCTAAAATTAATAATAAAAAAGTTTTCCATATGATTCCAACTTAGGGGGCCATACTGTATAAATTTCATATAGTTTACTAGTTGCATTTTAGTTGTTAAAATGTTCTTAGACAGTGAAGATGAAATTTTGTTTCATAATGCAGCACTACGGCTACTACTAGTAAGCAGTAGGCAATATATCCAGAAAATGAAAGAAAAAGTAAGGTGGGACAATTTCATAACTTTTTCCTGAGGCTTAAAAAATATCCTGATAAGTTTTTTGAATACCTCGTATATATTTATCCACCTTTAATTACAAACTAGAAAAAGTGGCTGGTCATCTAACGAAGAAAATGGACAAATTATATACGTCAGCCAATACAACGCTTTTGCCTAGCTCTAAACAAATCATCAATTTAAATTGAGACTGCCCGCTGCATATGACTCCAAGCGACAACTCGTCGCTTAGAGCTTTAATATGTACCTATCAATTTAAAACATATCGCTTACCTCGCAGCGTGCCTACCCTCACCGCTTTACTATATTTGTACCCTAAGGATGCATATATCTCACTACATGTCACATGCCGATCTGGTAAAATCATTTCACGTATAGCATCGATATATTTCGTGAAGATCATCAAACTTTAGTCTTTCACGCTTGAATTCTACGAAACATTTGTTAACCATAGTTTTTCCATACATTGCTGCGATGTAAACTTTATTATGGGTCAAAAACGAGAAACATGACGATTGCAATACAAGGAGTGCTCTATTTCGTGAACTTTAGCACCTTTATGAAAACTGCGTGGGCGGTTTCTGTTTCTATATGGATAATTTCTTGTAAAAATGTAACTGATTTTTGAATGATTGTGTATTATATTATGATAGTGTAAAATTATGAAACATACGATTCAATTTTTAGAAATAGAGAAGACAAAATTGATTGTAACCTACCGCACCCAGGTACCTTAATAATTTATTAATTCCATTTATCAAAGAAAATATTGCATTATTAATAAATTCAAAATACTTTATTTAACGAAAAATCTCCTAGATAATTGAATCTTATTTACGACTTCTAATAAATAATATCTATAACCCTATCCGTAAGAGATCCAATTTTCTTGCACGAACGTCTGGGAATCCGAAACCACCATACAACATAAATTTGGCCACGAAGTAATAATCATTGAAACAGTTAACGCACTTATCTTGAGTCAAGTTTGAATAGAAATACATTGTTTTCGACAAGTAATAAATCGACCACCCCTTTTCTATCCACCCAAATTCGTTCCTATCGGAGTAACGACAAGCTGACGTCACAAAAAGTCATTCAATCGGGTATAAAGACCCGATCTTGAGGGACTCGAGATTCCCCGACGCCACCTTTACGCCCCGACGCCATCTTTACGCCCCGATGCCATCTTTACGCCCCGCCGCTCTACATTCCGACGCTTAACGTTCCGGTGCTCTACGTCTCGATGTGCCTTTAATATTTCCAAACCAACAACACTTCCACGTATCAACAACAATATAATAACGTCAGAAATAGATGATGAGTCAATAATTTAAAAGAGGTTTATTATTATATTATTCATTTTTGCAGAAATGTATTGTTCATTAACGTCACATTTGGGCCGCTAGATGGACACGTCTCAGTATGAATTTGCCGTTTTATTATACTAGCCTAAAACTATTTAAGAATTTGGTCTACCGAAGTGTCATACACCTTCGCTAATAACTACTAAATTCACTGCTCAGCTGATTGGGGTAAATGCCACTTTGGGCGGCTAGATTCATATCTTACACAAATATGCTTGATTCCACTGCAGGGTTGGACTATCTTAAATAAGTATCTCTCAATATTCGCACCGTAGGTAGATCTGAACTTTAGGGGTAGTTCGCTGGTATTGATCAGGATCTATTCTAGTAGGACTATACTACAAAAATCCCACTAGGTGAGGCTGAAACATAAGGGACACCCGTCTGTTATTGCAACGACTCTATCTCAGTAAGCGAACTTATATAAAAAATAAACGACGAAACAAAGAATTATTAAAGATAGTGCATTTCTGTGGACGTCTGCTGTATATCCTCAAGAATTATTCAACAGTATAAATTTAATGACAAGTGACCTGTGGCCTGTTTATTTGAGCGGGACACATGTGAGGTCTCGGTGAGAAATACAATTTCTCATTCCTCAATTTAAGTAATGATATCGCTATTTTATTTGAAGATAAAATAAATAAGTTAAATAAAATTTGAGTTTTATTTCATTCACAAATTTGTACTCGTTTATCTAAATTAACATTATTACAACGTGGGGATATAAATTATCAATTAATTAACTAGACGATCATTACTACTAGAGGAAAAATGCCAAGTACCATAAGTATGAATTACTTTGAATTTCACAAAGGTAAAGGTGGTAGTTAAAAAAATACGTGCTTTTAATTAATTAAGAAGTGACCGCGGGGTGGGTGGTTAGAGGATTTATAAACGTATGTATCTCATATGTTTTAACATTTACTGGATTTTAATTATTTTTCCTACTTAAATGTGTATTTTGGCTTGCATTTGCATAAAAAAAACCATTATTTAGTTCTCCATTTTTTACAAATCCTGGTGTAATTCTTGGAAAAAAAACGTGTCCTACGTTCATGGAGCGCTGTGCAGTTTATTCATAGCAGAGGCACACTTGATGCTCGATGGTATGTCTATATATTTTAATTCAACCGCCCATGTGTGTAGGTTTAGATTTATTGATTTATCGGGTCTTTGATGAATCTTTGAGCGACCCATTTCAGCATGGCGGTGATATAATGCTACGGCGAAAGCTCTTCTGGAATTGATTTCCAACGGACTATTTTTTATTTTAATCCGTTACATCCTCTGCAGTTTTAATCTTCATTAATTACATAATACGTTAAATGCTCTCCATTGTCATAACTGTAAATCAGGTTCAGCAATAATCACTGCCAAGGATCATATATTCCAGCTTTAAGGAAGAATATTAATTTGTTTAACTATATTTGATATCATGGTCATTTCGCACGAAGACGAATCCTTCGGACTCAAACAATACATTTTTGACAACATGTATTATTGGAAATTGATCGAAAATACATTTTATCGAATGACATTTGATCGAATATATAATTTATCGAATAATATTTGATCGAAAATATATTTGATCGAAAATATATTTTATCGAAAATATATTTTATCGAAAAGACAATAGATCTAAAATTCATTAGTTCGGAAGGTCAAGATATCTAAAATCAACGACTCTGTCACGAAAGAGCCCTAAATGAAATAGCGCGTATCAAAAGAGCGCCGGAACGAAATAGTACTTGTTAAAATAGCATCAGTAAAAAAAGCGCCCCATCAAAACAGTGCCTGGAGCCATCACGGGGTGCTTAGCAATTGTTAAAAAACTTAACAAATCTACCTAATCTGTGCTATTTAAATTTAACCGATCGCTCATGCACAGGTTGGTTAAATTATTTAAATAATTTTTTAATTTTTCTTATTTTTGGTATACTTAACTTTTTTTGCCAATCAACCCGCGATGGCTCTAGGCCGCAGCTTAGGTTAGTTTTTTTATTTTTCTCATATATATATATATATATTTATTTTGTTTTTCGATCAATTGCTTTTCCTATCAAATCTATTTTCAATCAATTTTCGTTTAGATCATTTTCCATTTCGATGAATTATTATGCGATATATTTTTGTTTCGATCAAATGCATTTGAACGGGTGGCACTCGCCTTTCCTCGCTCATGTGGGGTTTAGCGACTGTAGCACAGGTAGAGTTAGTTGTTTCTTAATAAAAAAATAAAGGACCAGGATTTCTTCCAAACATATATTTACAAACGTGAAATATATTTACAAACGTGAAATATATTTACAAACGTGAATAAATCAACAGAACTTGAGAGTGTAGTACATATGCTTAAAAATGCAATGGAATGCGTGAAATTACTTTTTATTAGATGTGATGTTTCAATGACTTTTTTATGACATCTTTTTCCTACTGTTTTTTTATATAAAGAAAGTGTAACCTAGTAAACAGTAAGGAGTCTATAAGGGAATACAATAAATATCAACTAAAACTAAGTATTTGAGACCAAAGAGCTTGGGACCAAACAGCATTCGATCAAAGTAACTAATCAAATGTTTTTCATCAGTTTTATGCCACTTGGTACATTTGTATGGTATTATACAATAAAGAATAAATCAACATTAATTTTGCTACCTCACTTTAGTGTACCTAGTGATGCCGCGAGACAAGAGAAAACTGTTCTCTCGTCTCGACGAAAAGGCACTTCTCTCGCTCGAGAGAGCCTTTCTCTCGTCTTGTCTCATCTCGTTTCTCTCGTGATAAAACAATATTAAATTTAAATTTGAAAAAGACGAAACATAAAAAAATGGTAAAATTTGTAAGACAAAAACACAAAATTTTTCAAGTAATTTGCGCATTAATACTCAAATTTGGCAATCAGAAACACTTATGTCTTTCTGTCTGTCATAGTCGTTTTACAATTGAAATTTGAAGTAATAAGTTATGAAAAATTTAATACATCAAGTGGTTTTTAAATCACCTTTGATATTCTTAATTTATTTATTTTAGTAAATACAAGAAGCATTTCCTTAGTAATAAACAATAAATGTTAATACGAGAGTTATCAAGAATGTAACTTATTAGTAAAGGCCCAGAACATGTATGCATAACAACAAAGTACCAGCTACAAAAATTTGCCATTTGTGCAGTGTTAAATTCCTCTAACAATAAAAAATTACTTAAATTTATAAAAGATACTGACATTTACTCTGTACTAGCCAAACTGTTAATTATCCATTGTATACTATTGTAAAAAAACAGCATTTATAAGGTATTATACCTCCGGTAATGATCCTTTGAGGTTGAAGCGGTAAATAAAAAAAAATTACTTTATGAATTTATTTAATTTAATTTCTGTAAAAACATAAAAACCTAAATCTGTTAACAAGAACTTAAAAATATGGAAAATACCTTTCAAATGAGGTATCACATGACCCTACTTTCCATTAGAAAAGTTAAAGCTAGTAACTCCCTCTATCTTACATGTCTCAAGTAAAGTGCATCTCGTTATAACAAAAATATAATATCTCTTAAGTTTTACCTCGTTTTTGTTTTGTGATTATCTTTTTTTATTTAGAAGTTAAAATAGAAGAGGGTACCATTTTCGTCCTCACTGTATATAATACATTCGTTTGTATTACCTTTTCTTTGACAGTTTTTCGAAATATTTTTTCTTATAAATTACTATTTATAAAATTCTAATAACACAAGTATCATTTGTTATCATTTTAAGAATCTATTATGATGTATGTAATTGAAGTCTATTTATTGCAATTTGTCTTTTTTCTTGAACCACCCTGTACAAAACGAAATAATTCTTACATGGTCGTATGGTAAATGCAAAAACCTTTCCAACGAGAGGTCCCCCTTGCTATTGAAGGTTTTTAAGGTGGGGGCTGGTGGGGCCATGGGGTTGATCCGACAAAATCAGTTGTGATCTAAAAATGTGTCCCCCTAAGGATAAAAATTGACCTGTTTTTGGATTTTACCTGAATCAAGACGAGAACGAAGTTATCGAGGGTGGATCCTTTTCAAAAAATCACCCTTTATAGAACAGGTGTGTTATAGTTAATTTCTTGACTATCTCGAAATCTAATATGTTAAAATTTTAAGTTACGATAAGCAATTGACAATTTCAAATAAGCAAAGAGAAAATCGAGAGAAAATGTCTCTTTCGTCTCATTCGAGACGAGACAAGACGAGACGAGAGACGAGAATCTCTCGTCTCGCGGCATCACTAAGTGTACCCAAAAGCTATGCCATTTAATACCTTCCGAAATTAAGTATATTGTTAGCGGCATAAGGGGGCGGCAGCACGACGTCTTTTTTTTTTTTTTTTTTTAGAAGTTCGCCACAAGAGTGGGATTTCACTAAGGAGGAGAAGTTTTTGCATTTTTTGCATTTTTTGCATTTTTTGCTTTTTTTGCTTTTTTTGCTTTTTTTAGAAATGTGATATTGAATTAATTTTTTATGAAATTGTCGCGGGGCCCGACCTGGAAAATTGTCCCGGGGGCCCGACCTGGCTTTCGGCAGCCCTGCTTATATAAAATAGGAGATTGTGAGTAAAATCGTATACCTACATACCTCGGGGGAACTCATTCTAACCTCGCGTCTGTAGCTTGTACCTTGACGCTCAGGTGTAATAGAGTTATGTAATATACTATTAAAGAGTTTTAAAATTTTAACTTCATATAGTTTGTATAATTTTAAAATGTTCGTATATATTCACAAAAGTATACATTTATTTACTACAGTGGAGACAAAAAAAAAACAGAAATATGCCTTATGGTTTCATTAGCTAAACAAGTTTTAGCATTTAATCGCCAAATTTTGCTGATCCTCGTTGTTTTTATAATTTGTTGCCAAATGAAATAAAAAACAATTTAAGAGGGAATTAAAAGAACTATATTGTCTCTAAATGTAGTTATATTCATATTATTTAACTTTTTAAATAATTTTTAATACTTACTGATTTTAATTAATTTTGTTTTTCTATTCAAATAATATGTGTGTTTTATATCTTTTTTGGTTTAGGATTTAGACCATTCATAATGTAACTATTTTAAATTGTTTATGAGGATTATTATAATAAATAAATAAAATAGATCTTCATTTAATGCTATGAAGATCTAGTAGACAAGCTTGTTGTTGTTGAATTGTCATATCTTATTAATTCGTGATATAATCCATTGAATACAACTTTTAGTATTAGGAGTCTCGATAATCACATAAGTTAATGTATCTACTCAACGTGTTGTCAATTGATAATGTTTTCGTCCAATAGGTTATGAGATTATTAATAGTCTCGATCTCGATGCCACTTGTATTATAAGGAGTAATCCATTCTTGTTTCTTGTCTTAATATGCGAAATGATTCAAATTTAAATTAAATTTGGATTGAGATAATTTAAATCAATTGTTCCATGAAAGGTTGCAAATCAACAAAAGCTTTAATTCCTGTGTGAAATTAGGCCTTATCAAAATTAACGCAAAATTTTTCTTTTTAAGTGTCAGTTTGGATTTAATTCAGATGTATAGTTATCACGGAGATAGAAATATTGTTTGTGGATCACTTTTTATTTTGATAATTTATCTCTGTTATCTGACTATAAATACAAAAAAATTGTTCATTTCGTAGGTACTAACAAATACGATAACATCAACAATGGGCCACTAAAAATTTAAAAAATTCTAGCCATAAAAATAAAGGCTAATTTTACCGAAACTGTATATCATTGCATTCAAAACAATGTTTCGAACAAAAGAATTTAAAAATCCAGATTGGCATAAAGTACGTATACCTTGCAGTAACCAAAACATACATTCTGTGAGTATGAACAATAATTGGCGTTACAACTTTCAGTGAATAACTATGTCTAAACACGCCGAACTCTAAAAGGCCATGTTTGTCAAGCACATAATAATTGCATGGTTAAATATAAAGCTTTTCCGTCACAAACACACTCACTTCAGGATGCAGTAAACGTGAAAAACAAATACGGTTCACTTGGTTGTAGGAGTAATGGGATGTGTAGCACATTGCTGACGATAAACGTAAAAATTAAAATGAAACAACCACACCACAAATTAATACCAAACGATAAAAATATTAGTTTTTCTTTAAGCCGTTCTAAATATTTATATTATGGTACCTATACTCGTATTTAGGAAAAACGACGAAAAACTACCATACTAATTCATTTACTCATAATTAGCCTTTTTCCTGGGAAGATTTTAAAAAGCTCCGCTAGGGGCAGCACCGGTGGGGGGGTACATATGTTTCGAATTCTCTATTGACAACAACGTCAAACGTACGTTATATTATTATTAGAATAAATAAAAATTGTAATAAATAAAATTAAAAACAAATTGTCATGCCTACAAAACATTGTGCGTTTGCAAATTGTACGTCTGACAATCGTTACAAGTAAGATTATTAATTCTAATAGAACAACAATAGAAAACCCAAATCCATTGCCAGCGACAGTTTCAAAGGTTAGTAATTATTTATTTACAGAGGTTATATTTTATATCAGTCTACATATTATTATCATTATTGATAGTAAATAATAAACTTAAACTTCTTTTTAATTGTGTATGAAATATAAAAGACAGCAACGATGTATTGAAGAGGACTCAAGCACTGGAAAAAATAAACATCAGAAACTTATCTGTTCTACTGTTACTGATGTTGAATAACTACAAATTAGTAATAAAAATGCTAATAGTAATCAAGAATCTCAATTAAATAATGATTTAGCCTCTGATCTTGCACTTTTGCAACTTTCAATTTCGCGCTCCAGGTACATCATTTTCCGTTCATTTCCATTGTAAATCTATACGTTTGACGTTGTTGTTAATAGAAAATTCAAAACATATGTACCCCCACACCGGTGCTGCCCCTAGCGGATCTTTTTTAAATCTTCCCAGGAAAAAGGCTAATTAAGCCCTTATTTATTGAGTGTGGATAGTTTGTGGGGAGCTTGTTTATCAAAGCTGCAAGTAAGCATTTTTTGAATGAATCAGTACTTACGACTACGACGCTTGATTTGCACTGATGCACTTTCCTGGAAATCGCCTTCAACTGTGATAGTTGCAACATAAAAAATATATTGAACTGATAATAACTGACATTAGGAATGAAAATATACTCCCTTAATATAATTTTGAAAGCCTTTTGAGTTTAGAGCCTTATGTTAAGTCAAGTTATAACCCTTTCCCTAAAAACACTAATCTGCCAGAAACATCTCATTTAGGTTCTATGTATGTTTCTATGTTTCTGATATAATTAGTACGTCCCTGCGATGTTTCTAAAGGAACGTTTCTGGAATGATGTCTCAAGAACGTTTTAGAAACATCGTTAATTACCGTAAAACGGGGTTACATTAAAAATTTTCTTTGTAATTTGTTGAATAACTTTTGTACCTATGATTCAACCAAAACCAAAAAAATATCACTTATGTGTCACTATAGAACCATGATTTTATATATATTATAAATTGTGCGTAGCTATGTAGAGATAGGTATAGAAAAGTACCCGTAATCGGGGTAACATTGAACAGTAGTATAAATAGGTGTCTACGTGCCAACAGGTTAGTTATTCGTTCAATGTCACCCCGCCACTGAAACATTGCCAAGGTGGTTATATTGATTGATAAAATATTTTTCACATTATTTTTTTGATTAAACTTTAAATTCCTTAATACAGTGTAATAAAATTTTATCCTAGACTAAAAATATTGGTAATTTGCAAGTAAAATAGCAAAACAAAAATATGAACAGCAGTCTTTATAATGCTCTTAGCCTACAGTATACCCGTCGAATTTGATCAAAAAAACCGGCAGAAGTCTTTCAAAATTCGAAGGACGATTGACAGGTCGTCTATCTGAAACCAAAAACGTTATATTTTGTTATAATGCACAACGCACTGAAAAATTTACTGCTGGCCAATAGAAGCCAGATTTCTTAGCATTTCTTTAGAACTTGACCACGTAGTCTCTATCAGGCAGTTTTTCTTGTATAAGACCGACGAAAAATTGCAAAGTCTTTCTGTTTGCGAATCTCACAAGCACATAATCGCTGACGACTGCATCCTCTGTCGGCTTTTCGTCCTCTTTGTTTTCTTCTTGGAGCACTTCATAACAAAATGTCTCGAAATCACAATCAGATTCGTGCTAAAACCCTATTTCTTCGTCGGAACTGTCAAATTTTAATATCCAATTCCTTAGCATACTTTTTCTTATTTTTGAGGGTTGCTGCAGAACATCCAGGACTTTTCCTTATTTCAAAATCTTCTGGTCCTCTGGTCAGCGTTCTTGCCTTCCACACGGAAGACTAGAGTTCGATTCTCGGATGGGGAAAAATGAAATGAACTTTTTTTTTTGGTTTATTTTATTTTTTTTTATTTGGTGTCATCGGCATTAACTACTACGGTTATTAGCCTCGTGTTCTGTGTAGGCTTTGTTACTGTTTCCCAGCGCCACTTTAGGAACAACACTGTTAATTAGAACCCAACAGTGAATGGTCGAGTGGGGAATCGTACCAAGGCATCAGAATTAATTTTAAATAATTAAATTAAATAAAAAAATCCCGGCCAACGGTGGAATTCGAACCTGGGACCCTTGGATCCACAGGCAGAGACTCTACCACTGAGCCACCCACCCCCATTTATATTATTTTAAAAACTATTAAAAGTCATAAATTATTTTAAAATTAGTTATTTTATCTTAATAACCTAAAATATTTTAATAATTTGTAAATTTTCGTTAGTGGGTTGTAAAAAAAATATTCTGTACAACTCGAGTGGATTGTCCACATCGCACTCGCACGGCGTCGTGCTCAAATTTCGTCTTCGTGCGATGTGGCCATCATATCCACTCTTGTTGCACAAACTACTATTCCATACATATGTGTTATATGTGTTCTTTTTTTAGTATAGCTAAAGACAAAAATTAATATATGGAAATAGGCAGCAAAACTATAAGACGACAAACCTGATTGTATCACTTTATGCTACATTAAATATTTATCTGCGAATTTTTCGTCGCGAAATTACAGCGAACATTCGCGTTGGCCTGTCAAAATTTTAATATATTATTTACTTACGTTCTTTTGGCGCCTCTTTATCACAATGTAAAGCTGAACGTTTTAAGCGACAGATCAGAACGCTCATCACATTACACATCTAGTGTTCTGTGACGGCTTTAACTCACTTAAGTGTTTTCCGTAATGCTATTTTCCCGTTAATTCTACAGGAATGTAGGGGTATAAATAGATTGTTTCCTGAAAATCCCTAAGTAGGTACTTTAGTACAAATATAGATATAAACACGCTAAATAAATTTTATCTTAGTTGATAGGATATTGTAGCGTTTATTTGTTTTAAAACAGTGTATTTATTTAATTTATTTAAATACTTATTTGCTCATTTAATTTATAACTAATTTATTTATACTTAATACTATTTTGTATAGACATTTACTTAAATACTAATTTATGTGGACATATTTTGTTCCAACTATGAAGACTAGAGATAAGGAGGCAAATCGACATACTCGAAATACGGTCCCAAAAACCGAACGCTAATTGAGCTTTTTTAATTCACCGTAAGGCGCTGGTGCTCGTAGAGCTGTTTAAAATACATAGCTTCTTATATTTTACATAATTTTGTCAAAATAATAAAAATAAACTTATTTATTGCCAAATAAAGCACAGAATATACTGTTGTAAATATTTCTAACTAATTATTTAATTTTATCTATATAAAATGCAAATTAGGTAGGTACACATACTTCGATTTTCTTTTACTATACGGAGAATGGTCGCACTGCGCAGCTTTCTGAGTGCCTTTTAAAAGGAGATAGAAAACTCCGGCATTTTGATCTCTTATTACGTGTTGCCTACATCTTGGCGAAATATTTTTAATAGTTGCGTTTTAATCATCCGCTTCTGCTTCGGAATTGTCGATTTTCTTGTTTTAATCAGACAGATTAAAACGACTAAATCGACAATTCCGGAAGCAGAAACGGTTGATAAAAACGCACCTGATATTTTGCTTGCTGCTGTCAGTGTCAGTGAATATTATTTTTGGAGTCACAGCATATTGCTAAAGAATCAGTTAGCTCACTCGGACCAAAATAACATCCACTCCATGGATACAAATTCAGGATACACAGAAGATGGTGTATAAACTGGAACATTGAGATCAAAAGTGCCGACGCAGAGTGAGCGATCTGATTCTTGAGCTATAAACTGTGGCATAGGAAACAAAAGGGTAAGTACAATTTTGTGTTTAAATTTTTTTGAATTATACCTAAATATAGTTTTAAGAGCAAAATAAAACACAGTTAACAAATTTTTTTATTGTTATAATACAAGCATAAAGGGAGATTTGGGAATGTACATCATATTGCCTGATTCTTTAATTTCGGTTTTGCTAAACGTATCATCAGTAAAAAGAGTCTCATAATATTTGGAAATATCTTCTAAAAAGTGTAGAACAGCATCATCTCTAGAAAGTGCTTTATCGGCCCTAGGAACGATATATATGCTGCCACTGTTCTAAGCGTTTAGGATCCTATAAAAAAACATTTACAATTACAAAATTGAGGTTCAACACAAAAATAACAGTAGCAATTCTTTATCTAACATTAAAATTATATAAAAAAACACATTTTATTTTCTAGCAAGTAAAATTTATTCTTTATCTAACATTAAAATTATATAAAAAAAAAACAAATTTTATTTTCCAGCAAGTAAAATTTAATGTATAATTATTTCTGTTTGTAAGTCAGGATCTATGACTGTAAAATTTTATTTCATAGAAACATGTAATAAAATATACACTCCCTGATACATGTTTGGATTAGTTTACAATAAATATTATATTTAGACATAAATACATTATTTTACTTACATTAGAAGCTTCAAAACATTTCATTTTACATTGACTTACATAGAAAATTGACAGCACTACTGTTCGACATGCCAACTACAGTTAATTTCGCGAACTTTATAAAAATTAGGACGGAAATTTAAAATTTGACCATTGCCGATTCGCCTCCTTCTATCTAGTCTTCATAGTTCCAACAACGATCTTAAAACCAGTCCACAACTTATTGTTGACACTCTGTCGACAACTAGTAATAATTGACAACTTGTCGAGGATTGAGATTTAACTCGGAACTCAGTTATGTTGGAACACATTTTTAATAAACTAAACTGACACACTATTACAATAATAAACCATAAAATATAATAAATGAACAAAAACTATGAAGACTAAACACGATTGACAAATACAAGTCAAATAGGTATGCCAGAGGTGCTAGAATCTAGAAATTTTCAAATTATTGCAGCTTTGCGCCTGTCTTGACAATTCGTTCCTATTCACTAGGTTTACGTACAATTTTGAGTCTGAATTTTGTTGGAACACAAATTCTAGACGGCGCAGAATCCCGACAGTACGTAAACTGATTTAGTTTATGTTGGAACTATGAAGACTAGATATAAGGAGGCGAATCGGCCTTGGTCAAATTTCAAATTTCCGTCCCTATTTTTATGGAGTTCCAAAAAACTACTGTAGTTGGCGGGTGGCAAAATAACGATGTCTATTTTCTATGCAAGTCAATGGGAATTAAAGTGATTTTTGTAAAATTTAGTGAAAAGAATAAAAATAAGCTGAACTAAAGAACCTGACTACAAGTAACAATGAGTAACAAAAAACGGAAAAGCAGGATTTCTTCGTTTCAGGTTGAAAAACGGGATATAAATCCGATATAAAATTAAAGAAAACACAAGGAGATACAAATCCAAGTCTTTTTAAAGCTCCTAGTGTAAGTAAAATAATGTATTTATTTCTAAATAATATATAATTATTGTAAAATAGTCACAACCCGTATTTTACGGAGTGTAGTTTATTTAATTACAAACTTTTATAATAAAAAATAATAAAGTCTTAAATCCTGACTTACGAACAACAATAATTACACATTAAATTTAACTTACTAGAAGAAAATTTGCTTTTTTTATGTTTTTTGATTTTAGATGAAGAGTTACTACTGTTACTTTTCTTTATTGAACTTCAATTTAGTCATTGCAAACATTTTTTATAGGATCCTAAACGTTTAGAACAATGGCAGCATGTGATTCCTAGGGCTGATAAAGTACTGTCTAGTTATGATTCTGTTTGCGAGCTACACTTTTTAGAAGATGATATTTTAAAATTTGATGAGACTATTTCAACTAATGGTACAAAATAAAAAGGGGACAGCTAAAATTAAAGGATGAGGTAATACCATGTACATGCCCAAATCTCCCTTTATACTTGTATTACAACAATAAAAAATCTGTTAACTGTGTTTTATTTTACTCTTAAAACTATATATTGGTTCAATTCAAAAAAAAATTTGCCACAAAATTGTACTTATCAAATTTCAGCAATTAAGAAACCTTTTCGAATTTGGTCATACATACCAAAATTGTATTTTATATAGATAAAATTAAATAATTTATCAATTAAAATATGCAAGACGTATTTAGAAATAAATACAACAGTATGATCTGTGCTTTATTTAGCTGTAAACAAGTTTATTTTTATTATTTTGACAAAATTATGTAAAATTGCCATAAGAAGCCATGTATTTCAAACTACGTAAACCGTTCCAGCGCCCATGTGGTTAATTTTAAAAGCTCAATTGACGTGTGATTTTTGGGACCGTATTTTGAGCATGCCGATTCGCCTCCTTACCTCTAGTCTTCATAGTTGGAACAAACCTTTACTATATCGATCTGCCCACACAGCTATGTCTCAATTTTAACTGAACCCTGCCACACCAATACAACCCATTTATATAAAATGGAGAAGGCTTTAGATGTTTCCACCAAAATTTTTTCACCCAAAGTTGCAATTTAGTATCACTCATCAAACATTATACTGTGTTCTAGACTGTTGATAGGCGTCCCATTTTCCATTATCGGAATATTAAGTTGGTTTTCGATGGCTGACTTATTTTTAAAATATTTTGGTGAACGAAAAAGTGGAGTCTTAAAGGCGCAAAAAAGGCAAATAGGGACTTAAGGGATTAAAGCATGACCGGGCTAATCGAAAATGGCTCGTGTTACAATATAGAGAGTAACCTAATTTTTTCACCCTTTAATGGTTATTTGTGTATCAAGGCAAGGCCGACGAAGTTTGTGCACGACGCCGTAGGCGGTGTGCTCAATCGTCTAAGTGAGATAATGACAACCAATTTGAGTTATACAGTATATTTTTTCTACAACCCACAAACTGACCATTTAAGTATAACTGAATAGGTATTTTGAATACACTTCAAACGTGGTGGCACTTGCTATAATGTCCAATTTAAATATTGGTCACAGGGATCCTGTGGCTTCACCTATAACTATTACGTCATTTGTTACCACTATTAGAGAAGTTTACAATCGTTTACTTTTATCCCCCAAATTTGATTAGTGTAAGTATAGCGTACAAAATATTCATTGGATAAAACTTGAAAACATTTTAAAATCAAAGAAGTAAATTTTCAAGTTTGTCTCATTTTTTGTTTAGATTTAAAATGTGTAATCTGTTCTCTAGAATTATTTGCGATTTAAAAAATTGCCGTATTTTACCCTAAAATGTGTAAATAACTAACCTATACAGTGCGTCCATAAAGTAACGCATAAATTCATTATTGGCTAAATGAACAATAAAATTAGGAATTCCCAAAACAGGTCGATTTTTGATTTCAATTTACTATTGTTTCAAATCATAATCTAATATACAGGGTGAACCACTTTCGTGTAATGACGTCATCACCATTTTTTTCAAATGGAACCCCCCCCTTCTTTTTCAATTTCCAAATTGCCTTTGCTGAGCTGATTCCAAAAATGTATAATATGTTGCTTCAAATTGGTACAGGGTGGGCAAAAATGCAAAAAAAAATATGAAAATTGTTTATGGAAAGTAATACGTTACTGAATGTAATAAACAAATTAAATGGAATTATGTAGTTATGCAATTAATGTGATACACTTCCAAAAACAAACAAACGAACGAAAATTTACAATAAATGTTCAAATTGTTCTCCATTGACCGTTAGACAATGACTGAACCGGGCATTACTTTCGTCGCTAACATTCTGTAGCATAGCGGGTGTTATGCTCTGTATTTCTTGTCTGATTCGGTCTTGTAGTTGAGGGATATTTCCAGGTCTGTTGAAGTAGACTTTAGATTTTAAATAACCCCATAAAAAGAAGTCTAATGGGTTCAGATCAGGTGATCTAGCAGGCCATTCCACTGGTCCCCTTCTTCCTATCCACCTTTGTGGAAAAGTTGCGTTTAAAAAATTGCGCACAGCTACTGCGTAATGTGGCGGTGCGCCATCCTGTTGAAACCAGATTCTGCGGTCTACATTAGTGGGTATTTGAATATCAGGAAAAAGCTGGATCAGATCAGGAATTAATGTATTTTGTAGGAAATCCAGATATAATGCTCCTGTTAAGTTTTCATCGAAAAAATATGGACCAATAATTGTATTTCTCACAATACCAGCCCATACGTTAGTTTTTTGTGGTCTTTGCGTATGGTACTCTTGCATCCAGTGTGGATTTTCATCAGACCAATAACGGGTGTTTTGCTGGTTAACATGACCGTTCAAATAAAACGTTGCCTCGTCCGAAAATAAAACGTTATCAATGAAATTGTTATTTTGGTTCATCATATACTCGCAGAATTCAGTTCTTCGGTCAAAGTCGTCTTCAGCCAATTCATGGATGAGACGTACTTTATAAGGATGGTATTTTACCTTTTTGAAAATGTTTGATTCTGAAGACTTTCCAATACCAAAATCCCTAGATAATCCTCGCACTGTACAGTGTGGATTTTCTACAGCCGACAAAATTATGTCTTGTTGAATATTTTCATCAATTTTTGGTCTACCTTGCCTTGCTGCATCCCTCACATGTCCTAATTCTCTGTATTTTCGCTCTATTCTACTTACCGTAGATTGTGAAATAGGTTCACGATCTGGGTGCATTTCATGGAATAATCGGCATACCTCTTGTTGAGTCCGCATCTTATCGCCAATACCAATTATCATTAATATTTCAATCCTGTCACTTTCGGTTAAAGGCATTTTGTAAAAAAAGTTCACGAACGTACCTTCTCTACAGCGTTAACAATACGAAACTGTGCTTCAATGTTTTTGACAGTGTTGTCAAATAAAAAAAACTGGTATGTCAAATAAAAAAAACTGGTAAAAGATAATGCCAAACAAAAAGATTTTTATAGTCCAGGGGCTTGGATCACTAATAAAAGCTGTAAGATACAATTATTAAGAA
Source organism: Psylliodes chrysocephalus (assembly GCA_927349885.1). Classification (NCBI taxonomy): domain Eukaryota; kingdom Metazoa; phylum Arthropoda; class Insecta; order Coleoptera; family Chrysomelidae; genus Psylliodes; species Psylliodes chrysocephalus. The sequence goes on along the minus strand of OV651822.1, from coordinate 21,871,951 downwards.
TAATGCTGTATGTTCTTGATAGTTTATCAAAGTAGTTGTAATAACAATACGTAATTTCATTTAATGTGTTTATTACGTTTATTCGTTATTTTCATTACTTTGTAAGTAAATTTTTGCATTTTTGCCCACCCTGTACCAATTTGAAGCAACATATTATACATTTTTGGAATCAGCTCAGCAGAGGCAATTTGGAAATTAAAAAAAAATGGGGGGTTCCATTTAAAAAAAATGGTGATGACGTCATTACACGAAAGTGGTTCACCCTGTATATTAGGTTATGATTTGAAACAATAGTAAATTGAAATCAAAAATCGACCTGTTTTGGGAATTCCTAATTTTATTGTTCATTTAGCCAATAATGAATTTATGCGTTACTTTATGGACGCACTGTATAGTGTCTCATTAGTGCGTAATTGTTCAATATATTTTTTAAATAGAATACCCTGTATTTTATTTATATTTGATCCTAGAATTTTTTTAAAAACATTGCCAAGTATTAATTTTTTTTATGAAATTAGAGAATCATGCAGAGCCCAAATAAAATTATCATAATTTAGGTAGATTTACATTGATTTCAAAATTGTTTAATATACATACTTATAAGATACTTAGCTAACGAGCAGTGGTGATAGAACTGATTTATTTTCTAGATTGTTTTTAAACGTCTTAATGGCTAAATTTTAAGTTCAATTTACTCAATTTTTTCAAATGGAACACCCTGTATATTATTTTAGCATAAAATTCCTTATAAATTTATCTATCCAACGATACCAGCATGTTATCCAATAACACATATATAGGGTGTCCCATCAGTGTGTAATTGATCGATAGCTGCTTTATTATTGGAAATACAAAGAAATTTTTAATATAAAAGTTGTATGGTCATATTAACCAATTATCTTTAAACGAGGTGCTGACTAAAGCTATACTCTTTTAAAGCAAAACACTGTGCAGGTAGTTATACACATTTGATTGTTTTCATATCGTCAAACAATTTTAATTGACTTCATTCGTATTGTATATAGCGTGTGTTAAAATGGGAGGTTACGATTTTCTAAATTTTTTAAATGGAATACCCGGTATTAATTAATTGGTGGTATAATATATGAAATCTGTTAAAATTGTTTGACGATATGAAAACTATAAAATATGTATGCTTTAAAAAAGTATACAGCACCTCTTTTACGAACTATCGATCAATTACGTACTGATGGGATATCCTGTGTGTGTTACTGACTAACATGTTCGTATTATTGGATAGGTAAATATATAAGGAATTTTATGCTAAAATATTATAAAGGATGTTGTATTTGAAAAAATTGAGAAAATTAAGCTTAAAATAAGCTATATTTAAGACATGTTTTAAAACACTCTGTATAAAATATTTCAGTTTTATCAGCACTATTCATTATCTATCTTATAAATTTTTAGTTTAAACCATTTTTAAATAATTGTAATCCTACCTAAATTATGATAATTTAATTTGGGGTCTGCATCATTCTCCGATTTTATAAACCCTGTAATATAAAAAAATTATAGTTTTATTTGCGAAGCAAAAACGCAACACCCTGTATGTTTAAAAACATTTTTAAAATTGGTATTTTTTAAATCCATATAACTTTTATTTTAAACTTGTTTGCGTGTCTATAACAACTAAAATAAAATATTGAAAAATTACGCACTAATGGGACACCCTGTATACTTCTAAAAAGACGGAACAATTAGCATTTATTTAGATAAAAAAGAAACGCATTTAACTCTTATAATTATAAATTTATTATATTTTTAAAATTTCACCCTTTTTTAGTTACATTTTTAAAATAAAAAAAATTGACTTTTTTTAGGTAAGAAAAATCTTTTTTTATATGGTGTATAAAAGTTCTTAAAAATAGTTAAATAAGGAATATTTTAGAGAATGTAATGCTGATTTTGAATCCATTTTCAAAATTATTGAAAGTTATGTAGTATGACTTTAATAAAAAAAAACTGAAAATCCCCAATCTATTAATAAATAAAAATTTTCTAAATTAGTTTCAATTGTAGTTATTTCAGGAATATCAAATTTGGTGAAAAAATGTATTTAAAGGAAGGTTTAAAAAGTGCTTTAAAGTTAGTACTATCTGATATAAAACTTATGCGTTATTATTCTAATTCACTTTTGTCACATGCTATTTTAGAAGGATGCCGTGTTGCCAAATTAACGAAAATAATATTTTTTTATTATTTAAGGATATTTCATAAAAATGTGGATGGGATGTGACAAATACTAAGAGAATTTAGAGGGGAATATTATTATGTAAAAATCCAAGATAGCCGCCATAAGAAATAACAAAGTTACGGCAAATAACTCGAAAACAAAAGACAATTTGAAAAACAATTCTAAAAAACTATTGTTTATTAAAAAGTTTCTTAAACATTTTTAAATATGTCAACTTAATAAGCAGTCCTAAAAAAATAAATATCAACACAGTGTATACAACAATATCACAGTTTCGGACGTATTATTTGTAACCATTTAATAAAATACGTGTGCTATATAATTAACTTTTGGGGTATTTGGAAAACTGATATTTAAGTTTTATTAAATTACAATAGGCGGCTGAAAATTTTAAATAAATCGAAATTGAATTGTTTGAAAAAACTCGAAATAAACGAGAAATTCTCATCTAGAAATTGCATCCTCTTGTCCTGTCTCGTCTCCAGTGTTGACAGTGGAGAAAAAGATATAGTGTGATTTAAACCTTTAAAGCCAGCCGGCAAACATACAAAAAAAAACTAAGGAGACTGATACATCACCTTTAAAAATAGTAGATAAATACGAGGCACGATTAATTTACTGCATAACACACTGAAATAAAATAATAAAATTTGTGTTGATCGCTCCCTGTATGCTTATTTGAATGGTCCACATGGACTGGACATCTACCTGTCAGCAAATGTTACCTCCCACGTTTAATACGGCGCATGTAATTGGTCGCTTCCAAATTGTTATTGGTCAAATTCTTGAATACTGTATTCAGAAATGTGCAAGAAATTGAATTGTGACATGTGGCACGACCCAGTGTCGTAACATCGAAAGTTTTAGAATTTCGAAATAAATGCCGCGTTTGAATAATATCCACATCGGATGCATCTGAGATGTTGTGAATTTTTTGTCACGTTGTAAAGGATTAGATCTAAATGTAGATGTTAGTGATGGAACTATTCGAATACAAATTATAAAAGTATTCGATTCTAGCGTGCATTCGACCCGACTAAAATTACAAAGGAAGCGTAATTTACTAATTTTAATTTAACCTAGTACTTTAGTAGTTCTGATTGCGGCATATTACGTAAATATTTTTAGAAGTATAGGAATTTTGGGATTTATTATTTTATGAACAAGTCATAACTTAATCAATGAAAAAAAAAAAAGTGGCAGTCACGGCGATACATATTTGCCGACACCGACCTATAAAAAAATGGTTATTATTTATTCAATAATTAATAATCCATATATTATTAGATAGAACAAATCGGTAGGCGGCACCTGAGACAAGAACTGAGACTGCCGAGAGCACTAGGGAACTCGAGTCGAGAGGCTGAATCGCTTGTGCTTGCGTTTATTTTCATGTCGCTGACGCTGACCTCGAAACGAAACGTAAATAATTCGATTCTTTTGTATTCGAATAATTGCTCGATTCTCAAAAGTAATCGAATTCAAAATGTTCGATTCTGAAAAACATCCGATTCTCCCAACACTAGTAGATGTAATAAACAAAAGCTCTAGACTTTATTGGGCACGTGATAAAATGAAATCTAAACAAAAATTAAACAAACAAATCACTTTTATATTCATGCATTCATAAATAAAGGCTAAATCGATAAACTTGGCTTCACAGAACGCCTACTTTTTGGCATGGAACGAACATCTCATTCACATCTCATTTCAATCGAGATGTAAAAATTGGGCTCTATCACTGAGCCACCCACCCACCTGGTAGGTATTATTATTTTTGTTATTACCATTTTATATAATACTCACATAACAAAGTGCGTTTTAAACACTATTACGATCGCAATCAAGCGTTATAATATAATAATATGATGTATTTTATGTAGGTTCTATAAGAAATGTACCTAAATAAAATAATCATTTTTCATTTATATTGTTGCATTGCACGCCTCTGCCTGGAGCCAGTCCAGTTTTACGTTTTTATGGCTATTTATACTCACTTCGTATAGACAATTTAGTCAAGCGAACATCTTCTTAGGAGTACATTCAACACGATGGAGTTATGGAGGCCTTGGGATAACAATGGTAATAATAATAATAATATTAATAATAATAATAATAATATTAATAATAATAACAATAATAATAATATTAATAATAATAACAATAATAATAATATTTTAGAATTTGATAACGACCGTAATATTTTAGAATGTGAAACCGACGCCGAGTTTGTGATGTGCAATGACAAAGGTGAAAATTTTGAGTGTAGAAGTGACGGTGGTAGTTTTGAATGTGATTGTGGTAGTGATTTAGATGAAGAGCTCCCAGTCAAGAAAAAACGAAGTCATTTGAATTATCAAGCACAGAAAATATGTTTCAACGTGTACATAAATCTGTACATAAACCACCATGCTGTTGTTTAATATTTATCAATTTAAGAACTTCTTTAATCTTCATTCCAGTTTGAGAAGTTTTTACACAGAACTTCCCTCTATATTATGACGTGCTAATATTTCAGAGTATGATCCCTCAGGTCATTTTATAAAGTTCATAATATGAACATAGTCCGCAACTGCATACATTTTTCGATCTACTTTTATTATTTTCAATTTTGGTAGATATGTGTTAATAGGTTTTATATCCTATTCACATGCTAAAATTAAAAATTATATCTAAACTATTTTCAGAGATTTTAAAAAACAAATGTTCATATGAACTTTTCTTCATAAAATAACCTGAGGAATCACACCCTATAATATGAGCATATCATTCAAAAATACCCTGTATAAATTGTAAAAACAGGGAAGCCATTTTGAATTTTTGAAAAGTAATTTATGTCTGTTATCTTAGATCAGATACCAATTTTAGTCGAAATCTACTGACTTTTAAAATAGATGTTTTTTTAACTGCTCACCCTGTATATATCGGCATACAAAAAGTTTTTTTCCTAAGCCGTTTTTGAGCTATCGCGCCAACAGACAGACGGCAGACAACAGACGCCGGACGGCACATAGACCTACTGAATGGGGAAAACATGTTTTTCGTATTCTAGGGATCCGAACACGTGAAAATCTAAAATATTCTCGTAGGGTGACTTTTTCACGATTACAAAACTTCCCTTTTATCGAGGAAAGTACAAATAAAATAAGTATACTCAATCTCTTGAATGCTCCTCTACTATTTTTTATTGCGATGTATCAGGGGTATCAGTTTCCTTAGTTTTTTTTTGTATGTTGTCGGCTGGCTTCAAAGGTTTAAAGTCACACTATATCTTTTTCTCAAACTATACAAGTGTACTAGATGTAGTACATTCTCTAAGAATCTAGTACCCTAGTCAATTCGAAGCAAAATATAGTAATTTTTCTTTTTCAGCGTGTTAACCATTTGACGCATGTAAAATATATTGTTGGGATTTTCCTCCTGGTTTTATTTTCGTTCGCAAAAAACCCTTTTTTTGCTCCTCATAATAATTCCAATCTGGTACATTTTTTAGACAAATCTAGAAAGAAAGAAAAAACGAGTCTGTCGCTTCGACGAGATAAGTAGGTGAGACGAGAGCATCACTAATAATTTTAGGATGCTCCGTGTATTTATTTTAGTTATTGACGAACTGTTTTTGGTGCTGTAATTATCGACGTAATTTGTGTTGCAATCGAAAAAATGGAACAACATCAATCCAATTAACTGAAAAGCTTATATTGGCAATCAACGCAAAAAAAATGCAATTAGTACAAACTCTGTAAACTCTTTTCCGGGAAAACAATGTAAACTAAAATGATACTGCCTGAATATGAATTGAAACTTTGTTTGAACGTGACTAACCCGCTTATAGAAAGTTCGCTTGAAAAGAGGAACTAAATCAAACTTATTTGAAGTAGTTAAATTTATTAGTTCTGTTATATTAGTTTCATTTGTACAAACTTTCCGCACACCAATAAATCGCGCTATAACAGAAGCCATGGACAAATTGAACGAGCAGCAAAAGTGATAACAGGACTCGTAAAAAAATGAACAGCGAACATGCCAGCAGAGCCATTAACCTTAACAGCGTTACATTTCATTTCAATTTCAATTCTCTCACGTACGTAATACAACTATTTCATCGATTCCGAACTTTCTTTCTTTCTTTCAGTTTCAATCCGTTTATAAACTACCGTACTATGCCGCAGGTATTTCCGAACTGTTTTAATGTTCACGTGAATTGACTTGCGATGAAATTTCTCCCTAGCAGCGGCTACGTTAATAATACACTTTCGTGTCAAGGGTTGGTTTTATTTTTCGCCAATATACTTGGTAATCGGTATTCTATCAAAATGTGTAGAGACGGGATTAGTTAAGTATTACGTGTTTAAATATTTTGAAAATGTTGATAACCAAGCGCATAATGAACAGGACCGGCTCAAGTTTTATATTGATCAAACACATAAGTGAACATCGACCCAGACAACACACCAAATCCCAGAGATATCCACAGAATATCTTTTGTGGATATCCAATATATCCACAGGAATCATAAATATCACGTAGATCTAATATGGATATCCAAATGTCCGTCTATGTCCAGGATATAGAAGATATCCTATGGATATCCAGCAAAATATCTAATGGGATATCTCGCAGACAATACACGAAATCCCAGAGATATCCACAGAATATCTTTTGTGGATATCCAATATATCCACAGGATATCATAGATATCCACTGGATCTAATATGGATATCTAAATGTCCGTCTATATCCAGGATATAGAAGATATTCTATGGATATCCAGCAAAATATCTAATAGGTACCTTTAGTAGAGGTTCATAAATAACCAATGGATATATCCTATAGATGTTTAACATATCCAGTGTACATCCATTATTTGATATATTTAAGATATCGAAAATTATATGTCTATAGGGTGTCGTATTTAATGCTCCATTATTTTTTTTTTTGAAAGATAAGTATTGTTCCACTTTCAAAAAAAAATTAATGAATCATTAAATACGACAAATAACGGATGTACATTGGATACGTTAAACGTCTATAGGATATATTCATTGGTTACTTATGAACCTCTACTAAATGTACCTATTAGATATTGTGCTGGATATTCATAATCTAAAAACATTCCATATGAAGAAAATCAGCATTTCAGTAGCATAACATCAGAACTACCTGTATTTTTAATTTGGTATATACATACATACAAAATTTACTATTCTAGTGTTAACTATTTTTGATGCTACACAGCATAGGTATAGCATGTATTGTAGAGTAGAAAGAGTATCAACATTTTATTTTCACAATTAATTAAATATTATACACCATACCAAAAAAACCACCAAAATATCATTGAATGTGTAAAGTAAGTTTTAAACTGAATACAACGCACGAGTTATCTAATATATAAAGATCTTACAAATAAATCTTATTCTTTATTGTTGTTGTATTAAGTATAGTTAGGTAAAACCGAGGGGCAAATCGCTCTTTGTAAAATTGTACATGTATTGCTGAATTCATATGATTTCCGCAATCATATGGCGATTTCTGGATGACTGCGGCGATTTCTGGATGACTGCGGTGATTTCCACATGACTTCCGACAGATTTCCCGTGACTGCGGTGATTTATGTATTGACTGCAACGATTTCTCTATTGATTGCGGCAATTTCCCTATTGATTGCGGCGATTTACTCGTACGTATGGATTGTCAGTATTATTGCAAAATTGCACGCATTCCGAAGGATTTCTACGATATTGTATGGCTTACCAGTTGGTTTCCAGTAAAAAAGCATTAGCTAGGTGTTTCATCAGAAAAACTAAATTTTGTATAGCGCATGTATAGGTGCTGAATACAATGCATTGATTGACAAGGGGGGTAGCCATGTGTGAGTTGAGGTAATTTTAAGGTGAAGGGTGAGAAAAAGTCCTTTATATCTCACAAGGAAAGCCAATGTTTAATTGTTTAACAAAACATTGAGTGCGACCGGTTTGAGTGATGACACTTTCATATTTTTTTAAAGACAAATGCTTTTTATAATGAAACTGAAGTAAATTTATAGAATTTAACAAAGAGAATATTTATGATTATTTTAAATCTAATTTTTGCACCAACTGCAACAAATTCTCTCATTTTTAATTCATCTTTACAAAACCCTAATATGGTTACAACACATTCACTCAAAGCACAATAAATATCTCAAATACGACCCTGCACATTGTTTACTATGTTGTAAATTTAGTTGTGGAATGTTATTTCAGATCATTTCTTCATATAAATATCTATTAGGTTGCTAAAAATACGTTTAGCACAAGCAACCAATGTTTAATTTTTAATATGTACAATATATATATAGTTTGCAAACGACATAAAAATTGAAAAACCGTTCATTGAAACCACGATTAGCTGTTTGAAGTATTTGTCAATCTAATATGGCGGAAGTGAACCCGTCTTGGACCACGTGACAGCGTCTCCCTACCTTCTACCTCCATGGCCAAACTGTATACTGCGCAGAATCCTGGTGTCAGTGACTGGTTTCTGATCATTGTTGGAACATACCTTGAGTTTTATGTTGTGGACTGGGCAAGGTGTCATGGCGGAAACTAACTAATAATTGTGAATTTATTGATATTGTTAAATTTAGTTGCATTCATTTGTGATTTCAATTTGTTTAATTGATTTAGTTGTTATAAATTTATGTTATTTTCTTGGAAGTGTACCGGATGGGCTGCCTTCAAATTACTTTAGTAATCGAATAGTAATTTGATTACACCTGTGTCTTCAAAATAAACTAAAAGAAATATTTAGTGAAAGAAATGCCTTTAAATTTAAATCATTTAGACATCCATTATGTTGATCGAAGTAATTAGTTACACCTTCTGGCTTATACTAAACGTTTAAACACAAGATATGCTATTACTGGTAAGTTTTAAAATTTTTAATTATTGAAAAAACCCTTTCTTAAACTGTAATCCACGGAACCCCATCACTGAAGGGTTCCGTGAAACTTACGTGTTCAAGAAAGTAACTAAAAAAAAATAGATTTTTCATAAAATAAATAAAAGTACCAATCTGGATATAAGTATTTGAAATAAATGCAATTTTTGTTGCAAATAGGTAATTTAGTCATATAATGTTGCATTAAAACCATACTATTGAAACAAACTTAGGGACATTTAAAGAATGTTTCATTATTTAACAAAAAGATTAAGACAAGTTTGTTGTTTTTAATACCTACCTGAGTACTGCTTATTATGTTTCAATGTCCCTTTGGTCCTAATTTATTATTTATTTTCGAGTTATTATTGACTTATTGGACAGCTTTTTTGAAACCGTTTGTTAAAACGTAAAAGCGCAAATTAAAGTCGCGTCTACCTTTAACAATCAACGAAATTTTAGATTTGACAGATGTTTTGTGATTTGTAATATCTGTTTTGCGTTTAGTTTTTGTCAAATAAGCCAAATGGGAACTAAAGTAAGGGTTCTGTGGCAGTGTTATTTGTGCAAGTTGAAGTAAAATGTGTCGTAACATTTTACCGTAAAATAATTTCAATACCCAACTCAAAATGTTAGGAATAATAACTGATCCTAGGTTAATTTAAAGTTAAAACCCTATAAAGATATTTCAAATTTCAACACCCGTCCGTTATTCGTTCACCCTCATCCCAACTGTTTACACAAAGCATAGAAACATACGATTCCTAATCAAATGAAACTGTTCGATGACGTTAAACATGGCCATTATTTCTGATTAATGTTAATTTATTTTTATACTTATACTGTGTTTTCTGTTTCAGGGATAATATTCTTCATAATGTTAGGGGCACAATATTGTATTCTAGAATATGTAGCAGCCTGATAGCCAACTACTTCGTACATAATACATTTTTTTAAATATTGGAATTGTACATATATTTTTAATAAATATATTTTTTGATCGTGCTTGTTTTTTAATCTAAAAACTGTTAGTCAAGTTAAAATTGGTTCACGCAACTAAATTTTTGCTATTATAAATGCGAATAATTTTTACTATCAAATTTGAATGGCCCCAAGCTTTTCTTCTCTTCTTCTTTTTATTATTCTCTTTTTCTTCATTCATGTGGCTTCTTACCCGATAAGGCCTTACTTGAAAAAATCAACCACGTCCGCCAAGTGGCACTGAAATTCTATCACCGTTTTCTAACATGGGAGTTACCGTTCTAAGAGTAAGTGTTCTGTGGATGAAGCTTCGACCATTTTTTTTGCTATGCTGTAAATAACAAAAGATAGACTATAATGGACCACGCGCGAAATTCAAATTTAAGACTTTAAACAGTAATAAGCAGCTTAAGTATATCGTTTATTTTATTGTCTATTTTGTATTGTATTTTTTTAATCTCTAAAGTCATATGTTTGATTTTTCTATTCATACTACGGCTAGTTTTCCCTTCGTTTGGTAATTGAAGTGACCTTAATTTACTTTGTTTTTGTTCACTAAGACGTTTTTCCAGTAATTTTTATACTAGTCAGTTATTCGCTCAGTGCGAAGTCATGGTAGGGGAGGCAAAAGCGATACTAGCGCTAGCTGCGGATAATTTGTGCATTTTAGGGTAATATTTTGTAATTTTGGCATATCAAATACACATATACATTTTACTTTTTGAACAAAAAGTAGGTAAAAACAATACAACCGGAGTTGCTGTGTTGAAAATTGCAAAAATATTAGCAAAAAAAAAGTGTATATAATAAAAATTTTCAGTAGCAAAGTGGAAATTAAATCAAAGAAATAAATGGATATGTGTACAATAAGAAGAACAATTACCTTTATTTTTGTAATAGTAACAGTAATACTGGAAATAGTAGATTATAAACTAGAAAAGTTTTACGATGTTCAACATTTCTTTAATCTTAAATGTTCAGTAAGAACTAGATTTCTGCCTTTGATTATTGTATGTGGCTAGAATGCAATATTGTGACTTACTGATAGGAAACTAGTTTTAATCATTCATTTTATGTTTTCTTTCGAACAAAAATAAAAATATAAATAACAGTCCTTCTGTTTATACATTTTAACTTCACGGTATTATTTAATGGTATTTTTATTTTGACAGAATAGGTTAATTCTTCAAAGACAACTTATTAGACTTAGGCAAATTTTCATACATTTTTCCATAAATATTGTTGCCTACCTATATTTTATTATTGATTTTTATAGAATATATTTAATTTTTTTTTTAGTTTAAGCGATAAAAATATATAATAATAATAAATTAATGTTTCACTTTTACAAATCTATATACTTTTATTAAAACCAATATAATACTTTTTATTTACGAATTCTATTAAAAATTATATTGTCAGTATAGGCAATAATAGTCCATTAGTACATAAATGAATTGGCGCTGGTGTCACGCATTGTACTAATTTTGAGTTTGACGCTTGTATTTTTAATCTTATTTTGTATGCCTAATCATGGCTCTAGGGCCAAAACTGGTTACTATTTAGTTACATTAAATATTTTGAAGTAGTATTCATTTTGTATATTATTCTTACTATTGACGATGACTACATTAAAGCAGTTTAATACGATCCTTCATTTATGCAATTAAATAGAATATTAGTTAGGATATTGAGGATTCTTTAAAAATGTTGGAAAAGTGTAGGCAATTAATTACTGTCCGTGGTTTCACATAAACGTATAGACTTTATATCAAAACGGACAAAAGTAAATATTTATCTTAAAAGGCTCACGGATTATACTGCCCTATAGTCATCCTAAACAAATAATAATAATTGTAATGTGTCGCTTACTCTATTACGTTGCTAATAACTTTTTGGAATATGCGCATGGGTAAAAGTATCATTGTCCCTCCCCGAGAAAGGACCTCATAATTTCCTTGTGGAGAACTGGAACTACTGTGTCGGGCATATTATCAATACTTATTAGTCAACATAAATTCATGTAAATATCTACATTTTATATACAGTAAAGTCGTAAAATAACGGATACATTTATTTGATGCCTAAATAATGATTTAAAGAGAAAATCCTGAAATAGGTCAATTTGTAATTTTAAATCTATAAATTTTAAAGCAAGTACTTTATCCTTTAGGTTACCCCTCTCGAAAAGGTAACTACCCCTCTTAAATTTTGAAATAAAAAAGGGGTCACGTGTCACCGAATTTTAAGGGGGTTTCACTTCTCTATTCAGTAATCTAGTGTATTTAAATTTTTGTAAAAAAATTACAAAGAAGGTTCGAATTCCACCTATGACAAGTTTAATTTAGTGAATTAAATATTAATTCTAATGCATAGGTAGGATTCCCCATTCGACCAACCACTGTTGGGTTTTAATTAACAGTGCTATTCTTAAAGTAGCGGGGGGGGGAGGGGTGCAGAGGAGAGACACCTGAAAGGATGAAAAAAATCCACCGTAGAAAACAAGCTATCTAAGCAGATCCGTGAACTTGACACAACAACATTGCAAAAATAGTGTAAACATTTGTGAGAGGATTTCCCATCGTTTGCCCATTATTGCCCATAAAATAACTTTTTTTTAAAATACATTTTGATAATTTAATTCCATAGAATAATAGCATTTCGTTTGCCGACATTTGCCCATCAATTATTAAAAAAAGTATTTAAAATGAAAACAAAAATTAAATATGATAAGATTGATAGGTGCATTAGGTAATCGTTCTTAGTTTTTCGAATTTGTATGACTTTCTTGAAAAAAATTCAAATTAAAAAAGTATAGGATAACAATTTGACAGGGCCGTGAACTTGGCACCACAACATTGCAGAAATGGTACAAAAATTTGTAGGATTGCCCATTTTGGTTCGCGTTTTTTTTTTTAATTATAATTGACAATTGTCTAGAAAGTTGTAAAAAAAAAATTTGAAAAAATTGAAATACTCCATTTGTTTATAAAAAATTTATAAACAAAAAGAGGAAAAAAATTTTTTTTTAATTAATAAATGTATTTTCTCGACATTAAAACAGTAATATTATAATAAATTGAAAAAAAAATTTTTTTATAGCACTTATAGACTTTTCTGTTTTTGTCAACTTTAAAAAATTATCATAAACAAAGTATTAATATTTTTTAAACTTTTATGAAGCTATTTTGTTTTATATGTATATAAAAAGAGCTCCACGAAGAAAAAAAAATTTACGGTAATTATTTAATATTTTTATCAATTTGTAATGATGAGAGAAAATTTTGTTAATTAACAATAACCTACTTTGTTGGAAAATTAATTTTTATGAAAAATTCCAACAGGAATGAATTTTTCTAAGTGTTTAGAATACACCGTAATTTTTTAAAATTTTTGAATTTAATTTTATTAACTTAAAAAAATTATTTTATGTAACGTACTCGGTTTCGACGCCGTGCGCGCAACCTGAAAATGGCGCGCGGAAGGCTACTTTGAGCGTTAAATTAAAATTATAAATAATGGAGGTACAGTTCCGGGAATCAGAACTTATAGCAAATTTCCTCCTCTTTACGGATCTTTTTTGAAAAGTCCATATATATTTATAGTGATCTAGACATTATTCCGAATCGAATGCGCTATTGAACATAATTTTCGTAATAGTATGTCCCAAAAACACGCTTTTGAACTTGTTGATTAGACTATTAATGGATAATAAAATTCTATTTAACAAATCATTGTGGAAAAATCAATGATGTCACAATTTAATATTTAAAAATTCTAAAGCAAGTTTATTTAAAATTCCATTTCTATTAAATTTTAAAATTGTCATAATCAAAGATTTATTATTTTAAAGTTTATGAATCTTTTTCTTATTATGTTATTATACATTTTTACATGTTCTGTTATAATATTTTTTTAATTGATTGAATTTTATAAAACGACTGATTAAAATATTATAACAATATATGATTACTGATTATTTACCATCCTATTATTTTTCCTGTTTTTAAATATTTAAATAGTTACGTTCTTTTTTCAGAAATTAAAATTAAAAACGAGACAAAGATAATTATTTATTATGAAACTACGTTTCTTCATTAAAAAAAAAAGACAAATGATATTGCTAAATAAAATCTCAACAAACCAGTATAATACCTACTGAAATAAAATGAATCAGCTTGGAAGTTGAAGACATAAATCATAACATAACATAAAATAATATCATAAAGTAAGAAATTAAGAGACGGGCAAGAAATTAAGAAACCAAACTTCTTACCCACATCAATAAAGAAGTTTACCAAGTCCGTAATATGAACTTAGCAAAAGGACTTCCAAACTACTTTGAGTTATCTAGTGAGATAGTTTTGAAACAAATTAAGCGCTTCTTTGACATACCAACCTCTTAGTAATTCAAAATTAATTAATGATAATTTAATTTTAGATAGAATAGAACAAGATTTAAGAATACGACTAAATGAAAGAACTAACAAAAAAAAAATCAGTTATGCTTACCTTCATCTGTTTCTTTTTAACAGTACAGGAAATATTATTTTTCTTTGAATGGATCAAAATAATCTATTAATTACCATATGCAGAAAAATTTATATTTATCGTAGCACAACAATATTCATATTTGGTTAGTTTCTAACATAACCTTCATTTAACACAAATCATTTAAGTTACTTTTGAAAGTTGTCAGTTGTAACAGTTATGTCATGGTACAAAAGTTTTCTCTTCTGCTGAGTTCAGGAGGAAAACTCGGAGTAGAGTTAACGCAGAAGTAAATTTGATCAGTAGATTTTGACGATGATGAGGGAAAACATTAATAATTTTGGCAAAAACACGTTACCCGATATGAACATGATGAACAATTTGTATTTAATTTTCGTTTGAAACCAGCAACTTTTGATATTCTGTTTCTTAAAAAAATATTCTCTTCAATAAGCAATATTTTGTTGTTTTCTGATTATGCCATTTATTTGTATAGATATATTTCTATAGTTACTCCAAATTGGAAAGAAAAATAGAATTAAACTTGCACATTCACAAAATAAATGAAAAGAAAGAATAAATATCGAGAAATCGCAAAATAACGAACGGGTATTATTGATTATTGCGCAAGCTTGCTCCTGAGTGACCTCTCGCTTAGGTGGTACACAATAATTTACTCCAACTACTCTACTCCTCCCTATTTGAACGATAGCAAAGAGTATAGTTAACACAAAAGATTGCATTTAAATGTAAATCTATCTGAAAGTCTGCGACTTGAAAATTTAAAATATTTTACGCTGGTAAAATGTATATTATCTAATATAACCTAGCTTTCTGATAATTTCTCTTTTTGGTTTAAACATTTAATTGTAATCGAATTTTATTATAGATCCGTATTAAAAATTACATCATGAAGGTCTGTGCAGTGAAAAACTGCAAAAATACTTATCAATTTTCTACATTTCATTTTTCTCATGTGACTGCAACCAATGTTCTGATTGGTGACTCAAAAATACTCCAGACCAATAGGGAAGAGTTACCGAGGTCATTGATATTTGAGCCAGAATTTAACATGGGAAGTATAGGGAGTGACAGGCCTGAGGTAATAGAGTTAACGCGGGTCTTTTGACGAGTGAAATTTGAACGCGACAGAGTAACTCCGCGTACGCGGCAGGAGCTACCCGGACTCAGCATTAGTTGGACGAATTACTAACCATATATTTTGTAATTCAAATTATAATAATTAATAAACAAAATATATGAGTAATATGAAAGGTTTGATTTTAATTTTTTAATCGACTTCAAAAAAAAGGAGGAGGTTCTCATTTCGTCTGAATATATATATTTTTTTAATGTTTATTCAGCGATAATGATTTAAAAAGTTGTCCGATTTCAATGATACTTTTTTATTAGAAAGGCGGTACCTCAGGGATGATCCCATATTAATTTAGTTAAGATCTGTCTAGTGATGTTATCGGTATTATTTTGAAGTCGGTTTTTTTAAATTACTGTTATAACTTGTTAATTTTGATGGTTGAAGAAAATATGTGTTTCGTCCACAAGTTCTTGTGCGAAATAATAAAAATCGCCTTCTTTTCCTAATAACATATTAAACAATTTTTAAAATCATCACTGAAAACGCCAAATATTCGGACATGACACCACAACAAAAAAAAAGTGACACAGATTTGTAGAAAACTTATTTTTTCTACGACCCATTAGCGAAAATCTAAAAATTTTAAAAATTATTTTAGGTTATTAAAAAATAACTATTTTAAAAATATTTTATGACTTTACTAATATTTATAATAAAATAAACTTGATTTAATTTAATTAGTCTCCAATCGTAGAATTGAACCGGGGACCTCTGCATGAAATAATCACTGTTCCATCACCACACATAATATTTTAGTTTTAATACTCGTAATTAAATTGATTTTAAATATAATTTTATTAAAATTCATAGTTTATTTGTAAATATATTCAAATTCATAATAGAAATGCTATTATTTACCGATTCTACTCAAGGATAACTCATTTTAATGTATATTTAATCTCAATAACTAAAAAATATACTGACAATTAAAATACATCAAACAAAACTAAAAGCCATAGACACAATATATGTGCGGCCATTTCTCTTTTGACAACAACTACTCCTTTGGCTAATACCTCACCAGGTATTGAATTACGTTCGAGTATCGCCATCTATAGTTCGTAAGCAAAATCAACATCCTTATAAATCCTTACACATCCTCATACATCCTCATACAACCTCATACATCCTCATACATCCTCATACATCCTCATACATCATCAATCCTCATACATCTTCATACATCCTCATACATCCTCATACATCCTCATACATCCTCATACATCCTCATACATCCTCATACATCCTCATACTTCCTCATACATCCTCATACATCCTCATACATCCTCATAAATCCGCATATATCCTGATACATCCTCATACATCATCATACATCCTCATACATCCTCATACATCCTCATACATCCTCATACATCCTCATACATCCATATACATCCATATACATCCATATACATCCTCATACACTCTCATACATCCTCACACATCCTCATTCATCTTCATTCATCTTCATATATCCTCATATATCCTCATACATCCTCATACATCCTCATACATCCTCATACATCCTCATACATCTTCATACATCCTCATACATCATCATACATTCTCATACACCCTCATACATCCTCATACATCCTCATACATCCTCATACATCCTCATACATCCTCATACATCCTCATACATCCTCATACATCCTCATACATCCTCATACATCCTCATACATCCTCATACATCCTTATACATCCTCATACATCCTCCTACATCCTCCTACATTTTCCTACATCCTCCTACATCCTTATAGATCCTCATACATCCTCATACATCCTCATACAACCTCATACATCCTCATACATCCTTATACATCCTCATACATCCTCATACATCCTCATACATCCTCATACATCCTTATACATCCTCATACATCCTCATACATCCTCACACATTCTAGTACATCTTCTCTTAATATTAAAAGGTAATTTAATAAATTCTAAATATACCTTTATCTGCAGCTAATTTGAATAAATAAATATTGTTAATAAAATTGCTCATGTTGTTTTTCATTCCCCTGAATGTGAGTTTTTGGCCTTTTAAATAATATTGTTATTTTTTAAGTAGGTTTAATATATACAGGGTGTTTTAGTAAGAGGTACACTTCCACGAGCTAAATAGCTAGATTAAAAATAAATCTAAGAATATTACATCATTTTTCCATAATAAATGTTCCTTGCCCAAAAAAAATCGAGAAAGGGAAATCTTAAAATTAATTTGCATTTTTTAAAAACGACCAAATAGTACCATAATTTATAAGAAAAATATATTTTAAGTTATTAAAAATATACATATACGAATACCAATTTTGAAAGTGTCAAAAAATCGGGTAAATCATATAAAGATTGATCCACAAAAATGTTCTATAGTAGGCTATAGCCGATAAAGACAGAGAAACGCACGACTCTGAGTTAAATCGTAACTGACACTAAATTACAAGAAAATTACGTGCATTTTTTAAAATATTCTTTGACTACATTTTTTATGTATTACTCTATACATTTTTGTAAAATGAGAACGCAATTCAAAAACTATTGGTTATTTACACAATCCACAAAAAAATCCTTTTTTAGTGGATACTTAACAAGTAACGCATCATTGAGTTTGTATACTTAATACGTTTTAGTTGGCATAGTATGGTTGGCATTTAGTCTACAAAACATTGGCGCTAATTATTTCTATAAATACAATAGATTATATAATATAATTACTATACTAAAAATAGTAAACAATCAGATACAAAAACCCTTTTATATCTTTAGAATTGTATACCTATTTTGCGATGCTGTGAACCATATTTTGCAACAAACTACAAACTTATGAGTTAAATCCAAAGCCGCTTTGAAAATTAATTATTAAGGTCATTAAATTATAAAACAAAAGATTATTTCGTTGGAATCATATGTGCAAGAGAAAAGTAGATAATTAGATTAAAGAGTCATAATATTATTCAATTCACGTTTGTCTGAACGGCAGTGGCGTAATAACACAATTTAACTTCGTTTGTTTATTACATTAACTGTAATTAATTATTCTATTCCTGTTTAACTCATCACAGTCATATCAAAATAGCAACTTAACTGTAGGAGTTTATTGAAATCTCTCAACCCACTTACCAACGTTTGAATATTGATCATGAAAAAATACCAGTGATTTATATGTTTATACGTCTACTCACAGTACATGATTCTATCTAAAATACTAAGAACTTGACTAGGTGTTGATTATTATTTTAAATGTCTCGACTTTTGAAATAGATTTGCAAAAAAGATATACAATAAAGTGATACCTATTTTAAGACAAAATCCTTAAACCTCTTTTCTTAATAACAACCTTTAGATTATAACTATTACTATAACAATTATATATTGTTTTTGTTCAACATGTCCCAAAGAAGAAACCTTGTTATAAAACATATCCCATCTGGTTTACTGATCCTATAATTTTAATTCACAAGTAGAATTTAAAAAATATAGCTTGAAAAAAATACAAAAAATGACAAGTGGTGATGATCTTAATGAATACAGATGTTTGAGGTCTGTTTTTAAAGCCGACACTATCAGCAGGTTGCAAGAACGATTGTTAAAATCTCTCGTTAGCTAATGAACTCATAACTTTATTCACTCCCTAAATTATCTTCTAAATGGTACATTTGGCAACGGTGCTTTTCCAAGTGACAGTATTAAGTAAAGTGATACGTCCTTATCAAGAGTTTTCTCTCTTTGGCGTCCCATTTAAGAGAACACTCGACAGGTGAACACGAAAGATATGTTTTTGTATGAGCTCAAAATGTGTCATAAGGAATGTCGCTTTCAATTCCTGCAAAGAAAGTCAAATAACAAGAGTCGAGAGCTTTGAGACCATGGAGGAAGGATTGTCTAGACGAACTTTTAGCATGAGAATTGTTTACAAAAAATACTTATACTTATTTGAAAGTACGTACAGAAAACGAATTTTAAGAAGATTTAACAATGTGAGTGTGGATTTTACGATGGAAAACAAAGGATTATTCACATATAATGAGTACTTTAATTATAAGAAATAATATTTCTTTATTTACAAATAATATTTTCTTGTAGCCAAACCTAATATGCAGTGACAGGAATTTATTAATAATGCAAATAAAAATAACAAATTTTGGGAAACGACAAGGAACAACATGACAGAATATAAAATTAATTAGATGCCCTTGTTCTATAATCTAAATTAATAACAAAAACGTACATTAAAAATAAAATAAAAATGAAAAAGTTAATGGTGTTTTATTAAGGGTTTGAATGTGGTCAATTTCATGAACAAAAATAAAAAATATAATAAATACTAAAAGTCAATACAACAAAATGTTTTAAACATCCACTGCTTTGTGCATGTTCTGATAGTTGTCTTTGTGATACCACAGAAGGGTTCTGGGCCAATAAGAGCCTTTGAGGCTTCTTCTCGGGCTAGTAAATCAGCCGCTTCCTTGCCCTTGTCTTCTGTGGCCAGGTACCCAGGCTAAGGTTAGTCTGTTTTGACTACCCAGCTTTGTTAGGGCTTCCACACAGTCCCACACAAGCTTTGAGTGTACCTGCATAGAATTAAGTGCTTTTAACGTCGCTTGACTGTCTGAGTATATGACAATGGTTTTTCTATTTACCTACTGTCTTAATACTTCTTTTGCGCAGTGATGTATTGAAATTATTTCTGCCTGGAATACTGTCGCATGTTTACCTAAGCTCAGTGAGATTCTTGTCTTTGGCTTGGTACTATATATACCTACTCCTGAACCTTCACGGGTTTTGGAGCCGTCTGTATACCAGGAGAATTCTGCATAAATAGGAGGTCCTCCCATCCGCGCTTCCCTGTCTGGTATACTTACTTTATATTGCTTTTGAAAGCTATACTTTGGGAGCATTTCATCTGAAAGCATTCCCATTATTTGGTCGTTCTCGTTGTAGACGCGTCCATGCAAACTGCCTATGGGTGATAAACCTTTGGGCAGCCTGTATATGACAGATCTGGCTTCGCCTTGAATGAATATATGTAGTGGTGTTAGGTTTAGCATGACTTCTATAGCTGCTGTTGGACTCGTTCTCATGGCTCCCGTGGTACTCAGGCATGCTTGCCTATAAATACCATTGAGCTATCGAATAGCTCCAGCTTGCCGAGTCTTTGACCACCTTACCACCGACCCGTAGGTTATCATCGACTTTATGACTGGTATATAACCATAGGGACATTTTTCGATTGTAGTTCCCAATTTTTTCCACACAACCTTCGACATAAGTTGAAGGAAGTTGTGCTCTTTTGGGTGACTTTTTGCAAGGTCGAGTCGGTAAGTCTCCTGCAAGTTTTATACTGAGAGTTTTCATATTTACTAAAAGTTTCATACCCTAATGTAAATAGAACATATTCTATTTTTAAGTTATTTCTATCCAAGTTTTGAAGATGTCAACCAGGTAAAATTATTCATTGTGTTTAGATTTTGTTTTCCCTCCGTGTATTTCTGTTAGTAATACCAACATATAAATTCTTATTTGATGTGCCATTACAAAAAAACAATACAAACCAAAAAGTTACATTATAGGTTAGATTTTACCAACAAACGTTAATATTTTTTGGTAACAAATCATAAAGCATATTCTCTAATTGTTCACTTGCAAGATATAGCAGCAAATTTGCATAGTATGAAACAACAACCTTGTGTCATAAAAGCGGCTTTTAGTAGCTATTTAAGAAAAAATGTCTACTTGACCAAAGGATCAAAATTAAATTTACTCATCTCATATAACATTTAATCTAAAAACATGAGCATGTGTTAATAACAAAGCAAAGCATTGTGCGGTTTAGTGTTACACGTTAGTTTAGTGTAATTAAGTTATCAGACCCTAAGGTATACTAGCGAGTAGAACTTTAGTTTTTAAGATTGCAACCCTAGTTTAAGTTAGGTTATAACAAAATTACTCATTGATCAACTCTTGATCAGATTGTAATATCAATAAATGCCCCTTTTGGAGTGTTTTTTCACAAAAAAAAATAAAAAAACATGAGCATTAAGGAGAGTTTAATACATGCACAAGAATAAGCATGCCCAACTTTTCGACACCATCTCATATACTATGCAGATTATTTATTAGCAAAGTTTTTGACACAAGCAGACTTGTTTTGGGCTAGTTGGTTAGTACGTTTTCTGGCTAGTATCTGTTACATCTTATTTCCAATGATAGTCTTATCTAGTAGTCCTGTTCTGAGCTGAATTTCGTTCCCGTTCTGCCTAATCAATTGTATCTAAAAATATACATGCGAGATTTGCATGGTTCTATATACTACACATACCATGGAGAATTTGATATAGTTTTAGACTTTTAGATTTAATTTTCTAATGATAAAGTGTTTCTTCAATCTCCCAAGATGGATATTTCCTCGAGAGACTTCGAATTGAAAAATCTTTCCCCTTTATTTTTGCGCACGTTCTTAATATTCCATGAAAAAAATTTACGACAATATTAATTTTACTAATGGTCTGTTATACCGACTAAATAAAACACGATACCTGTAGGGTAACATGATATTTATTACATAAAATTATAGATACTACTTCGCAGATGTCGTATTTTATAATTGAGGTGCGGGATTCCAAATTTAGCTTGAATCGGCCTTGAAATTTGTGGTAAATCGACATTAACATATATTTTATTTCATACATTTTTTTACTCTCTTTTACTCATTTTCTCCATCTCACTTCAATTTTATGAAACATTTAATTTAGTCTGTGTTGAAGACAAAGAATAAGAATATGAGGAAGATCATAAAACTGCTTGCCAGAGGAGAGCAACAAGCAGCAACAAAAGACAGGCTACCTGGGGAATTGACGAAGCTCAGAGAAGCTAACAACGGGCTAAAAACCCAGAACGGAGAGTAGTCGAAATTCAAAAAGGAAAGAAAAGAAAAAACAGAAGTCGAAAATAAAAAGGAAGATGAAAATAAAAAGGAAGAAAAAAGGAAAGAAGAGGAAAAAAAAGGAACAGAGAAGAAGCAAAAAGGGTAGCCCAATCGGGTAAACCAAGTATGAATCAAAAAAGAAGATACACAAAACTGTGGCAAGTTCGAGCAACTTGAACACAGAAAATGAAATACAGAAGATGGAAATAAACGACGAAAGTGATGCAAGCACGACCTGCGGGCAGCCACAATAAGATAAAGATGCATTTACGAAAGTTACATCTAAAAAGACAGTAATCACTTAAGGCTACAACCGGATACAAAGACGGTACAGGTACAGGTACAGGAGGAAACCGAAAACAACGAAACCGCGAAACTCAAACCACCAACGATTATCCTAACCAAGGCAGGTAGATGGTTCCAGCTGAGATTAAAACTCAGAGACAGAAAAATCAGATACCTGTCTACAGTTTACAGAAATGGAGAGATGAAGATAGGGCCACCTCTAGTCAGACCAGAACAACTGAAGATAGGCTCATGGAATTCTTGAGGGATTAGAACCCATGTAAACGCCGTGGATGAATTATTAGAAAGAGAGAACCTAGACGTTATTGCACTTCAGGACACAAAATTGACGGACCACCTTAACCTAAAGTTGCCAGGATATGACGTCTACAGGAACAATTTCACTAATATTTTAGGAGGAAGCGCCATCCTTGTAAAAAAAAGATAGATCATTACCGAAACTGGAAACAATTTAAAAGGATAGTAGAAGGAAACCTGGGAAACATTCCCAGAATTTAGGTACTCGAAGACGTCAACGAAGAACTGAAACAACATACTGATAGAAGCTGAAAAGAATTTCTAGAAAAACTTAACCCTCAAAAACCTGGATTATGGAAACTGCAGAAAATCCTAAGAGGACACAAAACGTACCAATATTACATGAAGTAAATGGGTTGGTTAGCACAGCTGAGGATAAAGCTGGTGCCTCGTTAGAAATAAAATATTTATACAATAAACTCGAAGACGAAGATTTACACTTCACCGAAGAAGTAGAATATGACTTAAAAGACGAACCCGAATTTGGACAACTCGCGCTCTCATCTCCAGACGAAGTGATAGGCATCAATAAATACTTATCTGCCAAAAAGACCCCTGGCAGAAACAACATTTCTAACCGTGCGATTAAACACCTGCCGCTGAAAACCACAGTCTACCTCACAGCCACCATAAACGAGATTTTAGGAAATCAGTACTTCCCAAGGCTGTGGAAACAAGTAGAGGTGATTATGATCCTGAAACCGAACAGGGATCCCAAATTTCCGCAAAATTACAGGCCGATTAGCTTGCTCCCAGCTATAAGTAAAATTGAAGTGAGAATTATAATAAGAAGATAAAAGAAGAAACAAGATACCTTAACATCATATCCAACGAGCAATTCGGTTCAGAAAGGAACACTCTACCAAATTGTAAATCCTGAGACTTGTCGAAGGTATTATAAGAGAATTCAATAGAAATCAGTCTACGGAAACCATATTCTTGGATGTCGTCAAGGCATTCGACAGAGTATGGCATGCTGGGCTGATTTACAAAACGAAAGGCCAGGGGTACACAGCAGGTATGGCAAGACTGCTCAGGTCGTACCTCGGTGGACGGCAATCCCGGATCAAGATGGGATATGTCCTATCTAGACCAGGAATTCCAGAAGCAGAAGTACCACACGGGCAGTAATCTCACCACCTGTATACCATATTATTTACAGTGGATATACAAACTCATGTGCCTCTACGGGGACTACACAGCGATTTCAGCAACAAGAACACAGCCAGAACATATATCAAGAATGGTGCATAAAATGGAAGATCAAGATTAACGCAGAAAAGACCCAGGCTGTGCCGTTTAAGAAGTGAAAAAGTAACGATGAACAAACAAAACATCCCATGGACCGAGTCCACAAAATACCTTGAAGTTGTAGTGGACCAAAAACTCACTAAACTCACTAAACACGTGGGCATAGTAGTCAACAAGACTAAACAAGCCAGATCAAGACTGAATTGCTTAATAGCAAGAAAAAGTAAACAAATGCGATTCATCCAATCTGTGATAATACCTATACTGATGTATGCCGCCATGGTCTGGGGATACACCTGTAGATCAAACAGGAGGAAAATTAAAACACAACAGAACATCAGCCGAAGATGGGCCGCAAATGCATACAGACACAGGCGAAATGACGTGTTTAGGAGGGATCTAGAATCCAAGAGGTTTCTAGACCTTATACACGAGAAGACCATAAACTCCATTGAAAAGTTACGAATTCACCCAAACAGGGAACTACGCGAACTCGTTGAATACGAGAGAGCTGATTATTGGAGACACGCTGGGCTACGCAAAGTACAATGAATGACGGAGAGTGACCGAACGAACGGAAGGTGCAAAAATTAAAGCCGCTCAAATAAATATAAGATTATCTTTCAGAATTCTCATTCAGAATACTGATAAAAACAGACAAGGACTGTATAACAGACGACTATCCACCTGGGTGTGAACTTCCTCGCCAACTGGGAGATACTGCTGAACTCACAAAATGCGCACACGCAAGATACACAATAGACGACGAAACAGGGAAATGCCTTTAGCAAACCCTGTCTAAATGACGATAATATGTCATCATTCACAGCAGTTTTAAAAGGAGTGGTATTATAATCAATGATCAAATGATCCAGTATAACAGGATGGGAACCTTCCTGACTTGGGCGCAAATTATGTGTTTGTGTGTGGAAGTCAAAAGTTAAACCCAATATAATAAAGTAAGTGATTAAAATGCGATAATAGCTACTTATACAATCCATTACGAAATGCCTTAATTTATGTACTGAGTGAATATTTGCAGATCGAGAAGAGCGAGATCCTGCATCATGAACGAGTTACATAAAACAGCATTTCGTAACGGATTACATACAAGATTTATCTAATTTTGAATAAATTATAAATTTGTGTACAAAAAAAAATTAAACGCTGGAGAAAAATATGTATTTTCTTAAAGATATTTTCTTTAAATAAATACAAAATTTATTTAAAGATATTGTTCTTACTTGAAAACTTGACACCAGCTCGTTCATGTTGCGAGACCTCGCTCTGCTCGTCCAGCAAATATTCCCTCGTTACATAAAATCATAAAATAGGGTTCCATAAATAGTTATTTCGTAACCAGTTTCATAACTTATATAACTGGTTTCATAAAGTAGATCGTTTTGACACTTGCTGCGATTACAAAAGATGTAACTTTATATGTCAAAATTAGAAAAAATAAATGTTGCTACTGCATTTAATTATTAAATAAGACATATTATAATTTACTACAGAGCATTACAGTTGTTCCAACTTTTAAGGATTTGATCTGCTTTATTTCAGTACACCTTATTTTTTCATAATGATGCATCCAATTTAAGAACATCCATTTTTGTTATCTCCATAGATGGCAAATCTTAAAGATCTTGCATTTAAATAAAAATATAATATGGGAAACCAATATAAATCCAAATCACGATTCAATGTTGCCACAGCCTGACTTAATAATCTGATCTAGAACCATGTTTTATCGAATGAAAAATACGTGCCATGTACAAAACATTTTAATAAATTACGAAGCTGAAGTTTTATAGGTATAACTCTTCTCACTCCTCTTAGTATTTCTTTTTTATACAAATTTTGAATAAAGGTACGTACGTGTTTCATTGGGAACCGGAAATACCTTTCCATTAATAGGAATCACCGAGGAGGTTCTATGTTACACTTCATAAGACTAGTTAAGGGAGTGTTTAATGAAAAAAGGACTACTGTTCATAATAGTAATGGACAAAATAGTCAACGCGACAAAAGAACAAGGTGAAAATTTAGACATAACAATAGGCCACAGAAACTTTAAGCCGGTTCGATTAAGCAATTTACTATATACAGATAACGTGGTACTGATATTAAAATCAAAAAACAAAATGCAGAAACTAATAAACCTATAGACAAGAAAAGTAGGAATAGAATAAAAATAAGTATATGTAAATCAAACTGCAAACTAAACAGAGAGCTGTAAGAAATAATAAATGAATAAAATGTAAAAATGTAAAGATATAATACTAGAAACAGTAACTTACAAATAGGCAAATAAATTAACTAGAATATACTATAACTTATGCTAGCGAAAACTACTAGGTACTAAAGAAAACAAATGAGACAGAATAAATGCAATGGATATAAAACAATTTGGGAAAATAGCGGAGAAAACTAAATGGGACAGAGTAAGTAATAAAGATACAAGAAAAATAACATGCAGGAACCAATAATGACAAAGATGAAGAAGAAATAAACTGGTATGGTCACCTAGTTGGAACAAAAGCAGATAGAATAGCGAGTAATGACAATAATAGGAAAATAAAAAAAAGGCAACTAGGAAGGCCAAGGAGGAAACAAATTGATCATATTGAAGAGATGACGATACTAGCTAGTATTAGAAAGGGAATAGATCCCAATCCGATCCCTAAAACGGAAAAAGAATATGAAAAAGATGAAGGAAAATTTATTTCTTTCTTTTTCTTGGTTTTAACTAGCAAACCGGTCCATATATTTTTTTATCATATGTACATTTTTCTTTAAAACATGTAATGTAACGAAAATGGCATCAAATCAGGATAAAATAATTCAAGCTGTCCAATTTAGGAGAGAAACTTTAAAAGTTTCAATTAGTTTCGAATAACTTGAGATAGAATAATTTTTTAAGTTCAAAATTTTAGCCGCAAAAAAATCAAAAAAGTTTAAGCAAACGAAAGCTCTAGAAACCTGAGAATTATTAAATAATTAATTAAATAATAAGCGGCACAATTATATGTTTAGCTAAAGCCTTTAAGCCGCTTACCTTGCATAAAACCATAGAGAACCCTCACCACCGGTGTTTGACACAGCCATACCCATATGTATTTACCCTAAATAAAGTGTAATAATATATTAGTTATGCCAGTTTGTCACTAAATTAAACAATTATAATTATTTTATTATTCTATTAAATTTTTTTATTAATAAACCTCCAAAATACATATAGAGGGTGATTTTTTGGTAAATGTGAATAGGTCAGGGATATATAGTGAAAATAGTTTAATGGTTATTAATAACCAATATACAGGATGATTTATCCATTTTGCTCATATCTTGAATTATTCATAACTTACGAACCACATTGTATACTTTTTCATATTCATTTTTTCATATAATTAATATTAAATATTAATTGTCCAGTATACATAAAAAGTTAAAATCCAAATTAACAAATTTGATTCACGTTAATACATTACATTGTATATCAGAATTTTAAAAATTTCTTTGCATTCTTGAAAAAAACAGAAGAAATATGTTACACTAAATATCTTTGGTATTTTCGCATTAACTTTTGTTATTTATTAATTTTAGTCTAATCTGAATATTTCGATACTAGGGTATACGGAGAAGGGTGGATAGCTCAGTGGTAAGATATCTTCTATGGAAAATAAAGTCTCCTTTGATATCTCTTCTAAAAAAATTACATTTCTTACGTTGAGGAGAAAGTATAAGAAATGGAAAAGAAGCTAGAAGAAATGGAACATACAGTACAGGCCAAAGTGCGATGAGGTAGAGTCAAACTTGAAATTGGAAGGAGTTGTAAATTTTACCAGTGTTAAAGACCTAAATTTCGATGCAAAGATGTCATGAACCAACTGCCTTAAACAGTTCGAAACAGTTGCCAGAGCAACGAATGGTCTGAAAGAAAAAAGGCAGTAAATTTAACTATTGTTCTTCGAAGAGATGCTTTAGACGTCCTTTAAACTATACCCGTGAAAGAGACAGATGATTTTGAATAACTTAAAAAGAGACTAAACATGCGATATGGATACCAACACTTAGAGCATTTATACCAGTCACTATTAAAGAATCGCAAACAGAAACTAAACGACACTCTTCAAGAGGATAAGGTAAATATTGCTAGATTGGTGCGATTTTCCTACCCATCAGCTCCGGAAAACATGATGGAATATTTGGCAGTCTAAACATTTGTTGATGGGCTCCGTGACCACAAAATGCAGAAAATACTTCGTCTAACCCGTCATAAAACATTGGTTGATGTCTTGTCCGCTGCTTAATAGGATAAGGCAGCTAGGCAGGCTTCTGGAGGATACAGTAAAGTGAGTAAAAGAAGAAGACGTCGAAGAAAAAGTCGACCTACCAGTTAACATAATGAAGAGCTTTACTGATAAAAAGATGAAGACAAAGGTCAGCAGGTGCTAGAATTGCGGTGAACTGGGACATGTACGCAATTTGTGCAAACGTCTTAGGGTCATAATAAATGAAGACCACACGGCGCAGGAAAACTAGAGCGGGTCGGCCTAGAGGGATCAGCTTCGACCCAAAATCATTCCAAAGGCCCTCTATACTAATAGCCCCTTTAAAATGTCGCCAAGTAAATGGTAAAAAGTATACACTGTTGGTGGGTACTGGAGCAACTAGGACAATTATAGGACCAACAACCATAAATAGCCGTAGAAGACTTCTACCAACAAGATTGCAACTGCGGACTGCTACAGGTTAAAGTGCAAATATTTATGGAGAAATTCAGGTTCAATTAGAAATTGGTACAAAAAAGTTCACTCACACTGTTATTGTCGCTGATATCAAAAAAGATGTTATACTTGGAATGGATGTAATGAAATTACATGGTTTCCAGTTGGATTTTAAAAACAGAGTGATCAAACTTAGTGCCTACATCCATACGGGGACAGTACCGTGCCAGTTGCTTTACAGGAGGATACGGTGGTACCTGGCTGAAGTAAAACCATTATAGTAGAGGGCTTCAAGAAACTATGAAAAAAGGAACATTTGTCATGATGGAATCTTGGAACCACGATGAAGAGGTTGGACGAGGAATTCTGACCGGAATTTTTTTAATAGTCGTGAATATTAAAAAAATTCCGGTCCGTCTGATAAACGCTAATGATCACCCAATTACCATCAATAAACACAATAGAATCGGAACTTGTGTACCAGTAACTTCCATAATTCGTCGGACAACAACTTCTGATAATTCCAACGACAAATTCGAACAAATGATTGAAGTTGTTGGTCAATCTCTGAATCAATTAGAGAAAAAGAGGAAAAACAGGAAGAAATTCTGTTGTGAAACATAAAATTGACACTGGTGACGCCAGGCCGATTCGTCAATCGGCTTGAAGATAACCAAAGGCAAAAAGAAAGAAAGCTGGAAGGATTGTTCGAGGAATGCAGGAATACAGGGTGAACCTTTTACCAGCCAATGGGTCTCTTCGGTTGTGCTGGTCCAGAAAAATTATGGAACTACAAGGTTCTGTGTGGATTACCGTCAGTTGAACAATGTTACCAAGAAAGACAGTTACCCTCTGCCTCGAATCGACGATACCCTGGACACATTAGCCGGAAGTAAACTATTTTCTATCTTAGACTTGAAGTCTGGATATTGGCAGGTAAAAATGGACCCAGTAGATAAAGAAAGGACAGCTTTTACCACCAGATCTGAATAATGGCAATTCAATGTTAAGCCATTTGGACTATGTAATGCCTCCGCTACATTTGGAAAACTTATGGAAAACGTATTGAAAGGGTTATCCTGAAAAACATGCATGGTGTATTTAGGCGACATCATAGTCTTGGGGAAGACATTTGATGAACATTTAAAGAAGATATTTTTAAAAGACTACAAGCTGCTTAATTGATGCTAAACCCAAAGAAATGTCAGCTATTTCAAAATAAAGTTAATTATCTGTGTCATATAGTCAGCAAGGATGTCGTGGCTGCACATAAGAAGAAAGTTGCTTCCAATAAACAATGGCCAAAATCAACTGATAAACGTCAAATAAGATGTTTTCTTAGACGTTGTACGAACTATAGACGATTAATAGCTAAGCATTAAACACGACTCATGGAGGAAGCGAGAGAATTCTGCTCGGACGAAGACTGCCAAACTGCCTTTGAAACATTAAAGAATCATTTAAAATAAGCGCCAATACTAGGCTGCCCTCTAACAGAGGGATAATTTTTTCTGGGTACTGATGCTAGTAATGTGGAGAAGGTAAAGAAATAGTACTGGGTTATTTTAGTAGTGATCTCAAAACCTGAGCGAAATTACTGCGCCACGAAAAGAGAACTCCTGGTAGTTGCAAAATGTGTGAAACGCTTTTACATTGGCCGGAAATTTATAAAATCTGGACCGATCATGCAGCTCTTAAGTGACTGATGCAGTTCAAGAACCCGTAGGGGCAAATCACCAGATGAATTTCCATGCAAATGGAAATTGTAAAAGAGGTTCCATCTGCAGATACAAACATGCACTTTCAGTAACAGTTCCAGGAGGAAGTATCTCTTAAGAACGAGGCAATCTCGTGTAACCACCTTTGCCAGCCCTGTTCCTCTCGCCGTTGCAAGCTTCTTCATCTATGTTTTGATACTGCAGGACAGAGACAAACGCACTCCTTCGAAAAGATACCAGAGAAACCGTTGCGCACCGGTTGACTCACAGAGGAAGAATTTCCAGATATTCTAATCGCCGAGAATCTACTGGAGCAAAGTTGGTTTTATATAACTAGCGCGACTTTGTCGGTAGACGTGCAGTTTCAATAAAAGTGTTGTATAGTAAAGACAAATTGTTATAAATAAATTAGAATTGTAAGTATTAAATAAATTAATAAGTACGTTATATATAAATCATATATAAACTTTTTTTAAATTAAATAATCGTTAAAATATACTAGATCACTGAAAATATTTATTTGTTATGCCAACAAAGCCAAAAAATTAGCAGGTTCATGTCTCTGTTATCAAAGTTATCATTTACTTCAATAAACATAAATACTGTTAATAATGTAAAATTAAAAAAAAATTAAATAAGTCGTTGGAAACGATAATTTTAACAATGAGTCATTAAAAGTAATCAAATATTATTTACCATGGATAAAGCAAATTTTCATTAAACAGCAACATTATATTGATTAACGAATTGCTTTAAAAAGGTGCCCGTTAAAGCGAAAATGGACAATTATTGGGAATTCATGAAAGGTAAATGTCATTATGAAAAAAATACAGTTGTAAAAACAGTTATAAAAAGAGTAGATAGAAGAATAATGATTTTTTTTTCTATTCTTTTATAGAAAGTGCAGCACTAAATGTAGTTTAATTAACCTTTGACATTTTGTAAAGGTCATTTATTTAAAAAGGTGGAAATAAATAACAAATAAAAAATTAAAAAATTGAGCCCGGTTAGTTAGCTGAAATGCTTTGTTAAAAATGAAATGGTGAAAATGGATTTTTTTCATAGATGTAATCAATCATCTGGGAAATATAGAAAAACGACATTGTCATTAAAATATTCAATGGGCAATACAAAACATTGATTTACAGACCAGTCGATTGATATACCCGTTTTTGTAAGATAAAAATAACTTTAAAATCGCCAATTTATTCTGTTGACGAACATTCCTTAAAATAAAATTATATAATTAGGATAACAAATATTATAATTCCATCAAACAGGGTAGACAGGGTTGTCAGGCTGATTTAATCTTACTATCCAGGGATATTATAGAGGGTCGGTTAAATAAGAAAAAATTGCATTTAAGGGACTAGTATAAATAGTAATATCAGAAAATGTAAAATATCAGAACTGTTGTAAAAGTAATTTGTAAAACTGGTAATCTGTTATTTTTGTTCACGGTCCGTAGATATGATTACATTGTAGTTTCCTTGAAACCTACTCATTAAATTTAAAAAAATGTTTTAGAAGAAGGTGTTAACCTGCGATATTTCTTATCTATTCAATACTTACACCTACCCTAAACGTAGCTATATCCTTTGACAAATTAATTCTAACGAACAACAATTTTTTCATAAAGAGATTTTCCTTCTATAACGCTTCAATCTGGTTGTATTTTTGGTTTTTAATAATTTATGTTAAAACGCAGAAAACCAGAAGAATCAAGAATCGCTCAATTTTCTAATGATTTTTACGTCTTTATTCTGCTTACTTTAAACAGTAGGATCATTAAAGACAAGATAATGATTCATTCAATAAATGTAAATATGAATGGGCAAAACATCTTTATATTGACACAATTTAGCCATAATAAAGGGATTTTGCCCACTTTGACCAATCCTAATTGAAACACGCGGATTAATTATATTTTTTTAAATATAATTTTAAAATAAAATAAACAAAATCTGCAGTTCATTATTTATTAAATTTATTTAAAAGAAGACAAACATATATTTCACAAAATCCAATACCTAAATATGAAAAATAAAATGTCAAAAATGATTAAATCATTATACTTAATATTTATGCATGTGATAAAATTATTAGTTTGCTAATAATTTTTTTGGCACATTTTATATCTGTATTAGAATACCTAAGTGTGTAAAAAATCTTCATCGTATTACTACACAAAACAAACACCAAAAAATATCACTTAACATTGCTCACGTACTAAACACAACTTGGACTGACTTTGCCATATAACATCATTTTAAGTGATACACAACTTATCTTCGCACATGCGCGTTACAAAACGGTACACTGAAAACACCAAGCTGTTGCTTCTTGATCGGTATTCTCGGCTAATACTACAATGCTTGCTTTAAATTATTGTCACACTGCTAAATAAATGGCGTACTGTCTGAAAATCACATTTAATTACAATAGTTACAACCAGAAAAAGATGTCAAACTGACAATAACTGGCATTAAGGAATCAAATATACCTTCTTACTGTAATTTTAAAAGCCTTTGGTGCGTTTCAGAGCCTTTTGGTAATTAAGTAAATTCCGAATTATAATCACAAGCAATCCTAATAATTTGGAACTATGTTGCATAACAACGTGAGTGCTTGTAATTCAACCTTTATAAACAAAATTGGTCTAGTAATTCCACTGGCAATACAAAGAGAACTGCCAAAGAAGTTATCTATAAATGTTTAATTTAAAACAATCATATACAGGCTCACAATTTAAAAATTTACAATGGTTATATTTCATAAACTGAAGATAATATCTTAAAATCATTTCTACGATACGAAGGGCAACTAAAATGACTAAAAACAGTAAAAAAATAGTAACCCCTACTTGTCATAATAATAAACGGGGTAGCTTAATAGTAGGGGAAGGTGGCCCAAAATTATCCCTTGGTGGCAAATCGATTCCACGTTTTTATTTTAAAAAACAGGTACCACCATCTGTGATTTTAATACATAACTATTATCAGCCAAACTGCTACTTCCATTTGTATACAAACAAATAACTTTGACACATCAAGTTAAAAAAGTATTGTACAAAGAATGGTTTTCTTGTTATTCATTTAAGATAAATGCAATATATTTCTGATAAAATTATTTTTAAGACAGTAGGGGAATTAAATTTCAAATTAGTTTTTACAAACACAATCCATTGCATATAATATGCGATATTTACGAAATGTCTAACTTTAATTGAAAAGTAAAAAACATGGCCAGAATCATTTTTTACATTTTTGAGCAAGGTAAAACGATCCGAGATTTTACTGCCCATACCTCAATAGGGATATATTGCTCGATCCAGTAAATAAATTATTAAAAGGATAAATTGATTGTAAGGTTCTATTAGAAATTTGAATTGCAGCAAAGTTAAAGTTCAAAACAATTTTCTGATATCTTTAGTTTATGA
The DNA here is from genome assembly GCA_927349885.1 of Psylliodes chrysocephalus. Classification (NCBI taxonomy): domain Eukaryota; kingdom Metazoa; phylum Arthropoda; class Insecta; order Coleoptera; family Chrysomelidae; genus Psylliodes; species Psylliodes chrysocephalus. The sequence goes on along the minus strand of OV651822.1, from coordinate 21,837,512 downwards.
GATAAAGCCATTGTAAAAGTTTATAAATTGTCACCCCGTACGTATTGGGTAAATATTCCAGGGCTAACTCATTCCAAGGCGTTTATATCCAACGCCTCATTAGAGGTATGCTATAAATAACGGAATGTTGATTCTGCAGCTTATTGTATCTACAGGGTGTATCTAAATAACACCGAAAAAATTAAAGAGGTGATTCTGTGATGAAAATTAATGTGAGTGTTTGGTATAAAATCTTTTGAAAAAACCCTCCCCGGAAAAGTTACACCCCTTCGAAAATTAAAAAAAAATGGTTTTTCTTTTTTATTTTCAAGCTATTATTAAGCTAAAGACACGAAACTTGGTTAACATTATCTGTCAATAAAAGTACACTTTTTGAAATTTTTTCAACCCTGAAGTATGCTTAGAAAAGGTTGAAATAATCAACCCCTAAGATATTTTTTCTTACAACTTTTTTTTAGATGAAAATATTTTCTTTAAAAAAGTATGACTGAAAAGCCCAATTCATTGACTAACTTTTTTATCTATACAAGTTTTTTCGAAAACTTAAGCATTTATGAGAAAAAAATAAATAAGCTCATGTAAAATAGCATTTTATTAAACAACAGCCAACCAAATTATGATTCTTAAGACTTCTACAACTAAAAACAAAAGTGAACAAACAATGAACAAAAACCTGTCGAATATCGACAATACAATTATAATAAATATTGAATATGACCGCCTTCAGCTTCAATACAAGCATCTACCCTTTTCCTCATAGAATTGCGTATACGATGAAATATACCTGGAGAATTTCTTATAGTTTCACACCCTGCTACAATGCGGTTTCGCAGATCATCGATATTTTCAACTGGGTTTGTGTATATCAAAGATTTCAGATATCTCCATATGCAAAAATCCAAAGGATTAAGGTCAGGGGAGCGGGCTGGCCAGTTTACAGGTCCTCCTCGACCTATCCATTGATTGGCATACACCTCATCCAGGTGAGTTCTTGCACGTATACTAAAATGAGCTGGTGCACCATCGTGCATAAACCATAAATGTTGCCTAATTTGAATGGGAACCTCTTCAAGAAGAACAGGTAATTCTTCAAGGAGATGACAATATGCTTCACCATTTAATCGTAGCGGAAGAAAATGGGGACCAATTAAATGATTATCAATAATTCCGAGCCACACGTTTAATGAAAATTGATACTGATGATTTCCTTCAAAAAAGCCATGAGGATTTTCGTCAGCCCAAAGGTGATTTTTGTGAAAATTTCTAATACAGTCTCTTGAGAAACTCGCCTCGTCAGTAAATAAAATATTACCTAAGAACTGTGGTGCTTGGCCAATCATATTAATAAGCCACTGACAAAAAATCACACGGGGTAAAAAATCTCGAATCATTAACGCCTGCACCCGTTGAAGATGATAGGGATACAACATTTGTTCTTTTAAAATTCTAAAAACAACGGAATGGCTTACATGTAGGACACGAGCTATTCTCCTGGTACTAGTTTCTGGGAATTCTTCAATTGAATTATGTACGGCTTCTTCTACAGCTGCAGTTCTAACTTCTCTAGTACGACCAGAATCATAACTTCTTTTTTCAAAATTACCACGTTCCCGCAAGCGTCGGTGAATAGTTGTGAACGTAAAATGATGGGGTAGTCTACGCTGTGGGTACTGTTCAGCATAAAGTCTTTGCGCTTCCAATGAATTACCGTTAGCACGACCGTATGTAAAATGCATATCTGCCATTTCCAAATTCGAATATGCATTCATATTTTCAATCAACTAATATTTCCTCCACAATCATAAAACTTGTGAAACAATAAGATGGGTAACAGAAAATGACACTACACAATCCTGGTATCAGTATTAATGTTTTTATGCAAAGCACAGGCCACTAGACTTGACGCAAAATACACTCGCGTTAGCTCATCTTTTTGAAAATGCATTGCATTAGATTTTTTTTCTCGTAAATGCTCAAGTTTTAGAAAAAACTTGTAGAGTTAAAAAAGTTAGTCAATGAATTGGGCTTTTCAGTCATACTTTTTTAAAAAAAAAAATTTTCATCTAAAAAAAGTTGTAAGAAAAAATATCTGAGGGGTTGATTATTTCAACCTTTTCTAAGCATACTTCAGGGTTGAAAAAATTTCAAAAAGTATACTTTTATTGACAGATAATGTTTACCAAGTTTCGTGTCTTTAGCTTGATATACAGGGAAAATAAAAAAGAAAAACCATTATTTTTTTTAATTTTCGCAGGGGTGTAACTTTTCCGGGGAGGGTTTTTTCAAAAAATTTTATACCAAACACTCACATTAATTTTCATCACAGAATCACTCCTTAAATTGTTTCGGTGTTATTTAGATACATCCTGTATATACAGGAAAAAAATAGACATCAGGCTTTCAGATTTATCCAGGATTTAAACAACTCTCTCCTAAATCGCCTTCATTAAAAGATGAATTATACGACAAATTATAATTTAGGCAAGGTCGAGAATATCAGAATGAAATTAGATATTCAACTAGAAATAAATATTATTAAAATTGTAACTTACTTGCAGTAGTACAGTCTGCCCTCATTGGTAACGTGTAAAGTCCATCCGGGTGCTGGGGCGTAGTCCAGCACGTGATTAAGAGTGCTGTCGTATGCATTGTGGAGATGTTGAGACTCTTCTGATCCGTCACTTTTCGAGACGAGGGCGACGTGCTGTTCTAACGGATCAGACTGTAACATCGCCTAGTGGTTTTTGCATTAACACAACCATCCGACGATCTAGAAAAAAAAACAGAAGTTATTAAAAAAGAAATATTTTTTTTAGTTTATAAGATCACAGATCAAATGGAGAAATGGGAAAAATCTGCATTGTTGGTCAAAATCGCCCAGGCTTTAGATAAAATTTGACATAATTGGCTCATAACGAAAAATTGGGACAAATGGTCCCAAAACATTATGTACAACTTTTAGAATCGTACATATTAAAATAAACTAAAGCAGAAGTACCGCAAGGAAACGTTCTTGGTCCTGTCTTTCATCTACTATTTATCTAAGATATATCAGAAATTATTAATATCAAGCCCACTACATTTGCTGTTGATACTGCTCTTTTAGCAGTAGGAGTAAATTTAGATGAGTCGATTCAACAGTTATAACAAGCCACTAACGAATTCAGTAGATGGACTAAAGTCGCTGAATATAAATTTTACAAAGAAAGAACATAAAAAAATAACAAACCTATCACGAAAACAGATCCAAAGTACCATAAGAAAATACGTGCCGCTTTAAAGTTGTGATTGTTGAGGAAGCAATTCTATATATTATAGTTGTTTTACATTATAGACTTGGTTTTTGATTTGTATTGTCATGTTAAATTTTAATTTAGATGTCAGATAAATGTACATTTATTTAGTATGACAAAGTAAACAAACAGAAAAATAACAGCGAATACAAAATAAATCAGTTACAGACTATTTATATCAGATAGTCATGGCTATGTTGATAAATATTGGTGGCAGATAAAATATTTGATTTTTATAGTAAGATAATGTTTGTTTACTTCCGCAAATCGATATGGTAATGCATGGTTTTATTGACGGTTGGCAATTAAATACATTATTAATTAATGATTAAAGTTGAAGGTGGTAGCCATGTGTGAGTTATAAGTTCAAAAAGGTAAATCAAACAAGGGTGGTCCTTAGGATCTCACAAGAGTATTTTATTAACGACCGGTTTCGAGGATCAAATCCTCATCATCAGGTAAGGTCTAAAAATAGAGAGGAAAACGAATGAGCTCATAACTAATAAGTGGGTTTAAACATTTTAATATGAAAGTTGTCAAATATCAAGAACTCACCCGTAATTACTCATCTATTTAAGACTAAGCTAGTAGAATTATCCCAGGGTCGGTGTAAAAACAAGTATGCGAGTATTTTTTAAAATACATAAAAAATATAAAAAAACAATAGTTGCAACAAAAAGTTGATGTCAAAACACATAAACAAAAGTAGGTCTAAAACTATTAATAAAATTATTAAAATATTTCAAAAACGGACGAACAATTAAGACAAACAAATTTAAAAACTTTTTAAAAAACCCTACAAGCACTAAAATGGGTTCTTGGAAAAGTGTTTATAATTCTACAGGAATTAAATTTTATTTAGATTAATAACTTAGCGCCCTCAAGATATAAATAGACGAATTAACCATTCTAATATTTAAGATAACAGTTTAGAGGTTGTCAAATTTAAATATTTTGACCATCGGCTAATAGATGGCGTTGGCGAAAAAATGAATGTTTTTTATTAATTAATGGTTTAATTTATCTGCTTAATTATTTGACCACAAAGTGAATTATTAACGGTTTTACCAAGTTTTCTATTTGTTATGAACTCTAACGACCTTTTTTGGGTTCTTCTCGAAAATTCGGACATTTTGATAATCCGGACGGGGTCCAGTCACAATTAATCCGGATTATCGACGCTCTACTGTAATTCAAACAAGTTGAATATCTTTTTATGTACTTTTCGCCCGTCTAGTAACAAAAAACATGTTATTTTTCAGTTTTTGTCATGTAGTCGCCAGTCTGTACTCATATTTATACAGGGTGTTTCATTGGTAAATTGGTAAGAGTGGACGCTTGTGCCAAAGTAAGATAAAAATGATACATTTTCACTCAATCTCCATTAAAAATTACGGGCCGATTTTCGTGTCCAACGAAAATAATGAATTTAAAAAAATATCAATGGTTTAAACGCAATAACTTGACAAAGTTTTTGCCAAAATAAATAATCAATCGGGAGTTTTTAAAGTTGTTGGCATATGTTAACTGCCTATGGAGGTCACCTAGATGGTTCCAAAAAACCCATACTTCATGGGTATGTCGCCCTTTATAACCGATTTTGCCGATTTCTTTCTAGGCTCAACTTTTGAAACACGTTATATATTTTTTTGATATTTGGTATACAAGTACACCTAAATTTATCAAATCCAGTGACGTATTAATAATAGGGAAAATCCAGGTCCGGATTAACAAAAAATTTACAAATTCTTCGATACCTAAAACAACACCCTGTATATCATAATTTTGAATATCTGTTTACAGATTCGAAAAGAGCAGAAAAAATAGAGTTACACCGTATTTCCGCATACTTATTAATTTGAGTCAAATCTAAGTGTTTCGATAAAAAGATGAAATAAAATTAAAAAAAATATTTTTTCCTAATTAAGTATTTACTTTTCCAGTTTAAATTCATAATAATAATTAACCCCGTTCATTCTTTTAATTTTTGTATGTCAATCTTTTAAAAAAACGTAACGACAGGTCTGTATTGGGTATAAAATTCTAATTTCAATACTATCTTAAACGCCCTGTACTTGTAACGACAGTGTGGTCATATTAGGGGGTAATTATTACAAAATATTAATTATTATAAGAAAGGAACTAAAAATAAGTAAGAAATAATTATGTAAAATAATTTTAATAACACAACGAAAATGAAAAAAAAAATAAAGAAATAACTTTAACAGTTGCTCAAAGTGGCCACCGTTTTGTTCAATACATTTCTGAGCTCTTTTAGTGAGATTTCGTATAGCTCTAGTAATTATAGCGGGATTATTTCTCAATTCTCGGCAGGCATCCTCGATTCTTTGAAGAAGTTCCTGTCTAGTGTTTACATCAGATGAATACACTTTCGACTTTAAATAACCCCAAACATGATAATCGATTGGGTTAAAGTCAGGTCCCCTTGCAGGCCAGTTGTGAGGTCCACCTCTGCCCATCCAATGATTTGGAAAGTTATCATTCAGAAATTTTCTTACTGCTACCCTGAAACGAGGTGAAACCCCATCATATTGGAAGTACATTCCTGCAATGTCAACACCTGCATCATCTAGAAGTATGGGTAAAACATCTTGCAGGAATTCTAAATAAATCTCACCAGTTAGTCGACGTGGTAAAACATGCGGTCCAATCAATCGGTTGTTAATAACACCACACCAAATATTAACAGAAAATATTATCTGTGAGTGTGTTTGTCTTATGGCAAACGGATTTTGTTCGGCCCAAATATGAGCATTTCTTGAATTATTAATACCGTCTCTGGTAAACTGAGCCTCATCGGTAACTAAGCACCTGGGTAATATTCGATTGTTTCTCAATACCCACCTACTAAAAGCCAGTTGAGGAATTTCATCTCCTTCATGCAGCCTCTGCACTTGTTGTAAATGGTATGGATAGAGATTATTTTTTTCAATCTTCGCCAAACAGTTGACGGAGGAATATTAATGGCGTCACTGATTCTTCTCGTGCTGATTTTTGGGTCGTCTTGAATCATTTCTAGAATATATTGCTCCAAACCAATATGTTGTCTCTCATGTTGTTCATTTTCTTTTGAGGTTGGGAATTTACCATGTTCCATAAGGTAACTAAATACATTAGAAAATGTTTTGTCATTTGGTAACCTTCGACCAGGAAATCGGCGTCCATATTCCCTTCGGGCAGCTTTTCCATTACCATCACAGAATCCATACACATACAACATATCTGCATATTCATTATTTTCAAATTTATGGGGCATATTGAGCAAGAAATTATCAAATAACACAAGTACAAACTCGCAAATTATCAGAGATATCTCCCTTATCTCTGCAAATTATGTTCCACTGACAATAATACACAGAACTGTCAAATTGATTTTTATACTACAGCCTACTAAAAATAGAAAAATCCAACTTAAATGGTATTGTTCACTGAAATAAACAATATTTACTAGAAACCATAGTATTTAATTACTTTTTTATTATTGCATACGAAGAATTAAGAAATGAAGGAGTTTTAAATAAAATATTAATTAGAAATAAGTAAAGGAATTTATACATAATCCATATTAATTTTCCATTATTTTTAACAATTAAAATTTAGAATTATTTCGCAGAGTAGTGTTTTGAACCAAATGTGTAGTTTGTTCGAAATGTGAGGGTCTTTTCATTATTTACTTAAAATTTTAATTGTTTTAACAAATATTACTTTTTTAACAAATATTACCATAATTTCACATACAGGGCGTTCTTAATTTAGTCGTTTAATTTAGAATTTTTTTTCAATACGGACCTGTCGTTGAATTTTCAATAAAATTGGATTAAAGAATCAAGCGCACACAATAAGGTTGACGATTTTCTTAGTTAAATTTCGATAAGTCAATAATTAGGAAAAAAATATATTTATTTTAAATTTTTTATCGAAACACTTTTGACTCAAATTAATAAGTAAGAAAACTGTATGCGGAAATACCAAAACCACTTGGTGTAACTCAATTTTTTCTGCTCTTTTCGAATCTGTAAACAAATATTCAAAATTACGATATAAAGGGTGTTGTTTTAGGTATCGAAAAATTTGTAAATTTTTTGTTAATCCGGACCTGGATTTTCCCTATTAATAATACGTCGCTGAATTTGACAAATTAAGGTGTACTTGTATACCAAATATCAAAAAAAAAATACAGGGTGTTTCAAAAGTTATGAGCCTAGAAAGAAATCGGCAAAATTGATAAAACACCCTGTATCTCGGTTATAAAGGGCGACAGACCCATGAAGTATGGGTTTTTTGGAACCACCTAGGTGATCCCCATATGCAGTTAACATATGCCCATTTACCACTGAAACACCCTGTATATTCCTATAGCAATAAAAAAATTAATTTTTAAGTTTAAAAATATGTAATAAAACAAACTGTGCAGTAAAATTTTATATTACATTTTTGCAGAATAGTTTTTATTATTTTCTTTTTCATTCCCGCATGTAGATCATTCAAGAAGTAATTTGTCTCTTGTTCCTATTTCGGTTGTATCCTTTAAATGGAATCTTTTTCGATCAATTCCGCTACAACCGGTGCACCCTTGTCTATGGTAATCTGAACAATGCAATTCAATATAAGGCAGAATTGAAATGAACAGACAAAAATAAACAAAAACCCGCACTATGTCGTCGCTATTTTAATTTGAAGACAAGATAATCGTAATTTTTTTTGGTGAATGAAATTAAGTAAGTATGTGCTAAGATAAAGTAATTTATATATCGTCTACAATGTTTTCCATAAAAAACCTACCTAGATGCAATAATGTTTCTTAAATTTTCTACAAACTTTGTTTTCTTAAACAGATGAGACAAATAAATGCTAGTTGGCAGACTAAAATATTACACAGACCCGCGAAAATTTTGTGATCTAGCCATTTTATTTTTTTTTCACCTATTTACAACTTCTATATAGCTAAAATAACTACCTTTTTATTCTATCACATAAACTTTTTTTGTAAACTAATATCAAGGGTATTATCCCTAAACATCACAAACAAATTAATTTGAATTCCTTATTTTTGTTCAAAACGTTGAGACGCGTTAAAACCTCGTTTTAATTTGCGCATTTGTAGGGAGATTTACCGGTACTTACTAGAATATTGTTGGGGATTCCCCGAGACTCGATTTATTCAGGAAAGAGGGCGATATATTTAGTATCCCCGTGGTATTGAGACAGGCGTTGTCTATCGAATTCTATCGGTGTTTCGTTGTGCACTTTCTATTAAAAAAATGTCTAGTGGGTCTAAAAATAGGCCTGATGACTTTTGTTGTATTTGTGGATACTTTATAGTGAAGAAGTTTAAAAGAAACATTACTGATTTCGTAAAAAATGCATATTTTGCATATTTTAAAGTCAGACTTGGAAATCAAGATAAACCTTGGGCGCCACATGTTATCTGCAAGATTTTCGAAGAAGCCTTGATGCATTGGTTTAAAGGAACAAGAAAAGCCCTACCGTTTGGAATACCAATGGTCTGGAGAGAACCTAAAAATCACATTAACGACTGCTATTTTCGTCTTTGTGATATTAAAGGTCATAACACAAAATCTCTAAAGTATATTAACTATCCTAATCTTTCGACTGCAATAAGACCAGTTCCACATGACGCTGATATACCTGTACCTGTTCCACCTAAAGTATTAGAGTCTATTGAATCAGAATCTTCAACATATTCAGAAATTGACATTTTTGAGCCATCTACCACAGGAACCCGTGAACCGCAGCTATTTTCTCAAGTAGAACTGAATGACTTAGTCAGGGCTTTGGGACTTCCAAAAGACCTCTCTGAATTTTTAGGATCAAGGCTTGAAGAAAAAAAATTACTTGCTCCAGGTACTACATTTTATTGGTATCGTGAAGAAATCGTGAGGCTGAATTTGTCAATTACTTTGCCGCAGCTGGTTTACTTGTATATTGTCAAAATGTATCTGACTTGGTTATTCACCAAGGTGCTCCTGAATACAATCCTGCCAAGTGGAGACTTTTTATAGACTCTTCAAAGAGAAGTCTTAAAGATGTTCTACTTCATAATGGCAATTTATATGCCTCTGTTTCTGTTGGTCATTCTACTCAGCTAAAAGAAAATTACGAAAATCTTGAGGTACTGCTTTTAAGAATAAACTACAGACAACATAACTGGATTCTATGTGGTGACCTTAAAATTTTAGGGTTGCTTTTAGGTCAACAATCCGGATATACGAAATACCCATGTTTCCTATGTGAGTGGGACAGTAGAGCAAGTGATGACCACTGGACCAAAAAAAACTGGCCACCAAGAAAAAATTTAACGCCTGGCTCCAAAAACGTAATTCGGGAAAGCCTAGTTGATCAAGAGAAAATTTTATTACCCCCTCTACATCAAAAATTGGGGCTGATGAAACAATTTGTCAAAGCTCTAGACAAAAATGGTGTTGCTTTAAGTACTTGTGTGAAACATTTCCGGGTCTCTCTGAAGCTAAATTAAAAGAAAGCATCTTTGTTGGGCCACAAATAAGAAGGTTGATGAAAACTAATGAAATTGAGACGGTTATACAGGAAGACGAAAAAGAAGCATGGACAGCTTTTAAACAAGTTATAAATAAGTTTCTAGGAAACTACAAAGATCCTGAATTTGAAAGTATTGTTGAAAACATGTTAACAGCTTAAAAATTAATTTTCTACATGCTCATCTTGACTATTTTCCGGATAATCTTGGCGATTTCAGTGAAGATCAAGGGGAGCGCTTTCACCAGGACATAAAAGAGATGGAACGGCGATATTAAGGGCGCTGGAATATCAAAATGATGGCCGACTACTGTTGGATGCTTAAAAGGGACCGTCCTACCGCAGAATATGCACGAAAAACAATAAAAAGAAGCTTTTCCGGAAAGAGAAAGATTTTTCAAGAAAACAAAGGATTAATGTATGTTATTTTTTAACTACTTCCCCGGTTTTATTGTTTGTTTTCTTGGTTTATTATTTTCTTTTTTATCCTAAGTATCTATAAATATATTTTTACTTTTTTCATTCCTGTAGTATTTTGTTTAAAAACCTTACGTGATAGAAAAAAAACTAAAAGTAGATTTGAAATCAGCGTCACTGAAATACCCAATTTTGATTGAAAAGTTCAATTTACATTTTACAGAGTATTTAAACGCAGGCCTGTGTTATTAATGGATGTTCTCGTCTCATTCCTGACCTAAATATTATTAACTGGTATTCTATTTGTTTTTATTTTCGTCTTTCGTTGGTAAAAAAATGTGACAGTGTCTATTTGTACTGCCTCAATTCAGACCACCAATAGGCTTGTTTGGAGTTGGAAACAGTATGTTGGATGGATTACTATTACTTTAAAAAACTTAAAAAGATAGAAAATGTTTCCTTGATGCCATAGTTAGCTGCTTTCTTTCCTATTGGCAGTGGTATTTGGAAACCCGGGTAAGTACATTCAGGGTTCAGGTACGTTCAGATATGTACAGTGAAGTTCCAATTCGAAAATAAAAATATCATAAACAATACTTAATTTGGGTACTGCAAACATTACCCAGCTTTAATGTTACCATTACCAAACTACAATGTTACCAATTAGGGTTTTTAAATTTTATGATACCTTTTCTCACCGAGTTTGTATTGCAGATAGGAAAGGAGTAACAAATATAAAACATATTTTTTTATTGATAAATTATAAATATTTAGCAGCAGGTAATAATTTTTTACACTTTTATATTATAATAAGGGGCCGTTCAAATATTACGTAAGCAGATTTATTACAATTATTTACCCCCCATCCCCCTTGTCAAAAAAAGTAAGCAAAGCTCTTACCCCCTCCCCCATGCTTACGTAAACATTTTTTTAATTAAAAATGTATTTTTTTTTATATTATTATAATGTTATAAATATAATTTTAAAAATAAGAAAATAGATTTAGGATAGTGATTAGATTTTTCTGATACAGTATTTAACAGAGTAAGAAACAAAAATATTATAATCTTACGAACATAACAAACTTATTTTAAATTTTTGGTACACATATTAAATTAAAATTAATGGTCTTCAGTCCATGAAACCCGAATCCATGATTCTAAGTTTTCGATGACATTGGATTGCTGCTCAGTGTTGTGAGTCTGCTCACTTTCATCCGATTTTGGAATGTCTATACGTCGTTCTCATCGAGCCATTCAACATCATGGTGCTCTAAATTTTGAATAATGCACATTAGTTCATAAGCACGACGAGCATCGAATCTTACAGGTCTAACTTTCCTATCAGTGTGCGTATTTACTTTTTTATGGATCTTCTCGATGTGACGATTTAGTGACTTGACGGAAGCATGATAATATTTAGAATTTACAAAACAAAACAAAACGTGCTTACTCCGACCTTATTACGCATGTACCTGGGCTAAAAGTGAGTATGCACGATATACCCACCTAAGAGTAAGAGAGCAAAATATATGGGAACACTCCCATGGGAGCGCTCCCATGACTTAGTGAATAACTATCCAGGTGTGATATTTTAATCTTCACGAGATTGATATGAGATACTTTCCATTGATCTAAACAATGTACAATGTGTAGTTTTCATATGTGATCGTAGGAAAAAGTGATTACCTTTAGCCGAACGTAGTATTTAACATTTACAAATATATCCAGAAATACAATATAGTGCAGCTACTGGATGATAAAAAATGCCAAATAGAAACTGAAAAGATGAAAAACAAATAATTTCACCTGAACGTTACTCGCACATAAAAGATAATACAATTTAGTTGGATCAAATTGTAACGTAGCTGAATGCTTTTGGGTTAGCCACATAAACGAATTATCTATGCAGAAAAAATTTGGTTTCAATTCAAGCGCCATTCAGAGCATGTGTTAATGTTGTTAGTGAGATTGTCGGGTTTGGGACATTTATGGACAGTGGTGGTTCGTCTCAAATTGTTTTTCGTTTATTTCTTAAAACTTTTATAAAAGATGTTCTCTTTGAAATAATTCAGCAATTTATTCTTAAAAATACAACTGTATCATTCTGTAAAATATAGCGTATTTACGACAAAAATGTCAAGTCATACGTGAAATATACAATGGTAGTTTCCTAATAAATTTTAGAAAATGCTGACCCAAATCATCAGAACAAAGTTGAGGATGTTTGCTAAAACTCTCTACGAGTCTTTTAAAACAAATTGTCTGTCAGAATGATAAGTCTTCTAGCCAGATATTGCACTCTTTAAAAAGCGTATAAGCTGTCCGAGGAAAGAATATAAATTTTAGTAACGTGGTCTTGTAATAAAGGCACTTCAGTTTTTTTACCACAGAGTAATAACTACCATATTATGTTGGTCAAAAGAATTACAAAGTTAGTAGTGGGACAAAAGTGACAAAGCTGATAAAAATAGCTCTAGCCGGTCTGATTAGTGCTAGGATAATGGAGAAAAGTTCATAAGAGCAGATATTATTGAAGTATTTATAAAAGAAAGGGGATTAACCGACCGAGAAGAGCGAGGTTTATAATGAATTTTTAATTAGACCCATATAGTTCTACTCTGAATGATATCAAAAATAGAAAGTATTTTAATAATAATAAAAGTGCAGCTCATAGCTGCACCACTCAACCGAGTATCAAATTACAATAAATTACTAATAATTAAAATTGATACAATATAAAATTAATACAAATAATACAAAATCAATATAAAAATAGAACATTAATACAAAAAATAAAATTAATACAAAAAATATAAATAAACAAATAGTGAAAGTATGTGCTGAAAGAGAATAATATAGAACGAGTTTAAAACTGACAATTTACTTTTGATATTGCTAGACATAATTTGCTGGCATTACCAGAAAATTATCTCCGAGAAAGAGATGTTCTTTATTTTTTAACTACAAAAAAATGTATCTACTTCTTATTACGGTTATGCATGAAAGATCTAACAGTTAAAATTAAAGTAACTATGTAAAACATTTAAGGGGTTGCGTTTTCCACCCCTTACAACCATGGGGTAAACCAAATAAATTACTGGCTAAATGTCTTTTTGGTAGTAGAAAATGATTGATTAATTTCAATATTGTAACTTGTTTAATGCTTGTGAAAAAAATTGTTAAACAAATTTTATGTACCCCTTTTAAGGAGCTGTATCTTAACAAGGGATGTCCCAATGAAGTTTCTTTATATGAAAGATCCTATCTTTTTTTCGATGATAAATTTTTTACACTTATTTAGTTATATAAAAAGGTTTTACTTTGTAATACTTTATAAACCAGACACGTTAAATGCACTTTTCTTCGATTATGCATATTCAGCCATCCTAACTCTGATAATTTTTCTGACATATGATCTGATCTTCGAAGAGAGAAAATAAGTCTTTTACAAGAACTCTGAATACACTGAATTTGTGTTGTCAAATCAGCATCCCAGACATGGTCCATAGAGTTTATCAGCATAATTCAAATAATTTAAGACAAGAGATTCACAGTTGTTTTCGTAGACGAAAATTTAAAAAAAGATTTACTGTAGTAGAGGTATTTGAGAAATATGTAACATTTTGCAATACGGCATTAAGCTGTAGTTTAAACCTAAGTTTAGTATCGATTACCAGTCTGTAATTTACCGCACCCAGGTACTTTCATAACTTATTAATTCCATTTTCTTAATTCCTTCATTTTATGAAAAATCTTTTAAATAATTAAATCTTATCTAAGATGCCTAATAAATGAAAGCAATATTTCTTTTCGCGGGGCTCTAATATTATATGAACGAACCCAATAATCAGAAATGATAAAAAGTTATCCCATGAGAATTCGACCCAAAAAAGGCACGTAATAAATCGACCAGCACTTTTTCATTCATCCGTTCATCGTTCCCACTGGAGTTACGACAAATTGACGTCACAAAACGTCATTAAAACGGGTATAAATACCCGTCCACGAGGAACTCGATATTTATTATTATTTTAAATCCAGTCTAATTCAGTTGCTTTTCAAATGTAGTTATATTTTAAGTTCAGTATTTAGTACCTTTCCTAAACCGACGCCGTTCCTATCCTACCTCGTATCAACACTTCTACGTCTACGCTCTATATTCTATCCAAAGCTCTACGTCCTGAAGTCCTCTCTCCTATCTGACCACTCTACGTCCTGACGCCCTATATCCGATCCGACGCTCTACGTCCCTACTTCCTCCCTCATATCTGACATTATATATCCTGACACCCTCTTTCCTATACGACGCTCTGCATTTCGACGCCCTTTATACGTTTTGCCACTATGGATTCCGACGAGCTACGTCTCGATGCTCTACGTCCCGATGCTTTTACATCCCGGTGCCCCTGTTCAATATAACCAAATCGACAACAATAATATAAAAACGGCATTATAAAAATGTATTGTTTATTAACGGTACATTTGGGCCGCTAGATGGACACGTCCCAGTATGCATTTGCCGTTTTATTATATCACTCTTAAATTATTTAAGAATCTGGTCTAACGAAATGCCGATACACCCTCACTAATAGCTAACAAATTAACAGTTCAACTGACTAGGATAAATGATACTTTGTTCGGCTAGACTCACATTTTACACATGATGTTACTGCAGGGTTGGACTGTCTTAGATAATTTATCTCTCAATCTTCGCACCGTAGGTAGATCCTAAAAACAAGGGGTAATTCGCTGGTTCTGATCTGGCTCTATTCTAGTAGGACTACACTACATTAACCCCAATAGGTGAGGCTAAAACATAAAGTATATCCGTCTGCTAATTCAACGACTGCATCTCAGTAAGCGCACCTATATAAAAAAGAAACGACGAAACAAAGAATTATTAAAGACATTGCCATTCTGAGGCATGTGGCCTGTTTATTTTGACAGGACACGTGTGAGATCTCGGTGTAAATATATATTCTCATTCTCCAATTTAAGTAATGGTATTGCTTTTTAATTTGACGATAAAATAAATAAGTTTTATTTCATTCACTTTGTACCAAACTTTACATTGAATCCTGGATTATTTTTACAAATTAATTAAACATAACGTGGGTAATAAAATAATCTTATTAAAGTAGACGATCACTACTAGAGGAAAAAGGCCTATTACAGTAAGTATAAATTACTTTTGATAATTTAAGAAGCGACCAGAGGGTGGGAGGTTATAGGTCCTAAGTTTTTGACAGTAACACTAGGCTTAATTATATTTCCATTAATCACAATATTCATAGTGTTGACAGTATCCCTATTATTCAAAAGAATATTGCCTGTTTTTTTTGTAGTGTTAATTTTTAATCCATGTTAACACGAAAAGTTATAGACATTTGCTAAGGTTGCATTCATATTTAAACAAGCCTGATGGACTTCATGTGTTCTGAAAATTTTATATATTTATATGTCATCAGCAAATTAACGTATTTTACAATTATTAACTTGTTTGGCCATCTCCGCTGTATACAATACAAACAGTAATAGTCCCAGAATTGAACCTCGCGGTACTTTTTTTCATTAGATATCAACGGCCAATGGCAGCAGCTACTATGGTTACAAGGATAAAGAGAGAGGCAATTACCGCCATTGCCTCCGCTTTAGATCCGCTGTGCGTAGAATTGGTTAAAACTGTATTATTGGCTTGTAATTATTAATATATCTAAATAATTGTAGAAATATCAACCTCTGACATAACAAACCAAACAGCAATTCTTGTAAGAAGATATAGTCTTAGTTTCAGTATAAAGTACACTTCTTTTCAGAGATTTTGGCGAGCAAACAATGAAAGTTGCAACTTATTTCAGCCTACTTTGTCATCATCAGAATAAAATACCTTATCTCAGCAAGAACCGCATAGTAAAATATACAAACATGCTTTTCCATCACTTTGAGATTCTCTGGAGATACTCCAAAAAAATAAATATAATAATAAAAGCTCCTGGATAGGATATCAGACTAGGGATACCCCTGAGAAATAATAACAATAATTGATGTTACGGTTCTTATGGATGTTACATATTTTAATACAGAAAAAAGTTAAACTCAAAAAATACTAAAATTCAAAGAGATAATCATGAAAATATCCATTATGGTAAGTTAAAATTTATATAATCCCAGTTTAAATAGGCGCACTGGGTATTACGATATGCAAAGCCAAGACACTCAGAAAATTGGTTCTCCAATTAGGGCTAATAAAATACAATAGCCATTTATGCAACAGTGCATGCAAATATATGGTTACGGTATAATCTTAAACCCTTAATTTAATGGTTTAATGGCTAGTTACGAAAACTCTTGATGAATGCTCCAAATTTAAAAAATAAACAGATGTTTTACAATAACTACACTATTGAATAATATCTTGTACTTAATCATGTATTTAAGATTGTCGGTATCTCTGAAAAACTTTCAGATAATAACCTTATTTATTAAAACCAAACTGAAATATGTCCAGATAGAAGTTTCGATAGAAAAAATTGGTTCAGGAATAGCAAATAAAAGGTTAATTTATTAATTAAATAAAAAAAAAAGAAAATTCATCGACGATATGAATATTAATCAAAATAACGTATTGACGATTTTGATGAATTATGTAATAATAAATAAATTATTAAAAATCCAATCATTTAATGTATTCTAATAAACTTTGGCTACTCGTTTTAATTGCCATTATTACGTGGCAAACATTTAATCAATGAATATTATTTTACTCTTTTTAACATAAACCATTGTAATTTCGACGCCTCTGGCAACAGTGAACCTGATTATTTCATGAAGGGATCCTGGGATTCCGAAATAAGCTCATCAAAATTGAAATTTAAGCGCTTCGCAGAGCAATTATATTTGGAACCAGCCACTTTGCCCTTTATTAAAATTGCTGTTGAAGTGGAAAATAAAGGAACTGCAATTTTAGGTATTAACGGAAGAATGGAATAATGGAAAATTAAATAATGAAAATCTATTATCCAACTATCCACATCTATGAAATCTATTCAATTTATTTTTGTGTCTTATATCTTTGAAATTAATATAAATTACAATAATAAGAATTATTAATTTCACAATGCCCAAAGTTATCAACTAATTAACGAAAAATTACATAAAGAAAACTTATTTATATTACAAAAACGATCAGCAAGATTGTCTAAACAAGAGGTAATAGGTTTAAAAAAAAAAATCAGGTAGGGAAAACTTTAATATTCAATATGCAGGGTGTCCCAAAATTCCGTGTACATAGAGCTACTGCATGTTGGTGAGATCAAAATAAGTCGATTGAACAAAGTTTACCTCTGAGGAAGCTTCAAAGTTAAAAGAAAATTTTCATTTTTGTAATAACTCAAAAACGTTTACGTTCAATTTTTATAAAATTTGGTATGTAGCCATTATTGAAAGCATAGATTATACCATGGAAGGGTAAAAACCACCCTAACCCTACCATAAATGACATTGTATTTTTAGGGCCGCTCCTGTTCCCTCAATTTTTTTTTATGGAGAGCTGTATTCATTTGTAGCATTTTTTGTCTCTTGCAGAAAACATGTATCTCATGATATTTGAGTAAAAAAAATGTATGGACTGACGGATGGTGACTTAAAATATTAAAAAAAACTAAGTTGGCAGTTATAGCTAACGCAACCCAAACACGGTCCCTTTTAACGATATTACAATAAATATATAGGTACATTAGACTCCATTAATGAAGAAGTTTAATTCTGCTCTCAATTATACAAAAGATTCTAAAAATCTAATTAAGACTTGTTATACAGTGTATGCAATTGGGAAACTATTTTATTATTAATTTTACGAAAAAAAGTTATTCTTCTTAAAACCCAAAGTGCAACCATCATATATTAAATTCTTTAAGCCGTATACGAGGTGCATTAAAAATATAACAATACAAACCTCGTATACAACTACTGATAATATTTGGTATCAGATGGTTAAATTCTGTGTTGTAGGTCATAAATAACTTTTTTTTTTTTGAAAACTAATAATAAAAAAGTGGTCCATATGCCACTAACTTACGTAGGGCGGCATATGGAAAAAAATATTAATAATTAAAAAAAAGTTATTCATCATAAAAAGTTGTGCATGGTCTGAAATTATAAAATACAAATATATAAAATGTTGTCAGTCATGTATGTGATTTGTCAAAATTAAAGATACTTGAGCAAAATTTATATTTTTTGACGCATCTCGTATACGGCTCAAAAGTTTTAATATCCGATGGTTGTATTTTAAGTTTTAGACCATGCAGAAATGTTTGTTAAGAACAACTTTTTTCCATAAAACTGACAATACAAAAGTTTTTCCATATGGTGCAGGCTTAACCTACAAATGTTTTTTGTTTTATATATAAAAAAGTTAAACCGGTGGTAGAGGGGTTACAGAACTTTTAGGCTCATAAATGCAAATATTCACAAAAAATTAGAAAGTTCAAGATCTCGGCATTTTTTCTAAATTAATAAGCAATGTTAGGTACTAGTTCTTATACAAAGTAGTATTTTCGAAATCGCAGTAATTAAACATTCGTGAATTAGTGGTTCGAGAAAGTTCTGGTGTATTCCACTCACTTCGAGATGGCAGTAATTGGAGTATAAAAAGGCTAGAAGTGCGAACGCGAGTCAGTCTATCTAAGGGAAGGCGAAGGAAGCGCAACTGTCTGTTGTGAAATAAAGTAATGCGAAACTGCGTTTGAAAGACATCTTCGAACCGACCAACGCCCTTACGTAACAGTATTTTGAATTGACTTGTTGTTTTTGTATGTGACTTACTAGTATGAGAAAGAAGCGAATGCAGAACATTCAAAGATCAATGGAAATTTCAATATTTTGTGATTGAGTCCAGTAATAAGGCGCTATGTTTGATTTGCAATAAAACCATAACCGTTCTCAAAGAATATAACATTAAACCTCATTATAAAACGGCGCAGCAATATTTGTTTACGAAAGTCAATATTAAACAAGGGGCCGCAACTCGTGCCAGCTTTCGTGTGGCTCTTGAAATTGCAAAACGTGGAAAACCATTCATCGATGGAGAAATGATCAAAGAATGCGTAATTGCAGTAGCCAAAGAAATGTGCCCCGAAAAGGTAAATGTATTTAAAACTGTCAATTTGGCAGCAAAAACCGTTGCTCGGAGAGTAGAAGACATCGCAGAAAATATATCATCTTAACTGTCTAACAAAAATGGACATCTTGAGTGGTTTTCTTGGCCTTGGATGAATCAACGGATGTGTCAGATACTGCTTCAGGTGTTGATTTTTATTCGAGATGTAGATAAAAGCTATGAAGTGTATGAAGAACTACTTGATATCGATAGTATTCATGGCACGACTACTGGGGAAGATATTTTTAAGGGAGTTGAAAATGCCATTAATAAAAAGAATATTCTATGGAAAAACTTGAAATCTGTTACAACTTATGGAGACAAAAACAGATGTGGTAAAAATAAAGGAGTGGTTGCACTTGTGTCAAAGGCTGTAGAAAATAATGGTGGTTCAAAACCATTTGTCTTACATTGTATGTTTGAATATGTCTGAAGTTCTAAAACCAGTCATATCATTTGTTAATTTTATCAGATCCACTGGGCTAAATCACCAACAATGGGCCCGTTCACTTTTATTTTTGAATGTGAATTATTTATATATTTTTAAAGATATTAAACTCTTTTGTCTGGTGGTACTTTTCCCGTTAAGATATTTTTGCTAGAAGTAAGGGAATTCCCATAAAATTCTTTCAGTGACTCATTGCGTCAGAAAACCCCTAATTCCCTTCAGGTCTCGTATCGGTTAATAGTTAAAAGGGCGCGGTTGTCGGATGTGTCATTGCACCACCATTCCTCTTCTGCATTTATTAAAGAAATTTACATGATAAAAATATATTATTTTTTAAAAATAATGTGTTTATATTTTCAGATAAAGCTGGAAGCCCTACCTTTTTTAAATTTTAATAAAAACAATTAGTATTACTCAAGCTGAATATTACCAGATCGAAATTTTATTTGAGAAAATGTATCTGGTAAACGTGACAACGTTGTAAGTACTTCTAAATAGTGTTGTCTACACACACTTCTAGAAATAAATGCAACGTTGCCACGTTTACCAGATAAATATTGCAAATCAAATTTCTACTTTTTGATTATGGTCTGGTTAATTTTCAGCCTGAGTAATAATAATTGTTTTAATTAAAAAGTAAAAAATAAGCTCCAGCTTTAAATCTGAAAATATAAGTTCATGATGTTTAGAAAAATAATGGAATTTTACTATTTAAATTACATATATAAATGCAGAAATGCTATATTAGGGATACTTCCGACAACCCCGCCGTCTTTAAGCATAACCGATACGAGACGTGAACGGAATTAGGGATTTTCTGACGCAATGAGTCACTGAAAGAATTTTATGGGAATTCCCTTACTTCTAGCAAAAATATCTTAACGGGAAAAGTACCACCAGACAAAAGAGTTTAATATCTTTATAAATATATAATTAATTCACATTCAAAAATGAAAGTGAACGGGCCCATTCCGCGAGTTTATTGAAGAGATGGGAGAAAATGACTTATCATATTATACTACGGTACGCTGGCTTAGTTGCGGAAAAGTCCTTCAGCGCTTTTTTGAACTTCGAGCAGTGATCGAGGTCGAAATTTTTTTAAATGAAAAGCATCGCCCTCTTGCCGAATTACAAAATAGCGAATGGCTGTGAAAGTTAGCATTCTATGTCGATTTGACAAAACTTATGAACGAACTGAATTTGAGATTGCAAGATGAAAACCAGCTTCTCCCTGAATTATATACTAATAACAAATCGTTCCGGCAAAAAATAATACTGTTTTAATCACAATTACGTAAAAAATGTTTTACACATTTTAAAACATGTGAATTATTCAGCCACACTACTGAGACTGAGTTTCCCGTCTAAGTTAAGCGATGAGCATCTTAAATCTCTTTCAGTAATCGGTAAAAATAAAATTGGCTCACAACTACAAACTATTGTCAATGGAAAATCACAATTACATAAATCTCATTAGTATTTTTTACAAGTTAACACATTGGCATTAATTTAGCTTTTCCGTTCCTGAAGGATTTTCAGGATATATACATTCCAAATATCGCTCTTTACCACAACATAACTACCGAGGGTGAAACCGCAGGATTTTCACTAGTTTATAATGTTAGTCTGATTTAGTTCAATTATTTGTTAATTATTATGTTTAAGTTAAACTTTCTGCGTATTATACTTGTCATTAAGCTATACCTAGCAAGTAAATAAAGCAGAGTTCACTAATCTGCCAAGTAACCATATGTGTAAATTTACTATAAAGTTGAAAATTCACTTTTCCCTTAAAATAATGAAAAACACACATATAGTGTGGGATTAAATTGAATTATATGTTTAAATATTTTAAATTATCTTGTTACGATTTGATTTCACCTTAAAGTTTTTAACAATTAATTTTGTTATTTGGCACACTTTGTACATTTTGGCGGTATCTTTTTGTATCTATTATGATGTTTAAATATTAATGGTGGTACATATCTTGTAATTTTGTTTAAGTTTTGTGTCACATGAAATGAGACTCTCCTAGCAAGTTACTGGAGGTAATTCCTAATTTTTCAGCCCAGTAAGTTTTCTATTTCAAGACTTATTGTGGTAACACGTATATTTTGTATATTTAAACATCAGTTTATGTTGACTAGTTTTATATTTATATTTTATGAGTTTAGAGTGCTTTACTAATTAGGGTAGTATAATCTAAATCTACTAATGTATCACTGATATAATGCATCCATTGCAAATTGGTAATTCATTAGTATAATTAGTATTTTATTCATCAATTTGACGATATTGTAATCCGTACTAATTGAAATAAACTTCTAGTCAAAAAATCTGAAAGAATTCATTATTTTTTACAATTAATATTCAATTTTTTTTTAAAAAGAGCTATGCTAAATGGAAAATAACTTTTATTTGTAAAATTTATGTGTCCAATCTCAACTTTTTATTAGGAGAGTTCAGCAATTTTATAACTACTGTTATGTCAGCCATTTCATTATTCAGTCATGCTCTAACCCTCCAAGTCCCTCTCTGTCTTATTTGGCCTTTACGGCTCAACTTGTCCGATTATTATACATAATTAAACCCCTTAAGACCAAACCTATGTGATGACTATGGCGGAGGTACTTTCGAAACATTCCAGAGTCAACGGGATACTATTTCTAGTCTATTCCAAATATAACGTAATAGTATTTCTAATTTTTGGCGAGAACGTTCTGGAACCTTCACCATAATTTTAAATTGGTATATAAATATTGGTGGAGAATAACGCCGTATCAGTTATTATATGGACAGTGAAGATAAATAGCGAACAGTTTAAAGACATTCGAAATATATTGTAATGAAGAGGATGTTATAATTATGTTTGAGTAGCTATATTGTAATGAATAACGTGTTTTTCTTTTTTTTTATTTTAATTTTAAATTAATTATTTTAATTTATTTTAATCATATACAATTTTTTTAATTAAGGCTCCTCGTCTGGCACCCTACTGTAATGAGCTTCACGTTTAGCAGCCATAAATTCTAGTGAAATGAATATTTTAATAAAGAGTAACATTACCCAAGTATTATTTTATTTAAAAGTAATTTAGATTACAAATCATCCTCATCCATCCAAATACTTAATGCTCCGGCTGAAATACTATCTGATGTTATGCGCGATTGTGATAAAACGATATGACTTGATTCTTTCAGATAATAGGTTTAAAAGTTTTCATCTATGTATTTAAGACACTTACCTCTGCACCTCGTATATCGTCAACCCTTGAATTATTGAAATAAAAGTAAGTAAAATTTGAGACTATATATAACTTATTTAAAAAATGTTAATATCAGGGTTTAGTGCGAGTTCAAAGATTCTTTATGGCTAATATGGGATAAAGAAACAGAAAATTGTTACATAAATGTAAAAATAAACTTAAGGCTGGGAAATGGACTAAAAATGGCGGCCGTTTTTGTCATTTTACAACGTGTTACTAAATCATGCTTTTTAGATTAATAAAGAAAAATTACAAGGAAATTGAGTTATAATTATAAACAGAAATGTTGTAAGAATGAATTGAATATACACATATTCGATAATAACTAATCATAATTTCAAATTATCATTAAAAACTTGAAAAATTTTATTGCAAGGATGATTAAGCAAATTGTTTTCAATGAATTCTCTATGATTTTTTATTAACTATCCTACAATATGACGGCTGTCGGTCTAATAATTATTACAAAAAGCATGATTTCAATTTGCAAATTTTGACACAATTTTTAAAATTGACGCGTTAATTTTCATGTCATTTTAGTACATCGTGTTCACCACCAAAGCGAAATGCAAGGCTGAGTTAACATATGCATTGAAACTTGGGCGACAACTAATGGTTGCCAATCAGAAAAGTAAACGTCTTATGTCAAATTATTGGTTGACCAATTAGAAATGCAAACGGCATGTCAAATTATTTCAAAGTACAATACGAACCGTTGCTCAAATATACTTGTATATGATAATCAATGATAATACGACGTTGTCGTTCTATGTATGTTTACAATGGTTTTAAAGATATTTATTGAGTGACAAAATCTTTCTCCATGGACAAAATCGGGAAGATTTTAAGGCACAAGCACTTTTGTTAGTTGACAAGAATTAAAAAAAATATAGTTTTGTACGTTCTCAAACCTGCTTTATACAGTGTGTGTCAATAAGTTGGATCCATACGTGATTTTTTTTTTGATATTACGATTGGAAAAAACATCGTAAACCATCATCTCTGGTTATTTAAAAACTTAAACCAACCCATATTAAATTTGACTACTTCATTTAGTTCTGTCAGTCTCGTTTAAAAAAGGATTTTTGAGCGATTTTTCAAAATTATTACGAATTTGACAGGCAAGTAACGTACGTAGCCAACTTTTTAAATAATCAGAGGTAAATGACGTTTTTTCCGGTCATAATATTAAAACAAATTGCCATATATATATATATGGACCCAACTTTATTACACTCACTGTATGTCATATACGTGTCATGAAGACTAATTTTAAGAATTGAAGCCAATGAAGTGGTGTACAAATGGATATTTTTCTGCAATATTAATTTTGAGTTTGTTTGAAGTAGTTATTATAATCAGTTTTATTAATGTTAATTGTATCGGTTTATGAGCAATTTTAATAAAAACTAATTCAAAACTTGCAAAAATACCGAAATATTTTTGTTTATTGCAAAAATAATAATTATTGATAGGACATGGGTGGAAGGAAATATAAAAAATAATTAGACATAAAACAAAAAGTAGTTTATTAGAAAAAAGATTATAGTATATTACAATAAAAACAACCTAAAATATAATACAGATGCCAAAAATATTGGAAATGAATCCTTTATATATCTTTCAACATTAAATTTTTGTTACACTTTTATTCCTTGAGGAACTTTGAAACCAAACGACTTTTGGGAACACATGACTTTCCAATTGCACATCTTATTTCTCTTCCTCTTTCTACTCGGGACATTTGTATGATGCCCCATATTTTATAAGGTAAAAGTTTATTCACTAACTACTAAAACGTACTATCACTAAATATCCTTATAACTAATGAAGTCTTATAAAAGTAACAAAATCACGAATAACGAAAAAGCACAAAAAAATAACAACACCCACTCAAAAATCTGCCAAAATTCAAACACGAAAAACAAACTGTTTACGTTTTGTCGTTTAGACTTCAATCCTTCGACATTTGAGTTTTTTGTCTTGTCAGTTGCCAGAGACTACCAGTTGCTTAGTTCCGAAATTCACAATAATCGATCCAATCGATTGTTAAGTTTCACAATTTCTGTCTAATCAACAAAAGCATGAGCGATCACGGTATTGTCAAATTATATTTTTACTTAAGTAATATCATTATGCATTTTAGAGGTACCATTACCTAATAAGTAGGCATAAAAAATTAAAAATTCTTATTTTATTACCGAAATGAATCGAGGAATAATTTAAATTCTAAAATAATCGATTTATATTTATAGAAGTTTTGCAAATTTTAAGGTAAAATGTAAACAAAACCCTTCGAATTAGGAAAAACCATAAAGTAATAAAATTTCTACCCAACTATAAAATACCTTTCACTCCAGCCCAAAAATTGCTATGTGGAAAAGTTCAATTGACCCGGTTCTTTAGGATTAAAATTATTATTATGACCGTCAAATATAGTTTACAAGTGAATACAATATACCAATAATGTGAATAAATATTATTCTAAAGTAAAATTTAATGTATTTTTTTCTTCTTGTTACATTTAACCTACTTACTACTTACCAACTAGGTACAAGTTTTGACAGATTAATTTTTCATGTAACAGTGCAATTATTAAATTGAAACTGGATATCGCAAACATCTTCTAAAACATTTATTGATATATGTCTACCTAGATTTGGCAACCTGGATATAAAAACAAGTACGCTTAAAAATAAAATTGTTATACGAGCTACAGGTACAGGTATTGCCATCTATGTACAATGTATTGAATACTTGCTTTGTTGCAAAACCGCTGGATCAAATGTCGCAGCCTTAAGAACGAAAAATAATATAATACGTCATTTAAAGATCGATTCTTGGATCGAAAATAGCGCATTATGCGACAAAAATACAGTTAGCTACCGTGGCTTTTTCTACTCACTGCACGGCGCTTCTTAATGTAAGTAGCAATCTTTTGACCGGCTATACAGTAATTTCTCAAGTCGGACAAGAGATGGCTTATAACCTAACCAACCCAAAATGTCTCTACAAAGTTGTGACACTATTTTAGACGTAAATAGAAAGATTTATCGTCTTTACGATTACTTAAATACTCAATTATGGTAAGTAGTTTTTTAAATCAGTCACTAATGGTAGTTTTTAATTAAAATACCTGTGTTTCACTGTGAAATATGAGATGTCTAAGTGTTAAACGTATTTCTTTTCAGTGTCCATAAACAGAAGCAGATATTACAAATACCTGGGGAACCGGAGGCCTTTCGTCTAGTATGCCGGTGCATACAGCGGTGATGATATCTTCCTGGGGACTCGTCTTCGAGCAGTTTTACATGATATTCCATGGGTAAGTTAAATTTAATATTACCTTTGACATTTATACACTAGTTAAGTACTTATAAATAAACATTGAAGGAAAAATTTTACATGTCCTTCCTCCTTCGTTACTTGCTGCCGACCTTTTGTTTTATCAACAAATTCTTGAAATTTGATTATTGGATTTATAAAGGTGAGTTTATTTAAACGGCTTATTTCATAATTTGGATGATAATTTATTGTTCATTAATTAATAGGTTATTTTGAAATCCATGTTCTAATTTTTTTTTATAAATTTACATTTTAAAAATTATAATTTTCATGTGGTAACACTGTCTCACTACATTTAGTTACTTTAGATCTTGTCAAATTTACCACTATACAGGGTGTAGTCTAAATACTTAGATGAAATTTTTTAATTTTATTTTTTTAAAGACTTTTAATCATTAACTTGATATTCTTGGGATTTCTTGTTTCATTATAATATATAAATTAGAATAGTAGTGTTATAAAATAAATAAGTGTTTAAATAAATTATTGATAAATAAACTGTTTAAAATAAACAAACATCACATTACATTTTAATGATTTTTTCCTACTGCCAGGATGGCAAGGTCATCTGCAAATGTGTCACACTTTGTCGAAAGCTTGCTCTACGTCCAAGAATAATAAAGCAAAATTTTCTTTTGTCTAATGATTTTTAATTGATGTTCATTATTCGGTGAACTTGGTTAATGATGTAATCAGGGGAGGCTCGTGACCAACATTTTGGGGGTTCACAGTAGCAGAATATAGCCCTCGGTACAGATGTAGGTACAAAACTGTTAGTATTTTAGAAAGGTATATTATAAACTTTCTAAAACACTGAAAGTTTGTTTCATACATCTGTACTGATATCTATATTCTGTCACTGTGAACCCCCAAAATTTTGGCCACCAGCCGCCACTAGATGTAATGTATCTTTCTATATGCAAACTAAAGTAACGGAAATTTTTTGTCTCTTCTATGATGGGTTTTAATCTCTTCAGGATTATATTTCCAGTATCGAAATAACCTTGATGGCATATATTTTTCACCTCCTTTTTTACTTATTAAATCGAATTGTTTTATATGCAATAGGAAAGCAGTATTAACTCAGTCGTACAGAAATTGTTTTCGGAATAAATGTATCTTTTTTAGTCTGGATCTTGTTAAATAAAGCTGAAGAATCCCAAACCAGAAACATTTTTGATTTATTGCCGGTCGTTTCCTCCCTTAAATTATAGGGTGTAAACATTGTAAATCGTTCGAATAAACCAATCCATCATCGAATTCTCTTGTGAGCTTTTTTTAAGAAATTCCGCAACATGATAAAAAATCTCTCGTTGGGGAATCACTCCGTAAACTACGTTGGATCTTAAAAGTTGATCAAAGTTTGTAATTTTCTGGAAAGGGCTTTTGTACATGTTTCATATAAATTATTTTATTTGCTTTGCAAGAGTATTTTGGTCGAAATTTTGTACAATACCCTGCAAACAGAACAGTAATTATGAGTTTTAAGTAAAAAAAATACACTTGGTTTTCTTGGCAACTATTTAAATTTGGATCCATGTTATACAGGAGGAAACTGACGTACGTTGACCGTGGATGGAGGCTACCGAAGTGATTCTACAATGGGTCTCAGCAGGGTCCCCCCCCCCCCGTTTTTTTTAAGTAAATCTCATACGACCATATCAGAAAGTCAAGAAAACATTGAAAAAAAAAACGTTTTATTAAAACTCAATCATCAGATAACAAGATAAGCAATTTATTTCAAGTCTAATTTGTCACTAATTTGGTGTTCTATAGCTATCATTGCCAATCCATTGAGACGATTTTTAGTTTTGAAAAGCTTCTTTCCCCTGAAGCCATAGTGACTGGCAATGTAAGTAAGATTCTTATTGCTATGCTGAGGTTTGGTGCGAATTTAAGTGTAGCGATAAACTTGAAAACTTCAACAGGGGCTTCCTTTTTTGTTAATAATGACGAAACAATGCTTATTTCATCGGCTAGTTCCAGGGCGTTGAGATCGCTTGAATTACCATCAGTTAAAACTATTTCCAAATCTTTACAATGAGTCAGTAGCTCATTTCTGGGCATGTCTTTTAGACCAAAAATATTATACAAAAAGCTAAAATAATTACTGTATTTAGCAAATTATATCTGGTTTCCAAGGCATTTATTGCTTGATCTATAGTGTGAAAAAAAAAATCTATTTTATATTTTTGTTTGGGGTCTTGAACGGGTTCATCCGGGCCCTCATACAAAAACGTTCTTGTTTTGCTTCTGACACGATGACGTGGTGTGGTGGTTTTGAAATTAGCTTCCACGTCAATCTCTGAAGCAAGCTCGGTTGCTTCTAAAATGATGCTTTCAAAAGCTTCATCTGATCTCAGATTTTCAAGAGTTTGCATCAATAGCTTGTGACATATTAAAATTTACAGTTTGCTGATGGGGTTAATATGACTTAAAATTTTGTACCAGATCACAACAGAGCATATAAATTTAAACTGCTTCAAATTATTTAATAATCCGCTAGCCTCGTCTCTGATCATATTATCGATTTCTGAATCTTCATATGTGCTGTACAAAGCATCGTGAATTGGACCAATTTGAAACCGCAGAGCTTTTAATGAGTCGACTCGACTTTCCGTCGCGTATCACTCAATGGGGTGGTATCAATATATTTCAGTAATATTGCCCAACGAAAAGAAGAGGAAGAAAAAAATGTATATAACTTTTGAACAATATTAAAGAAGTTGGCTGCCTCAAACGAGGATTTTGCCATATCGTTTACAACCAAATTTAGCGAATGGCTGCTGCATGAAACATAAAATGCTCTGGGGTTTATATTTCTGATTCTTGTTTGTACTCCCGATTTTTCTCCTCTCATATTGGAACCATTGTCATACCCTTGACCGCGCATGTTTTCTACTTTAAGCCCTAGCTCTTCTAGTAAAACCTCCGACAATTCCTTAGCTGTTGATTTCTCAATGGGTAGAAAACCCAAAAAATGTTCGTTGATATTAACTTGAACTTCCGACTCTGATTCCTGTATAGAGACAAATCTTAGCACAAATGTCATCTGTTCTACTTTACTAGCATCGGGAGTACAGTCAAGAATCACGGAATAATACTTAGCCTTTTGAACTTGCTCAATGATGTGGTGCTTTATGTTGTCATGCAATAATTCAATTATTTCATTTTGTATAGTTTTCCCTAAATATGTAACATTGATTTCTTTTTTATTGAGGACTCGGACGTGTTCCTCCATTTTTGTATCAAACTCAGCCAATAACTGAATTAACTTCAAAGAGTTTCCATTATTGTGTTCATACAGTTTATCGCTTGTTCCTCGAAAAGCTAGAGAGCTCTCACCTAGCATTTTAACGACTTAATGCGTAAAAGAACTTTAGACTAGTGATTTATCTCACAATCAATGAGTCTCTGAGAAACTGCATCCATTGTTTCACCTATTTTCAATCTTTGCTTCAATTCAAGCCACGATTTCAAACGATCTATATAAGTTTTAGAATTTCCATGATATGTTAAAGAGTCGTCTAAATGCTTCCAGTCTTTAAATCCCCGATTGTCAAGAGCGCTCAAGCTAGATGGTGCATGGAAAACAGTACAAAGCGTTTTGAAATATAGAATATACCATCCATTCTCTTAAAACCTCTTCTCCATTTCTAAGCCTTTTCTTGTAAAGTTTTGGTGAGAATCTTTTATGCTGATCATCAAAAGGAAAATCAAAATTATACAAAGGTGCAGCTGGACCACGTTTAACTAAAAAACTCTATCTGCTGCACGCATGATTTCGGGCCATAATCCTGGGTCAGAAGAGATACTTTGGACGGTAGCCTTTTCTAAATGTTTCTCTGAGGTCTGCACAACTTGCAAATTTTGATTTTTGGAACTGCACGGAACTGCATCACTACTCGCCAAACTCGTTTGAGATGACTTACCCAGCTCAGTAATCTGACGGTTGAGTCCAAAGGGGGGTCCATATCCGGAAAGTCAGTATCTAGATGCTGGGCGTTGTTCAAATGTTGGTCGCTTGTGGGAGCGTTAAAACTACCTTCTTTTAAGAAGTTCTGCAGCGCATCTGACTGTTTTTGAAGCTGTGTTTGCTTGTTCAATCTCCGCTTTTTAAATTCGCTCCCAGAGGGTCTTCTCTTAGCATCGGACATTTTGGTTTCTAAAACAAATTAATTAAAATAAAAGATAATACTGATTAAATTATAATTTCTAAAATCACCCCTTGTGCGCCACTGGCTTAAAAAATGTATTTTATTCAACTTCAGACTCAATTACCTTTCATTTTATACCACACAAGCCATTTTTTAATATATACTCTAATTTTTGAAATCTCCCCTCATGCGCCACTGGCTTAAAAAACGCATTTTATTCAACTCCAGGCTCAATTACCTTTCATTTGACACCACACACGCCATGTTTTGATCTAAACCCTAATTTTTTAAATCTGCCCCCCCTCACCCTTTTTTGGGCTTATGTCTGATGGATTTTTTTAGTTTTTAAAAATGAACACTTACCTTCACAGAAGCCAAACGCACTGGACAATTTTCACAAGCACTTTTTAAAGCTTTTTTGCACTAACAATTTAAACAAACTATTTTATTTCGCACCAGCCGAAGTCTAGTGGCAAATAATGCATTGTTTTAAGTGTTCCTTTTTATATGCAGAAAGTTAGATCTTTCGCTTGCCACGGGCCGAAAAATTTGTCAATTCTTGAAAGGCGGTTTTTCAGTGGTTTTGTCATGTTGAATTAAATTCAACTAGATTTGAATTATGTGCTTAGAAATAAAAATGATAAATTCCGCCTGCCGCCTCTTAACCGGATCGCCCTACCCTGGGGCCCCGGCCCTGGTCTCAGGCCATTAATAACTAATTTATTAAATTTTTCATTTCTTTTCTTATTCACGACTTGGGGACAAACTCTTAGATTTGTTTATGCTTAGTACACCTGTCATCCATATCTTGTAGACTTAACTAAAAATTCACAACTTATTCCACCCTTAAAACATCACTATGTATATATGATTTCTTATAATTCGCTTCCATATTTGATTTAAAAAGGTTCAAATTTCAAGATTTAATTTATATTTCTGGGCATTTTCAGGGTAAAAATGGTATAGGACAGGTTTTTTATTGATTTTATTGTGTTAAATGATTACTTAACCTAAATGTATTTTTAAAACCTACTACACCATAACACAATTTAATTAAAGGCCCATTTTTGGAGTTAAATATCAACCTGTATCAGACTGAAACGTCATGTATAGTAAGTAAAGTGATTATTTAAAATTTTAACTTTTTAACATTAGGGCAAAAACTACAAATGTATTTAGTTTAAATATCAACTATTATCAGTCAAAATTTGTTAATGGTTAACCCTTAGTATAGATTAATAATAATGAGAATTTCTGTTATATTATTTTAGTAATTGAGAACTCTATCCTAATTTTGCGGCTAATGGCTTTTAAGGAAACTTCTCTAAAATTTTGATACACAACCAACATCTCTCGATCTCGTAATTAAAATTCGCCATTAGCGAAAACCTTAACTAAACTCACTTTTTTTGTCATATTAATTATTTGAAAACAGAAGGCCAGAGCGAAGTTGTCTGCAGTTCAGAGACTTGCGGTAATATATTGGGGTAATATACACTTCATCAACTGGAACAATTATGCTGAATCTAACTCTTCACATTACGTTGAAAAGGGACGGTAGGATGGTCTCTTACAGATTTTTGACGGTGGATAGTTAATATAACAAAGAACAGCATATCTCAACATAACAGGAGCCATGAAAACAACACCTACCCGGTCCATGGAAGTCATTCTTAGTCTCACTCCCCTTGATATTTAGATCAAGGAGGTTGCTCTGACGACAATGACACGCCTCCGCACGGTTGGAATAGAACCTGATGTAGAATCGGGTGAGGCGAGACGTCGCTTTTGGCAGGAGGCGCTCGATACGCTCCCACTGCTTTAAGCTAACATGGACTTCATTTCACCGAGATATATCTTCCATAAGCCATATAAAGTTATAATAGAACAAATAGAAGAGCCGGAAGTGGCAGGTACGATTCATATCTACACCGACGGTTCTAAAACAGAACAAGGCTCAGGATGTAGAATATACTCCAGATTCTACAACCTAAACATAAAATGGACTGTGAGCAATAGTGCTAGTGTAGTTTAAACAGAGCTAACGGGGATTCTTATAGCAGCAAAAGAAATAACCAGAAACAATATCACTGGAAGGAACATGCTCATCTATACAGATAGCAGACAAGCACTACTCACCCTGAACAGATCACGAATTTACTCAGGGTTAGTACTAGAATGTCACGAAGCTTCGGCCGAAGTATCCATCGACAATGTGGTCACCTTAAGATGGATCAAAGGTCACGCCACATCGAAAGATAACCATCTTGCCGATTCACTAGCCAAGAAAGCAGCCAACCAAATTATTTTTGGATCTGGCCTGTCAAAATCGGTAGTGACAGACCTAGTCACAGAACATTCCCTTGTACAATTCAAGGAAAGATGGGATGAATCAAGAAACTGCCGAGTTGCCAGGGAGCTCTTAAGTTATCCTGACAACACTGTAGCAAACAAATACTTGACTATGACTAGACAGAATCTGCGTCTAGTCACAGGCATTCTGACTGGTCATTGCCAAGTACGAAAGCATCTCCATATCATGGGGCTGTCAGAATCCGCACTCTGCAGAGGGTGCGAACAAGAAAATGAGACCATCGAGTATATTTTTTACGATTGCTCGACGCTCTCATTTATTAGAAGATTTGTGTTCAACGAGTATCGGCTAACACCGGCCGATATAAGAGAAGCACCTCTTGGCATTGTTTTTAACTACATTAGATCTGTAGGCTGGCTCACGAGCTGGGAGGTGCCTATCATCTCAGGAGGATGCACAATGGGCCTAAGTGCAGTGAGGGTAAGCCACCCTCCACACGTTACAGATACAAAGATACAGAAGGTGACAAAAATACCACCAATGGTGTCATATACAGTGTGAAACAGCCAAATGGAATAAATTCAGTAATAAATAAATAGGGGCGTGTTCGGAAAAACGCTCGAACTCGTGCAACACTGCATATTTTTAAATTTTTGAATTCTTCAGAAAATTATAAACATATTTTATGTACATAACTGTTTCGAAAATATTAAATGTTTTCCGATTTATTGCAAAAATTAGCATTAACAAAATAAAATTGTTTGATTACAGAAATACAGATTTTTATAATTTTTTTCATTTAAATTGTTGATTTTGGTATAGAAAGAATATGTGTCTGATGTTTGTAGAATTTAGGAAATAAGAGAATACTTTGAGAGAGAATAGGGTGCAGATAGGATAGAAAGTTTGGGTGAAATTAAATCAAGGGATACGTAAGATTAAATTAAATAAGTAAAATATTAAAGTGAACTTGCGAGGAAGAAAGAAGGGTTGGTTTGATGGAAGGACAGGAGAGAGATAATGAGAGCGCAGAACAAATAGAACAAGGGGATATGGAATAGCAAGGTTTAGAAGATACAGGTACTAAAGAAACACAGCAGCAGAAGGGACACAATAATGGAAGAAAAAGATAGGATACTGCTAGAAGTAGATGAGAATATGAGACAAATGAAAGGTGAAATGAATGTTAACAGTAAGAAAATGGATGAAAACAGTAAGAAAGTGAATGAAAATAGTAACAGAATGAATAAATTAGAGGAAAACAGAAACAAGAATAAGAAAGAAATGATTGATATATTTGAAAGTTTGATTTAAGAGAGAAATAAGAAGATAAAAGAAATGATAGAAATATACACGAAAGAAAAGAAGAAAAATACAAATTAGAAGAGTCTAAAATAAATGAAAAAATAGAAAAAAAATTAGAATTAAATAAATAAGAAATAAATATAGGAATAAAGGAAGTTGAAATGAACACAGAAATTGAAGAAGTAAATGTAGAAGTAAAAGAGGTAAAAAAAAAATAAAACGAAATTAGTAAATAAAGACAGATTCAGATTGTAGAAAAAGAAGTAAATAAAATGAATAAAAGAAAAAGAACATTGAAGAATTAAAGAAGAAAAATGAGAAAAAAAATAAAGAAAACAAAACAAATTGAAGAGGAAACTAAAAAACTAGATAAAGGAGAAAAGAAAACATAGAATCAGAAAAAAGAAACCAAACTATAACAAATAATACTAATAATAAAAAAAATTAGAATAAAACTAAAACAAACAGAGGAAATGAAAATGAAAGTGATACTAAAATGAAATTCAAAAAGACACAGAAATATTATAAAAGGAAAAATAAAATGGGAATAAAATCAACAGTTTTAAAAGGTGTATAAAAAGAAAATTAGAATAGATAAGGCAAAAAGGGGGAAAATGATTAAGAATCAGGGTTTGACGAAAAAGGAGAGAGTTAGGACATAGGTGAAAGAAAAGTAGTAAAATTTAGATGGGAGACAAATATTTTAAATTTTGGAAACAGCGAAGAACACAGAATTGAAAGATAAAATAAAAAAAGTAGAATTTAAATAGAATTGATCGTTATCGAGTATGAAAGTTGAACATACTACATAAAAAAATAATATCGGTTGTAATAAGGACAATAAAGAAAAATAGAGCATAAAACAATATTTATAATTAGATGATTCGGAAAGCAAGATTTTGTGCATGTGAAAAGATTTTTAGAGAAAAAATGTTTGTATAAAAGTAAAGAATATGAAATTGTTTGAAATATAGGAGAATGTGTAATTTGAGGGCAATAATAAAAAGTAGTTTGTGCAACAAGAGTGGATATGGACAATCCACTTAAGTTGTACAGTATATTTTTTCTACGCACCCCAAATCTACAAATTTAAAAATTATTTTAGGTTATTAAGATAAAATAAATAATTTTAAAATTATTTATGTATTTTACTAATTTATAAAATAAAATATTCATGAAAAACCAAAGATTTATTTTATTAGTCCTCAGCCGAGATTCGAATTTGGGTCTCTTGCGTGGAAGACAGACACCGTCTCCTCACCCCCAGAATTGGGATTTTAGTTCTAATACTCGTAATTAAATTAGTTTCGTATAGTTTAAATAAAATTTTAAATTTATTTCGAAATGAGGACGAAATAAAAATAGAACTCCTGTTATTTATTTATTAATCTCAATAACTAAAAAATATACCGACAATTAGTTTGACAGAATTGTCACTTTTTAAGATTTTAAAAATAATAGTAGTTGGGTGACCAAAATATGAACTGTGATTGGCGGATTTAATTTTTTTGCGGTGTTCTCACTACCTAGAATGGATATGAAATATATTCGTTCAGTTGAACGCAATAGCCTAATTTTTCGTTTTGTAGCCTGTGCGTAGATAAGCTAATATCCAAGTGGGTCTAGAAAAAATAAATAAATGCGAAATGTATGAAATGAATGACTGGAATAGTTAATAGTTATAATAGTAAAAAATAGGAAGTTTCTCAGGAAAAAATTATAAAAATAGTGTTGGATGAGTAGAAAAATATGGGGAAAATATTGCCAATCGAGAGAATTTGAATATTTCGGTTAACAATTTGAAATTTAAAAATTAAATTCGAAGATATTTTAGGAATATACCGAGTGCACATCGAACTTGAGAGATTTGATATGAACATTCCTGACTTCATCGAAATTGTCAAAATGAAACTAAGCTGGGGTGGTAAAGTTTCGAAAATCAAAATTTGAAGTAGAGAATCAGGACGTAGGGGGTTGTTGATTTTTGGAGAAATTGTCAAATAGAAATAGAATTGTCAGATAGATTTAGGATTATCACTAAAAATTAAAGTTGAGAAATATTTAAATCAGAATTTTCAGAATTTTATTATTTTTTTTACAGTACATAAATATAGTAAGGTATATATAATACAAGGTATTGAGACAACAATGAAAAAGAAACCGCAGAAAGAGCAAGTCATCTAGGCAATAGTTGCCTGTCTTGCTAAATGCTTGTACCGCATGTTTCTGTATATTACCTGTAGAGAGAAAATAGCAAAAATTGAGTTGATACCTATATAAGTGAAACAAGGAATGGTGGATCAGGGAAAAAATTATTTTTGTTGTGTATAATGATAAAAATAGATATGACCAAAGCAGCAAAAGGTAAGCAGAGCAAAAATAATATTTTTTTTATAATTTTTATATTTATTTACATATTATATTTACAGAATAGGTTGTGCCATATGAAATTATTTTATTTTATAACTTCCAGAAACGTAATTTGATTTTTCTTTATATAATCTTTAATTTTGATTTTAAACAGCTTTAATTTAATAATTTGTTTCAGGTGCAATGGGATTATATTGAAGAGCCTAGGCGTAAAGAATAGAAACGATCGTTGCGTTGTTTTTTTACAATGTTGAGTAAGGACATCATTGTTAGCAGTTGAGCGCGTGACGCGAGTATTTTTATAAATTAAACGTTTTCGATTTATGTGCATTCTTAAAACACATTGATAAATAAAAAGTAATTGAACGTTTAGGATGTATGTTTCACTATACAATTTTTGAGTAGAGAAAAGTTTGGGTTTATTGAAAATTATTTTTAGAATGGTATTTTGAATGGTGTGTAGAATGTTTAGGGTACTTTTAAAAGCGCCGCCCCAAGCAACTATACAATATATCAAAGTAGATTCAACCCCAGTATATATACCAATCAGTATTGGCACTCTGAGGCGGCACGTTTGATCTTTAAAAGTAGAAATTTTAGTTGACACTTGACGTTTTCGGGATGTGAAAAGTTTTCTTTACACGGACTTGGTATACATGGTTAGTTGAATTTTTATTCTGCTGCTTTTCAAATTCGTGTGTATGAGGGAGATGTGAGATACCTTAATAGACAACGGTTGAACAACTTAATTACTTTGAAGAAGAAAATAGATTAGATATCAGGACAGTCTTCGCAAATGTAAGAAGGACAGAACCGTTTTAAATTTTTTTATATATGTGAAATATTACTTTTTGGTGAAAAGTTTAATTACTTTTAGTTCATAATATAACGTTAGTTTGTCAAGGGAAATATATAACACACAAGGTTAGAGTAACAAAATAGAGGTATTGCTTTATTTCGTAAGGAATTACTCTAATCTAAAACTTTTCTAGTATGTTGTAAAAATTTATTCTATACGTTATTTAGGTACTGCAAAATCTATAGGAAAGTATGTAGTTTTAAATTTAAAAATTTGTAACGGAGACATATTTAGTGTAGTTTTTTACAAATATATACTCAGTGACTTGTTTTTGTGAATGAGTTCAAGTATGGCAGACTAAAATCGTTATTTTTTATTATGAATTAATTTGAATTTATTTTAAAATGGGAACTATATGTATATGGTTTTCGTAGTTTTTACACTTGTAATAAAAATATCAAAGTTATGTATACTGGCCATTTACCACACACAGCAAATTCATAGACACAATACTAAGTGACTACACACAGAATTGTTTGAAAACAGCCATAAGGTATAATTTATGTATTGGATGCTATAAAAAAATTAATAGTAGTTACATGTAGAGTTAAGTAACAAGAAATTTAAGACCAAAAACAAAACAAACCTTTATATCTAGTGAACTTAATTTAGTAGTCCTCAACTTTCTTAGGCTAACATTAAAGATATCTATTTGGATCTCGCTAAGAAACTCATTGGTAACAGCCATCATCTTGTTAAAAAGAGTTATACTACTTGGATCTAAATCAAATAATTTATTGTTAATTGGGTTTCTTAGATTAATCTTTGCCGCATTAACATTTATATAGTCAATCAATTCACAATCTTTGTACTTAAAATACAAAATATATCACAGCCTGTTGCTTCCTTCTTTGTAAAAGAGATTTATTCTTAAAACTATTGAGCATAGTTTTATACGAGATCTTAGGTATAAGGGTGTACAAGTATTTTTTATGACATAAAGGTACCGTAAAAATATTTTTTGTACTTTTTCAATATGATCAATTTGTGTGGCTTCCAAGGGCATCCATATTTGTGAAACATACTCAAGATGGAGTCTTACTAAGGCATTATATAATCTGATTTTGGTGGTAATCCTAAATTTTTTTGTATTTCTGATTTAAAAACCTAATGCTTTCAATGCTTTTTTAGTTATGTGTAAAAAAATAGTTATTGAACTTCAAATTAGACTGAAAGACAACTCCCAAATCCTTTACCTCATATTAACGATTTAATGTGACATCACAGGTCTTATTTCTAATGTAAAACATTAAGAGGCTATGGATCCTTACAACTTAAAATATGCATAGGTTTGTAAGTGTTAAATAGACGGATAAAAAGTGTTGATTTTTATTTACAACTATAATAAGAACCCATTAAAAAGATTAAGAGCAATAGAACATTTC
Organism: Psylliodes chrysocephalus; assembly: GCA_927349885.1. NCBI lineage: Eukaryota > Metazoa > Arthropoda > Insecta > Coleoptera > Chrysomelidae > Psylliodes > Psylliodes chrysocephalus. The sequence continues at coordinate 21,798,655 of OV651822.1, read as the reverse complement.
AACAAATTTCTATAGGTACACATATTTTTGATAATCAATAAATAATATATTTTTTGGAGTAGCAAGAGGTTTATTAATACACAACTATTATTTTGTTACAAATACTTATAATATTTATAATTAACATAATAGTTGATATAAGTCCTTTAAAAATAATATATTTTGATTTAGTTGTTGAATTTATACATGAGCAATTTTCCTTGTAGTGTTGTTTACATTTTGCAGATAAATATTGTATTCTGCTTTTAGCTGATAAATCATGTACATGTAAATGGGTTGAATGTAGACAATGTTAATGTTTTTGCTACTACTGCTGGCTAGAAATGCTGGGCTGGGACACCAACAGAAAAAAAGGAAGCACAAAGAACTAGATGTTTTTATCACTTATACACGTACAATTTACAACCATTCAAGTAACTAGCATGTTGGAAATACTTCACGAAAACATAAATCAGTCGAAGGCAATGTATTTTCTTTTTATAACACACCTTTTTAGCTTGATTACTTTTAGTACTCTATTTATTCCAATGTCCTCAAATAAAACGAGCAATAATAAGGATAAAACACACACTGAAGTGTATTTGGGGTATTTTTGATCTAAATCCACTATCAAAATAACAAATTTTCCGTTTTTAAGCTGTGAATGTATTACCAAAACTACTTCGATAAAATGTAAACAAAAGTTTATATTTGTGTACGAAATATGGGTTGCCTGCGCATGGTAGCGAGTTTTTAACCGGATTTATGACAAGTGATAGCTTATATCCCGAAAACGTCAGGGCAGTAAAAGCTGCGCGTCTTTTTCCCGCCGAGGGAGTGTCATGGGCCTGATTCAACTAAAGAGTTGTAAAGAATAACTCGATTTTTTCTGGAGAGGATTTCTCTTAGTACATAGAATTTATGGACTAATGCCCTTAACCGTTTACTGACATGGATTATATGCTCAGTCCAACGTACATAGGTGTTATAGTGAATGAGCAGATAGAAAAAAAATGTATAGACAAGAAAATAAATATTTGGAGAGTAGCAGATATAAGCTGGAGGTAGAGCAGGGAAAGAAGACCACGAAAGTAGATGGTGCGCAGAGAAGGTAAGGAGTAGTAAGCAGTGGAGACAATAAGTGAGCAAAGACACGAGGAGACAACTAGTAAGCGAGGAAGAGAAGGGAGGAAAAATATTTTTTTTATATAATTTTTTTATATAAATGTGTACATTTTTAGAACCAAACTCCCTTTTTGAGAGCCTTGGTAATTTTTTGGAAAATTGAGTGTTTCCATATCAATACCTTGTTCAATTTATTATAAGATATATTTTCCTTGTTGAAAATTTCCTACCTGTATCTATAGATAACATTTATTCACGACTCTGAGCCTTAGACAAAAGAGAAGTCTAAGTAATGGAGGCATAATAATTATCCGTCGCGAAAGAAAGTAAAGGCGTCTCCATCAGCGGAAAAACCAGCCATCTGAATTTTTTGTGATAAAAAAAGCATTCTAACAGCTAAAGAATTACATGTGCGGTCTAATTTACCCAAGAAAATTAATTTGCAGCAAGATAATGTACTTTTTCAAACAAGGATTTTCACTATTATAACGTTAATTCATTTGAACTTCATATTTTTTACGTTTTAATACAGATTGGTCCAGTTTATACAGTCAGGATTGTACCAGCCCATAGTTTATTGCAAAATAAAGATAGTTTGATCGATAAAACAGTCAAATTTTGTTTACTTTTTGATGTTTAAAAGTTTTTTTTTAATAGTTTTTTTATTAATATCTAAAAAGCGGTTTTAATAAAATTTGCACAATTTCTTGACAATTTTATAAGGTTACAGTTAATCCAGTAATTCCAGAGGGAACTTTGATCAGCTTTCGGCACATAAAATTATCGTCCAGTAAAACTAATTTTTTTTAATTTAGCTAACTAAAACTACAACTCTTTTGTCTCTTTAATTTTTTTCGTATCGTTGTTTTCGGGGGAAAATTTAAAATTAACAAATTCCTAAGAAGAAAGCAAAACTGGACCTAATTTAGTGGACAAAATAACTATATTTTTCGATCAACTATCAACTGGTCAAAGGAAGGAATAACAAACACTTTAAAAGTAAGATACTTTGTTTCTATATAAATAAATGACAATAGACATAGGCATGGCAATTTTCTATACGACATTAAATTATCGGTTTTAAAAAGAACAGAAAAATTTACGTCATTATTCATTGGATCTAGTATGAGAAAAGGAAAGCTTTGTTCTTCTAATTTCGTATCGGTGCGACCTGTCTCATTCGGTACCATTCGATCTTAAACCAATTCTCGAATGACTATTTCTAAATGTCACACGCTACATTGATGAAAAAATGTCGAAAGGGAACGCAAAAACTTATTCACGAATGGCGAATTCGATATTTGTTGTTAGACATAAATTCGAGTGGTATTTAACCAGTCGACATTGTAATGTCGCATACCTTTTCAAAGACAATCCTGACGATATTGTAAAAATATCTGGGTAAAAATACCTTCAAAATAACATATCATTCGACCAATCATTCCATTTAAGATATAACTGGTGAATGTCACCCCGATAGAGGATTTCCGCTTAGGGGGTGAAACTGCCAAAACAATGTTTCCCCCTAAAAAACAAAATTGACAGGTCCAAGCGTTTTCTAGTAGATGATCTGGTTTCTCGCCAGCAATACTAGAGAGCTGTTCCTAACTCTAAATTAACGGTTTTTTTCTAACGGTGCTTAATCGGGAGCAACTTTCATATATTCTCCTTTGCCCCTCAAGCATTTGCTCAATGGCATATGTACAAAGATCTTAACTTGATAATTGTAGACCAAAACCAAATGATTGCATTTGTAGCGATCATTTTAATCATTTTATTGGAGTTAAAAAATCAGAAGAGGAGGCAAGTCCGCGCATTTTCTAAATTCTTTCACTTCTCTGACATGATTTTCCCTTACCAGTTGTTTTCCTTTGTACAAAGTTTTAGGTTATTAAATTAGCTAAACAAAAAAGCCGCTTCAAATCCTGATTGAATAATGATGTTCATTGGCAGAGATTTTATTAAAACATATTAATAGTTTAAATTTTTAAACAAACCTTTTTTTGACAGTTAACCTAATATTATTCTTATGTTCTTCTTTATTTTTGGCCTTTATCTATTCAGCATTATTTTATTTAAAATAAAATGCATTTTATACTCATTAAAATTACTTATACTTACTTTTTTTAATCGCGATATGTAATATTTACTATTTATTTAATATTTATCACGTATTACACTCATATTTCACAGCGATTTTATTTTTATTTTGTATTTATAAAATTTTTACATGTAATTCATCATTGATAGGGCCAGATTTAATGCGGTCACAAGATGTCGCTTCCTTCGCGCACCCGGCGAATAGAAATTTCAACACAAGTATGTGTTTATACCTGTACTGTATATAATTTAGTGTAGCATTGGTCTGGCAGTTTCTTTTGCTTTACTAACCCCATGCAAGACATGGAAATCAGTAGTGGATCAAGCACTCATGAATGAGGATTCGTCGTAGACAGAAGCAAAAAGATGCTTTAGACATCATGGATGATAGCGACATCCATTATGAACCTGTCGTCGATGATTCCGTGTGAGATGAACCGATAAAACTCGCTTATGAACATTATATTCCAAATTTTTTAGCGTTTTTCCCACAACTCACTTTCCAAAGTCGGTGCCCCTCATAACTTCAAAATTACTGCACCTATCCTTTCGAAATTTTGAACACTATTTCTGTACATAATTTTTTTATTTTATAATAACAAATTAGCCTATTTTTTTCTTCAAAATGAAAAATTGAAAAACCCTCTCAGCGTTACCTGGGGAAAACGATTATCTAATGAAAGAACTTTGTTTTTTTTATTTCTGATGATCCAGCACCGAGTTAGGATGGGCAACTCAATTCTACTTTTTTCCTAGACGCTTCAGAATAATTGCTGCCATTTTCGCATTTTTTAATATTTCTACATGAAAATTTGACACAATATTCTTTGAATGTTATTCTTCAATGTACCATTAGTTTAAATATACAGATTTTAACTGTGTCATTAAAAAAATTCACAGAAATGTAGCTTATTTTGCACGAATTAACCTTCCCCCCTCAAATGTTTTTTAATTGTATTTTTTGTTAACAACTCAATGTATAGTCTGATTGACTCCATGTGGAAGGTATCTTAAACGTAAGTTTTGTCAAGTGTTAATATTTAAAAAAAATTAATTTATAACACCTTTGATGATGGCTTTGTTAAGCCGAAAGCGCTCAGCAAATGAATAAAAAATATTTACACACTTGTGTACTTATTTCATTTTAATAAGGTAATTTGCAAATATTTTCATCCATTATCTATCCCACGAACTTTTGAATCCATACGTTTAACTGAAGATTGCAATTTTAGTCTTTTATTTGTCGCGAAATTTTAAGAATTTTGACCATTTTTATTAACTGTCTGGCTCACAGTGTTGCAGTTTCAGTTCCGATTTAGGTTAATAAATCAATGTTAGGCAGAGATGCCAAGAAACCACTCAAGGGACGAGTGGAGAAAGACTATATAAATTTCATGGTTTGTGTTACATGAGAAGCATGAATCATAAAATTGTTCAGTATGTATGAATGGTTTTGAGTTTCGCATATTTCTTACAACGGAAAATACAGAGAGGCACTGGTTTAAAAAAATAGGAAACATTATTCATCTTCAACAATAAGATATGGGGCAATATTCTACTATAGTCCCGACTATACAGAGTAATTTCAGTAGATGTATAGTGCGTTGTAGATAAGTCTATTACAGTCATCATTTTTATATGACAATGTTTTTTTTTTAATAAAAATTCATTTGTAATAATTTCTTGTACTCAAAATAAATGTCGGACTGGTTAGTAGGCGCACGCCCCGTTTTTTCCCTGTCCTTGCTATTAGTTTCTGGTTACGCCAGCAATTCTCATCCAAGCGTTCCGAGAGCAAATTTCGGCCACGAAAAAAACGTTTAAAAATAAAAATGGAGTCAATCGCTCAGAAGGCAATCATACTAATGTGTGTTCCAACAAGATTTTCCGAATGTTAATAATACCTATATAAAAATTTTAAAAGAGACTAAACTGCCTTTAGCTATAGTGTAAGTTGAAGCTGTGTTGTCGTTTTGCTGATGCTGTTTTTTTAGTTGTTTGATATCTTGCACAAATGCTGTTGTTTGAAATTTCTGTACTATATTATAAATATTTTACGATAAAAAATATAGCAAAAAAACATTCAGAAACTCTTATTGGAATACTCATTTGCCTAATGTGGCAGTACATTTAAGAGATACAGGACATGTAATTGCAGAAGATTTGTAAAAGCTCAAAAATTATAAGGCTCTTTGAGAAGATTATTAAAGGCTCTTGGTCTATTAATTATCAAATATGAATACTTTCTGTTATCTCGATTTGTATTTCCATAAAGTATCACTCCCACTCCTTGTCAACGGAAATAGGCAACTGTAGTAGTTTCTATCACACTTAACTTTTTCTAATATTCTGATATTATTTAAGATCCTCTACAAGATTATAATAATTTTTAACAAAGTGGTTATCAATTATTTCTTTCCATCATTTATTAGCTATTTTGTGTATTAAAAGCGAAAAGTGATACTTTGCGGCTTGAGACAGAAAGTTATCCGCGCGACGCGTAGCGGAGCGCGGCAATTTGTCGAAACCGGCAACGAACTTTATTATTTATATAAAATCTGAAAATTTGTCGTAAGTAGTGTATAATGTGTTGCCTATATCTACATTAATCATGAAAAAAGGAGTTGATGTTTAAAGTAAATGTTAACTTTAGATAATAAAACCCAAAAATATCAAACTCCTTACAAATAAATTGAAAAGTCAACTTTGCGGTTGTATTTCGAAGCGCAAAAGCCTACTTTGGATAATAATCGTAGAAAAACTATATTTTTTTGTTTCACTTTTTGCTCATAATACACAAATAGTTATTAATAATCAAACATGTATAATATACATGCGGTCCATATGTATGGAATAAACAAATTTTTAGGAACAAACCCAAAACAGGTTGATTTGACAATTTATAGTATGAACATATATCTTTGGAATAGTCCTGTGTTTTTGGTTAGTTGTAATAAGTTTCCTACCAAGTGTTCCTGAGACGCTCTTTCCCGTTCTAGGCCGAAAAGGATGAAACGTCGCCTAGTAAGAGCTTCGCATTCGAAGATCACATGGTATAAGATTTCATCCTCTTCCATGCAGAGTCTACACGTAGTGGGATCATTGTGTAATCCCATTACATGAAGGTGTTTCAGCAAGCAGTGCCCCGTTAGTAATCCCACAATGGTGGTATCTGAGGCCTTGCGAGTTGTTGTGCCTCAGTAGCCATGCGTGGGTTTGGTCCCATAGCATGAGCTTACTGATTCTATGCCCTCTTATCCGTTACCAGTGAATTTGGTGTTTTGTGGTTATCCACCTGTTCACTGCCTGTGGAGGTTCTGCTTATCCCAAATACAGTTTCGGATCCTGTGAATGGTAGTTCTGATTCCTCTTTGGCGAGTTCATCAACCTTTTCATTTCCTTGGATACCTTTGTGCCCTGGTACTGGTACCCTCGCTAGTTTTACCTTGTTGTGGGTTGCCAGATCATTTAGTATTCCAAGGTAGTTCTAGACAACCTTTGACTTGAATCTGTTTGAATCAAGAGCATTTAAGAAAATTAGGATGGTTTGTTTCTTGTATTTCCTTCTTAACATGTTGCACCCCCTCTGAATTATGAGCAATCCTTTTTCAAAGGAATTTTAATTCTCTCTTCAGAAATATAAAGTTCTATAAGTTTGGTGCAATCATAACTGAGAAAATGAATTTTTAAATTGTAAAATTATGATGTCTCACAAAACTTTACATAGAGTAAATCAAAGAATGTTACACAAAATTTATTTAATTTATTTTACAATTAATTATTTGCTTTGTTCTACGTAAAGTTTTGTGTTGCAGATTATATTGCTGAAGACAGAATTGAAACCCCTTTCAAAAAAATGTAGCAAATGACCTCCTTTCTTATTTAAAATTTTGTAGTGGGTTCCCATATTTCAGAGGAGTGCAAACGGGGGTAATATTTTCATATTAAGAACAGAAATCGACCTATTTCTATTTTTTTCCCAAAAGTAGGTACGCATTTATTCTATTTATATGGACTGTATAGTTGTGGTATTTATTTAAAAAAAAAATTATTACTATTACCACTATTACCTATCAATTTTTATGATCTTTGAAAATCCTATGTTATTTTAAATTTCATATGTGGTGTATTTTAGCAGTATTATATGTGGATAGGTGTAATTATTTAAGAGGTTAAGTACTGACGAATGTATTATGTAAACATTTTTATAGAATGTATTACCATTTCCATTTCCATTTCTACCTAATATAATTACTCGAACTCGAAAAAAAATACAAAATACCTCCATATAAACAAAGCCACACGACAAATTACACCTAAATAGTCCACCGCAATTAGACAAAAAATTATATATACATATACAGGGTGTTTCCGAACTTGGCGTCCAAATTTGTAGGGGTGGTAGTTCGCATAATTTAAGAGCGATTGGCAGATTTCATTTTTCTAAAAAAATTATAATAAACAAAATAGAGCCATTATAAAAAAAATTAAAGAACAGGTCCTACCCTGAGCGCGTAGCGCAATAGTCCTCAAAAACAGATGCGATTTGCAATTTTGTCGATTCTAAGCGTAGTGTGCGCGAGTCAAGGCGCTCCCATTGCATGGCAGGACCGTACCTGTTTATAATTTTTTATTATTTTTATTTTAAATATTTTGGAAAAATGATATCTGCGAATCGGTCTCAAATTATGCGAACTACCACCCCTACAAATTTGGACGCCAAGTTCGGAAACACCCTGTATACATTTTCGGCGGTTTCTTTTCAGTTTTTTGTATTTTACTTAAAAAAGATGCATTTCATAAAAAATTTACTTTACTTTTTTGAAAAAAACAACGATTATTTATCGGTTATGTCACTATACATTTTTTGACAAACTTCATATTATGTTTGCCGCTAGAGTGCGCCGAAAGAAACAAATGTATATATTTTTCTGATTTTGCATTTTACATGAAAACCACGCACTTTGGTAAAAAATGTCATTTAAGTTGTAGAGCGGAGAATTTTATATAGAACCTTTTAAACAGATTTTCCGGACATCCATTATTACCACCGCTACAACGCATGCGCGGAAAGTGATTGTTTCATATTTTTCGTTAACAAAGAAAATGAATATGTTTAGTTAAATTTTACAATCAGTATTGCTGCAACTACATTTTTTTAACCAAGCCGACAGTTTTAACAAAAAATTGACTGATCATTTATTGAAAAAACGGCTCTCACTTTCCGCGCAAGCACTGTGGCGGCGGAAATAATGGGTTTAGGAAAAACTATTTCATAATTTCGATAGCAAATTTTTTGTTCTACAACTTTGCTGTGATGAAATTTTCTTTCGTTTCGTTTTGGCGCGTTCTAAAGGCTAAAGTATCAAGTTTGGAAAAATGTATAAGGACATAATCGTAAAAATTTTCATGAAAACGTATCGGATTTGAGTAAAATACAATAAAACTGGGAAAAATACCGAAACATGTACGAGCACTGGCTCAGTGACGTTGGCCCAACTATCAAAAAAAAATGTTTTTTAAAGAAATTTGCCATATTATCGAAAAACATATTACTAACTGTAATATTCCTAATCACATAGGATATGTTTATTCAATTTTAGTCTAAAATACAATTTTTTTTGTAACAGAACAAAAAATCAGATAAACTCGAAAAACTTTTGGTTAAAAAAAATTACGAAACGAATTAACAGCAAATTACTACTGCGTTACATCGCCTTCTCGACTGATTAGTGATTTGATACGCCTTGACATAGGTCAACTAATGTTTGGCAGTATCTGATGTAAAACTGTTTCAAATTTCTTGAAAACGGGTTTGTAATTCTGGAACGGTTCTTGCGGGATTTGATCGGAGTTTTTTTTTTTTTTTCATGATATGCCACAACGTTTCAATAGACGATAGATCTGGGCTACTGGACGTCCATTTTAAAAGTGAAATATTGTTTGCTAACATCCAATCTTTTACTTTTTTAGCCATGTGACAAGCGGCACCATCTTGTTGGAAGATACATACGATATTATTTAAACGTATTTGTTCAATTCGGAGTATTAAGTTATTTTGAAGCACATAATGTACAAAGTGTAAGTTTCCCACTCCTTTAGCTGATAAGACTTCCTAAATCATAACATAAGCCGGAAACTTAACTTTCTTTCTGAGAGGGTCATTTTGAAATACTTCTTCTTTTGTTCTTATGACACGACTCCTAGTTTTTTGGCAGCTCTGTGACAAGTTGCTTTTGAAATTTTTTTTCCCGTTGCCTGATTCCATAATATTCTCAATTCGTTATAATTAGAACGCTCTTAAGTTGGCATTGGAATATTGCGGATGACCTTCAGTTCTCGGTTTTTGAGCCACAGATCCAGTTGTTTTGTACAGTGTAATAATATTTCGAACTTTATATCTCGATTTATTAATACTGTCAGCGATTTGAGAAACATTTTGGCCCTTCAAATGCAAGTGACTGATAACTTTTCTTATTTCTTCATAAACAGCTTTACCACGAGCCATTTTTGTTGGTTATAACAACACCAATGTACGAAAGTTAATTAAAACGTCAAAAGTTGGTTCTTGGCAACATCAAATATTATCGTTTGATTTACAAAGCCTGCCTTGATTTTATTGTAGCGGATAAACTGACTATTCAACTCTTAGATAATATAATAGCAGACAGGACACCACTGCATAAAGTTATACAATATTAATCTCGCTATCATATAATCAGTATCTCTCTTTCTAATAAAGGCTTTCTCACTCGTTTTAGAATTCTCAGCAGTAGCGTACCGTAAAACAATTTCGCAGGGCCATTTTAAATGCGAATATTGTTGACCAACTAGAATATAAAATAAAATGTTTTAAAAGGTAGGTAGGTGCATTTTTAATGAAGTGAAAACAAAATATGACTTTTTTGTTATGAATATAATATTAATAACAATTACTTTTAACACCACAACACGAACAAATTTAAATTAAACACTGTCTAAGAAAAGCTCTGTAAAACTGACAAATACAAACAAAGAGATAGAGATATTAATATATTTCTCTCTAATTAGAATTCTCGACCATATTATCATGGCGACACAAAAATTGTTTACTGTCCTCTCTTTACTACTTACTTACTCTGAGATTCAACCCAAGTTGTCTCCATCATGTATTTTGCCAAACACAAATCATTTTACAAATAAAACAAAATAAGAAACGCTCATTATAATAACATAAACATTTAAACAAACCAAACATATTATATTTCAAACAAAATTTTAATTTGCCCTGAAATAAATTAACAAATATCATGTTTTGTGGGGTTGGACCAACTTTACTGAATCAGGGCTCGTATAAATGTATATACAGGGTGTTAAAAAAAAAGTGTCACAAAATAAAACGGGGGGTAGTATGGGCCAAAATATGCAGAAAAGTTTTAATAAACATATGTCCGCAAATGAATGGTTTCAGAGATACGGAGTGTTTTGTGTTTTGTATCATTTTTTGATTATCTTTTTTCATTCTCAAAAACTTGCTTTTCTTATCGGAGTCTACCGATGTTTTTTCATAGATACTATTTGCAGTTATTATTTTGTTGTGGGTGAATAATTTTATAAATTTTCGTTATGCCTGTTTACACTAATATTGAATTAGCTGACATACATTTTATGTACGGTCGTGCAAATGGCAATGCATTGAAATGGAGGGAGGGCACTTTGAACATCTCATTTAACTCTATGTTGTTATTGATTGTTTATAAATATCATTGTTTTTTTATAATAATAAAAAATTGTTATAAACACAAAATGGTCCGTATCTCCGAAACCGTTAATTTGGGGTCATATATTTATTAAGACTTTTCTGCTTATTTTGGGTCATACTATTCACCATTTCATTTTGTGACACTTTTTTTTAACACCCTGTATAATACCTTCTTCCGATCATTCTCATCTATGCGCATTGTGAAATTTTGTCAAAATAAGTCTAAACCTTCATTGTTATCTGGGTCTCTGTGCTGTACTAAAAATATCGCCTTAAAAACGTAATTCCGATGGACTATCAAATGTGGTGAATATTTGATTCAACATTCTATTCTGTCACTGAATAAAGACATACACAAGAACGTTGAGGCAGAGGCATTAGCACTGATTTCGCACAACTGATAATGGACCACAGTACATCAAGCAAGATGATTTCTTATTGGATATAGATCTGGTACGAAGATCTGACTACGCTTGCGCCACTAAGGCCAGTAGTGGCGACAGGCTTCATAAAACAGATGGTTTTAAAAATATAGCGATGTTTAAAATATATAATCAGCTGTTTTTAAGCAGTTTGGAGTTTGGCTATAATGCCGGTAGGTGCCCTAAGGCTCGGTGATAGACGATGATTTTTGTTCTTCACGTTGCAGTGGCCAACTATATAAAAATACATTATTTTTAGAAAGTAAAAAATATACATTAATTACATAAACTCTAGCCATTTATGTTATATTCTATTCAAGAGCTATTTAAATTTAAATAGTATAAAAGATTTTACAGTGACTGGTGAGACACTGCCACTGTTCAACAAAACATTTTTAAATTCACGTTAAGCCGTCTCTGTAATTATATTTTAGTAGTTTCATGTTTCATGCATTTTACACCTGAGGATTATGTGGTGTTAAGTGAAGATTGTTAAGTTTTTCCACTTTAATTGGATTTGCGTTGTATTTGCTGTGTAGGGTTCAACGATAGGTCAATTTAACAAGACAAATGAGAAAATACAGAACTGGAATATTGAGTAGTAGCGAGTAGATATACCGAAATTGAAATTGCGGTCTAGGGTTAGTTAATAAACATGCTAATTCTGAGAGTTACAATATTTTGATGTATATATCCCATTATCCAGGTTGTCTTTCGTGCTGAAAATCTGAATTCTTTGTTTAATGTTTCCAGAATCGAAAAGTAGAAATGGTTCGCCTTTTGTGGTGGTTTTAAAAGAATCAGGTAGATACAACTCCTCTAGACTTTTCGGCTGTGTGGGTTCCATGTTTTCTTTCACTCTTTCCCTGCGTATTGTTCGCTTTAAACTATTTACTTTACTTAGTTTGGCTGCTGTTAGTTTGTCCACTTCACTTGATAGTGCCGATACTAGGTAGTGTGGAGTGTTTCTTGTTGTCCGAGCATTGTTCTTCAGTTTATTCTTAAAACGTATGGCATCTACTTCTGCTGCATCCGCGAGGTGGTTGTGAGAAGCCTCTTTGCAAACATCATCATGGTTTGTAATTGCTCGCGATTTACATTTCTTAGACAAAAAGAACTCGTACTTCCAATATGTTTTTTCATCAACGGCTTTGTCTTTAACGAATAAAAATCCGTTCAAAAATAACTTTTTTTCCTTTTTCACTAAAAAGGAATTCGAGAGGCATCTTTATAAACACTAAAATCAGACTGAATACAATGTCAAAATGTCATAATAATGTCATAATAATTACCTGCTTATTTATTAGAGGGATGGCATTTAATCTGAACCATAAAACCCTTATTTAAAAGATTACAATTTCTCAAAACTAAATTTATTATGTATTATAATACTAATTAAAATTAAATTAAATAAAATAAAACCTTACTTAGAAGATTACCTGTTCCCAAAATTCAATTGGATTATAATACTAATTAAAATTAAATTATATAAAATAAAACCAACTTATTTCGAAAAATTGTCTATTCGAAGAATCGTACATTCGAAAAATTATCAGTTCGAAGAATTGTCTTTTCGAATAACTGTCCATTCGAATAAATGTCGTTCGAAGAACTGTCGTTCGAATAATTATCATTCGAAAAACTGTCCGGATCCCGGTGTAAATCTAGCTTTGATAATAAATTAGGATATGTTTGCCCTAAATATGCCAAATACAGCGTTGTACTGGTCATAACTTTCGTAATAAATCTATTACTTTTTGGTTTAAAATTTACGATTTCCTTAAAGTTATTACTATTCATTCAAGAAAAACTCCTGAGAAAATTCTGGAAAATTCTATCAAGCGCAGTCTGGAACAAATCTAATGACGCATTTTTTTGTGATGTTCAAACATTTTTAAAAGGGAATCATATCTTAGAATAACATTTATTACTTTTTACTGAAATCTATTACGTTTTAGAGCGCCTGTCTATTGCGATTTTTTTGCCCAAGAACAACACTGGCTAAATATAATGTTTCACATTTTACAAATTCAATAATGTAGGTGAATAAATTATACGCACTTAGTGTAAGTTAACTTTAAGTAATTTATTTATAGTTTAAAAACTATAGTGAGATTCTTAAAGATGTCATTAACTTCTGATTCATTTAAATTTTAATTGCAGAAGTAAATATTAAATCAACGAGAAATTTTATATTTTTCCTGCTCTTGTTATTGCTCTTAGAGGGAAATGGTTCAAAATTTTAAATATTTGCAATCTAAAAAATGATTTTGGAGAACCCGAGATAGAACCTCATCATAGTTTTACTCATAAAAGACCATGATAAAAACCGATTGATTTATGCTCAAAAAGATATTGTTTAATTTTTGGGTACTTCTTATGATATATTTATTAAATAATACCCAAATATGGACCTAATATGCTCAAAAACTAATATGATATTTATATCAACTTGTTAATTTTTGCATGGTTCACCTGTTAAGAGCATAAATCAGACGTTTTCTGTTTTTATTGAAATTTTGTATACCTTTCATTGCAAGAAAATATATTAAAACTTCCTGGTTATGGAGATTTTTGTAATGTGCTTAAATATCTATGTGAATTATTAGGATGTGTTTCAAAGCCCACCTGTACTGAAGCTGTGAGATTATTTTACCCGAAATAGGCATTACAACTACGCTAGATTGAAATAGATGGTTAAAGGAATAATAAAGTATAAGAATATTGAAAATATAATGAAATTTCCTTGCACTAATAAGTCAGTATTAGGGATATTTAAAACAATTGTGTTTATAAATTAACTACTTCTGACTTTTTATGAAAACTATGTATCCACTTGTTTTTTCAGTGCTTATGTTTTGTTCTGAATATGCAGTTAAAAGATAATAAGACACATAATGTAATTACATGGCAATTCTAAATAAATTAAATATGTTTTTTATTTTTCACCTAATTTTGTTTTTCAGTAAAACAAGTGTCATTTTTCAACATTTACCTGCAACAAAAATTCACTAGTTATAAGTAAAAGTTGTCAATTAGGAAAATGTTATTTTAAATGGCTTCAAATATCTAAATTATGAAGCCCGCCACGTTTTAAATCGCTTTACTTAGGAGTGTACTACTTTATCAACTGTTACCGACGGGTGTAGTTCAACCATAAGCGCGCTACTGTCGAGGTCAAGCAAACTTGTTAACTAACTATTTACATGGAAACCGATCCCCGTGGGTTTAGGCGTCTGTAAACTCAAATTTTAGAATCTTAGTCATAAAATCCTATGTCGTAGTTGGTCTTCATTTTAGGCAGGCCATCCATTGTCGTACTCTTTTCGTAATCATGTGCCCAAAAAAATTCAATAGGGCGAGTCTTTTTTTTTAAGATATGACACCATACCATAAAACTTTTGCTTTTTCCTTAAATCTTGTATAAAATTCATCGTTATTATTTGCAAAATGGATACGTCGTAGAATTCAGCAACAATGTGGTATTCTGACCATCTATACTTACTTTTAGAATTACCAAATAAAAATTACGTGTAGTATTAAAAATCCTAATCAAGTAATAAGCGAACTAATACACATTTAGAAACACTAAAAATTATCTAATAATTTTTTGGCAATGAATTTGACATTCGTAAAGATAATTTTACAATTGGCGTCGGCGATTTAGCTGGTGATGAATAGTTAAAAATCAACCTCAGTTACGATCCTTAGATGTTACGATCCTTGGATGTCGGAATAAGGACGTTGATTCTCCGCAATTCAACTCAACGAGTCGACTTTTAATTCGTTGACAATAATTAATTGTTGACGGGAAACGGAATGATTCAAATATAATTGAGTAAATAAATAAAAGAAACTTACATGAAAAATACCGGGTGCTTCTTATAAAAAAAAAATGCTAACGGTTTCCCACTAAGGGATGAAATGAAAAATGCTGGGTATGAATCAAAATTATTTCACTTGTCGGACGAGTGTCTCAAACTAATTGTAAATAAAAAAAATAATAAGCGGTTTCCTACCTTTAGAAAAATAAACGGGGTTATTCAATGATCTTTTTCGAAATCACGGTACTCACGAAATATTTACTAGGCACTATAGAAGGGCGAATAGTTTTCGGCTGTCGGCAATCAAGAGAGTGTAATTCCCAGATGTCATTGAATTTATGCTTTTCGGTAAACCCGAGTGGGGGGATACCGGATACCACTACTACAGCCGACTGTTTACAATTTAAAAATAAAAAAAAATGTCCTTCTAGTACCTTGACAAATAAAGGTAGATAATTGGTACGAAGTCGATTCTACAAAATGCCCATTCGGATTTCGGCAAATATAGCAATATTTTAATCTACGAGGGTACTCGCAATTGTTGAAAACGTTAATTCCTCAGGCGGGAATTAATTGAAATATACATTTTTTCTATATTTTGTCATTTAATTTCTCCCTTCGTACCCTAGAAATATGTCCTCTAATATATTATTTAGCTCATGAGATATAGTAATTGTAAGATTTTAAATTGTCGCCCCGTATAATGGTTAGAAACTGTTATGAAAGAAACGTGTAAAACTGGTAAAATACCCTATTAAAGTATATACGGGTTTGGCACTGTATAAATAACATTTTAGTTTATTTTATTACTCCTCTCATATTTCCTTATTTTTATTCAAAACATTTTCCTCATATAACTTTTTTATTATTTTACTTTTTATAACAAAACTCGTTCCAAAGACACGTTTAACCTTCCAAATATTTACTTACCTATTTCTGTTTAGCAAACAACTCGTATTCCAGCTTTTTACATGAAAAATTCAAGTCATGCTTTTTATATTACTTTAAGGAAAAATTTACTTTTAAATTGACCTATACCTATCATATTTTCCTTGAGGACATTTTCTGTGTGTACCTACGTAATTGAAAGCAACATAAGTATCGAATTAAGGTTAAAACAAACATTAATTATATGACTGATTTAAAAGCAGAAAATCGGTATGTATTTATTTAGTAATCCCTTTTGTGAAAACACTAGCGAAGAATACAATTGTTCAATAGTAAAACATTCTTGACGAAATGGACTTGAATGTGCCTTTTTTAACCGACTTCAAAAAATGGGGCGGTTCTCAAATCGTCGGTATATTTTTTTTATGTATGTTCAGCGATAATTCTTTAACACGGAGACGGATTTCAATGATTATTTTCTTTTTAATAAGGGACTACCTCAGGGGTGGTCCCATATAAATTTGGTTAAGATATTGTGATGGCATCTGCACGATTTTTAAGTCGGTTTTTAAAATTACTTTTAATACTTGTTATTAGACAACTCCTACTTCTAATATTCTACTTCAAAAATGTCTTCTTGTAAAACGGGAAACTCTAGTCTTTTCGTGACACTAAGGATAAAATTATTAATACAATTACACACTACACCGTATGTTTGATCAAAATCTACCCTCTAAACACAAAATTACCGTTATACTGACGGAACTATTACTGTACTACATAATAATGTTGGATTATCTTTAAAAACTCTAAAAACGCAACAACAAAGCGCAACTGAAATAAGACACGTGCAAACTGTAACTAAAAATGTGATACTCTTTTTTCAGAGGACTTGGGGTATTTCTATAACTTTATAAAGGCAAACTTGGGCTATTTATATTCATATGTGTCGTTTCTCAAACATTCCAGACTTGCCATCGACGTGTATCGTGCTATCGACTTGGAACATACATTGGCGGAGCCACCATTTTGTAGACTTGTGCATCCGCCAGAATCGTTGTTTTGAGATGCCTTGATACGGGTCCAATATTTTCTGGAATAATTCATTTCAACTAGGTGATTTCCATATACGTAGCATGGGGGCTTTTCGAGGTAGATTTGTTTAATCTAATATTCTTGGTAATTGGCGAAATGGAGAACATAAAAGGCTTAAATAAAGAAGAGAGGGTCTTAAAAAATTATAGCATGACTAGACTAGCCGAAAATGACATGAATAACATAAAATATACATATGCCATTATCAGTATAAATATTCGAGAAGCCTTTTGAAAGGGTTTATATAAAACTTCTAAGAATGAAACCATCAAAAACTTAATTGTAACTCGTAACCTGAAAATTCGATGAAAAGAAAAACTTCTTGCTTGGAGACTTTCCGCATCAGCGTTTTCCGTATACTTGATTAATTTTTAAATTGGTCTCAATTACGAATTATTTCGTAACCCGGTACCAATTTTCCACAAGGGTCGATAAAGCCAGATATTGTAAAGCTTTTTGATAAAGTGAGCATCGTAAATGAAATGTGAAAATACTAAATCGATAATATCTCTTAGGATGTAAAATGGCGTAATGCACGTACCGATGAAATAGATAAAGTAAAGATTAATTATTAGGTATAATGTTTTTGTTCTTAAAGATGGGTGTAGGCGATTTTTATCTTTAGGATAAAGTGTGGGAAGAACGTTACTAGATGGAAACATAAATAATAATTAATCGTTTTGGCTCATTTTGCTATATATTCATAATCTTATAAATGAGCACATAGCGATTTGAATCTAAAATATACAGGTTACATAATGTACGTAGGAATATTGTTAAAGTAATGATATTTTGTGTATACTCAGTATTGACCAACGAAAACGAAACTAGCTACTTTTGTGGTACATACTATTGTAAACAATTGGCATAATTATTAATGAAAAATCTAAAGATTCCACATAAATTATACAGGGTTGGACAAAATTGGAAAGTAACAAGAAAATTCCTGAACGGGTCAATTTCTTACTATTAGATTCAGTAGGTTTTTGTTTAATAACCAATTTACATTTTTTATGAATTTTTCAATTTTATTAAGATTATATTGTTACGCAGGTTTTTGATGTCTCAATTTATTTCAACTTAACTTATATAGCACGCCTGAACCTTCTAGAACCTTCTCGAACAATCCGGATTTTTGTTTGACAAGGAATGACATTTAAAGACATTTCTGGACTATTCTGTTTCATTTACTCGTACCTTTACTTATGACGACCGCAGCACGGTGCTGCGTAAAATTGCTCCCTCCCCTCTAATTATTCACCCCGAATAACTTGATTACTGGAACCTGGTTAGAGCTAACGAGAAGGATCTGGACCATGGCATGGCGCCAACTTTCCAATGTGAACTACCTTGAATTTTCTTCCCGCTGACAGCTGAATGCGGTAGATCGTTGATTTTCCTTAAGGACGGCGTAGGGGCCTTCTCAGTTCCGTTGCAATTTCTGACAAAATCCTTCTCGGTGCTTGGGATTGCACAGCCGTACTGGGTTGCCTCTCTTAAAATGTGTCCCTGTGGCACGCTTGTCGATTCTAGCTTCTGCTTTATCGCTGTTGTCTTTCAGTCGTTCCCGAGCGAATCCGTAGACCTGCCGTTGCATACATCACATTTTTTACACCAAGCCGCTACATCCCGTCGGCAATTGACCCAATAAAATCTCTCCCGGACTCGTGTCAGTGTTCATTTAGTACCAAAATGTCCACCCGAAAGGCTACAATGAAGCTCCTCCAATACACTTCTGATATGTGATTTCGGCAGTACCACTTGGCGGACTCTTATCAGGGTTTTCCCACTTCCGGTGCAATAGACAATCGTAAAGATACAAGGAATCCCAATGAGTCCAGTACCCTTTAATAGTTCCATTGTATTTGGCTATCTCTTGCCAAGGAGGTGTAACTTTATTTTTGAGCCATTCTCGAGCATCCTTCAAATCATTGTCTTTCTTCTGCCCCTTTCTCAGGCTCTCAAGGGTGATTTCTTCTTCGTCGCCCTCTGGTTTGATAGTGGTTGCTCGAAGAGTAACTTTATCAAACGGTTCCTCCCGTTCTCCGAGCCCCTTACTATACCGGCATTCTCGTTCTAAACAGGGTCGCCTGGAGAGAATGTCTGCGTTGCTATGGAAACGGCCTCTACGATGCTCTATTTCCTGATTATTGTTAGAAAGCCGGTTCGGTTTGGGTGATTGGGTTCTTCGGGACGCAAAGCTGGTGTGACTATTTATTGTTGGACTTCGTGACGGGCTTCCGAAGATTAATCTATGTGACTTTCCGGCCTCATTCTCTGATTCTCGATTTATAGAACGAGCTCTGCTTCTACAGGTTCTTTGGAGATGTCCGATTCTTCCAGAATTAAAACATCTGCTTCCATTTTGGCTGTTTCGTTACATATTTTGCAGGATATTTAATATTTGCGAGAGAGTAGGTTGGGGAATAGTATAAGTATTGGCCTCCTCACTTTCCTGGGATTTAAATTCTCTTACTTTTGCGCAAGAAGATCTGGATATGAGTTTTGCCGCTTCATATTCCTGGGCTGCAATCAGTTTCTCCCTTAGCATCTTGTGGGGTTGTAGACGAAAGGCTTGCTGCATTTCCACATCTTGTAAGTCCATCAATAAATGCGTGTATGTCGATTTGTTCTTGAAAATCTGTAGGTGCCTGTGGATAGGCCAGATGAATCAATCGTTTTATATCGGCCCCAAATTCCTGTAGATTCTCATTATGTTTCTGACTGCGAACCATTAGCTTTGGAATACCATTTTTAAATGCTGCTGGCCATATCTTGTCTTCAAAAGCTTGAACGAGAGATGAATAACTGGCTTCATCTTGAGGGAGCAACTGTAACACAGTTGCTGCTTATCCTCGCAGCGACACTATCAATGAAACCGCCATCTCCTTTTCAGCTTAGCTATTGGCTCTACCAGCAGCTTCAAACTGGAGGCGATACGTTTCCCATATTGTCTAACCGTCCGGGTAGCTTGATAATCGTTCTAGTATGGATTTGTGAAACTGCGTTTCGAATAAGGCTTGGTTCGATTACAGATGAGGACGAGGTAGTATTTTCAGTTTTTCTGTTGCTTATCGAAGCTAGGCTACGAATTCTTCTTTCTAACACAACTATGTAGTTCAGTTCTTATTTGCCTTTTGAACTCTACTCTAGCCTTTTCTTGTTGTTTTAAATTATCTCGTTTTTGTTCTGAATTAGTTTTTAAATGCTCTTGTTATTGCTCTAAAAGATTTACTCTAATTTTAAACTGACCAACCTCTTGTTTGAAGGTTTCCTGTATATGTAGCAAACTGTTCATAATTTGATCAATTGCTTATTTTCTGCACCTCTCCTCCTTCTTCTCTTCTTCGACCTACATGTGCCTTTCCTTTTCCTCTTCTCGCCTTTCCTTTTCCTCTTCTCGTCTTTTCTTTTCCTCTTCTGCTTTCCTGCACCTTTCTTTTTCCTCGTATATTTCCTTTCTACGCTTTTCATTTCCTCTTCTCGTCTTTCCTTTTCCTCTTCTCCATCTTGAATATTGGTATAAAACTTCTGGGCACAGAATTGAAAACTGCATATAATAAAGATGTCACCTAGTGCATGAAAGTCTAACTGAACTATCAGTTTACAGATAAATAGGCTTCGAATTTGATGGTGGCATATGCCACCTCTAGGGTCGAAAGGGTTAACTAATAATAACAAACAGATTTTATAGACCATAGTGAGATGCTGGCACAGTATAACTTGTTCTAGAATATTTAACGCTTATAAATGATTACAAGGACTCTCTCTGCAATGAGATCCGAAAAAGTCTATATTCTAGCACTTTTTCAATAATTTTAAGTATTATTTATAAACCAAAATTATAGACTATAGTTAGTTGCTGTCATAGTATGACAAGTTCTAAAATAGATAATAAATTATATGTAATATCACAGCGTCTTACCAAAGTCTATAACTTCTGTTTACTAGATTTACTTAAAAAAATTTAAAAAGTGCTAGAGGCTAGAACTTCTTGTATTTTATGCAGAGATGCTCTAGTTATCATTTAGAAGCATTATATATTCTAGATTTCGATATAATATGACAGCATCTCACTATATTCTATAAATTCTGTTTATTATTAATACTTACAATTATTAATAAAGTTCTAGACGCTAAAACTCTTCGGGTTTTATTGTGGAGAGGGCCAAGTTATCATTTAGAAGCATTATATATTCTAGAACTCGCCATTACATGATAGCATCTCACATATAATCTAGAACTCGTCATAATCTGCCATCATCTCACTATGTTATAAAATTTCTGTTCATTATTAATACTTAAAATTATTGAAAAAATCGGGTCTCTATGCAGAGAGTCAAGCTATCATTTAGAAGCATTATATATTCTGGAACTCGATATAATATGCCAGCATCTCATTATAGTCTATAATGTCTACTTCAAATTGTTCAAAAAAGTTTTAGGGGCAAGAACTCTTTGGGATTCCATGCAATCTAGTTATCATTTTAAAGCGATATAAATTGGATAACTCGTCATATTGTGCCAGCATTCCACTATGGTCTATAATTTCTGTTGAAATAATAATTATTGAAAAAGTGCTAGAGGCTAGAACTCTTCGGGCCTCAATGCAGAGAGTTATCATTTAGAATCATTGTAATTTAGAGGCATTACGTCCTAGAAGTTGTCATTTTACTAACCGTCTAGAATTTATAGGTATAATAAATATAAATGAAATACAAACTACAAAGAACTCTAGAACTATTCGTAAACGATAAATTTACTGTACTTTTTTATTTTATTTTATTTATTATATGAAGATTCTTACTTCCGGCCGTTAGTATCTGGAACTATAGAACTATATCTATATCTATCTATATCTATATTTTTTTTTTTAGTTTTACACCCTTCAGACCTCCCGTGCTACACCCTAACCCGTGTGTAGTCTGGCAGCACTGCAGCCTGCGGCTTATTGTACCACCATGGTGACACGGCCCATGGTGGAACCTCCCAGCGGTCACGCATCCACGACGTGACCGGAGAGATCACTGCCTAACTGTTGCGAGTAAATGAATGCACACTAAGCTCGCGGCTAGCCTCTCCGGCATTAGATGATGATACTTGAGATGCTAACTTCACACACCCTGTGCTTACCAACTTATCCAAGTGAACCTATTCGCATTGAACTAATCTAGGCTCAAATGAAGGGATATGTCGCGAGAAACAATACAACATTCAAGATGTTCGTCAACTATTATGTGACTCCATTTAAAAAATTTCACCAGACAATTGGCCAAACGCAATAAGTCATGCCATAACAAGAGAAGAAATATTATGGAAACTTGATAATATGTTAATAGAGGAAACAATACAACCAATTATTATTTTTGTGGGAAGTGAGGAAACTGATGATGACTCCTTATCGGGAGCAAACGGCTTATTTATTTAAGTATGTAACTCTATTTATATTAATTATAATAAATTTATATGACGCTAGTACCCGAAATACAAACAAACAAATTTATATGGAATCATCCCGTATTTCTGAAAACGAAATATGAGTGTTTCATGAGAAAATATATTTTTTGTAAAGATTTTTTTTTAGTATATCATATAAATTTGATTATTTGTATATGTAATATTAAATTTTAGGGAAATGTCCTAACTCAGTATACTATTTTTATAAAAATAAATTTGGGTACTTTTTTTATATTAAAGCAATTTCGTGTTCCCGACACTGAGAATTATTGGTTAATCCCTTAGGGTTTGCTCATTTACATTTTATGATGTATTGTATTCGAGAATTTTCGGGGTGGTCATACTAAAATCTAGTGAAAATGCAGATAAGAAGGTATTAATATTTACTTTTTTCTACTTTGAACAATCCTGTATATAGACCTTTACCATAAAAACTGTGCTCTCATGCATTTTCAAATAAACTAGAGAATGGGTCAGGAGCGATTAGAAAATTTTGCTAGCATTTTTATAAAAGCAAACTTTTTAGAGTAGCTGGATATTGAAATTAATGAATTTTTTCTTCCGTCTTTATTTAAGGATAAATGCAAAGGGCAATCTTAACATTCTTCTTTGTTTTCTTACTGTTATTTCATTGTGTAATAAAAAGTAATATTATTCGATCACTATTTTAGTATGATTGCTTCAAATACTACGAGTTTGACATGAATTAAAGCTGTGTGTTATATTGGCTCAATGCACATAAAGGCACATATCAATATTTCGCACGACGACGGCAGCAAGAAGGATTCTTGGAGCGTCTCTTTTAATAATGCATATAAAATCTCCTCATATAAATACTGTACGGACAGGAAAAGTAGGCGATCACATAAACCATCCAATATCTACTGAGGAAAATAGCCTGGTGATATATAGCAGACACAGTATTCGATTCACTGATAGTGCATATAAATTATTATAGCCATTACTTTCAGCAATACCAAACTACTCATTTTGCCCGAGATGTGACGAATTATTTAAATACCTTTTATGCGGGAAGATGGATAGTCAAGCTATAAACCTGTGGAATGTCCTTTAAGGTACAGCTCGTTTAAGGAATTTCCTTAACTGAAAATTTAGTGCAAGGAAGTTACGCTAGCGGATAACGGAAGTGTATGAAAGAAATACCAAACCGTGGGACGGAAAAAAATAGTGAAAAGATGAAATATACATTCCGTTTCTATTTAGAAGCGAACCGAAAAGGCTGTGAACTTTTCTGGTATTTAGAATAACTTTAAAATTAAAAAATCTTCCTAATTAAGTCGGTTGTTAATCAAGAGTATTAACTATTTTACAACGATTTCTTTTGTGCACTACGGAATTCTAGGATAACATAGTTGGAGAATGTTGAATTTAATCATAAATTAAGTGATTATTGAGAAGTTATCACCTTCAGTGATCCATGCAGTGGATTGGTCTTACTAATATAACACAGATAGTTAGAGTTAATTACCACTAGTCTAATTTAATTAACCTAAGGTGTTCGACAGAGGTCTCATCTAGGACCCTCATTATTTATAGTAGAATCGTAATCGACACGGAGTAATATATCTGTCAGATCAGGAAGTTTCAGGTGTGGGTACCTATATTATTATTTACGGGGTACATAAAATCATCATTTAAAAATATATTTTTTTCAATATGTATTATTGAGTATTATTTCGGTATATAGGTACTTTACAAAATGTTTTTTAAGTTATTTGCAATTGTTATGTAAAGGGTAGGGTTATCTGTTTGAGTAAATTAACAATAAGGTATAGATATAACAAATATTTTTCAAGACTTATAAATTTGACTATTAGATATACCTACATTAATTTGTTTAAATCGTTATTCATCATTGACTTCTTGGAAATTTTTGGTGTCGTAGTGAAAGTTAATGATAAGTGGAGAGAAAGGCTTCAGCTTAGATTATAGAAAGTAATCTGAGGGTTCAAAATCTATAAATGTGACTATAATTGTATTAGAAATAATTACAGACATCTATAATCTAAGGGTTAATCGTTATTTTATCATCTTCTTAGAGATTACTAATGCCATGAAAAAAAAAATGATAACAAGGGGGTGAGATTATAAGATGGTTATCTACCTAGGATTTGGTATGAAGATTGCAGTTAGTATCTTGATCAGCTCCCAATATTACCTACCCTGTTTGATTTGTCTTCTATATCATCTTTTATAGTAAGAAGTTGTGCTTATTTTCGTTTAATAGTGCCAGTGTAGTGTGGTTCAGGTTCAAAGTTTAAACCTGTGAAACGTATAAAAAAGTGTGCTTTGTCAGTTAACAAGAAAATATTTGTAAGCAATTGCCTGAGAATGGAATAAATCTTTTGTTTTCTGTTGACGATACTGTTGAAAAGACAAATAAATAAATGGGTGTAAGCAAATCAACGATATATAAAGTGGAGTTGTTAAACCCCCAAAGAAAAATGCAGGAGGTACAAAAAAAGTAAAATTTACTAAACAAATTAAAACCGGAATAAGAAGAAAAGTTCACGAATTTTATTTTAAAAAAGAGATACCAACACTTGCCAAGGTTTTGGACAAAATCAATAGCGATCCATATTTTCCTAAGATGGAAAAGACAAAACTACGGGAAACTCTAATAGATTTGAAGTCAAGTGGGATAAACAAGACAGGAAAGCAGCACTTATTGATTCTGAGAAAATTGTTTGTTGGAGAAGAAGATACCTCAGAACCATTTTTAAATTACGTGCAGAAGCCAAAAAATTATTTTATTTGGACGAAACCAGGGTGAATGAAGGTTACACAGTTAGCAAACATTCAATCTTCACGACAGGCTTTTTTGGAAGGATTATCTACAGGATTAAAGGTTCCTTCCGGTAAAGGACGATGTCTAATCATAACTCATAGTGGAAGTGACGACAGGTTTTCAAAACGTGGTTCTTTAATATTTCAACCTAAAAAAACCGAAGACTACTATAATATTGAACGGTGATGTTTTTGAAGAATATTTTCAACAGATGATAGAACATTTACCGAAGGGTTTACTTATATTAATGGATAACGCTAGTTACCATTCCCGTCTAATTGGACGTGGGCCAAATACTTTATGGAAGAAAGATGATATGAATAAGTGGCTAACAGACAGAAACATTAACTTTCCAGGAACATCAATAAAAATAGAACTACCAGAAATTAATTAAATAAGCCTCTAGTACGTTATGTAGTGGATGAACTTGCAAAAACACATGGTATTTATGTAGTGCGTCTTCCTCCCTATCACTGCAAACTAAATCCTATTGAACTGATATGGGCACAAGTTAGAGGATATGTAATTCTACATAATACATTTAAGTTAAAAGATGTAGAAACATTGTTAGAAACCTCAATATCACTTGTTATAAAGGAAAATTGGCAAAAGGCAATCGAGCATGTGTTAAGGTATAAGTGTGAATTTTGGGGCCCTCTGACACAGCCGACGTCTGCCACGTAGTGTCGACCTGGTGTCGACCTTTATTCGTTTCCCTGGTTATTTCTAGAAAGCCGGCTAGATGTGGGTGACCAGCTTCTCCGGGAGGCATATCTGCTTCAGGAGGTTGATTTGGGTGAATTTCTGGAATCATTCTCCGATTCTCGATTCATAGAACGATCCTGCTTCGACAGGTTCTTTGAAGGTGTCCAAATCTTCCGCAATTGAAGCATTTTCTGTTCTCATTTTAGCTATTTCGAGGGCTATTTTACAGGATATTTAAAATTTGTAAAAGGGAAGGTTGAAGGATATTAGTAGTGGCCTCTTCACTTTCTTGGAATCTAATTTCTCTCAATTTTGCACGAGAAGATCTAGATATAATTTTCGTTGCTTCGTATTCCTGGGCTGCAGTTAGTGTCTCACTCAACGTCTTGTGGTGTTGTAGCCGAAGAGCCTGCTGCATTTCCACATCCTGTAGTCCATCTGTATGCCGATTTATTCTAAAAAATTTCTGGGAGCCTGTGGATAGGCCAGATGCAGCAATCTTTTTATATCGGCTTCAAATTCATGTAGACTCTCATTGTGTTTCTGACTACTAATTTTTAGCTAGCTTTGGAATACCTGTTTTAAATGCTGTTGACCATACTGGGTTCCTCTTGAGGAAATAACTGTAAAACGGTTGCAGTCTAACCTCGCAGTGACACTATCAATGAAGCCGTCATCTCTTTCTTGGTCCAGCCATTGGCTCTAGCTGCATCGTCAAATTGGAGTCGAAAAGAACAAATTATATTCGTAGCACTAATTCGGTGAAAAGCTTCGGAGCAACTACCAGACACAACAGTGGTCAAGAAAAGAGTTTTCTAATTTTCGCCGCACTCTTACTTATGCCTTTTCAGCTGAAGCGCTGAAAGTCGCGTCGATCAGTTCGGAGTGGGAGAAGCCACCACCAGTTTTCGGACTGTTGACTACTAATAACTACAAGAAATGACCTTCGCACACCTTCGCAAATAATTTTGATAATTTGGTATAAAATTCGGTATTTTAATACAAACATGATTTTACAGTACAAATGAGAGTATTTTAAATTACAGGGGCTCGCTCAGCTACTGCGAGGTAATCCAACATACGGGGACCTTTAAAGCGTACTTCCACGGAAATTAATTAAAATATACATTTTTGAAATGAATTAAAAATAAAATTTAGTGACTTCGTCACATTTTACATTGTTCTTTAGTAGGCAGTAATTTTAATTATTTGAGTGCATAATACTATTTATGACTCTTGGTGAGTAAATGTAATTTTTTGTTCATTCTAAGTAATTTCTCACTTTTTCTAGATACTTAGTTTATTTGTTAATAATTGCATTTACTGGATAAATTCAGTTTAAAGGAACATAATTTCGAGGTTTGTCTTTTATTTCTTTTCTCATTTACTGACCAAATCTAATCTACACATGTTTCTATACTTTACAACCGGATTATATATGGGAAAGACAGGATATTAAACAATACTTACGAATTGATTGAACATTTTTCAAATTAGCTTACCTGAAAAAAAAAACTAAAATTAGTTAATACAATCGCATTTAAGTAACAAATAAATTGTTTTATATAAAAGGAGTAATATGGAGAGAAACAAAAAAAATATCGAAAGCTTTTTTAAATTAGTTTAGAATTCATTCCGAGGCGTGTTTAGTTATCACGAACATGACTCGCATCTGTTTTTTCGGTCATGATCAACAAAAACATGTTAGTTAGTCGTGAAACTACTGTGCGAAAACGAAAAAATAGAAAAGAATAACACAGAACGAAAAATATTTATAACAGTATTTTATTACAATTTAATTAACTTCTTTATTTTATTCAATAATATTTTTAATTTTAATTCTACCCGCTTGTGTTTAAGATGGCATAAACAACAACGATATAACGGAACAAAACATTTGTTGTATGGTGTCCGTCTCATACAGCACACATTATTTCAGAAGCGTTTCAGAAACATTTCAAACGTTTCAAACATATAACATTTCAAGCACAAGTTTCTGAAATATATCTGATATATTTTAGTTAAATATTTCACTGAAAATGTTTCTGAAACATGGTATACATGTTACACAAAAGGTTACTAAACGGGTTATGTTGTAAAAGGCCAACAGTTAATGAAGAATTTCTCATTTGTAAGATGGAATATGTATATGTAGTTATTTTATTATTTTTATATTATCCTATGTCCAGCCAGAGCCAGAGACAAACCTACCTTCTAAATAATTATAGATTTAAGAAGTCGGTTTTTGTCATTTCGTTTTTTTCTTATTTATGCGTTGTGCTGTTGTTATATGGGAAGCAGAATAGGCAGAATATGTCTTTAGAAATGGAGGCGAATATTACAAAAACTGAGACGAGTAACGCCATTTCGTTCATCAAATTTATAGGCATTTTATATTCTTATTTATATTTAAATATAAGCTACATTTGCTGTCCCTCCACCAGCTTTATTTATTAATTTTTCAGCTGACTGAAAAGTGGAGCTTCATGTTTTGTGTAGGCATGAGTATTCTTTGTTTTTTTATAGTTAATTTTAAACAATATTAATAGACCTTTTTATTTACCTATAATTTGTTTCAGATTAGTGCATTTAAAGGAATTGGTGAAAATGAAGCGATTCGCCAGCTTTGGAACTGTGCCAGTAAAAGTAACATAGAAGTTTTTCAACGTTTCCAGAATAAAGTATTAAGGAACATTGTCGATGCAGCCTAGTATTGCTACAATGCTGATCTTCATAGGGACCTTAAAGTGGAGACTGTTGAAAATACAATACAAAAATTTGCCAGTAGTAACCAACAACGACTGCTCCAACATGGAAACCTTGATATTATCCAGCTCCTCAATGCCAATCTAATGAGAATACTCAAGATAACCAAGCCTTTTGAGTTAGTTCATCGATTTTAAAACAGAGTATAGTGCGATTAAGTATTATACGTTAACGGTAGTGTAACTAAATATTTAGACTCTAAGGTACACTAGTGAGTAGAATATTAGTTTATGAAGTTTTTCATCCCTTGATAAGTTAGATTAGAATAAAATTGCTAATTGATCTTAATGATCAGATCGTAATAATCGTATATGTTTCTTATTTACATGGAGCATTTATTAAAAAAAAAAAAAAAAAACTGGAAATGAAGCGATTTGCCTTTATATTTTATAAAATAATGTTCAAAAATTATTTATTTATTTGTTTAAGAATCAATGTTTGAGTTTTGTGTATTTTAAATAAACATGTATATTTATAAATGTCTTTTTTTAGTCTAATAATATTTTAGAAAAAAAACTAGAATACATTTCTGAAATATTACCATTTAATATTTCTAAAATATTTCAATTTTTTATTTCAGAAATATTACTGTAAAATATATTTACAAGACATTTTTATGTTTCAGGCACATTTCAGAAATGTTTCTGGGATGTTTCGTATAATTATACATTACAAATGTTTCAATGTAATATTTTTAAAATATTTCCGAAATATGTTTGTGCTGTATGGGATGTCCCGTGATGCTGCTTTGACCATTCGAGTCGACTGAATTTTATTTGGTCCAATTAAACGATTAAATAGCAGTGGTTTAATATGAACGCAGTTATATTAGGGAACGGTTTCCCAATCATTCGTGGGCATTTTACAACGGGAATCGATAGATTAAGTGTACCAACAGGACTCATACCTTTGCAATATTTAATTATATTTCTTGGCCATAATTGTAAATAAAAATGAACATTATAGTATATTATTAAACGAGCAATTTATGGTAGCCATTATTCACGCAGGGTGACGTTTGCGTCCCGAGCCGTAGGTGAGGGGCACAAGTCACCCGAGTGAATAAAGGCCATAAATTGCGAGTCTAATACTATACTTTGTCCACGACCACTATGGTTTCTTTATTAAATAAAAGTTAAGTATGAATGGAAAGTTTTTATTAAACATAGGTAACTAACTGTTGTTTTTTCGATTTTTCAATTTTTTTCGATTTTTCGATTTTTTTTTCGATTTTTTCGATTTTTCGATTTTTTTTCGATTTTTCAATTTTTTTTCGATTTTCCGGTTTTTTTATTTTTCGATTTTTTTCCGATTTTTATCGATTTTTCGATTTTTTTCTTCGATTTTTCGATTTTTTTTTTAGATTTTTCGATTTTTTTTTCGATTTTTCAAATTTTTTTTCGATTTATCGATTTTTTTTCGATTTTTCGATTTTTTTTCTTCGATTTATCAATTTTTTTCGATTTTTTTTCGATTTTTCAAATTTTTTTTCGATTTTTCGATTTTTTTTTCGATTTTTCGATCTTTTGGTTTTTCGATTTTTTGATTTTTCGATTTTTCGATTTTTCGATTTTTTGATTTTTTGATTTTTCGATTTTTCGATCTAGAAAATATCGTTATGAAAAGTATCGCCTATCTTTAGTTATCTATCGGAATGTGCCAGAATTACAAAAGCGTGAATTATCATAATTCACTCCGTGATATATGGGTACTATATGCTCTTAGTTAGGAGGTAGAATATTGATTTATTATTAAGTGGTCGTGGACAAAAATTATTATACGACCGAAAATACAATCCCATCTGGTCCACGCATAGCTATTGTAATTAAAACATTTAAACACCTAATATCAAAAACCAGTAAGTGTACTGAAAATTGAAAAGGTAGTTGAAATTTACACAATGAAATTTCCATCGATTAGGTATATAATGAAGTAAATGTAAGCGCCTCGAAAGAACAAATGAGGAAATTAAACTTCTGCTATCCAAAGCCCTGTTCTAAAACAACACGCTGAATGAAACATTTCAAATTTTATTTTTAGTTTTCTTTTTATATTGAAATACAACACTCTTGTCGACACATTTTGGCGCTCTCTTCAAGCTGCCGTTCATCCGTCATTAAATAGATGAGAATTATTGTTATGCTTCCCTTTCTATTCGTAAAGATTTCAATCGATCTTTTTTGAAAAAGAAACTTCTATAAACAATTTTATATAAATGAAATAGTGAATTATTTTTGCTAGTTAGAAGTTAAAAAAATAACATCTTTTTTATAATATCATGCTATATTTAAAACCCAGTTCTTTATAAAATATATTAGACAGATATTATAAGATGAAAAATCAGTAAAGATATATTTGAAAATCAATGGAGCTATATAAATAAAAACCAATAAAAATGTGATGATTATGTGATGAAAATAATGATGGCATGGTCCAAATAAAAAATTTTTGAAAAAGAGTTAAATAGTACTCAAAACTCATGAGAAAAAGGAAAATGTTTTAAAATTGTAAAAGCAATTATTGAATTTATAATCAATAATTTGTTAGGGTTGCCAATGAATATCAACATGGATTTGTGAATGGTAACTGAACTGTCTCGGTTTCAAACTTAGTTGCACACGAGGCTTTGGAGTACGGTTATCAAATTTGCACTGATATATCAAAAGTTTCGACAGGGTGAATCATTAACTAATCGCCAAGCTTCGTGAAATTGGTTTTGGAAATGAGTCTGTTAACTAGTTCAGAAGTATGATTGTGGATTAGAAAGTTAAAAGTGACATAAGTGGATTGGAGTACGAATAGAAACTCCCAGGCCGGATATTTTGGTAAGTAATAGAGATATTTTAATTCTGTAGAAGCCAGTTCATAGCGCTAAGAGAGCTTCAATTTTAGACATAAATTAATTTTAAATAGGTCAATATGTAGATGGCGCTGCGCTCAATATTTTTTTTTTTTTTTTCGATTGGAGGATCTTTCTTATATAGCGCATCTGGTAAAAAATGCATTTTTAAGCAGATTTTATTTTATAAACTAATGCGATAAATCTATTCGTTTTTGATATACAGAGTGGGTGACTAAAAACAGTTTCATCCTGTTTTTTGGCAATATTCATTGGATTTTTAGAAAATGCTAAAACAGGTCAATTTTTATTCCAAATTAAACACGCATTTTTACATTATGTGTCAACCCCCTCCCTTCCACTTCTCCAACACCTTAATTTTAAATAGGGAATGTACCATATACGGCACATCATTGAAAAGGTAATTTTATGGGGAAGTCAGAAAAATGACGATATTGCGATACTTTTAATTTTAGAGCCCTCTATCCAGATTAAAAAACCTGTAACGTATTATAAAGTGTGATACTTCATTTGAAAGCTAATTTAATTACTAATTCAATGCACCACATAAAATTAATATAAATATTTCCATATTGCACTTGCAACAAAATAAAGTTAGCAATAATGTTTAAAATAATGCATGACTAATTTTCAAACTATTGCAAGTGCAATATGAAGAATATTTATATTAATGTTGTGGTTTTAAAATAATGTTTGCTCTTTATTCTGGTTAAATACATAACCGATTAGATCATTTAATTGACACAAGGGCTATTGGCTCAGGTGGTTAGGACGTCAAACTTATCAACTTTGCCATTTTTCGACCGCGTTCGAATCCTGGCGGGGCAGAATTTTTTTTTTGTTTTTTTTTATTTTTTTTTATTTTTTTTTTAAATTTTTTTTTTTTGTTTAGAAAATATGAAAATTGAATAAATACGATTATTGTTGATTATTTTTTTAAATACATTTTAATTAATATAGTAATAATAACCTTGGTTTTACATTTTTTTGATGCCATTATTTTGTGGTCGTAGGAAAAACATTGTACATCACTTGTGTGAAAAGTGATTATCCACACTCGTAATGTAATATACTATTTCCTACGACCACTTAGGAAAGTGACACATATCACACTATATAGTCCTATGGAAAGTGCCCTATATCACACGCGTATGAATAAGAATTTACTTTCCATCCGAGTGAGAATATGTTACTTTCCGCAGTAGTTGTCACAAAATGTCAAACACCTAATTTCTATTTTGATCTATGTAATGTCCATATTAATACTAAAATCGATATGATTGTTATATTATTGAAATTGTTGTAAATTAGATCCTAGATATTTATCTTTAACAATTATTATTAAAATAATTTTATAATAATGTTTGCTCTTTATTCTGGTTAAATACATAACCGATTAGATCATTCAATTGACATAAGGGCTATTAGCTCAGGTGGTTAGAACGTCAAACTTATCAAGTTTGCCATTTTTCGACCGCTTTCAAATCCTGGCGCGGCATATTTTTTTTTTATTTTTTTTTTTTTTTAGTTTTTTTTTTGTTTAGAAAATATGAAAATTGAATAAATACAATTATTGTTGATTATTTTTTTAAATACATTTTAATTGTTATAGTAATAATAACCTAAGTTTTACATTTTTTTGATGACATTATTTTGTGGCCATAGGAAAAATATTGTACATCACTTGTGTGAAAAGTGATTTTTCACACTCGTGTGATAGTCGCACTCGGCTTGCGCCTCGTGCGACAATATTTCGTACTCGTGTGAAAAATGTCACTTTCCGCACTCGTAATGTAATATACTATTTTGATTTCGATGCGTATAATCCATAGTTTTTCGTAACTTTAAACCAATTCCATTTACTTAGTATTTATTTAATCAAATAATTGGACAGGCATAAGAAAACAAGGCTTCCTAAGGCGAGTAAAAATGTCTAAACAATCTTTTTATAATATATGTTGATATAAATATCCATAAATCCGTGACAAATCGGTTGGAAAACAACTGCAATCTATAGTCATGTCATGCTTTGTAACCCTATACTTCCGCTCCGGATACCAATCACATTACTTTGACCCTTTTATGATTTTTCCTGAGTAAATCCATGTGGGATCCTCTTTCTATCTCCTGTCTATATTCGTTCTCTTTGGAATGTGTCGGCAGACAAGATGATATTTGTCATACCTTAAGTTCATTTATCAACTCGATTAAGAGCTCGCTAAACACTCGGTTGAGTTTCGTGGAGAGATAAATACGCTCCGTTGCTTATTTCTGTGCGTTAAATAATGTTCTTAGAGGGTGGAATTTAATGGTGTTTAACTAGATAAGAAGAAGTGCATTTCGTTATTGTAGCTGAGCTTTGTACAATTTAAATGTAGAAACTAATATTCTTAAACAATTAACTGCGAACAATGGTTTTACGCCAGATATTGTTGATAATATCTTAAAAAACAGAAGTAACTTAGGCTTTCGCCATTTTCGTTTGGTTACACTCAATTTGCAGTAGTAAAGAGTGAGTTTTCATTGTACATTACTGGTTCAAGTTAGTGACATTATAAAAATTTATTTCAACCGAATTACAGAGTACTTAGATATATACCAGTACTGGCACTCTGAGGGGGCACGTTTGATCTTTGAAAGTAGAAATGTTAGTTGACACTCTTTCTCCATTTTTGAGTTGTCGCGAATACACGCAGGCAAACATCATCGCGAAAATGGTCAAATGGGATCCCAAAAAGTAAGGATTCGTAAAATATTTTACTGTTGAGAACTTGTTTGTTACTGATAGTCCTCTAGTTTACTTTACTAAGTTTAAATAAAACTGCGATTTTGATAGTGTGGATAGCAAGTTGGTGGTTCGAGCCCCGAAACTTTTTTTTTTCTAAAAAAAAAAGGAAAAATATTGTTTTATTATTTCACAATCTTGGTAATTGGCGCATAACGAGGTTCATTCATTTTTATGTTGGCCGGCAATTAAACCCCGGAAAAAGTGTCTGCCTTTTTGGAATTATTTTTTTTATATTTACTTAATATTAAAATTTCAGCGTGAATCAAACACTTCAAATCATATTTTAAAAAAATCAACTTCGGGGTTGATTTATTAATTATAAACCCTCTCAAAAGGGTAACTACTAAATAACTAGTATTTTTAGAATTACCTAAACTTTCAATTGTTGTTTGTTGGCCTCTGAATTAAACACTTTTTTTGGGTCATATTTTACGACCCCTTTCTATTATGCGCAGTACCTGGTGTCCCGGGGGGAGGGGGTCTAGCCAACACAGGTATATCTGCTTTTCCATCCAAATGTTTTCAAATTACAAAATTTCAAAGTGTATCAAACACTTAATGGAATGTGTGTTACTAGCTCTCCAACTATAATATTTAAAATCTCACACAAATAATAGTGGTTTTACTACTCCATCATCATCATCCATCGCCTCCTCCCCCTCAACAGCAATAGACGCATCATGGTCAAGACCGAAAAAAACCTTTATTAGATAAGTACTCGTAAGTCAATGTTTTAATATTTTTTCTGCAAACTAAGAATTTGAATATTTCGCACGTTTACGAAAGTTTATATATCTGAATTCCTTTTTAAAATAATTAAATGTTTCAATGAAATTCTTGTAGTCAAAGAATTAGCATCTTCCTGGAAGTAGCCGCCAAATTCAATAGTTAAGAAACATTAAAATGCGGTGCATTTTGCCACGAAAGTGAAGACCAGTCAATAGAAAATCAAGCCCAATTTTTTTTTCAGAATATATTTAAAGTTATTTGTGAAAATTCTCTCGTCTCGCAGTATCACTATTTTCATTCCACTACTTCGTAGTCGTGTGTCAAATATTAAAACAAGTATATCTGAAATTCAAAATTAATTAATAAATATAGATTCAACTATTACTTGCAATTGTCTGTATTTCTATGAATGTATACATATTTCGGTATACTCGTACATCTCCGCATGAATTAATTAAAATCAAGCGAGGTTAATTAACTAGCTTGTCGACGAGATCGAAGGTATTACTCTATCCGATTAACAAGATTTTGTGGCTAAATCAAATTAACTATAAATGTGTGCTCAAATGAAGCTGCTTCTTTATGCCTGTTTTACCACAATATACAGTATTTTAGTATAGCTTGGCTTTATCTGGAACTATTAAAAACTATATTGTTATAGAATATGTACTGGTGTTCAAAATATTTGGCAAGTCAATTACCTCAGGTAGTCAATTAAATCTTACAACTATGATACGAAAAAATTACAATGAACCCTTATGAATAAAGTGAATCCTTGGATCTCTTGAGAGCAAATTCTTCATACTTTCGTATAAGCAATGCTCATATCAAGAGTCTCTTGTATTTATTCTAAGGTTCTGTGCTTGTCAACCTGGCGGATAAGATAGAATTGGGGGAGCCCCCCCCCCCCGGGTTCATCTGTTTCTTCTGACTTATATGTAGTGAGTTCCTGACAACTAGGTACAGAAGATGTGATATTTTGTTACTATACCATAATCTCTGTATATTTTCGTTTATGTGAGTGACAAATACATTGTTTTTACAATTAATCCAATTGATCTAAAACTATTTATTTTTTGAAATTGAAATTTAATGCAGTTTATTAACAAAATTTTAATTTAGTTCCGTAATATCTAATCTAATGCACTGAAATCAGTTTATTTGGTTTTAAATGTACAAAGTTAATTTCAATTTATACGTATGTATCAGGATAGTGTCATGCTGTATACAGATGAGTGAACTTTGGTTTGATTTACTCACGGTTTCATTAGGGAATATTATTTATCATTCCTCTCATTATTCGATTTTATATTATTAGGCTGATTTTTTTTTTTTTTTGAAACGTTATTAATGTGGAAAAGTTGCCAAATGTAAGAATAAAATAGAATGAAGATATATAATGCTTCGCATTCTATATTATACAGTTTAACAAAAATTTAAAAAATCATAAATCAGAAACAAAAAGCGAAATCAACATGAAATTTTCAGAATAAATAAAGATCTATAAGGGGATGAAGCCTATTGACTCTGTTTTTGAAATCCAACTGGAAACCATGTAAGTTCATCACATCCATTCCAAGTATATCTTTTTCGATATCAGCGACAATAACAGTGTGAGTGAACTTTTATGTACCAATTCCTAATGGAACCTAGATTTTCCCATAGATGTTGGCACTTTCACCTGTGGCAGTCCGCAGTCGCAATCTTGTTGGTAAAAGTCTTTTGCGGTTATTTATGGTTGTTGGTCGTATAATGGTCTTAGTTGCCTCAGTATCGACCAACAGTGTATACATTTACCATTTACTTCGCCTCTACGTATACACTATCAACACGACATTTCAAAAAGACTATTAGTATGACACGATCTTTGGAATGGTTTCGGGTCGAAACTGCCCCCTCTAGGCCGACGCACTCTAGTTTTCCTGCGGTGTGTTATCTTCATTTGTTGGGACCCTAGGGCGTTTGCACGAATTGCGTATATGTAATTCACCGCAATTCCAGCACGTAATGGTCTTTGTCTTCATTTTTTATCCGTAAGGCTCTCCATTATGTTAACCAATTGGTCGAGTTTATCTTCCCCTTCTTCCTCTTTTACAGTCTTCACTTTACTGTATCCACCAGAAGCATGCGTAGCTGCCTTATACTTTAAAGCAGTGGACAAGACACCGCCAATGTTTTGTGACGGGCTAAGCGAAGTGTTTTCTGCATCTCGTGGTCACGGAGTCTATGAACCAATGTTTAAACTGCCAAACATTCCATCATGTTTGCTGGAGCTGATGGGTAGACAAATCGCACCAACCTGGCAATATCTACTTCATATTCTTGAAGGGTCTCTCTTTTCTGTTTGCGATTCTTTAATTGTGGCCATATCGCATGTTTAGTCTCTTTTTGAGTTGTTCAAAATCATCGGTCTCTTCCACAGGTATAGTCTGAAGGACAGCTAAAGTGTCTCCTCGAAGGGCGATGGTCAAATTTACTGTCTTCTCTCGTTCAGACAATTCGTTTGCTCTGGCAGCTGTTTTGAACTTTAAGGTAGTTGGTCCATGACACATTTTCGTTAAAAGTTGTAGATTTAACACGAGCAGAGTTCCCAGCTCCTTCCAATTTCAACTTCGACTCCACCTAATGACACTTTATTTCACTGTCCTTGGACTGTTCTGTATGTATCTTCTTTTCCATCTGTTTTATTTTCTCGTCTACAGAAGATATCTTGTTTTCCATATCAACAGAGATTTCATTTTTTAGAGAAAAACATTTTGTTTTCCAAGTCGGAAGATATTTCCGTTTTTAAAGAAGATATGTCAGAAGATATATTTTCGTTTAAGGAAGAAACTTTACTATCTAATGAAGAAAGGTTTAAAGAAACTTTACTTTCTAGGAAGGAAATGTCTGAAAAAAATTTAATTTCTAATGAGGAAATGTTAGAAGAAATATCTGTTTTCATAGAGGTTATATCAGAAGACATTTCAGTTTTTAAGCAAGAGATCTTACTTTCCATAGAAAAAATTATAGAATCAGAAAATA
Source organism: Psylliodes chrysocephalus (assembly GCA_927349885.1). Taxonomy (NCBI): domain Eukaryota; kingdom Metazoa; phylum Arthropoda; class Insecta; order Coleoptera; family Chrysomelidae; genus Psylliodes; species Psylliodes chrysocephalus. Next base: position 21,760,343 of record OV651822.1, on the reverse strand, counting down.
GATAGGTTTTCAAGTTCAAACCTTCCCATTCTAGTGCTACTTTAAGCCGCTCTGCCAATTCTGCTTTCTTCCCTGTCGTCTTCAGATCATGATTGTCTAGTTTTCGACGCAACTCACGACATTTTAAATCACACAGTTTTTTAGCCATTTTTATCAACTATTTATTTACAGCTCCATTTCTAACATCAATGTAACGATTGTTTTTTTTTTATTTATAGTTTATTTATTTAAAACACTTTATTTATAATTTATTTATGACGTACTAATTATTTTATATAATACTTAGAGTAAAAAGTATATACTGGAGCAACTAGGACCATTATACGACTAACAACCTTAAATAACCGCAAAAGACTTCTACCAACAAGATTACGACTGCAGACTGACAGGTGAAAGTGCCAACATCTATGGGAAAATCCAGGTTCCATTAGGAATTGGTACATAAAAGTTCACTCACACTGTTATTGTCGCTGATATAGAAGTTGTTATACTTGGAATGAATGTAATGAACATGGTTTCTAGTTGGATTTCAAAAACAGAGTGATCAAAGTTGGTGCCGAAGAGGAATTCCTACATCCATATGGGGACAGTACTGTACCAGTTGCTGTACAGAAAGATACGATGGTACCTGGTAGAAGTCAAACCATTATAGTAGCACGACTTCAAAAAACTGTGGAAGAAGGAACACATGTCATGATGGAACCTTGAAACCACGATGAAAAGGTTGGATGAGGAATTCTGATCGAAAAGGGATTGGTCAGGACAGCTAAAGAAATTCCTGTTTGTCTCATAAACGTTAATGATCACCCAATTACCATAAAAAAAGAGATCAGAATCGGAACTTGTGTACCGATCTGGATTGTGACAATTCAATGTCATACCATTTGGACTATGTAATGCCCCCGCTACATTTGAAAGACTTATGGAAAACGAATTGAGAGGGTTATTCTGGAAAACATGTCTGCTATATTTAGGCGACATCATAGACTTGGAGAAGACCTTTGATGAGCATCTAAAGAACTTAGAAGATGTTTTTAAAAGACTCCAAGCTGCCCAATTGAAGCCTAACCCCAAAATAAAGTTAATTACCTGGGTCACATAGTTAGCAAGGATGGCGTGGCTGTAGATAAGGAAAAAGTCGCTTCTATCAAAGAGTTGCCACAACCAACTGATAAACATCAAATAAGAAGTTTTCTTGGGCTCTGTACGTACTACCAAAGATTTATAAGTAAGTTCGCAGATATTGCTAAGCCATTAACACGACTTACAGAAGAGGCGAGAGAATCCTGCTGGAAAAATCTCGAAGCGTTCGCGTTAGCGGCATACCTAGAAGATTCCGGTAATGTTTTCGACCATGATTCGGGTGGTAGACTTCACGTCGCGCTATAGACAGAGTTGACTCAGGCGTTTTCACGACAATATTTAACTGTTCTGGCAGTGTTTTGGTTTCGATTACAAATGAAATGGCTACAGAACTGTTCGGAATTAAGGACCACTACGCAATAGTTCTGCGCATGGTTCTAGAACAATTCTAGAACGTGCACCAAAACAAACCTATCGCGTCATTTAGTAATTTCTCGTAGCGGACTAAACGACCATATCGTCAAACATGCTGGCGACAACGGAATAAATAAATCCATAATTTTCACGTACCTCTCTACTACCTGAGTATGACAGGGAAAGGACAAAAAATAATAGGTAGAGTCTAATTAATAAAAAGCCTTAAAGCAGAAAACTTTATATTAATTACTTTAAAAATTAATAATAGAAAACGTGTGCTGTATTTTTATGTTTTAAATATGTTGCTAAAGATGTTCGATTTATTTAGTTCCTAAATATTAAAATTTTCTCTTAAATAACGACTCTATCTACTAACGAGAAAACATTTTAATTAGATAATCCGTCCTTAATGAAAATAACGTCCAATAATAATTATCTCTATAAAGTAAAAGCAAATTATTTAGCGAGAAAAAGCTCGAGAGCAAAGAAAACCCAGATAATTATATTACCTCAAGATACAGAATCATTCACCAACTTAGTCATCCATATAACGAACGTCAACTAAAGTTTGGTTGATGAAGTTCCCGCGAAATCAAGTTAGTTGTTTCACGGGTCGGAAACTTGAATGTTATTAATTGTTAAATTCAATGTACCATATTTTTTGTACTATCTTTTAACTAGAGAAAAAGTGAATATAGTAACTCATAATACAACTTTTTAACTTGTGATTTAATTATAATTTTTTACACCTTATGGACTAAACATAGTACCTATGTCAGCTCCGCATTTTAGCAATTGAACTGGCACTATTACTCCTTTGGGATTAAAAAGTTTTAAATCCCAAAAGAGTAAGAATGTTTGATCCCACAAATAAAAAACAATAGAAACCAACCAACTTGGGGAATTTAATTTCCCTACGACCACATATCACACGTGTGTGGGGAACGGTCCTTAACATACGGGGTAAGCAATGTGAAGAACTGCTAGAGCAGGGACAGAAGTTGGAAATGCTTTTGGTAGGTGGAGAAGCGGTTAACGTCAAACCCCGTCAGACGACTTCGCAGTAATGTTAAACTACCAGTGTCGTATCAAAGAATAAGTAATTTTAAATTGTTATCGGTAAAATCCAGCAATCGTATGTAGTTATGGGCTAAAAATTATTATTTAAACAAGTATTATAATAGCCCAAATCATAATCCTACAAAATTTCCACAGCTATGCAAAATGTATTAAACTATATACATGCATTACGAGAAATTATGAATTAATCAAAAATATACATGAATGGAAGAAAGTAAGGCTAGCAATATGAACAATAAAGATCTGGCAAAAGACAGTGGATCCGCGTGAAAACAGGAAAAAAAGAAAAATGGACACCTACACAACCGTAGCCACAACAACAAAATAACAGCACTATAATAGAAAAACCTATAAAAATTAAGGCACCACCACCTATCATAGAGGATAACCTCCAAAACTTTAATAAACTCCATGGTGTGGTGAGTCAAATCCTAAACTCCCAAATTAAAGAGATCAACGACATTCCGGATGGACCAGTATATAGAATGCTTTCTGTAGCATTAACAGAACAAGAGTACACTTGGTACTCGTATGAGGACAAGCAGAATAGACCAATTAAAATAATGACATAAACTGCACCACTCTTGTGAACCAAAAAATATAATTACTGATTTGAAAAGTCATGGCTTTAACATTATAGCTGCTACTCCAAAACTAAAATATAGAACTAAACAACCATTGAATATGTTCATGGTTACATTCCAACATGACGAAAGTGTTGAGAAAATATATGGAATTACAGAAATTATGGGCGTCTACTTAGAAATTGTACCTCTCAGAAAATCTAAGCTAGTACCTCGATGCAAAAAGCGGACACGCTTAAAAAGGTATTTTTCGCGGCATAAACCAACATAAACGTTAATGGTAGATTATGTTACATCATGGACAGGAGGGGAGGTTTTAATGACATCACTGTTTAGCATACTGGGACATGATCTCATCCACAGACGGTTATGTTAGTTCATGTGTTTGACAAATGACTAGATACGGTATACAAAGATAAAAGAAGGCTTTAATTTTAAAATTTAAATTAAATAAGATTGAAATATAAGTAGAGAAAAGTGACGAAATTATTCGACAATTAAAATATAGTAAATATAAATAGATTAATTGAAATAGCATAAGTAAAATTTGTTGTAATTTTTAGACAATATATTTAAAAATAATAATATAAAATAATTAAACTAGTTTTACTCTTAGGAAAAATCGCGTGGTTTATATACACATGAGTAATTGAAGTAATTAAAAAATTGTTACTTCAACTCACTGCCTACTTTAAAAACAGCATGGATTTTCCATTTTCGCGCCAACATAATTATACTATATGTGGTGGGTGGATAGAACAACATAATCTGTTTATGACGCGAAAAATACTTTAAAGATACTGCGCTAACGAAGGAAACATTTAACTGTAAATTGTGCAAAACCGAACGGTGTTTCACTGAGGCAAAGGACATCCTGCTAGCTACAGGGGATGTGAAATAGCCAAAGAAATGCAAAAAATCAAAGATAATAACATGACAAAAAACCAAACATACCCAAACAGCCACAGCGAGTAATCCAACATAAGCCTGTTAATCTAATAGATAAATCTAGATATTTAACCAGAAGGTATCTGGTAAAAAGGAAGATACAATACATTACAATCAAGATTCATCCATTATCAATACTTTCCACCAAATATTGAAAAACAAAATGAATGAACGAATTACTAGGTTATAATATAGTATCAAAGGAGTCTGTAACGGTTGGAACCGTTATTTCGTTATTTCGACACAACCACCTCTTACTCAAATGTCATTTGTCGTCTTGTGAGTTTTATTTTTGTAACGTGATGTCTAGTTATTCTAACTAATTGTTGTATGTGTTTGAGCTCAATTTATAGGACGTCGGTTAGGTTTTTAAATAACTCGAATAACTTTAAAAAAGAAGTTGGGCACCACTATATTTAAAGCTTACTACAGTTGACTCTAGATTAGTGATAAAAATATAGAAAATCACTAACCACTAACGAATAATACTTAAACCATTCTTTAGATAAGGTAGTTAGCAAATTCTAATTCACAAAAGTTTTACTAAAATCAAATTTAAGATGATTTATTGAGTAAGCACTTATCTTTTGGTAAGTTTGGTAATATACGGAATGTAAAACAGGTTATCTCAAGGTATATCATCAGGCAACTTCCACAAAGAGATTCGGGATCTTTATTCGTATTTCTGCATAATTCTACAACGTGAATGATCTTCAGATTCAAACTTGAAATCGAACTCGAAACTGTCTAGCAATGAGACCACAACGTCTTGAGATGAACCCAAAACGTCTAGATATAAATCCAAAACCTTCTTGAGTTGGAACCAAAACCTTCTAGAGATTAAACCAAAAGAAACGCCTAGAGATGAATCCAAAACAACGTCAAGAGATGAATCCAAAAAACTGTCTTCACATTGAACCAAAACTGTCTAGATATAACCATGCTAAAAAGGGGTTAAAATATTAAGATAGGAAATAGAAAATTTGAACAGGATCTAGATAAAATGCTTCAACTATTAAATGAACAATTTCACAGAGACTAAAATTAATATGAAAAGAAAAAATCTCATTTAATATATTGAAATATAGTAAAGCATAATATCTTATTCCAAAAAAATAATATATAAACTAACCATGTGTTATTCATTGTTGATATTGAGGTTACGTTTAAAACTTGACAATTTATTTAAGAAATCCTTACATAAAATATATATATATATATTTAATAATATATTATTATTAAAACTTACCTTATAAAATCAGACGGATTTCAAGATAGATAAAAATCATCTAATACTTCGGATGACCAAGATAAATTAAAAAAAAATCAAGTTGATTGTGTCGCTGTCACAAAAATAAAACTCACAAGACGACAAATGACATTTGAGTAAGAGGTGGTTGTGTCGAAATAAGGGTTCCAACCGTTACAAGCTATACCCAAGAGAATATACAGTGAGCACCATAAGTCTTACCCCCCTATCTAACTCGTTACTGGAGTCTTGTTGGGAAAATCGCCAAGACACGTCGATTTTTGATTTCTACAATGTACATTTTTGTATGAATAGTTTACCCTTAATTTCATCCCTTACTAGAGAGGAGCAACCCTTTCGAAAAATTTAAATGGCATGGGGTGGTGAGTGATAGCCCATTTGAAAGAGGGTTTTATTCTCTATTCAACCGTGTAAAAAAATTGAAATTTGCTTTATTAATTCTCGACTAATTGTTGTTTCAGAATAACGGAAATTAACGTAGCGCACTTATCCTTAGAATTAAAATTCGGCCCTGCATGATTTTGGTTTTGGTTCAGACGTGAAGTAAGACTTTTTGCCATTAGAAGGTCACTATTAGTTTAGTTGCTTTCCTATTTTGTGAGGTTTTGTTATTTTTAAACATTAATAAATCAACACATAATGAAGCAAATTTAAAAATTTTTTGCACGGTTGAATAGAGAATAAAACCCCCTTTCAAATGATCTATCACTCACCACCCTATGCCATTTAAATTTTTCGAAAGGTTGTTCCCCTCCAGTAAGGGATGAAATTAAGGGTAAATTAATCATACAAAAATGTACATTGTAGAAATCAAAAATCGACCTGTCTCGGCGATTTTCCTAACAAGACCCCAGTAACGAGTTAGTTAGGGGGGTAAGACTTATGATGCTCACTGTATAATAACCTAATAATAATGGAGTGAAATGCTAATGGACTGATGCAGCAATCCTATATATAGAAAACATTGACATATGCTTAATTTCAAAGACTTTATTATACCATTAATCACCAAAATGCAGTAAGACTAGACTTCCTCAATAGCCAAGAACCTAGATTTATCATTGGATGCGACTTCAATGTAAAACACACCCATTGGGACTCCAGATTAACAATAACTAAGGGTAACAAGTATTAAAAGTAATTTTAAAAAACCGACTTCAAAATCGTGCAGATGCCATCACCACATCCTAAACAAATGTATATGCGACCATCCCTTACTAACAAAAAAGAATCATATACATTGGACAAGGTGGTATAGAATTATTGCTAAACATACAGAAAAAATTAAGAGTTTGAGGATTTTTCTCATGGACCCAACTATTAGATTTTGACCAAATTTATATGGGACCACCCCTGAGGTACCCCCAAGTACCCCTTTACTAACAAATGAAGAATAATAGAAATTGGATAAGGTGGTAAATAATTATCGCTAAACATACATTAAAAATTAAAAGTTTGAGGATTTTCTAATGGACCCGATTATTAGATTTTGACCAAATTAATAAGGGACCACCCCTGAAGTACCCCCTTTCTAAAAAAAATCATTGAAATCGGACACCGTGTTAAATAATTATTGCTGAACATACATAAAAAAAATATTACGCCGAATTGAGAACCTCCTTCTTTTTTGAAGTCGGTTAAAAATATAAAAGAAGCAATGATACAGCTAAAAAGTGAGTCATATACAACTGGAAAACCAACTTTCTGGCCCACAGATAGAAAATACCCTACTTGATAGACTTTTTTGTTGTACGAAATATTTCAGCAAACTACATCCAAGTTGATGAGGCATGGGAAATAACTATAGATCATTCGCCCATTCTTTTTATATCATTATCCATAAGGACAGCGTTCCAAGACTAATAAATAGGAGAGCAGACTGGCAAAGATTCAGACTGGACCTTGAGAAGAAAATCAATTTTTAAGTTCCGTTTAAAACAAATACACAGCTAGATGAAGAAATAGAACTACTTGTGTCCAACATACAGCAAGCAACATAAGATAACACCCTACCTACTGTTCAATAAACAACAGGAAATAACTATCCTAAAGAAATAAGAGACCTAATCTCAGCAGAAACAAAACTAAGTAGGAAATGGCATCAGACCAGAGCTCCATCAGATAAAACAACGCCACCCAGTAGGTAAAAAAAAGAGATAAAATGAATCAAAAATGAATATATTTGTGAGTTACGATAAAGTCCCTGATTATTATATGTAGAAAGCCACAAAGCTATTGAAAAGGTCAACTGTGCGGAATGCTCCAATCAGGAATACAGATGACAGCTGGGCTAAAAATAACATACAAAAAATTAATAAATTCGCAGAGCCTTTACAAAATATCTTCCAACCTAATGAAATTACAAAGGAAATTACAAAAGATATAAAAAAAATAATCCTAAGAAAGCTCCTGGCTTTGATTTAATTACAGGAGAAATTTTTAAACAACTTCCGAAGAAAACCATAATTAAACTTACACAACTGTTTAATGCCCCATTCAAACTAAGGTATGTCCCTAGGTTGTGGAAAGAAGTTGAAGTCATTATGATCCCCAAACCAGAAAAATCTCCAAACAAAGTTTTATCATATAGGCCAATATCTTTATTGCCTATTACATAGAAACTATTTGAAAAAATACTAATGAAAAAAATTAAACCCGTCATTCAAGAAAGGAAGCTAATTCCAGATTATCAGCTCGGCTTTAGAGAAAACCATTCAACTATAGATCAGGTTCATAAAAGCTCAAATACTATTGAAAATGCATTAGAAAACAAAGAAGTATGTTCAGCCATCTTCGATGTTGCGCAGGCTTTTGGCTTAAAACATATACTGAATGTGCTACTTCCTCCTCAGATATACTAAGAGCTGTTGGAGTCATACATTTCAGAAAGATTCTTTAGAGTAAAACAAGATGAAGCATACCCTGAACTGAAAGAAATTAAAGAAGAAGTATCATTTTATATATGTTATACACTTATAACATACTCCAACTAAAACAAGACACAATAGCTATTTTTTCAGATGATACTGCCAACCTAACGATAGGCAAAAATCATGAAGAGACTCCAAATAAACTACAAGCATCAATTAATCAAATAAATAATTGGACTAAAAGATGGCGTATTAAACTAAACGAAATCAAATCTGTTAGAATTAATTTTACTAACAAAAATGGTAAACGAATACCAATTAACATAAATAATGCCCAGGTCCCTTATGCTAATTGAGAAAAATATCTAGGTATTAATTATATGCAAGACTTCGCTGGAAGGTCCATGTTAAAAAGAAAAGACATGAGTTAGATATAAAATTCAAGAAAATGTACTGGTTCTCAAATCAATTTGGACATATGGCATTCAGCAACAGTAATATTCTAATAATCCAAAGATTCGAGAACAAAGTATTGCTCCTTGGTATACCAGAAACAGCGACCTTTATCGAGACCTTCAGATGGACACTGTTGACCAGACTATCACCAGATTCTCTAGGAGTCACCAACACCGGCTCCACCAACATGTGAACGTTGATGTGATCCAGCTTCTTGACAACACGAATCTGACAAGAAGACTCAAGAGAGTGAAACCTTTTGAGTTAACCAACTTATTGGGTTAATAACAAAGCAAGACATTGTGCGGTTTAGTGTTACACGTCAGTTTAGTGTAATTAAGTTGGCAGACCTTAGGATATACTAGCGAGTAGAACTTTAGTTTTTAACATTGTAACCCTAGTTAAGTTAGGTTATAACAAAATTATTCATTGATCAACTCTTGATCAGATTGTAATATTAATTTATGAAGATTTTTTCACAAAAAATAAAATAAGCGAAATTGTTATTGGTATGTATAAAATAATGTTCTATGCCAATGTATCGCGTTCACTTCGGTTAGCTCCGCGGCAAAACTGTCAATTTCTGTGTATGAAGTGGTAGAACTGCGAAAGGCCTTTCCAACTTCTGTCCCTGTTCTACGTGTTTTATCCTAATATCTCAAGACTTTTGACCAACCTCGTATCTCTTAAGGTAAATAAAATAAAAATAATTGATTTTATATTCCAATAAAAAAAAAATGTTCCATATTGGTTAATACGCTTCGACCATAAGGGTGCTACAGGTTAAAAGTTTTAGAATACCTCCAAAAATAACTGTGCAAAATTTCATGCTTTCTTCACCAAATGCAAATAGATTTACGTAACGGCGACTACTAGTAGGTAACGCCAATGCTTCACAAATCTAAAAATCAATGTCTCAATATTTCTCTTCGTCTTCCGGTCGTTCATTCAAAATCAAATAGTTTCTTTTATGTTACAATAAAGTGGGAGCCACCAATTTAGCGTCCCTCAGATTTATTTTAAAAAACTTCCACCAAAAACAATATTCAGGTATATATTTATGATTAAAATATAAATCACAAAATTGTTTGAAACAAAAATACCGTCCAGGTGTCCTTAAATTTTCAAATTAACGCCGATGAAAGATATATCACTTTTGGAAATAGAAGACAACCATAATAACTACCGCCACGCTTTGAAAGTAAATGCGAAATCATGACGTAATATGTTCTGGTCTATTTACCACAGTAGAGCGCAGTAGCGTATACTGAAATATCAGTCTTTCCAATTATATCATCTCTAACTAATTATTAAGTAAGTAATTAGCGTTTCAGAAAAAGACATTATTAGGATATACATTATGAAAGTTTTAATATTCGAATTTCGATTAAAATATTATTATTAAAAGTAAGTGTGTTGATACAGGGTTATTCATTATACGTACCCTTTATCATCGTTGTTATTATTATATAATATACAATGAATACAATGAATTTTGTCAAAAAATCTAACAAAAATACAGTGGCGTACAGGTTTCACGAGATTCAATAAAAATAATATATTTTTTAATGTTATACCCTGTATATTATTACATTATTATTACCGCCATCCCTAATTTAGGGTGCCCCAAGTTATAGGAAGTTTACAGCTAATATCTCGCTTATTTCAAAAAAGAGATACAAAAATATTTTCAATCTTTCTAAAAAAGTTTTCACACGTTTCTTTATTACAATCCTTAAAAATAAATCCCATTTTTTTCAACTTGCAGTTTGAAATTATCGAAAATTAATTGTCACTGTTGGAATACAGTGACATATCAAACTTAACTATTTTTATGTAAATAAATCTTGAAAAAAATTAAAATGTACCAATCTAATTTACATATTTAGACAAAAATGCTAAAACTACTAAACTGCTAAACTCTGATGAAAATTTTATGGTCATAAAAGTCAGTGTGATTAATTACATTACTAGCATTATATGAGGCAGTAAAGTAGATTGCATACGTAATAAATGTGTTACTCATTTCTGAGAGCATTTGTAATTACAAAGGTCGGAACAGATAATTCCACAATAATAAATTTGTCAAAATTTTAAAAATTATAGTCCATTTTTTAACTTATTAAGTACATATTTACCAACTGTTTCCTTAAACAGTTCTCTGACTTTAATAATCATAATCAATACAATTCTTAATAGTTATGGACGGGGGGTGGGTTGGCTCAGTGGTTAGAGTCATGACTTTGAGATTGGAAGGTCTCAGGATCGAATCCCACCGTTGGCCGGGATTTTTTCATTTAATTTAATTATTTATAATTAATTCTGATGCCTTGGTAGGATTCCCCACTCGACCATTCTCTGTTGGGTTCTAATTAACAGTGCTGTTCCTAAAGTGGCGCTGGAAAACAGTAACAAAGCCTAGATATGATGCTTGAGTTTGAGGAAAACCCACATACATCGAGTAGACAAGCATCTGCAACATTTAATGTCAGCCATACATCGATACTAAACATATTAAATGAAAATAAAATGCATCCCTATAAAATAATACCGACTCAGGAACTCATGGAAGACGATTTTGATAGGAGAACAAATTTTTGCGAACAAATTATGGAAATGTTGAATAACAATACCATCCAATTAGAAAACGTTATGTTTTCTGATGAGTGCACTTTTTCCGTTAACGGTCATGCTAATCGTCAAAATTGCCGCTACTGGTCAACGGAAAATCCTCACTGGATGAGAGAGGTCCAAACACAATACCCTCAAAAGGTTAATATTTGGGCAGGGATTGTTGAAAACCATATTATTGGTCCCTTTTTCATTGAGGGGAATTTGAATGGCGATAATTATTTAGCACTACTACAAAATGATGTAATGCCAAGTTTGGCAAATTTATTTCCTGATCCAGGAAACCCTCAAGTTCCAACAAATACCATATGGTTCCAGTAAGATGAAGCACCTCCACATTATCAAATCAATGTCCGCCAGTACCTCAACTTAACATTTCCAAATCGCTGGATAGGGAGGCGAGGATCAATAGAATGGCCAGCAAGATCACCTGATCTTACCCCATTAGACTTTTTTATGGGGCTATGTGAAAAATATTGTTTACAAAACTAAACCACGTGATTTAGATGACTTAAGAGAACGAATAATGCTTGCGATTAGATCGGTCACGCCTGATATGTTAATTAACGTTAGAAGACATTTTTATTCAAGATTAGGATGTTGCCAAGACGTTCGCGGTGAGCATTTTGAACATCTACTTCATTGATATTCATATTGTTTACGTTATGAACAATTAAATATTACATATTGAGTGTATTATAACAAATTTCGATTATCAGTTATTTTATTTTTTTTTATGTTAATTTTTGCAATAAATTTTTGGATACAGAATGAAGAGACCTTTCAAACGATATATCACAAGCCTATACTTCCCATTTAAAAAATTAGGGGTTGTAACTGTTTCTCAAAGGGGGTTGTAAGTAGGGATCACTTTTTCACTTTAAAGAATGTCAATTTATAATTTAAATTTGACGTGTTTCGGGATTTTCTATAAATATGTACAGTAATCGAAATAATGAATTTATTCCATTTGGCTTTTCCACACTGTATACGGACTTCTCAAAGGCTTTTCATCGAATAGATCAGTGGTGGCCAACTTTTGTGTATATAAGATCTACTTTTTATCTTAAACATGTCGCGATTTACTTTTTATCTTAAAAGTGTGTCGTGATCTACTTTTTGTCTTAAAATTGTGTCGCGACTTATTGTCATAGGCGTAGTCTAAGGGGGAAGAAGGGGTGTGAAATGCATACTATGTTTATTGTTACAGTGTAAGGTAGGGTTGGCACCTTTTTGAAAAGTAAATAAAGGTAGGGTTGCTTAAAAAACTGAGTAAGTATTTTTGGCGAGTTTTAAAAAAAAAGGACATGTACTGTAAAAAAAGACATGTACAGTAAAAAAGGACATGTACTGTAAAAAAGGACAGGCTCATGAAGAAATTAAATTTCCAGACACAACTTTTGATAGCAGCATTCCGTACAGGTACCTACGATTTACAGACACTTTTACAAAATAGATTTTTACTAACTAGAAAAGCAATTTATGGTTTTTATCGACTGCAATGTATAAGTTGAAATAGGAAAAAATTGTTATAAAAATGTACAATATGGCTGATATAGCTGATTTTAAGTTATATCTTCTACAATCGCCTCAAAGTCCATGGTACATGGAATTCCACCCCAGACATTGCGAACGATCGGCCAAAATTGGCTCATATCGCGATCGACTTGTTGGCCATCCCTAGAATAGATCATAATATTCTTGTAAGGTGGAAAGCTTAGGATTTTATGTTGAGATTATTTTCTTTTTTTTTTCTCCTGGGCTCGTCTGACTATGTATCTCCGAATAACACTGAAGCCTATTGGCTTATTGTGTTTTACACCATGTTAATAGCACCCACTCTGTCACCTTTGTACCTTGTACAAGTTTGTACAGATCCTTGTGGTCTGTACGTTGTTGGACCAACCTGGGGTTGTCCAAAAAGAGCCTGTCTTTTGCGATCTAGAGCTTCGCATTCGCACAGTATGTGTTTGGCCGTTTCTGGTTTCTTGTGACATAGTCGGCACATGAGTTCCCCATTCTACATGCCAATTTTGTTCAAGTGTCCCTTTACTGGGGCGTGCCCAGTCATGAACCCTGTTATCACTCTCAACTGGTTCCTATTCATTGAGAGTAGTTCTCCAGTTCTTTTGGGACATGGTCTGCCTATGAAGGCTTTTCCATGTGCCTGTTTTGGGGTGTTCCCGAATCCAGTCGTTTATGAAACCCCGGACTGTACTTTTTGGTACTCCTGGGTTTGTGTCTGGTTCCGGTGTTTCTTCTGACCCTCTTTTTGCAAGTTCGTCAGCCTTTTCGTTGCCTTAGATCCCTTGGTGACCAGGCACCCAAAATAGTTTTACTCTATTTCGGTCTGCCAGTGTTCTTAGTTCTTCGATGCATTCCCATACCAGCCTCGACGTAACTTTCCGACTCGATATGGCCTTAAGTGCCGCTTGGCTGTCTGACATTATTTGAATATGCTGATTTACGACAGCTCTTTCATTGTTCGTTTTTGCACATTGCAAAATTGCGTATACCTCGGTCTGAAATACCGAGGAATGTATTCCTATAGCATAGCTATGGTTAGTATCGGGGTTTTTGGAGAATACTCCTGCCCCAGTGCCTTCCGCAGTCTTAGACCTGTCTGTATACCAGGTTTGTCAAGATTTCCCAGTGTATTCCCTAATCTGTAAGCACCTAATCTTGCCTCCCCTTGTATCACATAGTGAAGAGGTGGGAGTCCTATTAGTGCTTCCATTGCAGCAGTGGGGGTTGTTTTCATTGCCCCTGTTATTCCGAGGCAGGCAAGTCTTTGTACCTTGCTTAACCTCGTTATTGCTTTCCTTTGCTGTGTCTTTGGCCACCACACCAAAGCTGCGTATGTTATTATCGGTCTCACTACCATGTTATAAAGCCAATATACCAAGTCTGGTTTTAACCCCCATCGCCTTGCCATCATTAACGAGGTTTCCGCTCTCCTTGTGGTTCTTTCTAGATGCTGGTTCCAGGTAAGTCTCGAATCAATAATAACCCCGAGATATTTTACCTCCCCCTTAAGCTAGATGCTTGCTCCTCTTAGGTTTAGAGGCCCTAGTCCCTCCAATTTCCTCCTGCGGGTGAATGCATTTATGTCAGATTTGTTTGGGCTAATGTTTAGTCCTTCCGCCTCTGTCCATTTTGTTACTATATTTAGAGCCTCTTGCATTCGATCTCTTACTATAGTATTGTATTTTCCCTGTGCCATGATCACTAGATCATCGGCATATCCCAGGGTTCTATGTTCCTTATCTTTGAGAGCCCTAAGCAGCCCGTCCACTACAAGGTTCCACAGGAGTGGAGACAGCACTCCACCCTGTGGACATCCTCTCGCTACCTGTGTCGCTATTGTCTCTCCCATAAGGGTTGTGTGTATAGTTCTCTCCCTTAACATAGAGTCGATCCCTTGAGTTGTCGGAGTCCAAAGCTAACGCAATCTCTCCGACAGTCATGTTCAAGGAGCCTGAGTCGTCTGTATCCGACTCTTCTCCTTCGGTGTCCATTTTTTTCAAATTATTTGTACTCATATTTGTTCCCACGAGTATGGGGGAAGGGCTGGTCCAACTCTGCAGTGCCCCCCGTACAGAGTCAAGGCTGGCTACTTGGGGGTTTCGCCCGGTTCCCCCAAGGGAACGTTGGCAACCGCATATTAAGCCCTGCGGCCATTGATCCTTAGGCACGTTACCTTACACCGTGGCGTTGGGCTTTGCTGGAGTGCCATTTGGTTAGTCAATAGTGGTGCTTCTTGAAGCATCGCTATTGGCCTTATCCAGTGGTGCCACGAGGAGGCAGGCATTCGATTTTCTTCTTACTTAAACCATCGTTTTAATTATCACTTTTACAACGGATTTTCATTCTCACCTTTCACAGTGTGTTTTAGTATATTTTAAAATGACTTGGCAATAAACTTAACATGCAATCACCTACTATTTACTTCAATTTCATCAATTCAAAACCGCCACTTTTTACAGACCCAACTGGGCGTCGTTGAAAATGGGTGTACTGGAAATAAGCTGTTTATGGATGTGTCTAAATGTTAAGTCTGTTCATATACTAGAAATATTAGCAAGGTGGAGTTTGATTATGTATTTAACGACCTACCTTTATCAATTTCTACACAAAATAAAGATTTAGGTATATTATTATTCCAAAAAGTGACTTTTTTGGATCATATTGATAATACCGTTGCTTCTGCGTTGAAAAGCTTAGGGTTATTAATTCGTAATACTAGTTCTTTTACAAACTCTTAAAGTTTGGAGATCCTTTACTTTTCTTTATTTCGTTCCAAGCTAGAATATGCATATCTTATCTGCAACCCTATTTACAATTTTCATGAAAGATCATTGGAAAATGTTCAGCGGCGATATCTCAAGTACCTTTCTTTTAAAATAGATGGGCAGTATCCCATTTGAGGTATTGAATATTATCTGCTGCTTTCGAGGTTCAGCATACCATCTTTGGAAAATAGAAGGTTAGTTTCCAGTGTGACATCTTTATTAAAATATTACATAACACTATTGATGTGCCATTAGATAGCCATTAGACAGCCATTAGATATCATAAAACATTTTATCTGGCAAGTTTTTGAGCAAACTTGGGAAAAAATTCGCCTATAACGATCATGTGCTTAAATTTTAATCAGTATTTTTTGTCAAAATATTAGGTATGTTTGACATTTATCTCATGTATTTTGTCCTGTAAAAGAATTAATCTGTTGGGCAATAAAATTATTTTTATTTTATTTTATTAAATTTGACGTAAACTAAATTACTGGATCCCACCTTAATGGAACTGAGGCTCCAACTGGCAAAATCATATAAGTCATGCAATGTAGCATAAAAGAAACGGGAAACTATTTGATTTTGAACGAAATACGGAAAAACTATACGAAGTATTGAGACATTAAATGCTAAAATTTGTTAGATATTGGCGTAACCTAGGTTAAACCACGAGATGCCTTCACATTGCTTCCTCACATTTTTTAGAACCAGTCCACGTCGACTTTTGATTAGGGTTTGAACTATGAACTTCAAACAATTTGCAAATATATTGTTTAAACAACAAACAATTTTCAAATACTATTATTTCTGATTTAGAAATATTTTTGTACATGTAAAAATATCAAATGTCAAGTTCAGAGTACATATAAAATAAGTAATATAAAGAAAGAACGAAGAGATATATTTTCAAGTGCCTTTTCGGCTATTAAGCCATCACCAGGACACTATAATATAGAAGGAACAAGTTTTAGAAACTCATACATATAAACTTAATTAAATTCGGATCCTACTCGTCACATTTTTAATATAAAAGACACGATCTAAAAAAGAAGTAAACGACAACCATAACATCTAGAAATGTACAAACAAAGATCGTAATCATTTTAAAGAATTTGAAGGTTTGCCCAATGTAACGCACGTGAATGCTGACCAATTTAAAGTTGAATTATTAAATTGTTGCTTGCCGTTTAACCATAAGAAATGCACTGAATTTTAAACACTGATAAAGTTAAACCGAAAATTCTAAAAATCATTAGGGTACACGACAAAAAGAAGTAAAATCAGGTCTATCGAAGCTTTCATTCGATAGATGATTTTTTGCATTTTTGGAAACGAGGAGAAAAGTTTTAAAAAGTGAGGTTAAGAAATGTTTTTGTTGGTACGAATGCAACATGTGAAGGAATCTAAGAAAGAAATAATGCAAATTCGTAGATCCACGTATCTTAAGCTTATAACAAAAAAACAGTTTCCTATTTTTAAATTTATTTCCAAGTAGATAATACCTACGTAGTTTGACCTTTTTCAACGTAATTAATTAAGCTGAATTCCTTTTACGTGGCATAAATTTAAAGCAATTACTTTTTCCGTTGATTAAGAAGAGATTTTTTTAACATAATTTACGATTTCCTTAGTAATCTCGGCTCAGCTTCTCAGGTTTTTATACAGGGTGTATTTTGCGTACGTTCTAATATTTAGATATTAATTCTAAATTAAGATTAAAAACTAAAGTATGGCTCTCAAGTTTTTCCTTACGAAGCTATAATATATATAATAAATTAGTCCATATTTATACATCCGTTTGATTGTTATAAATATCTTAACTATTAATTCTTTGGTACCTTCACCATGAATGATTTTATTTCGTCTTGTCAATATTTCACTTGTCAAAAATTGTTGATTTTAAAGAGTGGCAACTTTATCACTGTCCCATTTATACGCCACTGGTAAACCACGAATATAAATTTATTATAACAGGTGATGAAACATGTACTAGTTCTGGAAGCGACAAGATACCAAGCGGCCGGAAATGTTTCAAATATAGAGTCTTACGGATATAGTTTACTACCTATGTTCCTGAAGTTAAGTTCGTTCCTTTAACTTTTCCAATTTATTCCTTGGTTGTGCATTTCCGTTAATTCTACTGTTAGTTTTACTAAAGTTTTACTGTGCAATTTTATAGGAGTATGTTCTTTTTATTACCTTTATTTTATTGTATTGTTTCAAGCAATACGTTAAGTTGACAGCAGTCCCAGCATAAAAAACAAATGAAAAACTAAAACTCTAAATTAATCCCTATAGAGCCGTTTTCAATCCTATAATAAATGTTAAAAGTTAACAAAGCTGGTACCTACATAAATTAACAGAATGAAAATACAAACTTATGATCTACAGGGTGATCCATGACTCGATGATTATAACTTAAAATAATATTTCTCGGATAATTAAGTCGAATAAAGTAATGTAATGTTTTATTAATTAGGAATTTTTTATTGCTTACACAAATAGTACAAGATCCTAGTGGCGCATCCAGAGTTTAAGTCTGGGGGGGGGTAGTACGAAAGGGAAGCATTTTTATAAAAATTAGGCCCTTTCTTTGTGAAATAAAAGTTTTGTCTCTTTAAAACACCCTACAGCTACAAATTTTGGAGACTACTTTATAGGGTGTCGGTTTACTTTATGAAAACAAATGTAACCTACCAAATGTACTTAGCAACTTCCAGAGGAGAATTGCCTAAAACCTGAAACTTATGTTCTTCTATAATAAATTTATCCAAAAAATATTTGCAATGTTTAACAGGTAAATTATTATTAAAGAAACTAATCTATCAACAGTGTTTGTTATGAAACAAATTCAAAATTAATGTTCAAGAACTAACTTGTAAAAAATATAAACAACATTTAACACTACCTAACAAGGTTACTGTTCCAGAACTTTACAAAAAAGATTAATCCTACAGGTTATGATGAATACATAAGTAAATAAACTAAATATCTAGAGAAAGTGAGAAATTAAATCGTATATGCCATATGCTTAAACCCAAAAAGCATAAAAATTCATCAATAGATGGCACGGCAAGTCATTAGTATGGGTACCAAGGCGAAGGACAGTATGCGCAAGATATTAAGTAGATTATTACATAATCCATAAAATAATAAATTCTACCTTTTTACAATTCAAGAACTCTATACAACACGTTTTAACCATCATAAGAAAACGCAAAAATGAACTCCATTAGGAGAAAAAATTACGTTGTCTTATGATAATCAACTCAATCCACAACAAAGCGTTTTATTTTTTTTAATTTAAATAGAAAATTAATCAACATTATTTTGAAGTTTACAAAAATTTTGATACATAAAACATATTGGAGAAAATTTTAAAATATTTGTCCTGGGGGTCTGAAAATAGAAATAGAAAGGGGAGCGAGTTCTGATACTAGGAACATTAAACATTAGTAGTTAAACGAAGTAGTTCTGGACAGTCAATTTTATAATTTAATAATTTGTAAAGAATGCAGATGGAATAACATTTTCTACGAGTAAGTAATTCAAGGATATCAAATCTATTCAGCAAGATGGTTTGCGGAATATTGCGAGTAGGATAGATGCCATCTAGCTTGCACCACAAATATTTGACAAATTTTCGCTGAATTTTTTCTAATGCCTGACTAAGTACTTCATATCCAGGACTCCAAACAATGGACGCATGTTCTAGCTTACTACGTACAAAAGAGTTAAAATAGTTTTTAAAGTGTTAAGCTCAGAGAACTAGCGTCCATTTCGAATGACGAACCCCAAATTTATGTATGCGTCTTTTTGAATAGTATAGATATGTTCAATAAAGTTTAACTTAGCGTCGAAAAGAACACCAATATCTCTAAAATAAAGACATTTATTGATGTTAATATTGTTGACAGTGAAATTATACTCAATCAGATTTAGTTTACGAATGAAGCACTTAGATATGTTTAGTGGTAAGTTGTTAGAATTACATTAAAGGTTCAATTTATTTAAGTTCTCCTGCATAATCAAACAGTCATCAATACTGGAGATTGATTTAAACAATTTTAAATCATCGGCATAGAGTAGAGTATTACATGATAGGTATTCAGTAATGTCATTTACAAAAATGGAAAATAAAAGTGGTCCTAGAACTGAACCTTGAGGGACACTGGAAGAAGTTTTATACAAATTGACCTAAAACCATGGTATTCAACTTTCAATTTTCGATTACTTAAATATGATTCAAAGAAATGCAGTAAAGACGTAGTGAGTCCAACAATGGAAAGCTTGTTCAAAAGTATACTATGATCGAGGCGATCAAAGGCCTTGGAATAGTCAGTATATATAGCTTCAACCTGGCCACCCCTATCAAGGTTGTGTAAAGCATGTCAGATTGGTCTCAGTGGATCTGCCTGGAAAAAAGCCGTGCTGTGCCGTAGATATAATCGATTTTACATGAGCGAAAAGTATTTCATAAATGACATTTTCGAAAACTTTTCCAAAATTACAAAGGATGGATATAGGTCTGTAGTTCTCTATGATAGATTTGGATCTTTTCTTAAAGATTGGACATATTTTAGATATCTTCCAATATTTTGGAAAATTCCCTTCTCGTAAGGACATATTAAAGACCATTATTAAAGGTTTTGATATAATCAATATCTGTTGCGATATTAGCCAAAAAAAGAGTTGTTTTCAGGAGGGATATGGTTGCTCGACGTTTTTTTGAGACCGTCTCTGAGTTTTCTTATTTTTCTTAATTTTTACTTACATATTTAACAAACATTTTTTCCGTATCAACAAGTCTTTTCTCAACACTCACAACATACATTTGTATGTCAGGTTTAAAACGGTCTTTAATATTTAGTGAGTGGCAAATCCGACATATGTGACAAATTTTTAGTAGTATCTACTTCACACTTTTCTGTTCCTGAATGCATTTACATCCAGACAAATCAAATAAGTTTCTTATATTCTCGCATAAATTGGAAAGGCGTAGAATTCAAATCATTTCCAGACTGCTGCTCCATCATATAATTTTCTAGATTCTTGATGTTCATATCGTTAAAAAAAAATTGCACTTTGATTTTAAAATTTCCCATAATTGTACAATTCTGTTGATAGTTATTTGCCATGTTTGATATGCAAATTCGAAAAAGAGTAAAAGTATTTCAAAAATTGTTTTTCTGTGTTACTAACACACGGCTCCTGTTAATATGTAGCAGAAGGACCGTCCGATGTAATTAAAATGTCAAACAAATTGTTAATCTTCGCAATTACGTCCGCAGTATTTGAGGCAACTGATAGAAGAGCACCAAATATTCCAATTATTTGTGCACTTTCTTGCCACACAATGATTGAATGCACACCAGGGGGTTTATAGAGACGGCGTATTTCGTCAAGAAGTTTGCTGCACAATGAAATTTGTGCACGTCCGTTTTATAATAACACAATTATACAGGGTGTCTGTAAAAGGTCTTTAAAAAAACATACCACATATTCTTTAGACCAAAATAAGTCGATTTAAGTAAAATTACCTTAGTACAAAGTTGCATCGTTTGGGCTCCAGAGGGCCTTGAAGTTACAATTTTTAAATCGTTTTTCCCATATAAATTTAAAACGGCATATGCGATTTTGTTGAAATTTGGTATATAGGTAGAGTTTTATGTGGCAAAAAAAAATGGTATTAAAATTTTGTCCGATAATAATACATAGGCGTAGAACTTGATTTTTTAAATAATTGCACCTTTAAAAATTCTACGCCAATGAAAGAAAAGGAGTTTGAGTATAAAATTTAGATTGCGCAACTCATTTACTTTAAAAAAGGTACTCTTGATAAGACTCGATTACTCTCATGGTTTTCGCTAAATTTCTATTTTAATAATTTAAAGTGTATAGGTTTCACAAAAATATTTATTTACAACATAATCAAAATAGAGATTTTACAAAAATTGTTCAAAATTTTCACGCATACAAAGATTTATACGTCGAAGAAAATTAAAATGTATCCTTTCCATAACTTCTTTATCACCTCTAAGATTGTTTATTGCATCTTGAATACGTTGCCAGAGTTGTTCCTAATTTTCTACAGGTTCCCTGTAAACTGTGGATTTCAGATGTTCCCATAAAAAGTAATCCATCGGTGTTAGGTCTGGGGAACGTGGTGGCCAGTTTACAGGTGCGTTATTACCTCTGCCTATCCATTTGTGTGGATATTGTTCATTCAAGTGGTTTCTAAAGTTTAAAGAAAAATGTGGTGGAGCTCCATCTTGCATAAACCACATATCTCTCCGAAGTTGGAGAGGTAAATCTTCTAACAATTCTGGCAACGTATTTTGTAGAAAATCCAAATAATTTTCTCCAGTTAATCTTCGTGGAAGTATGACAGGACCAACAATGAAATTACCAATTATTCCAGCCCACACATTAATTTTGAATTCGTGCTGAAAATGGTTTACCTTTATTGCATGCGGATTTTCAACGGCATAAACATGTTCATTATGGGTATTAGTTATACCTCTTCTTGTAAAACCCGCTTCATCGTAAAGAGAACCTTCTTGACAAAGTTTGGATCTCTTTCTCTTTGCATATTAACAAATCCACAAAAACCCAAACGAATTTGAGGATCATGGACTAATAATTATTGTACTGGCTTCTTATGGTATGGATGTAGCAATTGTTCTCTAAGCACTTTATGAACGACATCTTTACTTACTCCTAGTTCCCTTCCAATTCGTCTGGTGCTTAATTCTGGATCTTCTTCAACACGTTCTAAAATGTCTTCTTCAACTTCAGGAATCCTTACAAAACGTTCTCTTCCATTATCAACATTGTTGGGAGCAAAGGAACCGGTCTCCCGAAGACGTCTCTCAACAGCAGCAAAAGTTGGGTGGCTAGGTACACGACGATTTGGAAACCTTTCAGAGTACACCCTGACACTCTCTCGAGCATTTCCTTCATAAAATCCTAATGTCAGTAACATATCGGTATATTCTGCATTGGTATATTGTACAGCCATATTAATAAACCACGCATTTGTTTTTTTAATTATTGAGTCAGATAGAACACTTTCAATCGTTAACAAGAGATTAGGTGTTAAAACTTGACAATATTTTTATTTAGATGAAACTATGGAAACCAACAATAAATGTTTTTATATACGTATTGCAGGCAAATAATTAATATTCCTCAAAAAATCGTACATGGCAAGAATCGAGTATTTTTGTTAAAAGTCTCGATTAGAGGTAGAAGATATGAAAAAAGTACATTTTTATGTTTTTAATCGTATAAAATTTTGTCCGATAATAATACATAGGCGTAGAACTTGATTTTTTAAATAATTGCACCTTTAAAAATTCTACGCCAATGGCAAAAAAGGGGGTTGAGTATGAAATTTGGATTGGGTACTCATTTACTACAAAAAAGTACCCTTGATAACACTCGATTTACTCTCATGGTTTTGACAAAGTTTGTATTTTAATAATTATTGTTTATGTTCTAAAATTACTAAAATGCAAATTTCGTCAAAACCATGAGAGTAATCGAGTCTTATCAAGAGTATCTTTTTTAAAGTAAATGAGTTGCGCAATCTAAATGTTATACTCAAACTCCTTTTCTTCCATTGGCGTAGAATTTTTAAAGGTGCAATTATTTAAAAAATCAAGTTCTACGCCTATGTATTATTATCGGACAAAATTTTAATATCATTTTTTTGCCATATAAAACTCTACCAATATACCAAATTTCAGCAAAATCGCATATGCCGTTTTAAATTTATATGGGAAAAACGATTTAAAAATTGTAACTTCAAGGCCCTCTGGACATTTTTTTTAGGCAACCCTGGATACAATACAATAACAAACAATATGGATGTCGATGTATAACCAAATTAACTAAATCCAATCATTAGTACTTATTATAGTATTTGCTAATAGATATTAATAGTAAAATGTGTGCAATTTTGAATAGGTAGTTATGGGAATTATTAAGCTTTGTAAAAATTTGTTGTATGTATTTCTACTCATACACATAATTATTTGTATTCCAGTTTTTATTGCATTCGAATAAAAAACAGTGTAATCAGTCTAAATTGTTGATCGCACCATTCACAATCGACAGTCTAAACACGAACGCATAGATCGCTAACGCAGATAAGTTAAAAAAAAGAAAAAGTTAATGCATTTTTATTTACTTTTTATAAATTTCGTTCATGACATTCGCATAAAAAATAGTGTAGAAACCATGGACGAAAAGTGGTTTTTCGGACTCCTATTTTTAATACTGGACTAAACTTTTCGTCAGCGCAACCCAATAAGAAACTGTATATTGATAATCAAGGCTTACGTCTACAGGAACATAATGTATAAATTAAATTAAAAGTTATACTAAAATCATTCAAATTAATATATTGTATTGCTTTTGATAAAAATGTTTAACCAATCAATTCATTAAAATTCATAAAAATTCATAAAAATTCATAAAAATTCATAAAAATTCATAAAAATTCATAAAAATTCATAAAAATTCATAAAAATTCATAAAAATTCATAAAAATTCATAAAAATTCATAAAAATTCATAAAAATTCATAAAAATTCATAAAAATTCATAAAAATTCATAAAAATTCATAAAAATTCATAAAAATTCATAAAAATTCATAAAAATTCATAAAAATTCATAAAAATTCATAAAAATTCATAAAAATTCATAAAAATTCATAAAAATTCATAAAAATTCATAAAAATTCATAAAAATTCATAAAAATTCATAAAAATTCATAAAAATTCATAAAAATTCATAAAAATTCATAAAAATTCATAAAAATTCATAAAAATTCATAAAAATTCATAAAAATTCATAAAAATTCATAAAAATTCATAAAAATTCATAAAAATTCATAAAAATTCATAAAAATTCATAAAAATTCATAAAAATTCATAAAAATTCATAAAAATTCATAAAAATTCATAAAAATTCATAAAAATTCATAAAAATTCATAAAAATTCATAAAAATTCATAAAAATTCATAAAAATTCATAAAAATTCATAAAAATTCATAAAAATTCATAAAAATTCATAAAAATTCATAAAAATTCATAAAAATTCATAAAAATTCATAAAAATTCATAAAAATTCATAAAAATTCATAAAAATTCATAAAAATTCATAAAAATTCATAAAAATTCATAAAAATTCATAAAAATTCATAAAAATTCATAAAAATTCATAAAAATTCATAAAAATTCATAAAAATTCATAAAAATTCATAAAAATTCATAAAAATTCATAAAAATTCATAAAAATTCATAAAAATTCATAAAAATTCATAAAAATTTATAAAAATTCATAAAAATTCATAAAAATTCATAAAAATTATTTAAAAAATTTGCCAGGTATTTCTCTCGAGTAACGAGTAACTTTTAATAATTGAGATTTGAGAAATTCCAGCGAAACGGGATCGGGTCAGCTAGTGGTAAATAATTTGACATTTAAGAGTGGCAGTAATGTAGAAAAAATATCTATTATTTAACAGTGACAGGCCTAGCCACCCATAAAGTCTTATTTCACAATGTAAATAAAATAAGCCCCATAAGAAATGCTTTTAGAATTTAGAAACATTTAGATTTTTTGACATAATTAGGTTGGACCGAAAATTCTGAAAATCAATAGGGTTCTAAATTAGAAGAAAAAATGTTTTCGTCGCAATACTGAGGCACAATATAGGTAACCATTAATAATAGGGTACCATCAATTTTCTCCCACCTAACCAAAATTGCGCTGCCTCTAGTAATATATACTCCAAAAGCAAATTAAAAAAATGATAACAAAATAACAGTCCATGAAATATCGCCCAACTCTATTAGATATTTTGACGTTTCTATCTTTAACAATTTACATGTGCGTCAATTTAAAGATACTTTGTGAATCAGACTTTTAGAGTTTAGATGCATTGTGAATTAGGCTATTAAAGTTCAGATGGGTTTGTAACTTTAACTTTAGAGTTTAGGACCGAACTATAAACAGACCTTATAAAGCTTGTTTGCTATATTTTGCTTCAAACCACCTGTTAAAATTGTGGGGATGTTGTCCCTAATACCCTATGAATTGTGTCAAGACCAAATTTGAGGTTGATAATGGTAATGAATACATTTTGAATATCGTAGTGGATCTGGATGGAATTATTGCAAATGTGATTTCACTTAAGCTAATGGAGATTTTTAACTAACTCTATGTTGACGAATTTTCGCGTTCATTTTTTTGAGTACTTTATATTTTGGTGAAAAAAGTTTTAATCAATAATTATTGTCGTACAGTAATTGAGAAAGATTGAACACAGAAATAACAATAGTGCACATATTTCTTGTTCATATATATCCGTCCATTAGATTTTGCCCATTTTGAAGCTGTATGTAACATGCAATTCATTCTTATACGTCGGAGCCCATAGAGACGCTCCAAAGTAAACTACTTCAAATATCGCAACATTACTATGATTTATAAGAGCCTTATATAGAAAATAGAGTTTGCTTGACGATGCTGACTGAATATACAAAACTATCGGATTTTCCTTAAAGAAAAAGATTAAGCTTATGGTGATGGAGATATCTTATCTCATTGTATTCAGTGGCACAGCCACAGTGGCGGATTGGAAGGTCAAAACTCCCGCTATTAGCTGTATGCTTTTATTTACATTTTTCAAAGCAGAAATTACCGATATTTACCTTTTTTTAATAAAAACATTCTTATTTGAAATATTTTACTGTGTTGGTGGAATGCCCATTGTTCTTAGAAAGTCTATACAGGGTGTACCAATAAAAACTCCCAGGCCAGATATTTTACTTCTGTAAAAACCAGTTCATAGAGCACTAAGAAAGCATCAGTTTTAGATATAAATTGATTTTAAATAGGTCAATATGTAGATGGCGTTGCGCTCAATATTTTTTTTTCGATAGGAGGATCTTTCTTGTGTAGCGCATCTTGTAAAAAATGCATTTCTAAGTAGATTTTGTTCTATAAACTAATTCGATATATCTGGTCATTTTTGATATACCCAAAACAGTTTCATCCTGTTTTTCACCATTAATCATTGGATTTTAAGAAAATGCTAAACCAGGTCGATTTTTATTCCAAATTAAAAATATTTTTACAATGCAGACATCTGTCATGTGTCAACCCCCTCCCTTGCACTTCTCCAACACCTTAATTTTAAGTAGGTAATGTACCATGTATGGCACATCATTGAAAAGGTAATTTAATGGGGGATTCAGAAATATTTCTGTACATTGCACTACTTAAGTAAATTTTATTTCAGGTAGTTTTATGGGGAATTTAGAAATATGACTATTTATTGCGATACTTTTAATTGTACCGCCCTCTATCGGGATAAAAAAAACTATGCATATTATAAAGTGTGACACCTTATTTCAAAGCAAATTTAATTACTAATTCAATGCACCACATAACATTTACATAAATATCCTCCATATTGCACTTGCAATATTTTGAAAATTAGTCATGCATTATTTTAGACATAATTGCTAACTTAATTTTGTTGCAAGTGCAATATGGAAATATTTATATTAATGTTATGTAATGCATTGAATTAGTAATTAAATTAGCTTTCAAATGAAGTGTCACACTTTATAAAACGTTACAAGTTTTTTATCCCGATAGAAGGCGCTAAAATTAAAAGTAACGTAATAAACAGTCATATTTCAGACTTCCCCATAAAATTACCTTCTCAATGATATGCCGTAAATAGAACATTCCTTATTTAAAATTAAGGGGTTGGAGAGAAATGGAAGGCAAGGGGTTGACACTTGACAGATGTCTATATTGTAAAAATATGTTCAATTTAGAATAAAATTTTCTTAAAATCCAATGATTAATGCCGAAAAACAGGATGAAACTGTTTTGAGTGACCCACTCTGTATATCAAAAATGGCTGGATTTATCGAATTAGCTTATAAAACAAAATCTGCTTAAAATGCATTTTTGACAAGATGCGCTGTGTAAGAAAGATCCTCCCACGAAAAAAGAATATTGAGCGCAGCGCCATCTACAAATTGACCTATTTAAAATTAATTTATATCTAAAACTGAAGCTCTCTTATCGCTCTATGAACTGGCTTTTACGGAATTAATGTATCTCTATTACTTACCAAAATATCCGGCCTGGGAGTTTTATTGGTACACCCTGTATATCGCTATGTTTGGAGCTGTCAATACAATATAGGGTGTTCGATAAGTACGGTACATAACTTCAGGAGCGTATTCTGGAGCTAAAATAAAGATATATTTGTCATGTCTCAAAAATGCTTCGTTACGGAAATACAGGGTGTGTTAACAAGTCGTCGTCTATTTATATAAAATATAATGTAATATACAACTGTTTGTTCAAAATATACAAAAGAGTTTTCAACACTCGAATGTATACTCTTTTTCTCACCATATATCGTGAAAATAACTTAGTTTTCACATGAAATTTGTTTTCTAAAATTGATATTGATACCAATAATGAAATTGGAATAGTAGTTTGTTTAACAAGAATGGTTGTGATGGCCACATCGCACGAAGGCGAAGTCTGAGTTCGATACGGATAATCTATTCAAATGCACTATTATTTTAAACGTTACTCATCAAATAACTGTTTTAAAAAAAACATAACAATTTGAATTAATGACTTTTACTAATTCATAAAAGAAAAAAAAAGAATTTGCCTTCAACCGGGTTTTGAACGTTTCAGTCAAACGTTTGCGCCAGCAACTTACATTTTAAGTTTAAATAATATTTATAATTGAATGGGGTTTAATCACGAAGGTTACGATTTTAGATAATTTTATTAAAATTTACTAAAATTTATTTCATTGGAAACGAATATCTAGTGAATTTACATTATTTATTAATTCTTCAAAACAATGGCCCATTTTGAATCATCTTTTACCGTTTTACCTACTATTAGTTTTAAAATAAATAAAAAACCATTGTTAGAGAGTACTAAATATGAACTGTGATTGGTGGATTTAATATACATTCTAAATTCTAATGAAAAATTACATTTTTTTAGAGAAACCAATAAAAATAAAATATTACTTTTTTTTCGTCAGTCGTTGTTAATATATTTTATTATGTTTGAAGAAGGAACAGAATATCGGTTGAAGATCAGAAAACTGAAGAATGTCTTTGGAAATTTGTAAATGAAAACCCAAATTCCCCCTAAGAAAATAACGAATCCATCCCTAGAAACCCAAGATGAAAACAAATCAAGAAAAATTAAAAAAAAAAATCTGATGTGTCCAACGCATGACTTTCCTATCTAGTTATTATAGGCATTTTCCGGTTATTTTGTACAACCTATTGCAGCATCTCTATAAATGTTTAGAGGATAAACTAAATATATACATTTTACACATACATCTACCTCGAAACATTTTTCTATAGATATTCATTGAAAACGAAAATACAGAAAAATTTAAATTTAGCACTTTTCCATTACGGACCATTTTAGAAAAATCATGTATAAACAAAAATTATAGAAATCGATATCGCAAACAACTTTTAGTTCAACAATTTTCATAAAAATCAGAATTTTGCACATTTTGTCAAATTTCTCGAATACGGACCATTTCAGGAAATTTTGACATAAAACAAAAATTATAGATAATAATATTAGAAGTAACTTTTATTTGAACAATTTTCTTCTCCAAACATAAATAACAGATATATTCCATAAAATATAAAAACGGCCTCCCATAAAGTACCCCCCCAGATGTTCCAACTTTGTCCAAAATCTAATCATTTCACGTCAGGCCGAAATAAACCTTAAGTTTAAAATTTAATGTTTTTTCCTTTATCCGTTTTTGAGTTTTCTTCAAATTTCGAAATTTACACATTTTCTCAAATATCTCGAATACGGTCCATTTTAGAGAAATTATGTATAGGACAAAAATTATAGAAAATTATATTATAAACAACTTTTATTTGAACAATTTTTATAAAAAATTATGTTTTTTACATTTTGTCAAATTTCTCGAATACGGACCATTTTAGGAAAATTTTGCATAAAACAAAAATTATAGATAATTATATTAGAAGTAACTTTTATTTGAAGAATTTTCTTCTCCAAACGTAAATAACAGATATATTCCATAAAATATAAAAATGACCACCTATAAAGTACCCCCCCAGATGTTCCGACACTGCCCAAAATCTAATCAGCTCATTGGACGCTGAAACAAAGCTTAAGTTTAAAATTTGGTGTTTTTCTGTGTATCGGTTCATGAGTTATGCGTTATACAGACACACACACACACAGACACACACACACACACACACACACACACACACACACACACACACACACACACACACACACACACACACACACACACACACACACACACACACACACACACACAGACATCATCGCGAAAATAGTCAAAACGGATTCAGGGGACCTCAAAACGTAAAAATCCGTCGAAAACTCGAGGTCGAAAAAAATCATGATTCCTATACTTTCCTTATATCTGTATACAGATAGGAAAGTAAAAATGTGCCCAAGCCAGGGATTGAACCTAAATCTCCGAGTTTACAGCTCAATTATTTTACCTACGTGCAACAGCAGCCCAAATGAATGCGCCATAACGCATGACAGCATTCTGAAATTCGGGACAATAGATATCTCTTTATTATTTGCCGTTTTTGACAATTTTCTTTAATCTTTCTTTAACCTTTGAAGAGATTTGTAAGGGAATCTGCTGTTCATAATCAGCTACTGTTCTACGTAAAATAGTCGTCTGCAATATATTTTGTTTTTTGAAAGTTCGAAGTATTTTAGCCTTGGGCATCTGCCCAACTTAATTATAACACTTTTCCGGATATCTAATTTAGAAGACATGTCGACGTAATTAAACTGTCAATAACAAATATTTGTTTCTAAAGTAAATTCGTTATTCTGGTATTTTTGCTTATACTGTTATACTTAAAGTAAAGTTAAATATCTTAAGAACGTTTGAACCAAAATGTAAAATATTTCTTTCTTAAAGTTTTTCTCTGCTAATTTTGATAATGATTTATGAATATGTTGTGAAATTATCACAAAAAAACGAAGAAATATTTAAACTTTAACACCTTGAACCTTTATCCATATCAACACTTAATTTTGTTTAGTACAAATAAATGTCCCAGTAATTATGACTGTATATGATAATATTGATGACTATGCTAACAACATTTAATATATATCTTTGTGTATATGAAATTAAATAATAGGTACGAGTTATACAAGACACCTTTTTAAATAGATATGTCAACTAAATAAAAATACAGGAATTGAGGCCTGATTTATCAATAAACAAATATATTTACATCAAAATATAATATATAATACTAATAATAATAATACTCTTCCTAATTCACCCCCTTACGTGTGAAATTCAACCCCTGAAGTCGACTGAGCGACTTGTGTAGGGGAAGGGCCGGCTATTATTATTATTTTCCGTGGCGCTCCGGACGACTTAAAAATGATTGATGGCGATATTAGACTTACAGGTGAGGAAAACCGGAAAATCCTACCCGCCATTATTAACCTTCGTAAGTAGGTTTTTTCTTTAATGGTTTTTAATCAAACATGTATACCTAATTTCTCCAAAGAAAATAATGTTATTCTTGTGAATAACTATAAAAATAATTTTGTTCTTTGGCTCTGAGACCACCATCTTCTTATAGGTTTAAGG
Organism: Psylliodes chrysocephalus; assembly: GCA_927349885.1. Lineage (NCBI taxonomy): Eukaryota > Metazoa > Arthropoda > Insecta > Coleoptera > Chrysomelidae > Psylliodes > Psylliodes chrysocephalus. Next base: position 21,728,972 of record OV651822.1, on the reverse strand, counting down.
TATATTTTTATTATTATGCAAAAAATATTTATTTCTTAATTATAGGAAAAAATCCTAAAAATTAAACTAAAACATTCATATGCAAATCTACCTAGCTAGATAAGTAAAAACAACGCGTCGGGCATATTTGACTGACGTAGCCCCCTACGTAAAAAAATCCATAAAAATAACCTGGAGGCCCACCTCAGTCATATGTGACTAACATAGAAAAAATGGTGGGGAAAGCTAAAAAGAACAAAAAAAATAATAAAAACAACCAAACCTAACATTTTAGATACTTTTTAACACAAATAAATAATATTATTAAAGAAAAAAACACGTGTGTCTGCGCGTGGTACTTTTCCATTATACACGTGGCATGTAATGTGTTAAAAGATATACAAAAACTTGCTATAAAATGTAGGTTTTATTGGTTTTATTATAAATAAAAAAGTATGAGTTTGGAAATGATAAAAAGCCCCCTACGCAAATAAGGAATCCATCACCAATACCCCAAAATAAAAACAAATCAAAGAAAAGTTGAAACAGAAAAAATAGTATATTGTTTTATTAGGAGTAAAAGTATAACTTTTTGTGGCGAGTCTGAATGTTTGATGGCCGAACGTTAGTGAGGCCGACAATTTCAGACGAGCCACAAAAAGTGCTTTTGCTCCGAATGAAACATGCTATTTTTTCCGCAAACGGCATCCAGACTATAGAACTAATTAATATTTAAATAAAAATTCAAAACGATTGCAACGAAGTTGATAAATTCAGAGAATAATAATTATAAAACTGCGCACTACATTTCCGTGGTTACTGGTTTTGTGATTGCCAAGTCAAAAACAAATTTGACAGTTCAATAATATTTTATAATGTCAGAAATATTGTAAGTGATTTAAAGCAACAAGCAACAATTGGACTGTGCATTTTTGGTAAGTACTTGAACATCAAAATTTCGTTTGTTGTAGTAAAGTGTACTGAAATTTTCTTTTAGATTATATTATGTCGGATTCAGAACCCAACTGTACACCGCCCGACGTTGTTGACATTGCTAAGGCAGCTACGAATGATTTAATTCCAACTAAGTCAAGTAGAGTTTATAATCATGCTTACGAAAGATTTCTCACATGGTGCAATGATAAAAACATTTCAAACTATTCGGAAAATGTGCTACTAGCTTATTTTTTTGAAATGACAACTAAATTAAAAATGAAGAGTTCAACAATGTGGTCTCAGTATTCCATGATAAAATCATTACTGAATATTAAACATGGATTAGATATTAGCAAATATATGAAACTACGTGCTTATCTGAAGAAGCAGAATGAAGGGTATACTCCCAAAAAGTCAAAGGTATTCACAAAAGACCAGTTTGAAGATTTTTTAAATAATGCACCTAATGAGCAATATCTAGGAATTAAGGTTAGTTATAATATTCTAACCTGCATAAATACAATCAAGTTTTTAAATACATACTACTTTTAGGTTGTTCTAATAATGGGCGTATCTGGAGCATGTAGATGCGATGAAATGGTGAACATGACAATAGACGATATAAAAGATTTAGGATCTGTTATTCATATAAAGATTCCTGATAGTAAATCTAAAAAGCCACGATCGTTCACAATTATTGGAGAAAAATATATAAATCTTTACAGAAAATATACTTCTTTACATCCACAAGCTATGGAAAGCCGACGCTTTTTTTTGAAATTTCAAAAGGGAAAATGTTATCGCATGGTCATGGGAATTCATACAATTAGTAACGTACCCAAAACAGTAGCAACTTATTTAAAACTACCGAATTCAAAATATTACACCGGCCATGCGTTAAGAAGAACTTCAGCTACTTTGCTTGTGGATGGAGGAGCTGATATTACTTGTTTGAAACGGCATGGAGGTTGGAGGTCGAGCACTGTCGCTGAAGGATACATTGAAGACTCTTTGTCTAATAAAAAACAAACTGCAGAAAAAATCTTGATGTCGAATTCTTCTTCACTGTACCTGAATGCAGCTTCTCATGAGCGAAATTATGTCGACGTTGATGTAACAGAAGCAACAACAAGTAAGGAGTCACGGGAAATTTTGTCGATGAACTCTTTCAACTCTGCACAAAATTCGCTTGAATTGGAAGTGAATAAATCAGGTAGTGCATTAAATATGTGCGGTGCAACCTTAAATAACGGTAATTTTACTATTAATAATTATTATCGTTAATAAAGTTTAAAAGTTCAACTAATAATTATTTTCCCTGTTAAAAATTCTACTTTTTTGTACGGCCGTCAGCGTACAAAAAAGTACTTTTTTGTCCGCTCACGGCCGTACAAAAAAGTGGCGTCTGTGAAATCATACTTCAACATCATGAATTAACGTTAATAATGTCTACTTTTTTTGACGTTTGCGGAAAAAAATTATTTTGTACAACCTATTGTATCAGCCCTGTAAATGTTCAGAGAATAAAATACATTTTCCACACAGATCTTGCTCGTAACATTCTTTTATATATAAATTCATTGCAAACTAAAATACTGAAAAATTAAAATTTTACACATTTCCTCAAATTTTTCCATTATGGTCCATTTTATAAAATACAAACAACTTTTATTTGAACATTTTTCTTAAAAATTCGAATTTTGCACTTTTTGTCAAATTTTAGGAAAATTATGTATAGAACAAAGCAATTTTTATTTGAAAGATTTTATTCCTCAAGCTTAAATGACAGTAGAAAAACGACCTTCTATAAAATACCACCCACATGTTCCGACTATGCCCAAAATTCTAAATTTGCACATTTTCTAAAATATCTCGAATACGTTCCATTTTAGAAAAGGTATGTATAGGGCAAGAACTATAGAGAATGCCATCAAAAACAACTTTTATTTTGTGTAATTCCTCGAATTCGCACTATTTATGGGACAAAAAATTATGGAGTATAACATTACAAGCAATTTTTATTCGAAAAATGTTCTTTCTCAAGCGTAAATATCACATATTCATTCCATAAAGTAGAAAAACGACCTTCTATAAAGTAACCCCCCCCCCCCACCTCAGATGTTCTGACTAGCTTAAGCTTAAATTAAAAATTTAGTAAAGGCATCGAGGAGTGGAACCAAGGACAACCCTGTTTTTTTTCTAAGGCTTTCATAGGATGAAACCCATTGGAAAAGGAAGAAAATATAACAAAAATGAAAGGAAAAATAATTTACGGTTGATCTGAGGTCGGGAAGTGGAAGGGTGTGACTTTTTAAGGGTAAAAAACGACTTATCTTGATTTCCGGCAAAACTACAAGTCCTATGAAAAAAAGTTAAATAGCAAAGTTGTAGGTAATAAAAAGATCTACCACTTTTTTCACGTAACCTCAAAATTTTTGTGAATAATTCCAATAACCAAGTTTTTGGTATTTTATTTTTCTTTTACAAAATTTTTTTTTTCTACATTTGGTGAAAACTTACCTTCTTATGTCCTAAACACATTGTAATTTTTTGATTTAAAATATTTATTCTTTTTTCCTTATTTTGACTTAATATCGAAAAAGCACGATAATTATCAATCGAAAATTCTTACGTCATAATATCTGCCTTTTAAAAAAAAGTCGGTGGGCTTTTTGTTCGTTGAAATTTTGACTTTCTGATGGTGTAAAAAAATATATACATTACTGTGGTAAATGTTCTCAGAAAATGCAAAGAAACGAAAAAAACTCGAATCCGAAATTTTTTTTTAATCATATACAATTTTGAGCTGTTTATTAAAATTTACACTTTAATTACTCGAAAAACGTAAGATTTCATGTTACATTGATAAACAAAAAAATTACAAATCGAAATTAGACGGTCATATTTTAACAGCATAATCTACATCCTAAAATAAAGTAAAAGTTCATATAAACATAGGTCCAAAAACGTTTCGTTTTCGAGATACAGAGTGTTACAAGTGAAGTCCTAATGGCACATTTTTGTGAATATTTTCTAAAACTTCTTTAGTCACCGATTTTCCAAAGTAAAAAAAATTAAATTTCTGAATCCACAGGCCTACTAATTATTGTTTATTTACAACCATATATGTAATGTTGTCATTACTAACGTCACTGAAGGTTGGGAAGTGTCACATTACATACCTCTACTTCCCGCCCTCATTTCATCTATTATAGATGAATGTTTTTATATTTAAAAAAAAAAATAACACATTTTTTTGACAAATTTTATAATACCTATTTAATGGCAAACAATAAAAAACAACAATGAACTAAAATACAACAAACTACTTATTGATATTTATTATTCACGAATTTATTATCCAGCTCTATATGACATTTATTTATATTGGTGACAGTTGTTTACCCCGTAATCACAGTAACAATATATTTACTTGATTATTCTGAGAAAACCGCGCGCTTGGTAATTTGTCGTTAAATGGAATATTTTAGGTATGTTCAGAACGAAACAGAGATTTATTAACTTTGATCGAAATATGATGGTTGTAAATAAAATAGTATACAAACCTAGGTAGGAATTTTCATTCCTGTCTCGAGATCATAGATAACCTCGACGCTACGCGTCTCGGTGATCTAACTAATTTAACGACAGGAATGAAACTCTTCCCACCTCGGTGTGTAATATACTATTACACTTTCGAATAAGGTTACATCAACTTATCATGAAATTTTAAATGCTTTTATCTTGAAAATGGTGCGTCCTAGCAAGATGCAACGAAAGTAGCTTTATTATAAAGAAAATATTGGTTTTTTAAATTTTGTAGTCAAAAATGTTAAAATCAGACAACAAAAAAAATTAGGGCAGTTTAACTCTAAGCCCCTCCCCTAATTTACCGACCTATGAAGATGATCAAAAACTGGCGTTTAGTCAATTAAATAGAGCGTAAAAAGTTTAGCATTTGTACCAAATTCCACTTAGTTATCTTTAAAAATTTAGAAAATATTTACAAAAATTTATCATCAGGACTTCACTTCTCGGAAACAAAACGTTTTCGGATCTATGTTTATAAAAACTTTTACTATTTTACTACTGCTTTTTTGGATATTAAAAATAAACGTTTTAATATTAATTGCTTAGACATGTAAAGTTCTAAGATAGTATCCTTTGGATAAGGAGGGAAGAGAAAGATTTCATGCATTACACGGTTTTAAGCGGAAATATCTGTCAAGGGTATTACATATCTGAGGTGGAATAATCGGCAATTTAGTTGTAATTAAAGAAGAATTACAAGAATATAAAGACTACGAGTATCTAAACTAAAAATAAAAGCTTCAATGAATAAACTCGGAAATCCCTGGCCGGGAAACGCATTTTTTCTTTTTATCTCAGCTTTTTAGATTTTTCTTTGGTTTGTTTTTACCTTGGGGTTGTGGGGTGGATTCTTTAATTGCATGGGGACGATTAAGGGTTTCCATTTTCACATTTCCAAATGCTTAATTTATTAAAAACGTTTTTTGCATCATAGCAATATAGCAAATATGTTCAATATTGAAATAAAGGAGTGATAGATAATAATTTATCAAAATAAAGTGAATAACTAATAATGTTAACTAACTGTATGTATATAGGGTGTTTCATAATATATGCGCAGGACTTCAGGACGTGATAGATCGTCCAAAAATATGAAAAAACGTTTCTATTAACTTACCCTCTAAAATGCACCATTTTCGAGATACAGGGTGTTGAAATTGAAAAAAAATGTCTACGCCACTGGAGAAAATACGATTTTGAGACGCCCATTTGAACCGCCAATGTTTTCTACACAAAAAAGGTAGTCGACCGTTTTCGAGAAAAATCAAATTTTAATGTTGAAATACATGGTCAATTTTTGGAAATAAAACTTTTTTTCTTACTAATGAAACAACATTTTTAAACGTTAGAACAAGTAACAAAGGCAAACGTTAACTTCATAATTGCAAAATTAAAAAAAAAACAATAACAATCATAAACAGTTAAATTAAATGTTCAAAATGTCCGCCGTTAGCTTCAATGCACGCAGCAATTCTTCGACGCATTGACTGTCTAAGAGGGAAAGCCCTTTCATGCGACACGTCGCGCGCGACTGATCGCGAGGAAACGAGCGCGGCAATACTTTAGAAACTCCAACTCTCAACTGGCGTTTCGCACGTGACTTGACGTTTGTATGAGTGATGCTCCATATGTATCCATGATAACGCTGGCCGCGTGCGGCAGGAAAATCGCGGGTTTGTCATTTCTAATTTTCAGCCACGTGCGACCACGCGACAAAACCGCGTTAATGGGCTTTAAGTCATTTAAAAACATCTAAAGTATTACCGCGCGCGATGCCTCGCGGTCAGTCGCGCGCGACGTGTCGCATGAGTGGGCTTTCCCTCTTGTATTAATATAGATGAATTTATATCCGATATTCAAGACCAACCTCAAATATTGATCAGTTAATTGAAATAAAATAGCGACAAAAATATTTGTTCGGGAATCTGCGCTAGCAGTTCGTCAAATGACACTACTCTCATTCAGCAATGTTTGAAGAATTTATCTGTGTTAACATAAATCCTTATGTAATAAATTAAATGCGCCTTTTACATAAGGGTCTGTAAATAATGGATGAACCCAGTACCCACGTCGTTTCAATTTTTTCCGCCGACGAACAGAATAAAACACCGTTGCTACTTTTTCCACCTCTATTTTGATACTAAACGTCTGTGTCGCTGCTTGTCGTCTGTTAAAAATCGCACCTAAAAAATCGCATGCGGCAGGTCGCGCGCGACATGTCGCGTGAGTGGGCTTTCCCTCTAACACGTAGGAGAATTCCCGGAGTGTTCCGAATTATGTCGCAAGATGCAACAATGGATTTACTGTATAATCCTTTAGGGCTGGCAAAGATTACCAACTCCCAGTGAAACTAAACTATATCACTCCATTTTTCGCCTTATAACCACTACTCGCTTTTAATAACAGAATTTTGACAAAAAACTCATTGACAGCTAACCTTGACAATCACTTTTGACATTATTGACAAGGTCAACACTCCGAACTCATGTTCGACAATTAAGTTTTTGTTCAATACGAAAAATTGTAACTAAAAATGTTACTTAACTATCAGTATATACAGGGTGGACCACCGGTAACGTCTTGGTCTGTAAAGCCAAAACTATTTGATTTTTAAAATTTGTTTTCACATCGAGAGGTATATTAGAAAAGGCAACAATTCAAAAATAATTTCAATTGTATAGCATTCTCCCAGAAAGTGATACATATCAAAGTTATTTTTTTTAATAGGACACCCTATATTTTATTTTATGTTAAAATTGCCCTCGCTGTTCCCATAATAACAATACCAAATAGTATATGATTATACAGGGTATTTCATACGCTATAACCAGTTTTATATGCAAATTGTATTGATTTCAATGATCTGTATACTGAAAAGGTTCAAAGATTAGTCAAAATTTTATGCTGTAATGTTTCAAATCGAAACAAATCTCTACAAGGTGAGACAAAACTCAAATACATCATTTTCTCATTTTTTTTTTTTTTTTAATTGATCACTCTGTATTTTATATCACCATTTAAATTACTTTAATTATTGTTTCATTTAACGTCAGCATTCCTTTAATAATTTTTGGAGATTTTTAAATTTAAATGAGAAAAAAACATAATTCACAAAACAATTTAATTTTAACAGGACAAATAGTGTTTGTTAATTAGTAATTAAAATTTAACGATTTAATAAAAACAATGAGAAAATGATGCATTTAATTTTTAACTCCTACTGTACAGATTTGTTTCGATTTGAGAAAAGTAGTGCATCGGCATAAAATATTGACTACAATCTAAAAACTATGGCTTCCAATTTTTTTTTTTTTTTTAGTACGTATACCGGTCATTGAAGGCAATACGATTTTCATATATCATATTCTCATATTATTTGGTATTATTACAATAGGAAAACTGAAGGTAATTCAAATGTAAAAAAAATAAAATACAAGGTAAAAAAAACTAACTTTGATAGGTATCAATTTCTTGGAGAACCCTCTTTAATTGAAATTATTTTGAAATTATTGCCTTTTCTGATATACATATCACTGTAAAAATAAATTTAAAAAAAAATTAAATAGTTTTGACTTGACAGACCAAAGCGTTACCGGTGGCCCATCCTGTAGAGAGTGATCCACAATTTTTGTTTCGTCTAAAGTAGAAAATTTGGTAAAAATGTCATTTTAAGTATAAGTTTGGATTTAATTCAGAGCCGTGCTCCGTAGTTATCAAGGACATGACTCGCATTTCCATCTTTGCCAGTCATGTCCTAGTGTAGAATAATTTTTGTGGATCACACTTTATTTTGAAGTCTTTACTCTAAGAAAAATTGTGTACTTATGAAATTTACTTTATCACCCTTTAGAATGGAGACTGGGAATTTCACAAAAAAACATAATTTACGGTACCGTATTCTGAAATATCATATATAAATCAACTGAATCTGCAATCGAAATAATCATTGCAAAACTTATTTTTCAGGCCATCCTTGTAGAATATCCAAAATGTATTGCTTGAACCAAACAATTTATTTCTGAGATAAATATTTTTTACTTGGCTAGACAGATCAGGATGTATATTAATAAGTAACCGTCAATCAAACCATTCGGGTTTTCTGATAGCGATGGCCAGTTTTATAAATATAACTGACGAATCGGTTGAATAAGTTCTTTACATATAAGAGTCGATTAGAAGCAGTAGAGAAATAAAAATGATTAAAAAAACTGTAACAGTTTAGTTAGAAACTTTATACTTGTATCTAATATTAATTATTATCAAGTATTGTGTGTCTAATTTAACAGTATAAACCCGTAACATTGCTGTTCACCAAAAGTTAATCTTAAAAATACTTTGAAGATTCCAAATAATGTTTAGTTACTCCAAAAATTAACTAAAACTAATATAACAACCCTTTGTATATAATTGCTTGTACTCGTATTTTAAATACCAATTATCTAAATCGAACGATAAAGATACGCGACTATACTGCTAAAGTAAAAATTTACTTTTTCTATAATTATTAATTCAACCCTAAAAAGTTGTGTTGTAAAAGAGGCGCAGAGCAGTACAGAATAGCTGGGAGTCCAACAAGCGAAACTCCAGGAAGATTAAAACAAAGTTATTAATAATTTTAGGTATACCATATTGTCTCTCCCTGTGTGCAAAATCACTGCCCGAAAAAATTAAGTTTCCTACTCTATAGACGCCAGAAATATATCAATCCGAAATATTCGGGCGAACACCATTATTTGAGTTAAAGCAGCGAATTTGTTATCCTTTTTACACGGTCACAACAACTCATCGTTTCCACTATCAAAAATACAGTTCAGTGAGAACGTATAATAGAGTTAAACCAAAAATCAAAACTTTATTGCATTGATACATTGATTATTTTAATCTTTAACGTTAGAATAATGCTATCATTTTGTGAAACTAAGATAAACGTAATAATCGATCTGGAGAAGGAGTATGTACAATAAGTATTAGGATATTAACAGAATTCTTGGATTGTAGGGGAAATTTAAACATACCAACTACTTAAAATATTTACGGGTAATTTTCAATTAATGTGATAACAGAGTACAAAATATGAATAACATTTATATAGAATCGATCCTCAAGATTCCAGATACCTACCTAATTTAGAATATGATATATTTTTCGTAATAATAAGCTATACATAAATTAATTATTTATACAACAAGTGAGGAAAGTTGATTTACTCATGAGTTTGGTATTATTGATTTGAAGTGGAGAAGAACTTACAATGCTACTAGTATTTGAATTGGCAAAATTTAATGAGTTTGAAGAAATATTATTTAAATTTGTATTAGTCGTACTCCTATATTGCTTTGTTGGTTTTTGCGGCGGAATCCATTTTATTTTGCAGTGAGTTATCTACGAAACCTTTCTCATCGGTCAGAGGCAAAGAGTTGACATATCAATAAATCTGAGCTCTCTGGCCACCGATTTCTAAGCAGAAATGCGAGAGAGCCGAATAAATGTCTCCCCTATAAAGAACTTTTGGGATAGCCAGGCAGCCCTTAATGCCCTGAGATCCAACAGTTGACTCGAAGCTAATTTGAAACTGTATAAATACCCTCGAGTGTCTCAGTGCCCGGAACAAAGTTACTTTGATCTGGGTTCCAAGACACAGTGATGTGGAGGCAATGAAAAAGCTGATGCGCTCGCTAAAAGAGGAACCGAATCTGAGTTCATAGGACCAGAACCATTTCTGGGCATTGCAAAGAGCACTGCCAAAGTAATTCAAAGTAATTATCTCAAATCGGACGGAGACTGTAACACTCACGAACTGGAGAGATACCCCAGGGCTAATTCATTCGAAGGCATTCATACCCAACCCTTCCATCAACGTCTCTGCTCAGATCCGGGAATTGAGTAGGATTTTACGGATTCTCACGCTACCGATGACATGACATTGTCGTCTAGGTAACCACATGAGAAGGATAGGTCTGCAACAAACATCGGACTGTCGATTTTGCAGCGTGGAAGACGAATCTGAAGAGCGTATTATATGAACCTACTTCGCATTTGAAATAACTATTTTCTAGATCTTCTGATTCATGGCCTTCAATAAAAGGTATAGCCTATACGGTGAACGATAGACAAGAGCCAGAATAGATCCATCTGGGTCGTAGTGGAAGGCGATGAGATCATCCCACTCATTCTCAACCCAACCTAACCCTCGGCAAATGTGCTGGATTTCCGTCCACTCTCCTTCTTAAGTGGAATCCACCTATAGAAATGTCGAAATGCGTGACAGGTGTAATTTTTTGGATTAGGTAAATTTAGATATGTGAATGTTATTAATACCTGCTACTTGGGTTTTGCATTGTCCATTTCTATTCTGCAAAACATCAGTTTCAATTTCAGATACTGTGGTAATTAAATTGTTTCCAGTATCAATAATATCCTCACTTCATTTTATACAATTCTTCCCTCCGTAGAGCCCCTGCGATTCCGAATATTAAAGCAACTTAAAACATGATACATAAATAATAAGTTTGCATCCAAATTTCGTGCCGTCAGTAATACCTTATGCATGAGATAATGATCATCTGGAGTTTACAAAAAAACTTAGATTTCCTCTCGAGAAAATGTTTTGGATTTATTTGGTTTATATCCAGTTTACTTATTATTTAAATACACGCAATGAGTTTAAAGTATTTTCTGATGTATACATCGTTGTTTATCATTAGAGTGCCCTTTAATTTTGAATACGTCGATCAAAGGGATGAGTACTTCCACATTTTGGATTTCTTTTCAAAATAAGCTAGTAAGACTCTTTCTCTGAAGCTGTTTATGCCTTTTTAGTAACCTAGTCCACAAAATAATTATATTCCTTTAAATATTGCTCTTTATATTTTGTAGGGAGAAGATTCATCATGGCTATAGTAGGCGACTCAGCAAGATCTTTCGGTGTGCAATAAAAGCATTCTTCACTGTCACTCTCAATGATTAATTATCTAATAACACTTCTTTTAATTTCACTTCACCTAATTTATAACAAAAAAAAGGTTCTATCGGACAGAAACAAAAGTTTGGCAGTTTATAGAGGAACAGATTGACATAAGTTACGATAATTTTTCTAAGAGCAAACCAGATCTCTCGCGAAAGCAAAAATGTTTTAAGGATTTTCTAATACAAAATTATATTTATATGCACGTCAATGGGAATAATTTGCGATATTATGTGTCTCGAGAATATTGAGAGCTTTAAATATGTGCAACGTTAAGGCAACACTCTACAAAGACGTTTAAGAAAAAAAGGTGAGAAATCCTCAACTTTAAAAACTACTAGTTGTTTATTAAAATAAAAAAAGTTGAATTTCATAGATGTAATACAGAATGGCGCGTAAATGTTTTTGAAATTCCTTTTAAAAATAAATACTTTTCGATGGTTTACAAAAAATTCAAGGTTTCTGTTGTACCCCCAGTTTTGTTATTGGTATTTTCTGAAAATTTCACAAAAATCGGCTCAGAAGGAATTATGCAAAAGTGTAAAAAAATTAACCGCCTACAGCACTTTTTTACGCTTATATACTTATTTAAGTTTAGAGAATTACAAAATAAATTTTCTTTTTGTTTAAGAAGACATTTTTAATGTGTCACACCCGGTCTAACATTCAAAATAAGCCTACCCAGGTGTCAAAAATTACAGACGAGTTGCAATCACTATAAAATTTAATTTATGATTGAGTTACAGATTAAGACATTTTTATTAATTTTTTTATAACTTTGTATTTTGAGTGTAATTGGGTAAAATAAATAAATTCTGATAATCATAACATCTTTTTAAGGGGGTTTTTAATTTTTACTAGCTTTTCAATGATATAAATGACAAGTAGGTGATCGCTATTCATTTTTGATGATGTAGGTAGAGCATAGGAGGTTGATGGGGAGTAAGTTATGTATTTTGTCATTTAAGTTCTCCTTTCTTGTAATAGAACCGACTTTAGGATTTGGTGATATCATCTTTAGTTTATGAGATATAAGTTTTTCAATTATTATAAAGATATAGATTTATATATTACCCAAGAAGCCTAATGAAAGTAGTAGATGTCCAAAAAATTTGTATATTCAATAATAGTGAGTTGAAATCTATAGGTACTACTTTCACAAAATAATGATGTATTAAACAATCTTATAGTCCGGGAGATAATGACAGATTTCAATAAATTATTTTCGCAAGCTTTATTTTTGAATATGTTATTTAAATAGCATCTAACAGTAAAATAATCGTGTTCCATTACAGTTGTACGACAGGGGGTAGCGGGAGGGTTACAATTCCAGTAAAAAAATAATAAAAAAAATCATTTTCGCATGGATGAAACTTGGTATACACGTTGATATGAACATAAAAATATTAGAAAATATCGTCTTCCACCTGAATTGTACAACAAACTACGTCTTCCACCCACATAAATAGGCGTAAAAAAAATTTAAAAAATATAGTCGCAAAGGTGAAACCAAGTGTGATGCTTATTTTTATAGTAAGAAAAATAAAAATAATAGTCTTCCATCAATAAAACACAACGGAGGTCGTCTTCAAAGCTGATAAAGGTGTTCTCGACATGCATTAAATCCCTTTCAACACATACATTTAGTTATATTTCACATTTCTAATAAATCTTATTTGACTATAATTGATTCTTTTTCACAATATGGTCAGGCTTATCCCCTAGATAGTATAACAGGGATATCAGTCGTAGAAAAACTCTTAAAATTTATTTCACATCACGGACTGCCACACAAAATTACTACCAACAGATAAACAGAATTTAAAAAAATTTGCTTTAGAAGATTTTTGTAAACTATACACACCATATCCAATTACATATCACTACCGCAAAAAATAGTAATTCAAATTCCCCAGTGAAACGGTTTCATTCAAGTCTATTGGAACATTATAGATGTTTACAAGAAGAAAATACACCAGATTGACTAATTAAAAATTATGTATACATTCAGTGACAAAGTTCACGCCATTTTAAATAATTAAAGGACCCATTGATAATCCAAATACCTTTGATTAGACGATGACTTAATAATTTCTAATTATGTACAAGATCATAAACAAATTAGTAAATAGATGTATAACAAAATTAAACAACGTAACGAAGAAGTAAAGGAAAATTTAATAAACAAATTAAATGACAAGAGATCTGAACTAGATAACTATTCTAATCAAAACTCATGTTTTGTCGAAACAAAATCAAGAAATATAAAATTACCAAAATTTAAAAAGGCAAATGTTATTGAAGATAAAGTTATTTTAATAAAAACGGATAAGGGTACTTATCATAAAAGTATTGTTAGAAAACCGAAAAATATCATAGATTATCACAAAATATGTTAACAAGAACAGAATATCTAATAATTACTCTTCAGAAAAAGAATAATAATTTAATTCCTCGTATAAGACATAAAAGAGCTCTAATAAATGAAATTGGAAAAATTAACAAATGGCTATTTGGAAATCTTGATTCTGATGACCAAGAAAGATATAATAATGCTATCAAAACATTGCAAGTAAATCAAAAAAATATTATCAGTGAAACAAATCTTCAAATTTCGTTCTACAAAATAATAAATCAATCACAATCTTGCATAACCTTTGCAAAATTAAATACTTTACATAATTTTATCGTTTCCAGCTCAGACATAAAAAACATGATAAAATATATAATGTCAATCAAATTCTGAAATTTACAAATTTATTAACGTATTATCAGTTCTTAGGAACGCAAGTATCAATTTCAGAATCTTAATTAATTTTTGCAATACATTTTCCTATTTTTGAAAGTTATACCTTTGAATTTTATCATTTATTCCCAATTATCCAAAACCAAAAAATGTATACACCTTTATTCCCCTATTTGGCACGAAAACATCAAGATACACCGTTTGAACGAGAAGAATGTCCATTCTTCGAAGAAATCTGTTATTGTCAACAGAATTTCATCCCCAGAGATAATTGTACTCTCCAACTTCTTGAAGGAAACACTTTAACAAATTGTCATATTTCAAATGTTAATTTAGAAGAATCAGTATTCGAACAAATCGCAGTGGATGAAGTCTTAATAATCCCGTCAAAACTTGAACAAATTCTTTCAAAATGTAACAGTAGCTAGTATATAGACATAATGTTACCTGTATTAATCAATATACTAAAATCTTGTGAAATTTGTACCATTGAAAGAAGATATATTAACAACATTCAACCGAGCAGAAGAAAGCGATTCATTCTACCGAAAACTGACATAAAGAAAATTCAAACTTCAAAATCTTATCAAACTTCTAATATAACTAAATTAGATTTTAATGATTCATATGAAATTAATCAAATTTTTAAACAATTAAAGCCAATTCAAAATATTTTTAATTATTCAAGCACGTTTAGAATAATTTTTGTAATTTGCATAATTATTTTAATACCAATTAAATACAGAAGACAACTTTTAAGAAGATATAGAAGAAAAAAGAAAGAAAACGAAGAAATTTAATTAGAAAATCTCACAGAAGATGTTTTCAAAAACAACTAAAATAACTGGGGATGTGCAGATACATCACGTCTTTTAGGGTTGGGTTGAGGTTGCGGTTGCGGTGAAAAGGGGTGAAATTATATGATGATGGTTTTTATGTCAAAGAATTTCTATCTCGAAACTAAAATTGAAATATCCGAGCGATTTTAAAAAAATAATTTTTTTCTACTAGAAAAGATATCTTTTCCCTTTTTAATGTGATACCTAATATTTCAAAAATGTTTTTTTTGTTATACTCAGAAAAACCTTTCTAATGATGTGTAGCATGACCCATCAGAAATCATATGACAATGGTTTTTATATCAAAAGAGACCCAAATTGATCTGTCCAAGCAATTTTACAAGAATCTCTATATCCGAAAAGACCTACGTTTTATTTTTAATGTGACACACTCTGTATGTACATATATATTCAAAAATAGTATTACATTCTAAAATATAATATTTAAATTAATGCATTTTACTTTTTTGTATATTAAATCAATGTTACTTGTAACAAAAACAAGGGGCTAATTAAAATGTTATTAGGTAAATAATTACAAAAAATATGCAAATCGAAACGAATAACCGTTATTAATTAAATCCGTTTTATAGCTTTTATTCGATGTAATTAAATTATTTTAAAATTAAAACTAAAATTCATTTATTTTCAAAATCCCTGTATCTAGTTTTATTTTATGTAGTGCGCAAATTTCATTACACTAATACTTCAACCTTTCTTGTTTCGAATAATAATGATGTAGTGTTATATCCAATACGTATATTTGTTATTTGTAGAGGTGGGTACATGGAATTTTATTATTTATTAACAGAGTTCATACCGTAAATGAATTTAATAATTTGAAAAACAACTTTTTTAATAAAAAGTTAAGTTTATTCGGTCGTTTTTATTGTTTTTTATATTGTTTTTTATAAAATTTAAGTACAGGCACTACATATGTTTCGGAAACTGTTCCAAATTTCTGGTGCCAGTCAATATTTAATAAAATATGGGGACGATTACAAAAATTTTAAAATAACAGAAACCCCGTTTTTTTTTGTTTTACATCGGGTGAAGGTGTGTTTGGAACTTTGTATTTATATAAAATTCTACTACTATCAGGAAATTATCCTTTTTTTTTAAATATAATATTATCTTTTATTAAAAAAAAGTTATTGTCTCCACTACAGTAAATACCCCATAGCCAAGTTTGGTATCATATGTGGTCCAAATATGTGATTACCTCCCATTAATTATCCCATTAATTATGATTCACTTGTATAGGTATTTATAACTTCGCATCGCATTTAGGTTAAGTTTTCAGGTTTTGGTCAAATTTCTGTGGCTTCACTTCATAATTTTATTCTTTTTTTATTCTGTACAGTTTTAAAATTTTTATGAGTTTTCTTACTTGCGAATAAATCTCAACTCGGTAAACTCTTTCTACTGATCTTGTGTTAATAAAATATTAGTTAACTAAGTACAGTCTTTCTTCTTCCTACACCCTTACAAACTTCAATTCATTAACTCGCGAATTCTGTAATTACCATAATTAACTATATTTAATCTTTTTTTAACTCAGTTACTGTTCTAAATTGGACCATTTCATCCGACCCTCTAAAATTTGATTAATGAAAGGATGGCATCAGATGTGTTCTTTCATCTTGATGTTACTTTTGGGGAAAACTTTTTTCTCGTGAATTTACTCGTTTAAAAAAAAGGTTTAATCTTTACCATTAATCATTTATTATTTAGAAATTCGGTAGTTTTTAAGAAGATTATTTAGTAAATCTTGAGATACGCCATTTATTACTAAATATGTATGACAAAAATTGTAATAAATGTATATTACCACTGCTCAAATGATTCCAACCGGGTTTCTGAAGACAAGCTATAAACAAACTTAATTTAAAAATTGGAGATATTTCGTGAAGCCTTTTCGTTATAAGAGAAAAATCAGAAGTTATATGCATAGACAAATCCGATGAATACGGTGAATGTTCCAATACTTTCAAAAAAACAACCGTTTAGTTTAATGTCTGTAAAAATATTATATCATGGATTTGCAAATCTATAAGTACTTCATAAAGGTACGTAGTCACTTGCATTGAAAAGTTACTGTCTTTCGTTCTTCAAACTTAAAAGTTTTGAAGAGGTTAGGTTGAAAATGAGTGGGATGACCTTATCGCCTTGCACTGCGACCCAGATGGATCTATTGCGGCTCCTGTTTAACTTATAGTTCACCGTATAAGCCACACCTTTTGACAGTTGATGGTTGAATTGGGTGAGACTCCAGTCGGGCAAATCCGAAGATCTGCAACCTAGTTCTTTCCAAAGAGGAGCAGGTACATAGAATGTGCCCTGCAGATTCGAATTTCACGCTGCAGAATTGACAGGCTGATGTTTGTTGCGGACCTGTCCTTCTCATGTGGTTCTTATGTTCTGTGATCGGTCCCGTGAGAATACGTACATCTTTCCTATTACATTCCTGGATCTGTGCAAATGCGTTCATGTAAAGGTTAGGTATAAACGCCTTCCAAAGAATTAGCCCTGGGGTATTTCTCCAGTTCTTGAGTGTTAAACCCTCTGTCCATTTTTAGATAATTCCTTTGGTAGTGTTCTCAGATTCGGTTCCTTTTTAAGCGAAGCGCCATTGCCCTTCAAACCGCTATGTCCCGGAACCCAGATCAAAATAACTTTGTTCTAGGCACCGAGACATTCAAAGGTATTTATTAGTTTCAAACCAGATTTGAGTCAACGTGATTGGAGCTCAGGGCCTTGAGGGCTGCCTGGCTCTTCGAAAAGATCTTTAGTTTTGTCAGGAAGAAAATGAATCAACTGTCTCGCTAGCAATTCTATAGCGATCATTTCTGCTTGGAAGATCGTGGCCAAACTGCCTAGGTTTATTCATATATCAACTCTTGACTTCTGGGTAAAAACTTTCGCTCCTAATCCTTTTTCTGTTTTTGAAGTCGTCCGTGTCGTCCGCCTGGAAGAAAATCTTATCCCCCTGCATATGTCTCTCTCTGAAATGAGTACGTTGTATGACTTTTCTATGTGCTGCCGGATAACTAACGTCGAGGATGTGGTTATTAATATCACTTGTCAACCCCGTTTTATCCCATCGCAGTTCTTCATTGCATTAACTACTCACTGATAGAAGTCTACAGGAGTCCATCCTGGTCACTCTTTCCAGTAAAATGTGGAGAGGGGTTAGATCCAGCATGGTCTACATGGTTCTCGTCGGTGTGGTGGACATTGTCCCAGTGATAGCGACCCACGCAAGCCGCTGGATTCTAGTATAGCCACCTTTGCTCTGACCGTCCCTTATCCCACCAGACAATCAAGGCGTACATAACCATCGGTTTTACTACGGGTTGGTAAATCCAGGTTTGGCTAAGTACCTACTTCTTAAAAATAATGCGTACTTGGCTTTTTTAGTGAGAGTTGTTTTTTTAGAAATTATTGGGGTCATCTCAATGTATCTTGTTGACTTTCTTGACAATTTGAAATATCACAGAAAGTTAAATAGTGCTCATCTAAAGTCCCTCCCCCTCCCCCTCTCTCAGTTTTGCGTTATGCCTTTAGTTAATGAGACCAGTGATGTAACATTGCAATGTTTCTAATTTCAATATCCAGTAACCCACTTATTAAAAATGCGACTCCATCCGAATTCCTACGAAATACGGGACATTTTTATTCTACGGTCTACTCCGCCTAAGCTGAGTAACCAATGACCGGCCTATTTTAAATTACTTTTTGGTGTTATTAAGATTTTATTTATTTTATTTTACGTTTAAAATGCCACCCCAGGTTTTATCGTGAAAAATTATATACAGTGAGGATGTATAGGCTGGATAAATTCCTTTTATTTGTCTAACAGTATTTTGAGAAAATGCTTTCACAGGTCAATTTTAATTTTCAACTGCGCTACAATTGGATATACTAATGACTTCATCACTTTTGTGTACATGACGTCATAGATTTTCTTTTGAATAGAATAACACATTTTTCTCTTCATTTTTGAATTCCCCAATAATAGACTATTACAAAAATTTATGTAATAATTATAGTTCAAAGTCCTTGGTTTGTGAATTTGAGACAAATGTATCAGACATTTGAATCTAAAATTTTATTAAAAGCAATGCACTAATAAAATTTTAATTTTATTGTAAACCAAATCAATACATGTGAAAAAAGGAAGGATATTAATAAAAACCTACCATGTTTATTAGTCCAGTCCTTTCAATAAAATTTTAGATTCAAAATTTCTGATATAACATTGGTCTCTAATTAACAAATCAATGACTTTGGACTATAAGTATTACATTCGATAGATATATAATCAAGACAGATAGGATTATTTACAAAATTTCTGAAGCCACAACGTTGGCATCCTTGACAGAAATACAATAATCTAAATGATCATTGATGACAAGTTTACGGTGTTTTTAACTATAGTGTCATGAAATTCCTAAGTCCGACTCTGTCTAAGCACGCGGCCTTCACGTGTGTGGCAGCCGACTCGTGCTAGAGGCGATGGAATATTCTGGGAATGCCGCTGAGGCTCGAGAAACGGGTAGAACGGACGGATTGTGCCGTTGAGTCAGACATGGAATTTTCTAGACCATCGGGAGTATTCTGGTTACAGAGTTGGCTTGATATAAATATTACAAGTGTGAAGCCGGCGGTCAGTTGATTATAGACAGTTTAGTTTAGAGCATTGTAATGAAAAGTTAAAGTGTAATAAATAAAATAGAATTTTTAGTTATTGTCTAAGTATTATATAAATTAAATAGTACGTCTAAAATAAATTGTAAATAGTGTGTTTTAAATAAATAAACTATAAATAAATTAGACTATCGTCACAGTAGTAATGTAAATACATTAGCTTGCAATACTGTTTGTCTTTTAATCATCGGAAGAAATTTTATGTCTGGCAACAACGCATTTAGGTTTGACGATATTTGTAAAGAGTCGTAAATTTGTTTTATTCATAAAAGTGCTTCGTGTTTGGTTGGTTGCAGCTAGTTTTTTGTAAAAACTGTTGATTTTTGAGTTTGTTTATTTGTGTGATTAAATAGGGCATGTCTATTATCAACATGGTTCAACAGTGTTTTGTTTGTAAAAAAACGGACTATTAACATGTTAATCTTTCGTTCTCCAGGTAAGTTGATTTCTTAGGTTATGAATATGAATGTTGTTATAGACCTCATAGGCGCACAAAAATTAATTCAAAACGTATTTAGGCACAGTAATTTATTTGTAGATTTATAGGTAACGATTTACTTTAAAAATGTTTAGTTTTAATTATAATTGTAAAGAATTTGACAAGCAGCGATAATTCTTTGCAACGATGTTCGATTTTTATGATTCTTTTTTTTTTTTAGAAAGAAGGTACCACAGGCGTGGTCCCGTATAAATTTGGTTAAGATCTAATAATGGGGTCCATGAGAAAATCATCAAACTCTTCATTTTTATGTATTTCCATCGATAATTCTTTACCACGTTGTTCAATTTCTTTTTTTATTAGATACCTCAGGGGTGATCCCATATACAGTTGGTTAGGATCTGATGATCTATGAGAAAATCAAAAATCCTAATTTTTAAGCGTATCTGTACGATTTTGAAGTCGTTTTTTTAAAATTAGAATAATTTATTTTTGCTGAGGTAGGTGATGGGAAGTGAGCTAAGTATTTTGTCATTTAAGAACCCCTTTCGTATCTTAGAACCAGCTTTAAGCATTTCGTGATATCTTTAGTTGATAAGATATAGACACTATAAGATTTTTAATTATCATTGGGATATTAGATTTTATAATATGCAAGAGGCTTCTCTTTAATCAGGCAGCCAAATAAATTGCAAGAGAAACTGCCTTAAGTGTTATTCATATTTTCAATAATAAATAGTGAATTAAAATATAACAACACCTGTAGGTACTGCTTTCACTATAGAATAATATATTGAACAATCTTAATCTAATATAGTAGTCTACAAAGTAGGTAATGGGAGTCCAAATATGAAATGACGCCGGCCATAGCTACAGAACAATTTGTTCTAATGTTTTTTTTTTAACGAAAGTCTTTCTTAATAATGACTGGAAATTATTTTCAAGTTCACAGCTAGAGGGCGCAACGCTCATTATCACTGATAAAAACTCGTTTACAAAAAAGTCAAAATTATTTAGAACTTATCAAAATCATATTCGGAAACAAACTTTTACTTAGTTTTGACTATTCACTCGTTTATCATTGGTCATACGCATTTTGAAATAAAGCGATGAACTCAGAAACTCGAGATACAGTCTGTATCCTACAGCTAAGAACAACCGGCTTCCTTTCTTATTTTGGACATCAAGTACTTTTAGAATACAATAAATAAATGCTAAAACAATAAAAAATAAAAAAATCAATATATTAAATATTTACTGAGAAAATTAATAATTATTAAATATTTCCCTTTACAACTGATACCTACGCCTATGGATGTTTTCAATGCAGTCAGCAAGCGATGACGCACTGTTGCCGTGTTAAGCCAGCATAATTGGTTCTCTTACTTCGATTCAGAGATGGAATGATTTGGGTCTTGCCTTCACAACAAATACACTTTTATCAATGACTAGTTGGGAATGTGATTACATACATTGTTGTTCTATTCAAAGAAAGTCGATGATGTCATGTGCACGAAAGTGGTGACGTAATTAGTACATCCAATTGTAGCGTAAGAAGCGCATTTGAAAATAAAAATGAACGTGTGAAAACATTTTATTAAAATACTGTTAGACAGAAAAATATCGAATTTATTCGAACCTATACGTCCTCACTGTATACATATATCATTAAAGTGCCAATGTGAAAGATAAGAAATATGTTCGTTTTTACCAATAAATATTTATTATTTTCTGTTTGACTTGACGCCGCCATGAGTCTTCTCGCTGAATAATTCAGATCCGTATTAATGTATTTCTATGCCTAATATTACGGATCGAATATATCAGAAAACAGATTACATAGAATGTAATGTATTTATAGCTAGACATTTACCAAGGGACAATATTTTAAACATTTATTTAGTTTTACTGAAGGTAATATGAAAAAAGATGTAAATATCGTATAGGCATAATGCAATTGAAATTGTATTAAAACAAAAATTAAGATTTACAAGAATATTAAATAAAATACAGGATTTGACTATTTACTTAAAACCAAGGAAAAAATTCATTCTGATTTATAAGCAAAAAATGACAATATTAAAGTTAAGGAGATTGGTTGAAAATGTTTTTTAAAATGTTACAATATAAAACTAACAATAATATTAAAATAGGTAAGAAAAGCAAACAACAGTCATTGGTTCAGTAAGAAAATTAGTTCATGAATTTCGTACATCAAAGACTACAATATCGCTGGAATTAGCAAAAAAAAATGGTGAAAAATATCCAAAAAGACGAAAGTGTCCTAGATATACCCTAAATCAATTAGCACAGAGATCGAGATGATGTCACCAACTAAGGTGGATACTGTCTTTAATCCCAAAAGCAATAAATAATAATTACAACCCTTAGTTATTTTTAAAGAAGTTACATTAAATTAAATCAAACAAAATTATTTTATTTTCAATTAAATTTTTATTAAGTAGTCATAACAATTTAATAGGCTTTTTTTAAATCCTGCTGACTCGCCAATAGATGTATAAAAAGGTAAACGAATTTATATTGCTCAATTTCAAAATATAAGAAATGATGTCAGGTCATCAACCACATAGATTTGGTAAACTACGAAAATTGAGCTAGTCGGCACTATTTCCAACCGTTCAAAAAACTAGGAATTTTCATCAGTTGGTCGATAAACACAACCGAGAAGGTGGATTCAAAAAAAAAGAGACTCCACTACGGTGTACAACATAGGGTAGTAGTAAAATTAAGAAAAGTAATTTATTTTAATATTAATATTCCGCAAAACGACAACGTTTTTTCTGTGTCTTTTGGAAGATTGTGATGTGCCCCGAAACTATGAGATGATGTGGTAAGTGTACCAAAACATTTTAAAAATATTGTAAAATTACTGGCGAAGTGTGGTTGATTTTCAATAAATTATATTTTGTATTATTTCTTCAAAGAAGAAACTGGTACAAAAGTTAAGTTCGTGATAATACCGAACTCATTATTATGGATGATGAAAAATACTTTACTCTTGCCAACTCAGGTAAAACAGAGGAAGCAATTTATGTTAAGGGAACAATATGAAAGAGTGCCCAAACAATGTAAAATATGAAGAAAAAGCGAAATTCGCTGATAAAGTTCTGGTGTAGGATTTCGAATAAAAGGACCTTACTTATGTGGGTTTAGTAAATGGGGAAGCTGTAGGAGAAGTTATATTAACAACAGACTCACTAAATTAGTTGATTTTGTACACCAACGTTACGTTGGGGACCATATAATGTTTTGGTCCGAATTAGCGTCCTGCCATTATGCAAAACAACTCAAAATTGGCTTCACCAAAATAACAAACCTTTTTTACCAAAACAAGAGGTAAATTAGTGGGGTTAATTTACTTTAGACCCGCCTAATAGAAGATTTTTGCGCACTTTTATTTATTTAGTAATACACCACCCTAACAGCGTGCACCTTATACAAGGTGGGAAAATAAAATTATAAAAAATATTCTTACAGTAAATCACAAATTAAAACTAATATGTATATCAAAAACAAAGATATTATAATTTTGTATGCGCATTTATTTTGCAAAGCGTATGATTCAGGGTGACAAGTCAAAAATGAGGAACAACTACGGCGTAATTTTTTTATAAAAATACACTACGAAATATGTTCGCAGAAAATTGCGCTTATCATTTATTTGAAAATAACCAAAGAGAAAACCCCCAATATAACATTATAAATCAGTGACGGAGAATTTTTAAAATAAAATGTTTAGCATTATTTGTTCCAAAATAAAATCTTTAGTTTTCTTCCTAAAATTTTTAAAATACCAATTTATTTCAATTCTTGTTTTAAATTTTCTAGTCATTTTAATCAACAAAAATAAGGTAAGTATGTAATCTCTATAAGTAGAAAATATTTACAATTCAAGATCACTTTAAGTAGCCCTCAACTTTCTTAGAAAGGAATAAAATTTCTAATCGGCAGATTGTAAATTATTTTAGTTTAGATTCACATTTCTGTTTGTATAGTCCTATGATTGTAATACGCAGAATTGTTAGTTCTGTAATAATAGGCGATAAAAAGTGATACTGATCAAGTGAATTTGTGCGATAATAATGCCACAAACGTCTAATTATACTTCTGTGAAATTAAAGTGTAATTTAACCGTGCATATGAAAACTTTATTGTTAAATGTACACGACGCTCTTATACATAAACATTTCAATAGTACTGTTCGGAATATAGTTTCTAAGGCTATGGTTATAGTGGATGCGTGTTCTGACGAACTGGCGTTCGGACAAACTCGTCAGAATATACAGCAATAAATAGATGTGGTTGTGGGTTTGTTTGTGTTATTCAAAACAGAACTGTTCTAAAATTGCGCAGAACTAGTTGCTCAGTAGGACAAATTTGGAATAGTTCCGAACAGTTTTGGAAAAGACATTAACACGAATGCACCTAAATTATTAACTGTCAATTGATTTTGTTAAAATTGTGGGCTAAAATAATTTTACTTCGACGAGGCATCATATAATTAAAATCGAACTTCACTTCAGGTAAGTTCGTTTGATCTTATAATTATTTAGCATTAAAAAAAAACTAAAAAAAAACACGGAGTTTTCCCTTTTGTAACTGTACTTTAAATAAAATTGGTATGCTTTGGTTACGTTTTTTTGAAGGTCAGTCACCGTTTATATGTTCTTTTTAGTTTAAAGAAAAAGATAAACTATGAATAAAATTAATTTTCTCAGTCAAATTCCAATAATTTCATATTCAAGGAAATTCACAATATAATATACCTAACCTCTAACCTTATTTACTCATTATTATTTTTGTAATGGTGCAATGCGCATGTGTGATTAGAACGATTTTTGTCAGTTCGCACTTTTGGCTAGAATCACATAGAACTCTTTAAAACAGTTAAGAATCGTTCTAAAAAAAACTCAAACATAGGACTCTTTTTCAGAACTTAGTTCCAGAAAACACGAACACTTTTAGTCTACTACGCATGTCTGGAACGGTTCTGCACAAGTTAAACTAAAAACACGAACAAACACGAACGAATTGTTCTTCAGAACCCGCACGAAGTCGTTAGAATAAGAGATCTTTCAAATCAGTTTGTTTTTTCGGACGAATTTAAATGCAAAATGTGAATTTTAAACATGGATGTAGAAAAATTAATTGGTTTATAGCACATGAAAGATAAAAGTTACGATAATAGAAATCAATCTCGACAAAATGGGAAAATATTGCACAGGAAATGAATACAAATCGTTAAGTATACATATATTCCATACTATATAAATTAGTATTTTTGTGAATTATTAAATAGAAATTTAGTTAGTTAATTAAAAATGTAAAATTTTTATTAAAGGACTTCCTAAAAACATGTCATTTATCATATATCGCAACAAAACAAGAAACTGGTAAAATTTACAAACAGTTCTTCAGAATGTGCATGCAAAATAACCACTGTTGATCTGAACAATTCCGACATTTTCGTCCGAACGCCAGTTCGTCAGAACACGCATCCAATATAATCATAGCCAAATATGACCGGAGTTGGAGAAGCAACCATTTATAGACTTTTGAAGCAACGAAAGGATGGAACTATTACAGTAGCACCTAAAACGTAAACTGAGAGAAAACCCATTCAAATAGACGGTACTATAAAACAACTGATCCGAAGAAAAGTGCATTCGTTTTATTTACAAAAAAAAGATATCTACCTACTTTGAATAAACTTTTAGTAGACATTAATGATGACGAAATTTTCCAAACGTTAAAAGAGACAAACTGTGGAAAACTTTACATGAATTAGACTTCGTTTGGGAGAAGAACGATAGATATAATCTGTGCTCATAGAGAAAGATGAAATTATTTATTGGAGGAGGCAATATTTAAAGGGAAATTAAAAAATTAAGAAGAGAAGACAAAAATGTTTTTTATTTGGATGAAACATTGATAAATAAAGGACATTTTGCAAAAAAAGTTTGGCCAGATAAACAGGTTGCAAATGCTCGTCAGGCATTTATAGAAGGTTTGTCGATTGACTTACAATTTCCAAATGGTAAAGGTCGCCATTTAATTATCACTCATATTGGAGGAGATAATTTGTTTCAAATTCTACGAAAGACTACCATGAAGAAATAACTGCTGATGTTTTTGAGGAATATTTCAGTCAAATGATAGATTTATTCCCGACCAATTCTGTAATAGTTATGAACAATGCCAGTTACCCTTCAAGATTAAAGGAACCGTTACCGAAAAATAAATCGAAAAAGTAAGAACTCTCCGATTAGCTAATAACTAAAGAAATAGTGACAGAAGAGAGATTACTCAAGAAAGAGCTATTGCAGTTATGTAAACAGCATTCACCAAAATTTAAGTAGTATAGTGTTGATGAAATAGCAAAAGAACATGGAGTTTTGCGATTATCATCTTATCACTGTGAACTAATATGGGTTCAAATGAAGGGATATGTCGCGAGAAGCAATACAACATTTCAACTTCAAGATGTTCGTCAACTATTATGTGACTCCATATCAAA
The DNA here is from genome assembly GCA_927349885.1 of Psylliodes chrysocephalus. Classification (NCBI taxonomy): domain Eukaryota; kingdom Metazoa; phylum Arthropoda; class Insecta; order Coleoptera; family Chrysomelidae; genus Psylliodes; species Psylliodes chrysocephalus. The sequence goes on along the minus strand of OV651822.1, from coordinate 21,702,230 downwards.
AATTTCCTAGGACAATTGGCAAAACGCTATAAGACATATCATAGCAGAGGCAGATAAATTCTGGAAACATGATATGTTAATAGATCAAACAATAGAACCAATTATTATTTCTGTGGAATGCAAGGAAACTGATGATGATGACTCCTTATCGGGAGAAAACGACTTATTTATTTACGGATGTAACTTTATATTTATATGACCGTAGTACCCGAAATACCATCAAACAAATTTATATGGAATTTATCAAAACGAAATATAAGTGTTTTATGAGAAAAGATTTTTATAAAAATAAATGTGGATACTTAATATTGACAATTTACTATTTTTTTATATTAAAGTAATTTCGTGTTCCCCGTCACAAAGGTATAGAATTATTGGTTAATCCCTTATAGTTTGTTTATTTACATTTTATGATTTATTGTATTCGATGTTTTTTGGAATGTTCATACTGAAATATAGTGAAAATACAGATATAAAGGTATCAATATTTACTTTTTTTTGCTTTGAACAATCCTGGTCCATAAAAACTGTGCTATCATGCATTCTCAAATTAACTATAGTTGAGGAATCTTCATTTAGTTAATTAAGTTAATAATTTTTGTTAGTTATTAAGCCTTTAATTATAACAAATAATAAAAGTTTAAATACAGTTACTTATTACAAAAATATATGGTCAAATATTTTGTTCCAAAACTATTGGGACATACGTTATAGAGACATTTCTCTATATTATACACATCAGAATATTATACAAAATGCATAATTATGTCCACTGCATTTTAATTGGATGACACAAATACATTGTTTTCCACACACCTTACTCCTTACTCATGGTGTTTCTGTATAATATATTTAGCATAATATGTAATTATGTGTATAAACTTATTTTTTTGCATTATTGAGATTCTATCATGAAATGAAATTAATAGATACTCAATTTTTTGCATTATTGAAATTTTATATATCTATAGTTTATTTTTTGAATCAATTAAAATTCAATATAAATTTAAATAACATTTTAATTGTGGTTTAAATACAAAACTGATACAAACAGAACACAAATCCCAAAAAGCAAATGCTGTCTGTAGACTGGGTTCAATTGTTTTATTTTGTACATATTATTACCCTTCACCCTACAGTGTACTGCGGTCGTCATAAGTAAGAATACGAATAAAAGAAGAAGGTAGAATGGTCTAGAAATGTCCATAAATGTCAACCCGTGTCAAGAAACATCTGGACTTTTCGAAAAACTATATAAGTCGATGATCCTGACGTTATCAGTTATATAGTTGAATTGTAAAGTTGAGTTGAAATAAATTAAGTTACCAACAACCTATAATATTGGTGACAGCGATGGGATATAAAATAAAAGTTACCTAAGCATTCTATTTATGTTAAATACTAGATCCACTGCGCACGAAACAGATATGGATACTTCAGGCCCACCAGCATGGTTTTTGAAGATGGATGAGGAGAGAAAAAGGCGAGAAGAAGAAAAGGAAAGACGAGAAGAGAAGAAAGAATGAAAGAAAGAAAGGCGCAGGAAAGCAAAAGAAGAAGAAAAGTAAAGGCACATGAGGATGAAGAAGGAAGGAGGAGAGGCGTAGAAAAGAAGCAGGTGAAATTATGAATGGCTTGCTACAAATCCAAGAAACCGGTTGATGAAGTTACTATTCGGGCAACCAATATCAAGCCAGAAGAAACGAAGGAAAAATCACCCTTGAAAGTCTAAAAAAGGGACAAAGAAAGACAATGACTTAAAGGTTGTCCGACAATAGGTCAAAAATAGTCACACCTACTTGGCAAGAGATAGCCAAATTAAGTGGAGCTATTAAAGGGTACTGCACTCAGTGGGATTCCCTGTATCTTCACAATGGCACATTGCATCAAAAGTGGGAGAGCCCCGATGGAGTACATATAGTCCGCCAATTGGTACTGCCGAAATTACATGTCAATGGTGTGTTGGAGGAGCTTCATAGCAGCGTTCGGGAGGACACTTTGGTACTAAAATGACACTGGTACGAGTTCGGGAAAGATTTTATAGGGTCAATTGCCGACGGAATGTAGAAGATTGGTGTAAAAAATGTGATGCATGCAATGGCAGAACAAAGACCTACAGATTCGCTTGGGAACGTCTGAAAGCCAACAGCGACAAAGCAAAAGCTAGACTCGACATGCATGTCACAGGGACACATTTTGAGAGAGGCGACCCAGTGTGGCTGTACAATCCCAAGCACCGAAAAGGACTTTGTCGGAAACTGCAACGGAACTGGGAAGGCCCCTACACCGTTCTCAAGAAAATCAACTACCTGATCTACAGCATTCAGTTGTCAGCGGGAAGTAATCCCAAGGTAGCTCACATTCAAAAATTAACTGTGCCATATTTTTAGGCTATTTTTTGGCTCTTGAAATATTACAAAACTATTCACTATTTTTAAAATATGGTGTTCTCCGCAAAGCACCATGTTATTTTTAAGGTTATTTCTAAAAACAATCACACAACATTTTTAGGTTATTTTTAAGCTCTTAAATTATAAAACAAAATATTCCGAAAAAAAATTCAATTAAAAAAACTAGATACTCTGCTGGTTTTGATAGAAGCATCCCGTATTTTTTAAAAATATACAAATTTTCGGAATATTTTATTTTATGTTAAGAGCCTATAAATAGCATAAGAAGCTAATGTAGCTATTTTTAGAAAAAAAACTTTGAAACCCGCAAAGCACGTATTTTTTTTAAAAATAGCAATTTTTTCGGAATATTTTATAATATTTCAAGAGCTTAATAATTGTCTAAAAATGTGGCTTAAAATAAAAAAAACTTAAAAACCAAGGTGCTCTGCTGGATTGAAGTTAGCAAAGCATACCGTATAGAAAATTCTTTCAGAATGTTTTACTATATTACTTTTGAGAGCCCAAAGATAGCCTAAAAATATGTCATAGTTAATTTTAGAGAAAACCTTAAACAAACCGAGGTGCTCTACTGATTTCATACCAAAATTTTTTAAAAAATTTATTAATATTTCAAGAGCCCAAAAATTATGCAAAACTGAGGCATATTTGTTTTTAGAAAAAAAAAACTAAAAAACGAGGTGCTCTGCTGGTTCGTTAGATTCTAGCAAAGCACCTCGTATTTTTTAAAAATAATCACTTTAAAATAGTGGTGTACTTAGTTTTAAAATAAATTTTCGAAGCCAGCAAAGCACTCTGTATTTTTTGTTTAATATTTTCAGAATGTTTTATATTTCAAGAGCCTAAAAATAGCCTATAAATGTGACATAGGTAGTTGTTTTTAGAAAAAAAAAAATTAAAAACGAAGTGCTCTAATGGATTGTTTGAAGCTTTCTAAACACCCCATCGCTCCCCCCGTATTAAAAAAAAAAAAACTTTTTCTAACATTTCAAGAGGCTAAAATAGCCTAAAAATGTGACATAATTGTTATTAGAAAAAAACAAAAAACCTAAAAAAACCTAAAAAACGTGGTGCTTCTTTTTTAAATCGCAAATTTTTTCATAATGTTTTATTTATTTCAGGAGCCTAAAAATATAGTGTGGTTTTTTTTAGAAAAAAAAACTGTAAAAACCCGAAGTGCTCTGCTGGATTCGTTCGAAGAGCATAAAATTTTTGAAGAGGATAAAAAAATAGCCCTAAAATAAAAAACCGATATAAACCTCTATGAAAACCGATATTTCTTCATTAGAAGAAAAGGTGTCTTCCAAAATGTCTTCTCTAAAAAATTAAATTTATGCTGATGTGGAAACAAAGATGACTTTCGTTGAGGAGAAAATAATAAAAGAAATGGAAAAAATATAGAAGAAATGGAACACGTAGACCAGGCCAAGGACGGTCAAATAAAGTGCCATAAGGCGGAGTCTAAGTTGAATTTGGAAGGAGCTGTGAACTCTGCTCGTGTTAAAGCCCCAACTTTTGACGGGAAGATGTCATGGACCAATTGCCTTACAGTTCGAAACAGCTGCCAAAGCAAACGAGATGCTTTAGATGTCCTTCAGACTATATCCTTGGAAGAGACAGATAATTTTGAACAACTAAAAAAGAGACTAAACTGGCGATATGGCCACGAACACTTGGAACATTTGTATCAATCACAGCTAAAGAATCGCAAACAGAAACGAGACGAGACTCTTCAATAATATGAAGTACATATTGCCATAGATTGATACACGGTTTGCTTACCCATCAGCTCCAGAAAACATGATGGAATGTTTGGCAGTCCAAACATTTGTTGATGGACTTCTTGACTACGAGATGCAGAAAACACTTCGTTGAGAGCGTCACAAATCATTGATCGATGTCTTGTCTGCTGCTCTACAATATGAGGCAGCTAAGCAGGCTTCTGGAGTCTACAGTAAAGTGAGAACAGTAAAAAAAGGAAACGTGGAAGAAAAACTCGACCAACTAATTAATATATTGAAGGGCTTTACTGATAAAAAAAAATGAAGACAAATACCACCAGGTGCTGGAATTGCGGTGAACTGGGATATGTACGCAGTTCGTGCAAACGCCCTAAGGTCACAACAAATAAAGACAACACGCGACAGGAAAATTAGAACGGGTCGGCTTACAGGGGGCAGCTTCGACCCGAAACCGTTCCAAAGACCCTCTTATACTAAAAGCCCCTTTAAAATGTCGCGATGAGAGTGTATACGTTGGTGGATACTGGAGCAACCAGGACCATTATACGACCAACAACCATAAATAACCGCAAGCAACGTTTACCATCAAGGTTGCAATTGCAGACTGCCACAGGTCAAAGTGTCAACATCCATGGGGAAATCCAAGTCCAATTAGGAATTGGTACTGAAAAGTTCACTCAAATGTAATGAACTTACATGACTTTCAGTTGGATTTTAAGAAGACAGTGATTAAAGTTGGTGCCGAAGAGGTATTCCTACATCCATATGGGGACAGTGCCGTGCCAGTTGCTATACAGGAGAATACGGTGATATGTAGCAGACGTGAAACCATTATAATAGCAAGGTTTTAAGAAACTATGAAAGAAGGAACACCTGTCATGATGGAACCTTGGAACCTCGATGAAAAGGTTGGATGAGGAATTCTGATCGGAAAGATGTTGGTCACGACTGCTAAAGAGTCTTATAAACGTTAATTATCAGCCAATTAACATCAAGAAAGAGATCGAAATCGAAACTTGTCTACCAGTAACTTCCATAATTCATCAGAAAATAACTTCTAATAATTCCAACGACATTCTCTGAATCAATTAGAGAAAAAAATAAAGGAATTTCTTCGACGATACCGTAACAATTTTGTACCAATAGAAGGAATAATAGGAAGAACTTCTGTTGTAAAATTGACACTGGTGACGCCGCCAGGCCGATTCATCAATCAGGTAGAAGATTACCAAAGGCCAAGAGAGAGGAAGTTGAAAGGATTGTTCAAGAAATGGAGGAAGATAGGGTGATATAACCTTCTACCAGCCTATGGGTCTCTCCGGTAGTCCTGGTCCAGAAAAAGGATGGAACTACGAGGTTCTGTGTGTACTATCGCCAGTTGAACAATGTTACCAAGAAAGAAAGTTATCCTCTGCCTCGAATCGACGATATTTTGGACACATTGGCCGGAAGTGAACTATTTTCTACCTTAAACTTGAAGTCTGGATATTGACAGGTGGAAATGGACCCAGTAGACAAAGAAAACACTCTTTTCCTTCCTTCAATTACATAAGAGAGGCGAGAATCAACTAATGCATAATATATTATCTTAAGAAGAGGTAAGTCGAAAATGTTTGTTGAAAATTAAAACTTACCTAATAATGACCTTAGAATTTGTGTAACACTAATAATATGATAGTTCCAACGAAGATAGTTGCCAATAATTCTTTCTAAATACTTTACTTTATCTGTTTGTTTAATGTAATAGAAATAAAGCACAATATATTAATTTGCCACGATTAATGATTTCTAGCGTAATTATGAAGATTGTTTTTATAGCTTGTTATAGGAAAAAAGTAGTTTTATCGAAGTTTATAGCAAGTAATTTCATAATTAAACCAATCTAAATTATGTCTAAAGGATTTTTGAATGTTTTGCTTTATATCATTCCAGGTGTTTGCTCTATAACAGATGATAATATCATCAGCAAAGCTTGTTATCTATCTAGAAGTTGTAAGTGTAAGTAGACTATTAATGTGTAGATTATTTTTAATCAATATTTCAATCATAAAGAATGTATCAACAATAACTTGACCGCCTAAAAAACTGTTGTAAAGTGTGACACTCCATTTGAAAGCCAATTTTATCAGTGAATTAATGCGTATCATACATTTGTTATTTTAGTTAATTACGATTTAAGTTTGTATTTCCTAACGTTAGAGATCTGCACGATTTTTCAATTAGTTAAGTTCATTTTTATTAAATTGTTTTGTTATATTGTGCATTAAATTGCTAATAAAATTTGCTCTCAAATGAAGCGTTACATTTTACAATACATAACAGTCTTGTATTCCACTAGAGGGCGCTAAAATCAAAAGTAACGCAGTAATTAGGCATATTACTAAATTCTGAGTAAAATTATCTTTTAAATTATTTGTTACCCTACTAAGCTTGCTATTACAAAAAAAAATATGGGTTCTTGCCGGGCTTCAAGAGGTTGGATTTCTGGGTGTAAATTATAGGTATTTGACAAGTCGATTCCAGCCAATAAAAGTTGAAGTGTTTTTTTTTTAATTTTGTTTTTGAGGTTCTGAGAGGGCGATAACTGTATATATATTTTAAAGTATGACCACGCAGTAATGTACTAGAATGCTAGACAGAATACTTCGTAGTAAGTTCTTATTATATTTTTTTATCAATATATAGATTTGCAACAAGAAAAAGGTAAAAGAACTTCTGGAATAAAGAATAGAGAGTCCTAAAAATGAAATATTTTCTCGATTTTCCAATTGAGCACCAGATTAAATAAAAAAAATATCCGATCCATTTAAAAAACCAATTTACCAGTCTCAGGAGTCTGGGAATAAAACGGATATTAATTTCGCTCAACCGTGTGAAAAGAATCAAGAGTTGGAGAATACAAAATTAAAAATAAAGCAAACGAGAATAAATATGAATTAGTTAACCTAATAAATGTTTAAAATTAAGAGTCGTCTTTTCACTTAAAAGTAGGGGAAAGTGTTATGTCCATATACATAAAGAATGTCAATGACAGTGATACGTGGTTTAAGTTATTCCATATAAATTTATAAAAACTATTATTACGCAGCTGATTACCAAGATAGGGTTTGTATTACCCATTATTAGAAAGTACCATGTAGACAAATACTTGATATAGAAAGAAGTATATGTGCATCTACATCTTACGTACTTTCTTGATATGAAAATGAAGTGAAAGCAATAGATTGTAGAGATAATGTAATTTATGTCACGTGACGCTGCTTTTTAACAAATTGCGTTGACTGAATTTTGTTATTAATAAGTGACAATACTACAGTTTTGTATTTTAGATGCGGTATATCGATTACCATGTCTGCGAAACAAACTTCTTTCGATATAGTTTCTTGGTTAGTACGTTTAAATATCAATAATTGATTATTTAACGCTATAATACATCAAGCAATGACAATCATCTTTTATTTCAACAGACACCAATCAACATAAACTGTAACTGAAAATACTGCATGCTGCAGTGTTTTCACCGGTGTTCACTCAATCTCTATCGGATTTAAAAATTTCAATTCATACCAGAGTAACGCATCAATGATTTATGCGAAACGTCAATGTGAAGTTTGTCAACAAGGTTGGATTTAAAAAATTAAATTCATTACCAGGGTAACGTATCAAAGATTTATGCGAAACATTAAATTGAAAGACAAAAATTGTTTTGGTTATTAAAATATATATTTAAATACAGAATCGACATCATCTTATGAAAACAAAGCAAATGTTTATAAAAGCTCTTTTTGTATTGTTTAATAATCTTTCCAAACACCACGGGAGGTACGAATTTTTTTAAGAAAATTTTGTTGTTTCCTTAAAAATATTGCAAATTTAAACGCATAAAGTCCAAAGAAGCAACAAAATCTTTTCAAAAAATTATCACCTCTTGTCGTATTACCCTGGAAAATCCCACTCATGATAGTCACAATCTTTTGAATTCGAGAGACGCTAAAATGGTGGTTCCCACCTTATCGAGACTGAGGCCGACAAGGGTAAACTCGTAGCGTAACAAAAACGAGAAATGATTTAACTTGGAACGAAAGACCGAAAGCCGATAGTAGTATTAGGACGTTGAAGTTTTTGGTTTGTGAAGCATTGGCATTAATTAGGTTAAATCATGTGAATATTTTCACAAGCCTTGATTCTGTATCGCCTTTTGATTAGGATTTACAAACTTGTTTGAGCAATTTATCCAATAATAATTGGCCCCTTTACCTCTTAAGCCTGCTCATGTAAAATATTTGGGCTCCTTACTTCGCCTATTTATATAATAATAATAAAGGACAGAAGGATGAGTATTGCAACTATGTTAAAAGAAATAAATTGACTTTCAGTTATAAAATAAAAATGACATAGTACCATCGCATCAGATCTATTAGAAAAAATTCAATATAATTCGCAATATCACAACTATAATACAAGAAGCCAATCTGACTTTCATGTACGGCAAGCAATCACTAAAAGTTTGTAATGTGATGTTATTATTTTATAAATGTTTATAGTGTTTTAAGCTCTATGATTTTGGGAAGTGGGTCAGATTATTAAACAACTCATATGACTTTGAAAGAGAATATTGGACGCCACTATATTTAAAACTTTCTAAACTTGACAATCGATCAGTGATGAAAATATAGAAAACCACTGATCTTTATGATATTATAATTAAATAAGGTAGTGACAAATTCTAATTCACAGAGACTTAATTATTCAAATTTAAATGATTTATTGACTTATCTGGAGGTATACAGGAAACAGGTAACAGGTAACTGTAGAGGGCTTCTTGTGAGAATTTACAAAGTAGTGTAAATCTTGTTAACTAAACTTCTTGTGAACTAAACTTCTTGATGTATTCTACGTTCTTCCAAAATTCTTAACAAGCAGCTTGTATGTTCTTCTAAAATTCATGTAGAGACAGCTACTATTGAATCCTTGATATAGTTTCTATTGGACCATCTAAATCAATTCTTCAAGATTTCTTTAAGACATAAGGCCATCTATATATAGCAAGGCTTTTTATAATCAGACGGCCATTAAAATAATTTAAGGTAACTAGTACATCGGATGTCTCAGATAAAGTTCAAATTAAAATTCAAATCAACTTAGCTTGTCGACAGATAACATGAAAAAATGACAATCCAAGTTTTGACACTAGACATAAACGACAAATGACGTTTGTGTAGAGATGTTGGTTTCAAAATAACGAAAACGGGTCTGGGTCAAATAACGAAAACGGTTCCAACCGTTACAAGTTCCCAAAATACAATATTTATTAAAGGTTTAAAAAATTTAATAGACTGCCTACAGAAATAAAAAAATAAACAACAATTAATGTATTCAAAAGTAACCTCAAACAATACTTGATAAATAAACAGAACGGATATACTTTCTTGTGATAATACTCTTTAAATCTGCCCTTCTTAAGTATTTCCCTTAATTTAGTGTTATTTTACTCCTCATTTTACCCGCATTTGTTATAAATTATTTCTCTTTTGAGATCATGTACTTTATTTTAAAAAAATTACTTGATGTTATATTAATACTACTTGCTAAGTATGTTTAAATTATTATTAGTTTTGCGACGATAGGTTATAGCAACTTCTAGCCACAAAACTATTTTTGTGTTAAGTAGATCCATAGAAAGCAATGTCATTTACAAAGGCCTTCTTTCAACGTACAAATATACTTTGGTTCCCCTTGTCCATCCTCTATATAAATTGCTGACCAATTGCATATGGAACTTCCCCTGAGGTACCCCCGAGGGTACCCCCTTCGAAAAAATCACTGCTTTCTGCTAGAAATATACAAGATATCTGAGTACTACCGAAAAACATTGCTATTTGATTGAATGGTAGCTGAGTATGACTATAAAAATAGTTCATGTCTTCAAGATGTCTCCAAGACATGAGATAAATTAATAGGTATACTTATAGTCATTGTCTATCCTTGCCTCACTAAAATTATGAACTGGTCAACGACTCACATAAAAACAACAGCAAATAACAAATTCCACCGAGTTAGAAAACAATATTTGATTATAATAGGAATATACGTACTAGCGAGGGGTAAATCACTCCCGAAATACTGGTACGTTTTCACTCGAAATCACTACGAAAATTCCGAAATTATCATCGAAAATCATGGCCGATATCAATGCCGAAATCATTGCCGAAATCAATTTGTCGCTCAAAGGCGTAAATTTAGTACCCCCCTTTCTAACAAAAAAGAATCATAGAAAACGGACAACGTGGTAAAAAATTATCATTGAAAATAGTTAAAAAATGTAGAGTTTAATGATTTTCTCATGGACCCCATTATTAGATCTTGACGAAATGTATATAGGACCACCCCTGAGGTACCTCTTTCTAAAAAAAAAGAATTATAGAAATCGGATAACGTAGTAAAGAATTATCGCTACGTAAAAAAATATTCTGACGAATTGAATTTTGAAGTCGGTTAAAAATAGTATTTTCTGTTTGATTTTGCAGCCTCCAAAGCAACCTTGTTGTTTTTATGAAGTCGTAAAATTCTTGACAATTCTCTTAAAAATTAAAATAGGTTGAGTGGAAGAGCACTAGGTTGAGTGGAAGAGCAGATTCTACGGAAGATTCGACAGAATCCTCCCAAGAAATCTGAACTCTGCCTTTTGACTGTGAAATATCAATGTATCTACATGAATTATTGTTTTATTTGTCTTTGTAATTAACAGTCAATAATAGTACATTATATACCTAGGATGAGAAGTGAGCTATTATTTACCGAGCACTTTTATATCCTGAGGCGCGTAGCGCCGAGGGATATAATGTGCGAGGTAAATAATAGCTTTCTCAGCCGAGGTATATATAGAATTTTTTTTACTACTAACATTAATATATTAGCAATTTTAATTTTGACATAAGTAATTTCCTAACAATTTGTTAAATATTTCGAAATATCAAGCAGAGTGAAGCGTGTTTCTAATCACACTGGCTTTATTTATGTAAACATTTGGCATGTGTCAAATTTTGATATGATTCCCATTGCATTTTTGATATTTTAGTGACATGGATTTATTGGTATTAATTAATAATTTTTGAAGCCTATTACCGTTGTTGAATTTCCTAGTTAATATATATTTTTACTATTAACACTGATATATATTATCATATTTGATTTGATTAGATTTTAATAAACCCAGCTTTAGTTATTTCCTACTTATTTTTCAAATATTTCAAAATATCAAGTAGTCTGGGAGTTTAGTTGTCAAATTAACAAAATGAAACTAATGAAATTTAGTTTCATTATTTACCTAGGTATTTTTTTATTATCATTATTTACCTAGAGTGAGAAATATTACTTCTCATTAGAGGAATGGAGTAAATAATGGTGATTTCTCATGTTAGTAGTAAAAAAAAACCTTTATTATTATTATTATTATTATTATTATTATTATTATTATTATTATTATTATTATTATTATTATTATTATTATTATTATTATTATTATTATTATTATTATTATTATTATTATTATTATTATTATTATTATTATTATTATTATTATTATTATTATTATTATTATTATTATTATTATTATTATTATTATTATTATTATTATTATTATTATTATTATTATTATTATTATTATTATTATTATTATTATTATTATTATTATTATTATTATTATTATTATTATTATTATTATTATTATTATTATTATTATTATTATTATTATTATTATTATTATTATTATTATTATTATTATTATTATTATTATTATTATTATTATTATTATTATTATTATTATTATTATTATTATTATTATTATTATTATTATTATTATTATTATTATTATTATTATTATTATTATTATTATTATTATTATTATTATTATTATTATTATTATTATTATTATTATTATTATTATTATTATTATTATTATTATTATTATTATTATTATTATTATTATTATTATTATTATTATTATTATTATTATTATTATTATTATTATTATTATTATTATTATTATTATTATTATTATTATTATTATTATTATTATTATTATTATTATTATTATTATTATTATTATTATTATTATTATTATTATTATTATTATTATTATTATTATTATTATTATTATTATTATTATTATTATTATTATTATTATTATTATTATTATTATTATTATTATTATTATTATTATTATTATTATTATTATTATTATTATTATTATTATTATTATTATTATTATTATTATTATTATTATTATTATTATTATTATTATTATTATTATTATTATTATTATTATTATTATTATTATTATTATTATTATTATTATTATTATTATTATTATTATTATTATTATTATTATTATTATTATTATTATTATTATTATTATTATTATTATTATTATTATTATTATTATTATTATTATTATTATTATTATTATTATTATTATTATTATTATTATTATTATTATTATTATTATTATTATTATTATTATTATTATTATTATTATTATTATTATTATTATTATTATTATTATTATTATTATTATTATTATTATTATTATTATTATTATTATTATTATTATTATTATTATTATTATTATTATTATTATTATTATTATTATTATTATTATTATTATTATTATTATTATTATTATTATTATTATTATTATTATTATTATTATTATTATTATTATTATTATTATTATTATTATTATTATTATTATTATTATTATTATTATTATTATTATTATTATTATTATTATTATTATTATTATTATTATTATTATTATTATTATTATTATTATTATTATTATTATTATTATTATTATTATTATTATTATTATTATTATTATTATTATTATTATTATTATTATTATTATTATTATTATTATTATTATTATTATTATTATTATTATTATTATTATTATTATTATTATTATTATTATTATTATTATTATTATTATTATTATTATTATTATTATTATTATTATTATTATTATTATTATTATTATTATTATTATTATTATTATTATTATTATTATTATTATTATTATTATTATTATTATTATTATTATTATTATTATTATTATTATTATTATTATTATTATTATTATTATTATTATTATTATTATTATTATTATTATTATTATTATTATTATTATTATTATTATTATTATTATTATTATTATTATTATTATTATTATTATTATTATTATTATTATTATTATTATTATTATTATTATTATTATTATTATTATTATTATTATTATTATTATTATTATTATTATTATTATTATTATTATTATTATTATTATTATTATTATTATTATTATTATTATTATTATTATTATTATTATTATTATTATTATTATTATTATTATTATTATTATTATTATTATTATTATTATTATTATTATTATTATTATTATTATTATTATTATTATTATTATTATTATTATTATTATTATTATTATTATTATTATTATTATTATTATTATTATTATTATTATTATTATTATTATTATTATTATTATTATTATTATTATTATTATTATTATTATTATTATTATTATTATTATTATTATTATTATTATTATTATTATTATTATTATTATTATTATTATTATTATTATTATTATTATTATTATTATTATTATTATTATTATTATTATTATTATTATTATTATTATTATTATTATTATTATTATTATTATTATTATTATTATTATTATTATTATTATTATTATTATTATTATTATTATTATTATTATTATTATTATTATTATTATTATTATTATTATTATTATTATTATTATTATTATTATTATTATTATTATTATTATTATTATTATTATTATTATTATTATTATTATTATTATTATTATTATTATTATTATTATTATTATTATTATTATTATTATTATTATTATTATTATTATTATTATTATTATTATTATTATTATTATTATTATTATTATTATTATTATTATTATTATTATTATTATTATTATTATTATTATTATTATTATTATTATTATTATTATTATTATTATTATATTAATAGCTCTGAGCGAATTACTTCTGTGAAGCACCCATTTCTTTTCGGGCCCTTTGGTAGCCCATCACAGATTCACAGACAAAATTCGCTCAGAAAAAGCTGAACTAGCAGGTTAAGAAAAATGAAATTGCCGAAATTAAACATTTGTATTTATGAAGCAGTTTAAAACTACTTCCTATTTTTGTAATGTCCCTAAATTTAGTTTTCATTTTCAATCTCTAACAGTCTGAAATCTGCATCACCTCAACTAATAACATTAAAAACGCAAAATAACCAAAATATTTTAGATATTATAATCTTTAAACGCTGGTTTTAGCCGCAATTTGTTTGGTTTGTTTGGAAAATTGAACATACATAACTAAACTTTTTTGACAGTTGCACACACCATGTAAAATGATGAAGTGCATTCGGAAAAACAGCTATTCTTGAATTCGAAGGAATAAGAAACCGGTTCTTCCTCTATATCTGCAACGCACAAAATTTTTATTTTTGTCACATTTTTCTCTCAAATTTTCAATCCTCTGAGATTCAAGGTGCTGCTGCGAATAAGTTAATCTTCAAAAATAGTTTCTAAAAAGGACATTTTAAGGTTTAAAAAGTCACAAGGACAATTTGTTTGAAAAGAGGAATATCCTTTTCAAAAAAGGAAAAGTGGACCCTATACTAAGTATATCAAACAAGTCTCTAAAAATGAAAAATTAATCTATCACTCTTTTCTTCCTCTTCTCATCTGTAATTTAGAGGCTCATTGAGGACCTTAGCTTATATTGGATGGGTTGTCAAAAATCTGCTGGTTATCGCTGGGGGGTGCCTAAAGACGGCCATCTTTCCAGCTCATCAAAGTCCTGCCGGTTATCAACTCGTCAAAAACCTGCTGGTTATCACTGGAGGTGTCTAGGGATAGCCACCTTCTCAGGTCAAAGTCCTGCAGGTTAATAGCATCGCCTAGAAGTGTCCTCAGATGCCCCATTTTTGTAAGTGGCCCATTTGGTGGGTTTCTAGCACCTCGATGGTAAATATCTGAATGAAGCATCATGCCCTACCCCCATTGAACAGACTCAAAAAAGAGAAGTTATTCTGATTTAATATACAAATATATCCTATAATGGTTCTGTTGTTCCTCTTATAATTTTTGCTGAATCTTTTCTATTTTCTGCCTTCTTTCATTTATTAATTCTGCATCTTTTCTCAAATTACATCTTTCCAAATATTTATCTGGCTACATTGAGGTCTAGTTCATTCTATTTTTTCCAATAACTATTTTTTTCATGGCTCTTGTGTCTTCCATGAATTCTGTATGTCTCCGAATTTATAGTGCCCACAATTTATAACAAATACAATAATCTGGCAATATGGGTTTGTAAATTTTTAGTTTAGCTTTCATAGATATTTATAATTTTTAATTTTAAGAGGTTTTTCTATGATTTTAGTTTTTGTAACTATTTAGATATTTTTCAGAAAGAAGTTCCACATTTAGCACACTCTCTCATATACTTAAATATTTTCCTTCAGTGGTTCAACTATTGGCTGCTTTTGTGTGTTGAATTTATTCCCATCTTTTCGAAAAATTTCTAGTTTTCTTCTAATAAATTATAATAGCCCAAGAGCCCACTGCAAATTTTTACCGTCATCTGATGACAAAATGAAATATACCCCAAAAGCATGTAAAAACATTGCACTTTATAATGGTACCTGTGCCAATGCCAATCCTGAGCAAAGTGGTTAAAAAATAGTTATTTATGATATTTTATTTTGTGAGAAGGGAAGTTTGGAACACGACGCCGAAGGCGGAGTGTTCCATCCCTTCAAACAAATCAGATCAGAAAAATGTCAGTAAAAAAGTGCTATAAAAGACACGGTGGATGGAAGTCCAGTACAGTAGCAGAGAGTTATATAGAAGACTCGCTACAAAGGAAACAGAACATTGCGGATCAAGTTTTGTCCAAAACTTCGGCGGAAAACATTGCTCTCTGCCCTGGTACAAGCTTCACCAAAATAAATTACATTTACCAATAAGACTGGCCATGGAGTGCTAAAAGTGATTTACTTTTAACACCAGTGTCATAATAAGGCATTTTAGACACTGACAGCCTGCGTTAAAAATTATACTTTTACTGACGTTTGTAGAAAAAAATAATTTTTTTTTGCCACTTTGCTCAGGATAGGGATTGGCACAGGTGCAACTTGGTAAAGTACAATTGTGGTACAATGCCTTTGGATCAGATGATGGTCGAAATTTGCAGTGGGCTCTTTTACTATAAACTAATAATCAAGACTATACAAGTTTTTTATTAATTTTTTATCCAATAATTTTGTAACCGTTTGTTATTCTACTTTTTGGGTTTGACCGGAAAGACGGCTTTTCTGTATGATGACCCATTATTAGTACAAATAATCTACGTTTATTCTCCCTGGGATATCGAGAAAATAAATCGAATGATCTCAAATATTTTCTACCTATCGTAAGGGCTATTAAAAGAGTGTGTGTACCTAGATACATCATTTTAGGAAAGTCGTCTTTTCGACGAGCCTCTCTGAAGAATGCACAATGAGCCTAATGAAGCTTAATGGCTGTAAAGCTTTTCTGAATTCAGAAACTACATTTATATTACACGGTTTAGTACTTTTATATCCCATTTTATAATTATGACTCATTATACTAATGCCCTCCTGCACCTCTCCAATAAAACAGGAAATTCGAAAAAATCACTGCTTTCTGCTAGAAATATACAAGATATCAGAGTGCTACCGAAAAACATTGCTATTTGATTGAAGGGTAGCTGAGTATGACTATAAAAATAGTTCATGTCTTCAAGATGTCTCCAAGACATGAGATAAATTAATAGGTATACTTATAGTCATTTTCTATCCTTGCCTCACTAAAATTATGAACTGGTCAACGACTCACATAACAACAACAGTAAATAACAAATTCCACCGAGTTAGAAAACAATATTTGATTATAATAGGAATATAGGTACTAGCGAGGGATAAACCACTCCCGAAATACTGGTACGTTTTCACTCTAAATCACCGAAATCACTACGAAAATTCCGAAATCATCATCAAAAATCAATTTTCCGCTCAAAAGCGTAAATTTTGCAGCTTGTGAATCAAAAAAAGGGAATAGTCCAAAAAATTATGGTGGATTTTTTTAGCGAAATCACCGAAATCACATAAAAAATGTTTAGGTGATTTCCGAAATACGAGTACGTTTTGATCTTATCGGTTTCCCCTCGGGTACTAGATTCTTTGATTTAAGAAATCTTCTTTATTTTTTATTTATTACTCTCTTTATATTCTTTAATTATTGAAAACGTAGACAGTAGATGAAACTCATTAACATTAATAACTTTTGTTATAATTATGATGTACCTAATTGTTTCAAAATTAAAATATTCTTAGATCCTGGTACATTTTTTGGAACATCAACAACAAAAAAATGTTTCAAAACTTTTCATGTTTTTAAAGTCTTACAACAAATTATTTTAGAATCAGAAGAATCTAATGTGCTAAAAAAATAATGTTGGGCGCCAATTACACAACTTGTTAACTTGCGTTTTCACCACGGTAATGCGAAACTCAGGTTATGTTAAAAGTACTCTACTGTTAATTGTTATTCTACTTAAGTAACAGCGGAAGTGTCGTTGAATATTAAAGTCACTGTTAAGTTTCTTTTAACTGTTGAAGTATTCTTTCTGTCTACTTTTAACTCTAGCACAGGTAGCTTCTGTCATAAACATCTATTAATATTCCTAGAGAAGAAAATAGCTCACCACAGTAGAAATTTCTTCATGCTTTTCATATGGCAATTTAATGTTACACAAAACTTTTTAGCGATATTGTCACTGGTTTTAATAAGTACTATAGTTAAGAAATAACAGCAATTAAACAATTCAGGAAGTCATTGAGGAACACGTTGATTTATTTATATTTTGATTATTTTTGTAAACATTCGCGGCACAGAGACAGACATCAACTTCCGCCCACGATGTAATAGCGAGGACTGACGACTGACGGTAAAAACGAATCGAGGTTCGAGGTTTCCCAGTAGAGAAACTGTGCGTAGTACAAGAGCGAGAAAGACTTTGTATGAAGATGGACTAGTTCAGTAATCGTTATTTTGGAACTCTACCGGAAAAATGGGCGAGTAAAATGGACCGATACGCCCCTTAGTTCCTGTTGAATGGTCTCAATGAATTATCAAATTATCTTAAAAGTACCTTTCAAGATGTTAAATGACGTATACAATGCAACATACAGGGTGGGGTCTCCGAAAACAATACGTTTTTTTCACGTCAGTGTATTTAATTAATATAATTTTTTTTATTTGGATATAAGTAAACTAGTTTTGACGAACTGAGAAATAAAAAATAAATTCAGTACCTTTTTTTGTATTGTAAAAATAATTGCGAAGTACTTAACTGTTCCTAGATCAAGAGATCAAGCAGCCGCATTTCCCCTTGCGCTAAAAACATAAGTAGGTATATCCACTAATTTGTTATTTAAAAATTCGTAAAAAGTAATAATTATACAAAAGCATAGAAGGGCCATAATAGCTATTTATGTAATCAGTTACGAAATGCATTATTTTATGTAACGAGTTTATATTTGCAGGACGAGCAGAGCGAGGTCCCGCAAAATGAACGAGTTACACAAAACGGGATTTCGTATTTAGAACAAATTGAAAATCATATAATTTATTCCCATCCGCTTCTTGTAGGGTGTTTATCCTGTCTGTTAAGGTACCATTTGGGAACGCGCGATCGACGACATACGACAGCAGAAGTAACGGCAAAGGAGACCAAGAACGGTCTCTTCACGTCTGAACACATGCAATTATATGAAACACATTTTGAAAGTCGCGACCAGTGCGAGAGACAAAAGTCGACGACAGAAAGATCGGTCTCAGGGTAGTGTTTGCTGTCTGTCGCGCTCAGTCATCGCTTGTATTTCGAGGTGATTAGGTGATATTTTATAGAAATGGTAGTTGCAAAGTTCTTCCAAACTCCTGGGCAGTGTTGCCAGATGAAAATTTGCTGGAACAGTACCTATGGGTGAAAAAAAAAAACCGTAGATCTGAACAGTAGATTTTATTACGGGGGGGAAATAATTATAATTTGTAGTGTAGTAAATATAAAAAACAAGTATTTAAGAACCGAAAAATAAACATTTTTCTACCCAAATTAGAAAACAAACAAAGAATAATATTTTTAACATATATACTTAACGTACGGAAACAAAAAAAAAAACAATAAAAAATAATAGATATTTCTTTTAGATCAGTCTGAATCAGATAATTCAAATACGTTGTGTTTGGCATACACGTTCTTTTTATGATGCTCTATTAACTCTTTGTTGCATTTTAAATAAAAACATAATGATTATCTTGAGGCTTTTTTATGGAGCAAATCTAGAATAGTGGCTGCTTATTACGCTGCTTTTACTTCAGCAAAACTAGAGAAAATATTCTTTGACCATTTGATGAAGAATGAAGCAAACTTAATAAATTAAGAACAAAATTTGCTAAGTTAGTGAAAACAGCAGATTTCATGCCTAAAACAGGAGAACAGAGACAAAAACAGTGGATCTACTTAAAAACAGTAAGTCTGGCAACACTGATCGTTCCCTCGAATGGTTGTCTGTGGTTGTCGCGTCGCCTGTCTCCTTGCTTCCCAAATGTGTGAAGCGTAACGTAAATGCATCGGTATCCTTTGCCGTCGCTTTTGTTGTCGTCTGTCGCGCGTTCCGAACCTTTAAAGTTACTTACTTTTCAAGAAGGTGGGTCATTTTGTCGACAGTGGCGTAGCGTCTAGAGCACCTTTGGCGCTCTCCACAGAGGTTTGGATGTCCCAGGAAAATTTCTCGTCCCCTCCGCCCTTTGGCACACGCTACGCCACTGTTTGTCGTGTATTGTGTTTTTATTATTTTGTGCGGATTTAGAACGGAAAATAAGGACCAAAATTATTACGAGGTTGTAAGTTCCAGTGGCGTAACTACAATGATGCTAGTGGTGTAGTGACATCAGAGCCCACGCGCCATTGTTAGTCCTGCTGCCCGGTTAAAGCCTTAAAAAAGCGTTCCAAATAATTTGTGGTAATTTTAAAAACTATGCAGAAACGAACTGTCGAGTGTCGAAGTGTCGATACTTAATATAAAAAATGTTAAATCTTGGTCATAAATATATATTTAATAAAAGTAAAACTTACCAAAAATACATAGGTAGGTTCATACAATTAAAAAAAAAACTGAATTAATAACAGTTTTTGGTTGTGGCAGAATTGTTTTTAGGTCTATTTGCACTCTGTTTAAAATAATAATAATAATGGTGTACTACTGGTAGGTATAGGTACAAAACTTTTGTAGGTATTTTACATGTTATTTACGCACAACGCCACAGTTTATAGCTATAAACTGTGACAATGCTCTTAAAAAACAAAAATCATGTTTATTTACCAAAGCCTAATATTTTTTTGGCAATTAACTAATGTTTATTTTCTTTCATAAAACATTTTTTATACATAAATATGAACTTTGTAGGTATTAAAAATGCAAAATACTTCCAAATTTAAGATCTAAACATTAATTTTTATCGTGACTATTTCCCTAAACCAAGTAATTTGGTCTAGTAAAATAGTCATCCCAAATATAACACGATCTTAATATTCTGCTACTTTTGTTGCTGTCGAATATTTTACAATTTGATTCGACATAATTTTGGAATTAAATTAATTGATTAAAGCGCTCTCGGGCTCTAATCAGATTATTAATGCCAAAATGATGTCTCATCAAATTGATATTAAAAATATTCTCCAGATTCAGATGCAACAAAAATATCAAGGTCACTTGATATATTACCTTTGATTATTTCCCTCGCCTGTCATTAATGTGGGTGTAGAAAAAGTGTATTTTTTTACTTCTTGTAGTCGACCGAAAAACTCAACTTTTTATCCTTATAACATAATAGTTAATATTATATTATGGTTCCTATACAGTGTGTTAGTAGGAACATGAACCCTCAAAGAGCTTAGTTACCAGGATACAGGATGTTAAAAGTTTTAAATCATAAATCAAAAACTTCTAAATTTTTTTCAAATTTGATCTACTAAGATTTTGTTAAATATACGAACTATTAAAAATTTGACACGTGCTTACTAGAAATAATGAGTCGTTACAAATGATCTAATAGGTCAGAGCTGGGCAAGTACTCGAATACTTTTACTCGTATTTCGATTACGAGTAGAATAACTACTCGTAATTTTTACTTATAAGTATTTTTTATTTGAAGTACTTATTACTCGTACTTACAAGTAAATTTAAATCTACTCGTAGATTTGCGTTCTCTGATTTGGGTTGGGGATATTGTGAAAAGCAATTCGTTGGGCGTTTTACGTTTTATTATTTTTTGTTTTGTGGTAGTGTGAATGTGTTTTCTACGAGAACGGTTAAAAATTAAACGTCTATAGTCTCCATACACAATCTTCGTTAATTTGAATAAGAATAATTTTCTGACCGTAGCTGAATTTTATATAAATAAGGATCGAATCCCACCGGTGGCAGGAATTTTTATTTAAATAAAAAAATATATTAATTCTAATGCATAGGTAGGATTCCCCATTCGTGGCCGCAGTAGTCGACGCCGATAACACCAAATTAAAAAAAAAAAAAAAAAAAAAAAAAAAAAAAAAAAAAAAAAAACAACGAAGATAAAAGCGGATGGAATTATTAAACGATTTGCTGATAATAAAAATGCTTAGATACGCCACTGGTATACGGTAAATGGGTCTCAATGGGAATTTTGAAGCCCAAAAAGATTTTATAAAGTTCGTACATTCCTATATGTTTTTCCATAACGAATTAATAGTAACATATTTAGAAAAAATATTATCCAATATGGCGGCCATTTTGACAGCTAACAGAAAATTGTCAATACACGATTATTATACAAAAATGTTCCAAAAATTTAAATTAATTTACAATAAAAAAGAGGGGTTCCTTTTAAAAATAAAAAAAAAATTCGATTTTCTGTTATTTCCGGAAAAACCGGAAGTAAGCCATGACGTCACAGAACAACTGAATCCATCATAAGAAAGTATTTGTTCTAGTCTTTCAAACAGAACAAAATTATTCCGATATCTCACTGAATAGCGAAGATAAGGGGAGTGGAACTTTAATAGTAATCCTAACAATGGCACTGACCTATTTGACAGAACTGATACTTAAGTTGTCATAGCAAATCTCTAATAAATAAAATAACCCAACAAAAAAGACAAAAACTAAAATAAAGAAAAAACAAGAAACCTAAAACACATTTTTAAAAAACAAACAGAAGGAGTGATATAAAAGAAAAATATAAACAAGAAGACATAGCCATACATGATAATATCAAACATAAAAATTTATAAAAAAACAAAAACATAAAAAAACTCACACAAACACGACGATGAACACAAAAAAAACATTAGGAAAATGCAAATTTTAAATTTAAAATATTTGCATATACTGACAAATCAATTTTTAATAGAGTTTCTAATTAAAAAATATATGTGTTAATTTTAATAAAAGTATATCTGTACCTCAGAGCAGAAGGGTATTAAGTCCAAAATTTTGATTTTCCGCTTTTTTGATTTAAATTACTTAACATTTCGCGCTTAATCAGCTGGCAAAAGTTCAGAGCCCTTGGACTAAAGGCTTCTGAAATAGCATTTTAAAAATGGTATTAAGTCCACATAGTAATGAGAGCAGAAGAGTATTAACTATTTTCACATGTTTTTAGTCCACAACATCACATACAGTTTACAGAGCAAAACAGTATAAAGTCGCTGAAATAGTATTATGTCCACATGCTACATTAAAGCTACAAGTATTAAGTCCACTCCCACCCATTCTTTTGCAATGCAGGCCGATGTTCTCAAGTTGAATCCTGCATTATCGTTAGTTTTGTTTTGTTTACGTTAACTTATTGATCTTTTTGTCGAGCTCTTGTTTAAAAATAAAAAACTGTGAGTCAAAAACTAACAGTGTTTAAAGAAATGAGTGCGAGAAATAGAAGAATGGTTCAGGAATGTATTGAAAGGGAAAGAAACAAAACTCTCCCAACCTCACCTGTAGAGATTTCAGATCCAGGTAAGCAATTAATTTGATGGAAGGTAGGATGTAAACTTAATAATAAATTTTATTTAAATGTACCCAATCAAGGTAGTATTGCACCGCTTACAAAATAGTTATTTATGCAGCAAGTGTGTAAAGTAACATTTTTTTACGAATGGAGATTAATTTGCACGAGGCCATGAGTAAAATAAGGTCTTTACGTACGTGTTACATGCAACATTTTTTCTACTACCACAACAATTAGGTGAAAAATTAACATTTCAGCTATTCACTTTACGCAATAGTGCTTAAAGTAATTTACTTTGATGACGTTAAAAAAAACACTAAATTAACAATATTGACATACATTTACGCACAATTGCGAAAAAATAGAACTTTACGCACTGTTTAGCATGCCGTAAAGTTAGTACTTCACGCACGGTAGTAGAAAAACTGATAAATGTTTGTTTGATTTTTATTTTTTTGATTTAATAATTCGAATTTATTTATTACAGCTTATAAAATTCAGGAAAATACCCAGGATTCAGATGTTAAGAAGGCTACTCTTGAAAATAAGTGCGACTCAGTAGTTGAATATGGCAGGACAGAAGAAAGGCAAGAAATAATGTCTATAGAAAATTTTCCATGCGAAGGTAAAAGTAAAAATTAAAGTACGAGTATAAAATGTGTGATTATTATCTGTTGTTTTTTTATAGTAAATCAAATTGGCGGCTCCCCCCAAATAATAGAGAACCAGAATACGATTATTGATATGTTGGCATCTTCTAATGCGCAGCTGTTGGATATTTCGTACAATTTTGTTGACCACTCTAAGTTTAATTTACCAGGCTGTAGTTTTACTTAGTTTACTCCAAATGATTCAGCCTCTGCCCAGATGATTTGTGGTTCAAGTTCAAACCATACCACCACTGCTCCCAGAAATGATTCTAAAGAGCCTTCCGAAAATGGGGATATAAGTGAAAATGACCTGTATGAAGACTCAGGAAGTTCCTACGTCCGTGACAATGAGGTGTGTAGTGACGAGGATGACTTTGACGTAGAAGCGCACTCATCTAATTCAGAGGCAATTCAAATAGAAGAAGAGCACAAGTCAACTAATAATGACGAGATTAAAAAGGGAAAAAAGAGATTAAGACAAGAAAACAAATGGAAAAGAAATATAATTAAAAAGAAGAGGATGGGAGAGCAGATATACAAATCCAGTAAAACAAAAATTGATATTAAAAAGAGAAAAATAAGAGAAGCATGCATAAATTGTCGTGTAAAGTGTTCAGAGAAAATATCAGAAGCTCAGAGAACAAAAGTTCATGAAGAATTCTGGAATGAAGATATCTCTATTGATCAAAAGAGAATTTTTGTGTTTATCCATTCTGCAGACACCTGTTTCAAGAGTAAGACAGCGAACAGGCAGTCGAGAAGGAAAACGACTCTATACTCTAAAATATTATTTCCTTATAGATGGAGAAAAAATACAGGTGTGCCGAAAATATTTTTTAAACACCCTCGATATTTCCCAGACATTTATCAGGTTTGCTCTACAAAAACGACAATCGAGTGGCATGGTCGAATGTGATAAAAGAGGGAAACAGCCATCAGTGAATAAAATTAAGGATGAAGATAAGAATACGATCCGTCAACACATCATGTCATTTCCATGTGAAGAGTCACATTATAGTCGAAGGCGCACCGCAAAAAAGTATTTGGGCAGTCATTTGAACATTTCCACCATGTATAAATTGTATAGAGAACAACGCCAATTGGAGAACATACATCCAGAAGACATTCCTAAACAATGGATTTATAGCCAAATCTTTAACACTGAATTTAACCTAGCATTCGCTCCTCCTGCAAACGATACCGGTGATGCATGTGATGAGTTTGTTGTCAATCTGAGGCAGGCAGGTTCTCCTATTGAGAGAGAAAAAATACAAACAGATTATGATTCACATTTAAATGAAGCTGATAAAAGATACGAATTAAAAAAACAAGATAAACAGTTAGCCTTAGACAAACCTGAAGAAATTGTGTTAACGATTGACCTGCAAAAGTGTTTACCATGTCCAAAACTATCAAATGCTCAAAGTTTTTATAGTTTGAAATTATGGTGCTTTAACTATACAATCTACGATTCCTCAAATAAGAAAGCTAATTGCCTAATCTGGGATGAATCCATTACTGGCAGGGGAGGAAATGAAATGGCTTCCTGTCTGATGAGCTACATAAACTCTATTTCCAAAACAATAACATCGATTAATATTTGGACAGATAACTGCCCATCACAAAATCGGAACGTTTAAATGATTATGTGCTACTTTTATATTTTAGCGAAACATCCGCAAATAAAGCAGATTAGCCACAAGTTTCTCCTTCGTGGTCATACTCACATGGAGGTGGATAGTATCCACTCCGTGATTTAGCGGGAATCTAAAAAATACCCAAATTATAAAATAATGACTCCTTGGGACTGGATGCAGTTGGCTCGCCTCTCGGGCAAAAACAAAGACTACGTTGTATTTGAAATGACAACTCCTGATTTTAAGGACTTTAACAAGCTCTACAATATACCTAACGCTCCCTTTCAAAATTGCAAGAAAACAGAGAAGGGCGAAAAATTTTTGATTTCAACAGTAGTTTTGATGCAAGTCAGGTAGGACTCTCCAGGTGTTCTGTTTTTTAAAAGTGATTTTGATCAGGAATTTGATAGCATAGATTTCAACAGAAGAGGAACACGAAAGCAGCATCCTAACATAGAAGACTCATTGACTCCACTTCGAGAAATCCCTAACCTAATGAGTTCAAAAAAATATAACGACCTTCAAAGATTACTAAAGTGGGTGCCCAAGATAATTCACCCTTTTTATCAGAACTTGGCCCATGGTGACAAAAATTTAAACCATGACTAGTACTTAAAATTTACTATTACCTAAATTACATGATGAGTTCTGTGTTTGTATTTTTTCTTTAATAAATAATTTTCGATTAAAAATACTTGCCTTTTTTTTAGCTTATTATACAGAATGTAGTAGGGTCTTTTGATTTGTACCTACCTACTAACACGAAACAGTTTGTATTAAGTCACATTTTTGTCTATTTTGTTTTGTGCATAAATGTATTAAGTCCATTAAAAATTAAACAAAAAAAGCTAAACAAAATTTTGGATCATTAAGTGATGGTGTCATACTATATTCCTTCCTTACAATTTTTGCAAAAAAAAACAATGAGAAAAAACAAGCCCAAAAACAAGTTAGAAACTGTCACAAAAAACGAATAAAAATAAACGTTTTTCGCTCTCCTGTAAAATATTGAATTTGTGACTTAATACCCTTCTGTTTTGAGGTACAGATATGGATTTGTAAAACAAGTGAAAAAATTATTATTATTATATATTTTTATTACTTCAGCTAAAAAAAGTAGTATAATCAATAAAAATCAATAATAAAACATAGGAAGGTATTTACGAGAAAATGTATGAGATCTTGCCTACGCCTAATAAATTGTCATTGCAGAATAGGTTAAATAATGTCAAAATAAAACATTACCATTATATAATAACATAGAATTAAAACGTAATAACCAAAACAATTGATATATTTGTGATTGTAATTTATATTTTCTTCATTTTTAGATCGAAAGAACCCATAGAAATTAATGATTAAAACTGGTTTCCTATCAATAAGTCACAAGATTGCATTTCAGCCATATACAATAATCAAAGGCAGAAATCTAATCAATTGCTAAATATTTAAGATTAAAGGGATGTTGAAGAATATCATAAAATAATAATTTATTGTTTATTTAAAACCTTTCCTGATGTCTTCTATTCCAGTATTACTGTTATTATTACAAAAATCAAGGTTTTTTTCTTCTTATTATACAGCTGTCCATTTATTTCTTTGACTTAATTTCGATTTTGCTACTGAATATTTATATAATTTACAGTTTTTTTTGCTAGTATAATTTGCAACATAGCAACTCCGGTTGCTCATTTTATTGTTTTTAACCTATTTTTTTAGTAAAAAGTAAAATGTATACGTGTATTTGATACGCCAACCGCCCCCCCCCCCTTCCCCCACCTCCCGCCTCTCTGACGACGCCCATGGTCCTAACCACTATATGTTCGGCCTTTTCATAAGTTTATTTCAGATATTTATTAGGAAACTTATGTTTATATTTGTTTATGATCAAATCCCTCATTTTTTTTGGAGTTGTTTTACCGCGACCCATTTTCAATAACGAATAAAAAAAATTAAGTTAGAAACTGTCACAAAGATACCGTCACACTTTCAATAACTTAAAACGTCAAGCCACAAAATAAGTTAGTGTTTCATTATGTGCGTCAAATATGTAAAAAATTCTAAACGTCAAAAATTCCAAAAATTATAAAAAGGTCGAACTTTTTGTCGTATATCTTCATTCTAGTATTTTTTAATGCTTTGTCATTTTAATAGTATCTCTAAGCCACAGAACAGGTGGTTTATTTAGACTTTTTTGTTACGAATGGAAATAGAAAATAGTTGTAATAGGAAGATTATTATTTAAATAAGTTGTGGATCAAACGATAAGCGAATTATAAAGTCTATATAATTTCCGATTAAACTTGAGCCAAAAAAAAGGCAGTTACGTTTTGAAAAGGGTCAAAATATTATTGAATCTTTGGTATTTTTTAAACTGTAGCGGCTTTTATTTATTCATAAATATTTAAAGTGCAATTATTGCTCCTATTTATTTTTATGAAAATCCTTTAATTCAAGCAACATGAATATTTATCGAAGCAACACAATATTCCGAAATGGAATCTCCTTGCATAATTGTTCTCGGCAACGGTGACATATTTATCTAATGTGCTTCCATTTTGAATATACTTAGTTTCTGAAAGTTTACGAGGTATTGTACCTTGTGCATCATTGATGGCTATCCAACCCTCGTCTCTCTAAGGTTAATTATATTGCCATTAGCCCTAGTCTCGACGTGGTTTAAATGCATTTTTTCTGTACTTATGCAATTAAAATATGAATAATTTTAACCATAGAGGTAAATGTATGATGTTAATGTTAAGCATACTCAGCAAACAATTTTATAATTATAAATTACGGTAATTTATGGGCAGCACAAGTGATCAAAAGTCTCTTGCCCAATATAGTTTGGGCATCCCTGATCTAGAGTAAACGTCAAATTAGAAAAAAAAAAACTAAAAGCAACCCGATTAATCTTTATGATATTTACTATCAAAAGTATTTAATTTGTGGTTAAAAAGTGTGCAAATGAATAAAATATCATAACTAAACTTTCTTACTTGTGTTTTCTCTCTGGATCCTCTTTTTTCACTTATACACTTTCATTTATAATTACTCAAATACCATTTTTGGATGGACGTCCAAAATTTTTAAAAAAATTTGACATGTAAGAGTGAGCAATTATCAGGAGTGCGTAGTTTCACAGTTGACAGGCATAGCCAAGCCACAGTTTATAGCTAAAGAATCAGTTCGCTCACTCTGCGACGGCACTTTTGATCTCAATGTTCCAGTTTATACCCTGCACAACTCGTATTTGTATCCCTGGCGCATACAGAATCAAATTATAACCAATACAATATCTGACAACCGCCTAGATTCAAACAGCAGTTTTCTGCGCATCCTGAATTTGTATCCTCTGAGTGGATGTATTTTGGAACATCCAACTGGTCCGAGTGAGCTAACTGATTCTTTTTAGCAATAAACTGTGGCCAAGCCATCTATATATATACGTGTGTCTTTTTTTCCACCGGTTTGTTGCAACCGTTGTTTCACCGATGCGGCCTTGAACGTTTTGTGTTGGATTCTGGTTGACCGTTGAAATAAATAACAGTTGACATACCGCACCGATGCCAACGTTGCTGCAACAGTTGGATAAAAAGACACACGTTATGCTGCGTTTGAGAATCCACATCGGATGCATTTTTTACATCTCGAGCGTTTTTTTATCCACATTGGACACATCTGTCCCATTACATTTACGTATACTGAACCACGTGATCAAAGATTTTTTACATCTCAGATGCATCCGATGTGGATTCTCAAACGCAGCAATAGCACAGCTTATACAATACAGCTAAAACACTCTCTTGGCGGCAACGGTTTGCGTCGATTTCGTCGCGCATCGCTTAAGCTCTGCCTTCGAAGGGAAAAGACGGTTTTGGCGTTCAGAAGTGTACTTAGGTAAGGTGTTGAGTCGTGCGTATAATTTCGTTGATTGTATAATTTCGTGGAGCCTATAATTTCGTAGATTTTGTTTGAGTTAAAGGTACTGTTATTATTTTGGTGACGTGAGTAGAATGAATGAAAAAAAAGACATCATTCTGTTTGTGCAGTCAAAAGCTGTTTTAATAAGGGTTATACCTGCAAGAAAACATTCTTTAGTTTTCCCAAGGACCCAAACCGATAAGTACCACATTATAAAAAATTTTCATTGTTAAAAATATAATTTATACAGGGTGTCCCATTAGTGCGTTATTGTTCATTATTTTGTTGTAGACACGCAAGAAAGTTTTAAATAAAAGTTATATGGATTTGAAAAATACCTACATATTTTAAAAATATCTTT
This sequence comes from Psylliodes chrysocephalus, assembly GCA_927349885.1. Lineage (NCBI taxonomy): Eukaryota > Metazoa > Arthropoda > Insecta > Coleoptera > Chrysomelidae > Psylliodes > Psylliodes chrysocephalus. Next base: position 21,672,301 of record OV651822.1, on the reverse strand, counting down.
GGATATACAGGGTGTCACGTTTTTGCCTGGCAAATTAAAATGTATGTTTTTTAAATGGAACACCTTGTATTTTATTTTATGATGAAATTATTAACACCCTAAATTATTGTAAAGACGAATTGCTACAGAAAATTTTTATCAGGTATGTGTGTGGTTACCTTTTAATAAAAGCCTTGCGGATCCACTCCTGCGATACCTGTCTTAAATATAACAAAGATCACGTTGAAATAGATGATTTTTCTTTTTATTGCTTTTTAAAGGCATATGATAACGCCAATTCAGATACATTTGGAAATCTGCAACTGTCAAATGATGAATTTGTAGAACTAATATTCAATATTGAAAAGATATTTCAAAATAATTTTGAAGAATTGGCTACAAAAAATAACATTTGTACCACACTTTTAGAATTAATTAACCCAATACCCTTTAGTCATCCATGCTAACGTTTTCCAAAAGAATAACTTATTTTATTGTATGTTTAATCTCAATAACTAAAAAATATACTGACAATTAGTTTGACAGGATTGTCATTTATTTAAAATTTTAAAAATAATAGCAGTCGGTTGATCAAAATATGAACGGTGATTGACGAATTTATTTTTTTTTTGCAGTGTTCTCACTACCTAGAATGGATATGAAATATATTCGTTCAATTGAAGGCAATAGCATACTTTTTCGTTTTGTAATCTGTGCATGGATATTAGCCAATCTACGCACATACTACAAAACGAAAAAGTATGTTATTGTGTTCAACTACGAATATATTTCATATCAATTTTAGGTAGTAAGAACACTTTAACAAAATTAAATCTACAAATCACAGTTCATATTTTGGTTACCCAACTCCTATTATTTAAATTTTTTTAAATAAGTGACAATTCTGTTAAACTAATTGTCAATATATATTTTAGTTATTGATATTAAATATACATTAAAATTTTTGTGCAGACTCGATAAATAATAGCATTTTTGTTTCTATTGTGTCCACATTTAAAAAAAAAATAAATTTTAATTAAACTACATGATACTAATTTAATTACGAGTATTAAAACTAACGTCCTGAAAGTTTCGGTGAAGATGAAGACAGAGCATCTGCCTTCCACGCGAAAAGTCCGGGATCGAATCTAGGCCGAGGACTAATTAATTTTTCATGTTTGTTTTATTTTATAAATTAGTCAACTTCGTAAATTATTTTAAAATTAGTTATTTTGTCTAAATAACCTAAAATAATTTTTTAAATTTGTAGATTTTCGTTAGTGGGTCGTAGAAAAAATATACTGACCATATCGAGTAGATTGTTCATATCACAATCAGACGATTGAGTTCTCCGCCTACGACGTCGTGCTCAAACTTCGTCTTTGTGTGATATGGCTATCATATCCACCCTTGTTGAACAAACTACAATTTATTTGTTTTCTTGGTTTAAGTTTTACATCAGAAATAGGAATTAAATTAATTTACTTTTCAAGTTTTCTTGTAAAAATCGATATTACTTTCTCCAAGTACAAATTTAGTACCTACCTAAAATAAGTACTAATTATGTTATATCTTGTAATATTATATTAATAAAAACTGTCAAAGTATAACTTCTACAAATCTGTATTTCAAATAATAAGAATACATCTAAATATAACCAATATTGTTAAAACAAAAGCACACATTCTTTATAATTCCAAAATACAATATAGAGTTCCCAGACCTCGCAGTCGAAGCATTCGTTTATCTAGGTATAAACCACAAAGCATGTATCTTCTAGAGGCCCCACGCCAATGTTAAACTTTTAAACCAAATTAGCGCCACCTTGTGTTTGGAGCTGGAACTAAAATGACAATTGACAGATAGCGGTAAATTCAAATTGTAATTTTTAGGAGTAGGTAGTAGTTTTAAATTAAATTTTAAATGATTTCCACATAAATTATTTTATAAAATAAAGTATGGAACTAGTAAGTTCGAAACTTTTATTTTACAAAATAATTTAGGTCGATTATACCAAATTTGAAGAATTAATTTGTTATAAGGGGTCTAATGTGGAGAGTTGGTTCTGCATATTTTTATTAAATAAATATAAGATATATCAATAAATAATAAAATAGAACATTCTAAAAATATGTTTATTAATAACTTAAATAAATATTATTAGATAAAAATAAATACAAATAATAATACATGTTTAACGACTACTTACTTGGAGCAAATAGATATATAATCTCAAATCTTTAAAATAGGTACCTATCAATAATTTAAATGTGAAGTAGAGACTAGGATATTACATTTTATTAACACTAAAGTTATATATTTTATAAATGTCTTTTTAACTGAGGACAAATGTAATATAGGTATTGTATTAAAAGGTGAATCCTTTTAACTATTCATTCAATGATAAATGGGTATTTTCCTTCCAAATACAGATGGTGGTATTACTCTCTTATGTGAAAAATTATTTCGGAATCTAGTCCAGTGATAAATTGATTATCAATTAGTTGTTGTCCCCGTTTGTCTTTTTATGATGCAGATGCATGGTGAATATATGGTGAATCAATGAAGTTTTTCTCGAAGTTTTCAACGTAGCACCAAAATTATTGCAAAACACAGTTGGAAATAAAAAAGCGAAATATCACAATTTTGCAAATAACTAAGACGAAACTATAAACAGAAACCAAAAGCCAAAGCCAACAAAAAATCACTAAAATCAGACGGAAAAGTGAAACTAACCAAGAACATAAATAAATACACGTCACATCTTTGGAGTCTTTGGTTAAGTTTTTCTCCCATAAGGCTTAAAAATGGAGTAAGAAATCATAATTTCACCAGTAGCCCCATCTAGAGTTTGGAGCAAATAGCATAAAAAATGTCAGTTGTCGGTTTTGACCTTGGTCATTCACGTGGAACCTCTATGTGCTTTGTGGTATAAACCCTTTGCGCGAAGAGTAACACTTGCCAGAGACACGGGGGTACCACTTGATTTGCATCCACGAGCGTGACACAATTCTTTAACAATTGAAGCCCTTGGTGTAAAATGGATCCAAGCCACAATTTGTCGTGAAGTGACTGTTTTAGCTCAAAACATTTGTTAACGAGGATTTTACTAGCCATATATAAATTATTTTACCTCTAATCCGAAAGATGTGCTATTTTTCGTAATATTTATATTTAAATAATTTTTTTAATTATATTTGAAAGATTTAAAACAAATTAAAAATGTAATTTCCCAAAACTTACTTAATATGGCATGTGACCAACCTTATTACGCCAAGGTTTTCAATTTTTTCAATAATAAAAAAATTGTTTAATCCGGGCCCGACTTTTCCCTTGAATCTAACAGAGATAGCACCATTCCGTCTTGCTTGGTTCTCGACCGCCAGATCAAAGACGCCGACACGGAGTTGTGGAGCTGTATTGTATAAGCTGTGGCAATAGTCTGATTTCACTGTTGGAGTGAATAAAATAAGCTCTACAAGAAATGCATTGGATTTTAGAAACATCGATATTTAAGAAAATTAGGTTAAATCGAAAATTCTAAAAATGAATAAGGTTCTAAGTTAGAAGAAATTATCCAAGAAAATCAAACCACAAGTAATTCGAAGCTTTTAGTACATCTTTTTACATTTTTTTACAAACATTTTTTTGGACAAAATTTTTTTTAACAAAATTTTTGAAGTGAAAACTTCTAAAGACCCGTTATACGTTTTTCGGATTGGTAAATTCTTTCCAGCTCTCGACACCGACATGCTTATGTTAATAGTATATCTATAGCTATAAGTATGACACGCGCTTGGCCAGCTGTGAAAGTATATGGACAAAAATTTTTATTAGACAAAATTTTTTATTGGACAAAATTTTTTTTAGACACATTTTTTTTTTTATACATATTTTTTTGTAGCACTAAAAATACAAAATAATTCCTAAAAATGGCGGACTATGAAACCCTTGCATACACTACATACCAATCGGGACGGTAGCGTAGGTGTCTAAGGCGCTTTGATTCATTTGCAAGCAATTTTGTGGTAGAGACTTCGGAGCAATTAAAACTTTAAAGCAAGGCATTAGTATTCCATGAACAGTTTTTTGGAGGCAAGCCTATACGATTATTTTCATAATTAAATTATCTTTCTTCTGATATCAATTTTTATTGGTTGACATATCGGTGTAGTTACCTATATTGACTTACCTGTTCATACCTTCTTGCTAGGTAGCCATGAACAGAAATAAGTAAACAAGCCTACTGAGGCATATTTTCCATTTTAAAAACTGTCTGTTAAAATTAAATTTGTTCGTTTATCAAAAAAGTGAAGGTTATAAAAAAAATTGAATAAAATTTATTTAATTAAAAATAGCCATGAACACTTTTCGAATGGCAAGTTTTTATAGGCGTGTTAATAAATCAATAAAATTTCATATATATCTCATCTGGTTATCAGATGGGTGAAGGTCGACCTCCCTCGGTCTCCTCTATTAGGTGAATATTCATACATTAGGCTCTAGTTGGTTAATTGCATGGTTCTCTATAGGATTTGATGGATGCCGTATTACCAGAAACTTAATTTCTGTTGATATGACATCCAGATTATAAAAAACGACATGCCTTACAGTTTCGATGATGGTGAGTGGGGTTTTCTTCACCTGTAAGCCAAATGGCACCATCAATCATCTTTAAGTCGCACCTGAGCGCCACGGCAAATAATAATATCCATCCCTTCCCCTACACAAGTCGCTCAGTCGGCTTCAGGAGTTGAAATTCACTCGTAAGGGAGAGTATTATTATTTATTATCTTAGTATTTCCAATATATGGTATTACTGAATGTATTTATATAAAAAATAATGTATACAAATACGTAAAATTTATTTATCGCTCGTAAAACATTAATAAAGTATAATATTAGTGGTTTCCATTCTCAAATATTATTTGGCGTCACTTTCCAAACAAAAACCTGCCAATGTAAGATGCAGGGATATCCTTAGTAGGTACCCTAGTTTTAAAGCTTATTTTTGATTTTTATTAAAAGAAAAATATGTAGTTGAGGTAAGGTTAAATAATATATGTGCTCCCCTGGATATACTTTTTCAAAATTTGAATGTTTTTCCTAAAAAAAATAAAAAACTGCTTTTTTAAACCATTTTCTCAATATTTTTCTAGAAAAAACGCAAATCGAATTTTGAAAATGTAGTCCCAGAGGAGCACCACAGATTTTACCTTCGTTTTTTACTAAAATTAAATAATAAACTTTAAATGTCCGGTTCTACAAAACACTTGCATATATGCTGCTGAAGCCAAAGTAAAAATACTACTCTTAACAACCTGTATCTTTTTCCACAGCAACATTTTATTAAGCCATGTTTAGTCCAATCCTCATATTTTGGTTCAAACAACTTGCGTTTATTCTTTGTCCCAATAGTTATGACTCACATATCAGCTTGTATATACAGAATGGCAAGCGACGTTAAATTTCATATTTAAAAATTATTTTCGAATATACATGGTGCTAAATACCTTCAGTCTAGAAGAAACTTGCGTAATATGCCTCAACCAGGTCAATAACCAAGGCTCTAGAAGAGAGAAACGGCCCAGTTAAAATATGCCAATATCTAGACTCTAGAGAACATGATTATTTTATCCACTCTAGGAAAGGCAACCATACAGGCAAAAGTTACATGGGTGTGTCCACAAGGAGAAATATTATCTCCAATGCTGTGGTCAGTTCTTGTGGACGACTTACTCAAAACAGTGTTGAAAAAAGGCTACCAGTGCCTATAGGATACGTAGACGACCTAGCAGTTATCGTCAGGGGGCGATTTGCAGACACAGTCTCGGAGCGATCTCAAACAGCTCTAAACATAGTAAACAACTGGTGCAAAAAAGAACAATTGTCCCTTAACGCACAAAAAACAACAGTTGTACCATTCACAAAAAAACGGGTACTTACAGGACTAAGACTACTAGTACTAAACAACATAGTTATCCCATTCGTCACAGAAGCCAAATACCTCGGAGTCATATTTGACCAAAGGTTGACGTGGAATCAACATCTCAAAAACTCACATACAAAGCTACTATATCTCTCGTAAGCTATAGAAGAATATGTAGGGAAAACTAGGGTCTAAACCCCAAAATGACCGTATGGTTATACACAAGGGTAGTAAGACCCATGAGAACCTATAGCGTGGGTAACCAAAACTGCACAGGCAAGTGCAATAGGCCAACTCACTGGCATTCAGCGGCTTGTCTGTCTAAGTGCTACTGGGGCCATGCGCCCTACGCCAACTGCAGCAATGGAGGTACTATTTAATCTCAGGCCACTGCACATCTCCATAGGAAAAACCAGGTCAGCTATTTACAGGCTAATGCAGGGACAAAACCCAATAAGCCAACTACATAGAGCCGACCACACAAGGCTATATCAGCAAATAAAAAGGGATAATGGGTGAGGTGAATAAAAGCAAGCATTGGCTTTTACTTACTAATTTTTGAGCGAATACTTGATAGTAGGTGGATAATAAACGGCTTTACTTACGCTCACGAAGCAAAAACTTGCAAACTCGAGTTATTACTTTTTTAGCAAGTAGTTCCTCAAAATAATAAGTATTTACTTTTTCTGGAGTGAATAAAAGCAAACAAATACTTTTCTTATGAAGTAAATTCCTTCTAAGTGTTTAAATTATGGCAGCATTTATGAATATTCGCAAAGTTAAACAATATCGCGGTAGTGGAGATGTAAGCCCAAACAGCGTAAAACGTCTTCTAAGATTTGAAACTATTTTCTACAAAACAGTAACGAAACTCGAGGCGGTGCTCTCGCTCCAAGAAAGCAAATGGAAATATTTCTTCGGTATATAAGTGACCCTTGCTTCCAAATCGGTGTTGCAAATGACTTTGGTGTTGACAGAACAACTGTTTGTAAGACTGTGGACTATGTTGCACAAAAAATTATGGAGAAGGCAGATCATTGGATAGTTTTCCCATCATCTGAACTGGATTTAAATGAGGCAAAGACAATGTGGCAGACAACATACAGAATTCCTATAATTGGTGCATTTGATTGTACCCACATAGTTATTAAAAAGCCTACACAGTTTTGGGGATGACTATATAAATAGAAAAAATTCTCCTACGTTAAATGTTCAGATGACATGTGATGCAAAGGAAATAATAACAAAAGTTGGTGCCCTATGGTCTGGCAGTGTACACGATAGTAGGATTTGGTGACAGAGTTCAGTTTAGCAAACGCTTGCAAGATTTAACAGGAGTGCTTGTTTGCTGTGGGACAGTGGATATGGTATTTCACCGAAGCTCTTAACACCATATAGGCAACCTCAAAATGAATTGGAACAGCGATACAACCACGATACACAGACTAACGGTATGTTCCTACGCATGCAGCTGACTGCCAGTAACGTCACGTGGGACATAGAATTATTAGCATTAAATGGCAGATAGTGTTTGAAATTCGATATTTTACCAATTTTAGATTTTATGCAGTTACTTAAGCTTTACTGGTTATTTTGTAATATATTCGTTTGAAAATATGAAGATTTTAGGTAAATAATACTAATAAAAATATTAATGTTTCTCATAAATTATAGGTATTTTGTGACAAAATCCATAACCTGGTCATACGATAAGTAAAGAATATAGAATAAAAATACAAGTTTGACTCAAATTTGTACTTTGCAGTCGCTTTTCTTATTTGGTGAAATAAAAATAAGTGTGCAGAAACAAATTATTTATTTATTAAAAGTAAGTACACTACATCAAAAGTGGCCATTGTATCGGGACATGAAACTACTGTTTTATCTGCTAAATTTTTAAAATGCCTATTTATTTTCTTTGCTTAATGAGGCTCCATGCACCTGGTGAAATTCAGTTTCCTTTTTTTTCGTCCATGTTAAAGAGGAATCTCACAGCTACTTTCCTCGAAGTGGATAGAGCAACTTCATACTAAAATAAAAAATTTATATATTTTTTTTTTATTTTAGCAACTTTTCACTGTCTCCTATTATACTTGTGCATTTTACTAACCATTTGTTTAAATTAAGTTTGTCCTTTCTTCGATAAGAATTTACCCACATTTCACTATTTTTGAATGTTGTATTATTCTTTTTCCAATTCGTCACCGCGCAGCCCGGCATTTTAAACATTAGTTCAGTTCTTCTCTATTATATACAGAAAAATATAGTCACTACTAACACAAAAACAAATAAATTATTTCATTATTTTACACTATTTAATCGAAAAATGTCAAAAGTTTGTCCCGCATTACGTCACTGCGCGGTTTGGAAGAAATTTGAATCGAAAGTCAGCAATACCGTATGTGTATCGTGGATAAAACACATTAGATTCGAAGGAAAGAGTAGTCATGTTTGGTCAGTTGAAACAGCGTTTTCCAACACTTGCAAATAGGGTAAGAATCACTCAGAAAAATACCGCAAATACCCTTCTGTGGAGTTGCTAAGGTATTGTGTAATGGATGCAGTCTCAGGAATGATGGAACAACTATCCAAGACTGAGACAGGTCAAACAGTTCATCAAAGCACCATCGGCCAAGTTCACGAAATATCTACTGGATCAAAAGCGTCAAATCGTTACGATAACATTAGGCGTTTTTACTGGACACTGTCGCCTCAAAAGGCACATAAGTGTCATTAATCCAGCAGAAGAAGCAACTTTGTGCAGGTTATATGAAGAAGAAGAAGAAGAGAAGGCCTCGCTGGAATGAGTTTTCTAACATTGGGCGAAGAAAAGCCAAACGCATGCAACTACATGCGGGAGCCACTGTCAACGCTACTAAGTCTAATAAAAAAGACCAAGCTAGACGACATACTCTAAAACAAATGAGTCTCACAACAGATCTGAAAATGTCGCGGTGGACAAGGACAAACAACGTCCAACTCCCAATCTATATAACCAGTTCATATGAAAATCGTATCCATTTCAATGATTTGTATACAGCAATTTACAACAAATGTGTACAGGGTGAGTTAACATTCAAATATATAATTTTTTTAATGTGTCTCCAACGTCTTTTTTCCTTTTATTCTGTCATCAATAAAGCCGCATCACTCCTCTAATAATCGCGTAATTTTCCGTTCAACACACATCAATAGTAAAATGAATATAAGTACTAATAGTTCGCGGTTGGTTTCTTCCTTTTCCATGGATCGTTGTGAAAATAACTTTATATTACCAGGAATAACGGTATTGAGGGTTCAAAAATTTAAATACCTTTAAAGTGTTTGTATTTATTTATTGACCATTCAACAATACAGATATGTACATTAAAAGGTAAGTCAATCGTAAAATAAATTAGTAAAACTTAGATATGAAAGACTTCTATAATATATATGCCCATATACGAAAATATATACAAGCATACATACACTACCACATGGCGCCAAGCAAAATTCAAAAATTTACATCGACGACAACACAAAAATGAAATATTTTTACCGACATTTACTATTGCTGAAAAAAGGCATGTTCAAATAGGTTCTAAGTCCATGTACATGACCAAAAAGGCGACGTCTAGTGTTATACGACAGGTAAATCTAAATAATAAACGATTTTGTAACACTATGCCTCAAGTTTTGGTACGTGAACAGGGACCCTAAGAAAATACCTTGTTATTTGAACGCTAGACGAATTTAGTGTGCTTGTGATATTACATATGGCAAACATTTTATAACTTCAGTAAATACAGGTTGTTCAAAAAGTAAAGAGACTGTATATTTTTAAGCATTAGAGCTTATTTAAAAAAATTATTTGCTTCATTGTAGAGACTATTTGTTCTTTAGATAAATCATACCTAAACGCATTATTTAAAATGTTTTACATACTCGTTGACTACCTTTATAAATGGACAATAAACAGTTTTTATTAGTAATTAGAAATAATAGTCTCTGGAATAGTTTTTATTTATCTGAACAATAACAGCTAAAATTTGGGCAAATTCTGAAGTGTATTTACGTATCAATCAATTTTGTTCAACATTTACTTCCCTAATATTGACATTAAAAATATTTTGAAAATGCTTTTGAATCAGTCTAAAAGATATTTCAGTCTTTAGGTTTCTTAAAAAATAACATCTTTAGACGAAATTCAAAAAAATCAAAAATAAACTAATACTGTTGAACACTATTGATTATGATAAATGTAAATATTTAAAGTCATTTATCACTATTTACTTTTGGAGCACTCTGTATGTATAGAAAATGGATTAGAAAAGCTCACTTTGACTGCACATAAACATTTTCCATTATTTTTTATTTTATTACACCCTTTTTAGGATTGCGTAATAAAAATCTTGCAAATTGGTGTTAATAAAAATGTAATAACGCGAATTCAATTTGAATAAACGAATTTAGATTTTATTCCTTTCCTTTTATTGCATAAAAGAAAGTATTTGGTCAGACGACAAATCAATTATTGAACAATTAGCTGCAAAAACTGGCGACCTCTAATTTTATCGAACATTTGTTTTTTTTTTTTGTTCATGTGAAAGATTATGTTAATCGTCTTTACATCCCTACCGGACCCATCCATCAATCGATTGATTGGTCAAACCAATTAATATTCTTAACTCAGTGGCTGCGCAACTTCATTATAGCTGGCGAGTACAATCTTTCGCGTAATTTGGTGCAAAAATGAGCAACATTTGAGGCACTCAAACGAAGCAATGTAGCTTTATAGTGTGAGAGCCAGCGACCGCCAGACCTGCATTATAGTATGAAGGTTAAAATGTTCGTGTACACTATAATAGGTAAGAACGTTTTGGTGTTATGAACTTGACTAGAAAATTAAATATTTTTTTCAAGTTTTTTTGTAACTGAGATGGCTTTGATCTATAAGAATAGCAGTGGGATTCTCATCTTTTGATACATCTCCTATCTTCGTTCGACAGACTGCGATTCTTATGTAATGTCTCTCTTAGGGTTGCCATCTTTTTGAAAAGTGAAAAAAGGTAGGGTTGTCAGATTTACGAAAGGAAAAAGCGGGTGAAGGGATCCGGTTAAAAATATTTTTGGCGGGGTTTTAAAAAAAAAGTCCTCATTAGCTTATATTTTAATAAACCCCTGGTCCTTCTCTAAAAAAAGGTCCTCAGCCAGGTCCTTTTAAAGTACATGCATGCTCTAAAAAACGAGATGTGTCGTAAAAAAAAAAGGAAATTTTAGGCTTTGAAAAGTCACAAGGACAATTTGTCCTCTTCAAAAAAGGACAAGTGGCAACCCTAGTCTCTCTCTATTTGATACGTAATGTCTCGAGTTTGTATATAAGAATCCCTGGGCAGATATATTCTTGATAACAATAGAACAATTGCTGTCATGTCCTTAGACAAGGAAAGAGAGGGGACGAGTAACAAGTATATCAAAACACTCTTAGTCTTTTGTGCCAAATATCAAATGGCCGTCATTAGTTTGGTGCTAAGCATGTCAGCGACACCAAAGACTCTTACTCATGTTTATTTGTGATTTTTTAAATAAACGACATTTGATCATCTGTTTGTTACAATGGTTTATTGTGTTGCATATCATTGTAAAAGTCGTAGCGACAAGAAATAACCAGATATTACATTTCACAGATAAATAATAAACATCAACCATTTATACTCTATATATTTTCTTATATAATGCGTTTTATTTGGTTATTAAACAGGTTGATATTTATATATTGTACATGTCTCACTCCAGAGTAATAAATGTTATCCGCCAAATTTGTTAATTTTATGCTTTTCATTCATTTTTAAGGAATTAATATTAAAATTGCCAAAAAAGCAATTTTCAGTGGCGTATCGTACAATTCTAAATATTAACTTTTAACAAATACTATTTACTGATGAATCTACTTTCCATAATAACGGAGTTGTGAATAGACATAATTTTCATTATTACAGTAAATCGACAAAATTACACGTTTATGGTGGAATGATAGGAAGACAGTTGGTGAGGCCCTAAAGACAGTTGATGGGGCCCTGTATTTCTGATGGTCCATTTGAGGAAAAGATTTTTTTAATTTTGAATAAAGATTCTTGGAACCTTCCTTTGAATATTAGACGGGAAATATGGCTGCAACTAGCTGGTGCTTCCGCCCATTTTTCACATAATGTCAAGACATATTTAAACCAAAATTTTCTTGAAAAATTGACAGGATGGAGAGGCCCTACTAATTGTCCCCTAGATTACCCGATTCACCACTTTACTTTTTTTTGGAGATATATTAAAAATGTAGTTTATCAAACTCAGTCAACCACCACCAAAGATATGAAAACATTCATTCTTGATGAGTTTGCTATTATTAATTTAGAGATTTTAGGTAATGTAAAAGTAAAAACTAATTTTGAAAGGCGAATCAAAATATGCGTTGACAATTAATAATAGCCATCATTTTGAACATTTATTGTAAATTTTAAATTTACTGACAAATTTTGGAATAAATATATTTATTTAATAGGTTAAAATAAAATTATTAGATGTTTGAAATTTATTGATTCATTGAAACTATTGATAATAGTTTTAAAAGTAGTAGATATGAGTATAGGGAACCTTATAGAATTTTAAACGTAAATAAAATGTCATTCACATTGGGACCATAAAATGCAGGGTGTTCCATTAAAATTAACGCAGTAATTAAATAAAACATTTTACTATAATTAAACTTCAAATTGCAAACACCCCGTATGTTTTTTGAATATTTTAATGATTCTGATAAAAAGTTACATTTTGTAAGGAACTGCCAAAAATGTGTTTGTAATCAAGAGTGGTTAATTGATTTCGGCAGCACTACATTTTCAAAAATAAATCGGTAATTATCAAAGTTGGGACTAGGAAATCTTTATTAAATTAAGATTATTTTTAAGGGTAGAACTTAAAATTAAAAGAAAATATAGGGTGTCCCATTTGAAAAATATAACTTTATATTGGTATTCTGGTTTGGAACACCCTGTGTATATGAAACTAATTTTAATGTGAAGCCGCCGTTGAGTTGTATATTTGTGCCGATGGAATTTTTAAAACCGTTTGTAGTTTACCCACCAGGCTCCGTCCCGTTTGGCGTAGCGTACCTTGTATAGAAAAATTTTTCTTGCGCCTTATTTATTTGCCCTATTTTAATTTTTACGGTTAGAATTTGTTTTATTCCTAAAAAGATCAATAAAGTACTAATGACATAACAGTTAATTATTTTATTTTCAACATGTTACGCCTCTGGTCAAATAGCATTGGTGTTAGAATGGAACACGATTTCCTGTGATGTTACGAGTCCTCTCTTTATACCTAGTCTAAGGTCATGTCAATGTGTATCAAATAAATTTAATTACTGTGACTAAAAAAACGCATTAGGGGAGTGGTAGGCACATTCAACCACCGCATATACCTTAAAACCAGATTTGATGTACACATAGGCTGATTCCAAAGTTGACACTTCTTTTTTATAATAATTGCAGTTTTTTTTTCTCTTAAAAATTAACATATTACTGGCAACAAGAGACTACTAAATACGTCAATCTAGGGTTAACAGTGCTGTTCCCAAAGTGGCGCTGAGAAATAGTAATCGCATTCCTCCACTATGGAGTATTAGACTACTAGTACTCCATAACCTACATTTTTTAGTTTCTGCAACATTAGTCAATATATTTTTTTTTATTTTTTTCCAATTATCTCGAGAAAAAATATATTTAACAGCACTCGTATTATTATACTATTTAATGAACACCCAAAGCAACTACGTACATCTAGGAAGTAAAAGTGGTAATACTACTCAAAGTTATTTCTTTATCTCAAGATTTGTAAGTGTATTTTAATAATAATATAGTTAATTAAAATACATTTCAGGAATAAAATTAAAATATTACACGACCAATTTGTTTAATTTTTAAACAAAATAATGGAAAAAATTTGAATTTTGTGCGAGCCAATATGAGATGGATTACACAATTTTCAAAAACACACATATTAGTTACATTTCTGTAAGTTCAAAAAGATTAAGAATATAATAAGTGTGTTACAAGTGGAAAAATACGACAAATTTGTTCACATTAAGCTAAGAGTTATTTTGAAAAACATTTCCAAAATTTTGGCAATTTTCTTTTCTACAGAATGGAAAATAGTTTGCGATAAACCGTTACAAAAATCATTTGAAGAAAATCAATAATGTAAAATTGAAAATACTTTTTAAACAAGAAAAAAGTCAATTATTAATTGAAAATAATTTAGTTGGGTCCCTTAAATAATAATTAGTTTCGTAAATTACATTTTAAAACATTCTTCTCTTGTAAATAGCCTGCTATTCACTTAATCTAGCTTATAATAATTAAACAATATAAAATTGTTACTAAAAATGATTTTTGGATAGTTTTTCGAAAACCAGCAAATACAAACAAGCAACTATAGACAACAAATTTTAACATAAAACCAACAATTACAAAATATTGCCCCTAGTACTTCTGTAGAGAAACAAAAATCGCTACAAATCTAAAACAGTACAAAAGTCTTAACATAACACTAAAACTGGAAAAAAAATTAATAAACATGTTATAGCAAAAATTTTATAAGAATACACAAATAAATGGATCTAGTACAAGACCCTGTGGAAGATCAAAAGCGTGTGTGTTAAAAATGAGAAAATTTATGTCTCTAAAAACACCGATAGTTAAACTTGGTTTGATTTTTGTAGTCGCAGAGTCCTAGATCCGATTTTTTAGGCTATCTTTGCTTTTACCTCACATGAAAAATTCATTTGAAATAACTAAACAAATTTAGTAAACATATTTTAAATTGCTGCTTAGTTTTCTCTGTGGAATTACAAATCGATGTTTATACTAACACACTTTTTAAAGGTTTCCAGAGCAATGTTATGAATGCAACTGTCATGGCAAGGCACGAACTCGCCTTAACCATAAACCCACATTAAACAGAATTAAATTGTTAACAACTATGACAGCTGTTCATCATGAATGATTTGTTTTGTTTGGAATCAATGACATCACATTATCAAAGATATAATTGAAGACACAAGTGGATGAAGGGCCTATGTAATATTTTTTTTTTAAATTGTGTTTTTCTGTGAATGAAGGGCTTATGTACCTAAAATCAAATATAGAAGTTGCCAGTTGATAAAGGACCCATGTACTAGAGAATAACTGTTAAACAATAAACTTTAACATGAAATATCTCGTAAAATTTATTTTGCTACATAGGCCCTTCATCCACTTGTGTCTTCAATTAATTCTTTCAAGTATGTACTATAAAAAAAAGTAATTTGGATGTCAAATTTTTCAAGTTTAAATTGATGTTAATTTAAAAACGCCCCATTGGCAATATCTATCAAAAATTGCTTAAAACAGGTAGATTTGTATTCCAAGGGGAACACCGTCTTCTTCTTCTTCTTCTTCTTCAACCTTTTTGTATGGATTAAGCTTCCGCTGCCTGTCCAATTTTACGTTTTTTATAGTGAGAACAGCATGCCTAGAGAGTCACACAAGGACCCTGTTTGACAACACTATTCCCACTTCATTCATATTTACTTTTAAGTGATAAATCACTTAAATGGGTTAATGTGTTCAGCTTACACTGTATGCCCAATGTTACGTATTTTTACTTAACAAGAAAAGCATAAATGAAGTCACACCAGAACTCTCAAATCACTAATTTGTATTTGAAACTTCGACACACTGAATTATTTTGTAAGAATTCAAAAGTCGGATAGAAACTTTAAAACTTGATATGAGACCACCATTTCGTTGTTGACACGTCAGTGTCAGAATCGGAAGTTAAAGAGAAAGACCTTTTTATCATATTCTCAAAGGTAACATATCATTCCCCTCCTCTCCGTCACACTAACCAATACAATATAAATAGAGAAAATACAAAGTTATTATACACCATTTAAAATGTAATTTTATGTCCATTGCGTTACTTTTGATTTTAACACCCTCTAGCGGGATAAAAATTGTAATAAGGCGGTTAGTGTTTTCTTTTTAATATAGCAATAACTGAAAACAAGTCAAACATTTCGATTTTCACACACATAATAACATGCATGTAATATAGATTAGACGAGTCAAATAATGAAGTGTTCTGATTGTATTGCATAGATTGGTTGGCAGTCGCGTCAGATTGCGGAATCCATAAAACCTTTGATTTAATTTTTCACATAAGTAAAAGCAAATATAACCTATTCTAATACCATTATTTTTTTTCTTCTACTCATTAATTATTCTAAAAGGCTCTTTCACCTCTACGGGAAAGATATCAATCAGCCATACCAAAACACCAGGCTTATCGTTTTCACAAGTCACAGAAAAATCTAGTAAAGCACAGAGAAGCAAACAGCAAAAGAATATCTTTTTAAGAGATTAATTAGTATTACATAATCGTGATTCTAATCCAGAAAGACGGAATCTGTGGAACGCAATGCAAATTGGTCAGTTGTACCAGGACTGCCAATTCGTGCTTTATGATGGAATCATACAATGTCATGAAAAAAGTACAATATTTGACGAAATATGTATAATTTTAAAGGCCATAACTCTTACCACCTCTCATAAAAATTCAGAATGAAGACCATCAATGTTATGAGGTTCACATAAGACTTACTTTTAAAATGGAACGTGTTAATTTTGATTGACCAAATTATTAAAAGTTATTGCTAATCAAACAACCAGCTGATTGTGTCATTGAAAGTTTTACTAAAATTCTCGGATTAGTTTGAGCACACATTACACGCTTCTGGCAGGTTGTGAAAAATAGTAGTAATTAACATTAACACAATTTTTATATATGGTGTCCACTTAGCTTCCTGAAGTTACTTGGAAAATTCACAAAATATGGTTTTTTTTTTTAAATCTAAACAACTTTTAACATCTTTTGATATTGTCAAAAATAAAGGTAGTTTATTATGTCACCAAATTTATATTTTGTGGCATACCCCATAAATTCTGATGTCTGATTTTATTATAGGGTTTAGATCATGCAGTAATTTTTATAGAGTAACTTTTTTTTGTAACTAATAATTAAAGTTTCCCATATTTATAGCGCCAACTTAAGTAGATACGCTGTATATTTTCCAAAGATCGTGACAAAAAAAAACTAATAGAAATATTTTGTGATAATAGATCGGAGTAATGTCAATGTTTATAAAACAGTTTATTAGCCCCTAAATTTAGTAACTATTTCCAAATGTAACTACTATTTTTGAATTCTTGTAAGAGAAGCCTTGGAAAGCCATTTCATCCTTCATAAAAATGCTAAATATAATAAACTAAATTGAGAATCAATTGGTAAATATTCAAATTCAAAAATGTTATTATAAAATTCAAATTTTGGACTTTTTTCAAACATTCACCACACTAAATTAATTGCCGACTTTCACCATACTAAGCACACGTAAAAATAGTTGTACCCTACATCTGCGTGATATTATTTTTAATTATTATTGCGAAAAAATCGTTATCAGCTTCCATCAATATTTACGCTATATTTTAAATAGATATTTAAAAAAATGTGCAATCATCTTTAGTATATTATCGAGTTTATTTAACTTCTCTTTTTCACAATAATTTAACTATTTAGTTTGCAAGGAGTGTCTGATAATTTTGTAATTTAGGCAATTACAAAAAAAAATAAAATAAACTAAGGGGACCTGCTTAAAATACTTTAATCCTTCAGTCCACAATATTGATAAAATCTGTGCATATTTTAGTTTTGAGATCAATTGTATCAATATTAAATATAAATAACTAGTTAGTTACAAATTTTGTTCCATGTTTGAAAGCTGCCTTAATAAATGTACAGTGAAAAAATTTTGCAATTAAAAAAATAACCCAGACTAACACCTTAATCTCCTAAATAAAAAATAGATTCTTATATTAAAAAATAATAACCTAGTTTTCTTCCTAAAATAATGTTAAGAAAATGATGGATCAGATCCCGACAGAAATATATAGTAAAAAAGTACATTCTTGACAATGTATAACAAGCTTGAACAATACATGTTTTTTTATAAATCAGTACTGATGCTGATTGTTATGTATCTCATAATATAAGTATTGTTTCAGTTTGCATATTATCTGTTAAATTTGAAAAGTGAATGGGGTTAAAAATATTCGAATTCACTATTATTAATTCTTAAAACATTCTGAAAATGTAATTTCATCATCATTAAAAATAACCAAATATGAAGTAACTGATTGTGGGTAGCTGATCCATCAACAAATTAAAAAAATAAACACTTTTTTTTTCGATGATTACAAACTAGTAATAAATTTGGATATCAAGCTTAATTAATACGAGTATAAGCAACTAAACAATGTGAAGTGTAATTTTTGTATTAATATAAACATTTAAAACTACTGTGCACAAAGATATAAAAGTGCAGTGCAACAGCTTTTCAATTTTTGTTAGAATTCTTTTTAACTCTGTTGAGAAAATTCCGAAAAAATATTTTATATAAAACTTTTATAAGGTACCATTAGTGTGTCAAAGGAATATAACACCTTTTGTTCAGAGAGAAAAAAAAATTATACTTCATAAATAGAGACCCCACTAAACTTGTATTTTCTAAAATATTTGATCCTTAAAAAATACATATTCTTTAATATTATGTGACTTTTACTTGTTTTCTGTTCAAGAGAACATTTTTTGATCTTCTATCATATAAACAGTAGATAAATCATCTTGCCACTTTTTTGTCCCCAACATAAAACTGTAATAGACTTTAGAAAAAGACGGCATCCCAGTTTTGACTGAAGATTTGATATTGGTGCGTTTTTTATTGGTTAGTTGTTCAGAAATACAATTTAGATCGCTACAGCACAACTTCGTATTTTCAAAATATCATTTGGTATTGACAAATTTATAATTATCTTACATCCAACTGTTGTGGAAGTGGTGAAACACTCAAACAGAAAAACAAGCTTTATAAAAAATAACATTAAATTATGCTGTTATTCTTGTATCCACTTTTTTTATTTGGATTAGAGAGAAGACTGGAGATTAGTATTGAAACCAACTAGTGAAACCATATATATTTATATCCCTTGAAACGTGTATCTGTTTAGATCACTTAGAAAAAGTATCTTCACATTAACTCTAACTTTTTAGGTTATTATTAATTTTGGTTATCTTGTCAATTAATCACACTTCACACCAATTCATAGCTGGAACCTTGGAAAAGGCTTTAGTGTTTCACTTCACACATCGATATCAACAATTGTCCTTTATCGAAGATCCATTTTTTGAAGCTGCTGTACGTCCAGATTTGGTTTTCAAAAGAATTCGAACAATTATTACAATATTGCCTCTTTGACTTCAGCTGTAGTAGGTGTTACTACTTGAAATAATTTTTACTTCCTTTAAATTTCATTCCATCATTCTCTTATGTTATTAAATGTTTCTATGTAAATCCTCAAACTTTTTTTATTGTTCCACTACTTTTGTTATTGATTTACTCGACCTGAGAATCAATCAATTCTACAATTGATGTTTTTAACTAGATATCAATTTTGTGACCATTTCAGCTATTGTATTAATTAAGGTTTAATGTTTACTATTGTAAATTTTTCTTCCTTCTAGGCCTGATGATTTAGCGTCGGAACAGGTTACCGCCATTTAGTTAAATAAAATTATATATGGAACTTATTTGAACATTTGAGATGTTGAATGCCCTTCGGGAATTATATTTAATATTTATATCGCCTTACATTCCACCTGGGTTCTGTCCTCGGCACTATTGCGCCTCACCCGTTCTATTTTGTTCTGGACAAAAATGAATCACTTTCTACTTAAAGCGATTCAAACTTAATAAACATATTTTATTCAACAATTTTGTTAATACATTTTTTTCAGACCCATTAATTTTTATTTTACCCGCCTATGTTTACTATGAGATAAACAACATTAGCCTAAATGTTCTCGAAATGATAGAACAAAACATTTGTTGTAGTACAAGGTAAGTGTATCTAGTGTTTATATGATCAAAGGTTTTGACTATATTTTCAAAGTTAAGAAAAAACAGAACTGGCATGGTTATTTCAAACCTTTTTGAGGTATATCATGATGAGCTTTCAAATAAATGCTTCAATTTCATTTTTATGTTATAATAATAATAATAATCATCTCACTATAATTTACACTCTTGGGAGAGTGATGATCTTATTATTTGCCGTGGAGATCTGCTTTTTTTATCTTGAAAGTCCAAATAATGTATTGTTAAAAATATTTTCTCATTAAAGTAAAGACGCCAACCATGTCAATGGAAAGATGTACCAGACCAGTTAAAAGTTAACTTTCACTTCTAATATTAGTATTAAATAACTTTGTCACACTAATTGTAGAATGTTTTTGGATATTTTTATGATGTTCTATAGGACGGAGATAAGATATAGTTTTGTTTTCAAAACAGAATCAAATTTAAAGAAAACGTCATCAAAATTAAATTGCAAATTATCAGACACCCGGAATATTGCTGCATCCTTAAAAATTAACAATTACTATAGTTATTAATATTATTAATAGAAAATAAAATGACATTTATTCTATTTATTACTGGCAACTAATGGCACCTGACACAAAAATTACTCTTAAAGCGTTGCAATTGGTGATATTTGAAAATATAGAAGTGGTAATTTATGTGAAAAAGGCAAAAAAACTATTCGCTATTGGTGAAGTAGTCCGAAGCGTCACCTCGGCAAATAGGACAAGTTCTATTTGACTGAAAAAGAAAAAAAATATATTTACATAACATATATAAAGAGATTATAAAGCTCATAAGTTTCAGATGAACTTAAATCATATAGTATTAAAAAACTCTTAATTATTATTTATTGTTTGAAATTTCTTTTTATACTATGTGACACTAAAAGTGTATATTTTTAAATAAATGTTCTACATATGTTAATGGTCTAAATAATAACTGACTTAAGTTGATAAATGATTTGAGTTTTCCATTGAAAATGTACTCAATTGTTATTCTTTACACCATAAACACATGTAGACAATTTATTTAAAAAATATAGATTTAGTGAGTTATTTGTCACAGAGTATCTTATCATTACGATGACTATTAAGAACAGTTAGGTACTAGGGGATAGTATTGAAAGAATATTTTTCAGATTACTAGGTCTAGTAAGGTATTCTTTACTTCAGGTTAGATAGGTTACATATGAAATGGAAAAGGTCGAGAACAAGCAAAAACAAAAAGGCACAGAATATTAGAATAGAAGTTTATATGAAAAAAATAAACAAATCTATAGTAGTATTACCGAACAGTAGGAGTAATAAAATGGTGCTCATCATGTTTAGGTCACTTTCTGGGCATTACTTTGTTTGTTGTGAAGGACAGTTGATTTTGTGTATGTGTTAAGTGTTTTCGGACTCTTTAATTTTCTATGGCTTGTTTTCTTTGTATATAATTCAATGCCTATTGTGGTATTATCCAAAAGACTATTTCTTTTCAGAAGGGAAACGATCGCTTGTATTATTGTGTAATACATTTCTTGGAGAATTTCTTTTAATTTTTTTTTTATTGAAGGTCTATCAACCAGATTAAAAAAAGCCTGCTGATAAAGACTCACTTCTTATAGTTTTTTACATTGGTATTTGTGGAAAATGGATTAGTCATTTTGAATAGGAAACAAAAAACATATTATATCGCTGATATGAACTGACATTTTTGAAGGAAGTCAATGACTTAATAAAGCTTCTACCACAGCCAACAAAAAAAGCCCTTAGTAGTAGTGGAGGAAACCTAATGCAGAATATAAGGAAGATATGATGAAAACGGAGTTATTAATGTTGGTCAAAGAAAATAAGTTTGCTCATAAATATACTGTTGCTGTGATAGTGGATGTCAAAAAGCTATTTCAAGAAGCTGTTGAAAATTATAAAATCTCAAAATTAGAGAAATGCTTTAGGGTATGTTCAGAAAAAAGGAAAAGTTATATTCAAATAAGCTGTCTTTCAAGAACATAATAAAATTAACACTTAACGCAAGTTAACCCAGCATTTACTTCAATTGGGGATCTACGATTCCTAGGAATGACAATATAAGCACATGTGATCACTCTGTCTGTTTGGTAATCCTAGTATAGGATGATAATTCTAAACATTTGCAAAAAAAGAGGACTAAAAGTAGATCCTAGCCCTGAAGGAATATAGGTTGGAAGGAAGGTTTTAGATGGCATATAGCGGTCTTATAGACCACATCCATAAAAAAGAGTTGCAAATAGTTAGTTAACATGTTTGTAATTGTATTTATTTTTGTAAGTATATTCCTAAAAGTAAAAGTATTTATACCCTAATATATAAAAGAAAATGCGTCTGGTTATGTCATTAATATTTAATAAATCAACACATTTAGCTGCAAACGAATAGATACAAATCTATAATTGAACTTACCCTCAGCCACTTATCAATACATTTGGCGTGGAACTCGTGGGAACAGGGCAGAACCCTGAGCACCTGGCGAGCCTCAAAGTCGCACATGCAAACAACGCACGAAGTCTGATCGCCCTCGTGGGTTTCTGCATCATACTTATAGCTCACGAGTTGTTCAATCTCGAGCTTGCTCAAGCCACGTGGAATAACCTCACCGAGCTGCTCTGCAAGATTGAGTAAAGCTTCGTAGTTTTCTGTTTCAGTAGAATCTGAGCTGCTTTGGCTAAATGGAGACATTGGTGAATTGGAGAACATTGTGCTAGAAAAAAAGAGTTCCAAGTCAATTATTGTAAATTAGTTATTATAGTCTCCTGTAAAATTAGTTTTTTGTGACAGCTCAATAAAACACAAAATTCTTGCTTAAGACTAATTTTTGGAATTAGAAGAAGAGAACGAATTTCATATAAATTAAAAGAGATTGGCTGGCTGAACATGAAACAAAGGACATTACATGCTGCTATACTTTTTCATAAAACAAAACGCCTACATATTTAAAATTAAATACCCTACTGATGTGCATATCCTCAATACAAGGTCTAAGGGCTTATTAAGTCCTCTTGCTTTTAGACTAGAAATATTTCGACAAACTTTCAGTTTTCAAATGAGAGGTTTAGAACCAAAGACAGCAATCTCCAATTTTAAGAATTTTGGATAATCGTAAAAAACTGTTTTTATAGTGTTATAGTGTCTTACATGAGAAAAGTATTTATTTAGTTTAAATTTATGTTGGTGCAAACTTGTACATTTAGCTACGCCACTGATTATATTTACCTATTTCTGAAGTGAAACATTCTATAACTAAGGAAGGGTAATATCCATTTTTACCACTCCAAATCAATATTTATTAATTTGAATTTTTGAATAAATAGTAAGACCATTTTATACTTACAAGAAGTGAAGCAAAAATCCAGCAGGTGCTGCAATAAGTGGTGGGCTATGGTGCCAGCGGGTTCTGGGCGGCGGTAAACGCGTATTTCTATGCTGACGCGTACGTGCGGCGTGCAAAAGATCCAACGAAGTAGCCCTAGTTTCTGTTGATAGGAAGAGCGAAGCAGGCGAAGACATTTGGATGGGTGGCACGTGTAGAGATGAGGCCCCATGGATAGCGGAATGAGTATGAGCATGGTGGTGATGATGATGGTCGTTGAGCAGATCTAATTCAAAAGTATCGGGTCTCTAAAAAAAAATAATCCATATAAGAGAAAATCGGTGGTTTTATCATTACAATAAAATTTAGAAAATGAATTGTAATACATCCGTAAATGCACAGTATTTGTTAATATTCACATCTAAACTCCTGTAACGTGCCTACACAAGTACAGTATATATTTATATTAAAAGAAAGAAACTTTAATTTATTATAAAGAAAAATTAATCATATGAATTTAATTTAAAAATACAAGATTTAGGACAAATGTGGAGCGTCTATGCAAAATCAGACATGACCACTCGACTCGAGTCAATTCATGGGTATTTACAAAAATTTATATGGTTTAGTTTATAAAATCCATTCCCAATTATACAGGAAGACATCTTGGTCCTAATACCCATTAAAATGATATCAAACCGGTTATTTTATGTTCCTTGCAGGTCGTAAAAAGATGTTTAAAAATATATAACTAAATTATAATTAATGTAATTAATACAATGGTATACTTTTAAATGAATACAATCTTGAAAATAATAGAAATAAAATGTTAATGAATACCTAATCTCAATTTTTATTTATTGTTTTACAGAATTGATTACTAAACGATTATTTAAATAAAATGTTATGTACTTTTAAGGAATATATTTTAAGACCTAAAATCACTTAAATTAAATATAAACAACTTTGGCACACAAATTCTGTCATCACTAATACAAATGATTAATATCACAAAAACAAAATCAAGTTTAACAAAAATATTGGCGGTAATGGCGGTTGTTTCCATAAATTAATGTTATATCTGGCGTACCCCAAGGATTACAAATTGGTCCCATATTGTTCTCTCTAGTGTTTAATGACGGTTAATACCTCTACTCTTCGAATTAATAATTGAGGATTATAGAGTATAAAATGCGATTACATCAAAAACTGTTAACTTTTGGCGTTAATAGTATATTTTTAATAAAAATGATGCTAACTTAAATAATAAAAGAGTTAAACGTATATTTATGCCATCAATGTGTCTTATGTGGCTCGTCTCCTGTAAAATAAATGTAAATACGAAATTATAATTTTTCATATCCAATAACCACCAATTTGAACATTTTTACTATAATGCTCAATGTAAAGTCATTATGAATATTAAATTTCAAAATTTGACCCTTCATCTGTTTTATTACCAATATTTTATCAAGACCAGTTAAAAAGTCAAAAATCTACTATCAAAAAGTCAAAAAAAAAATCTACTATACTTCTATGTATAATTACTTAAAGGGGGTGTCTGGCCATATCTCGAAAACTTTTTATCTGGACAATTTGGGGATTTTTTTTACAAAATCGTTAGAAGGAAAATACTTAAAAATGTTTTTAACTTTGTAACTTTCCGCTATGTCGCGTGATATATCATATACATACATAAAAAATATATATAATTTTAAAACTAGCTTTAAGGAAAACTAAACAAAATTTTCAAGTGTGATGTGTTTCATTATTTTCCTGTGTTAGTTGTAGAGTTGTAACGGAAAGAAAACATATAAACATGTTTAGTTTTAAAGAAAATTCCTAGGCAAGACAATGATTCCACATGGTTTAGATACCAAAATTCAAAGTAATTTTTTGAGTTATTTAAAACATATCAATTTCTTAAGACGTCTTTACAACTACTTCATGAATTGTTTTCAATATTACAATTAATGCCAGGAAGTATATTTTTCCCGAAAGCTACTTTTAAAGTAAACAGTGCATATGCAGCTGATTTATATGGGCGAACGCCAACCTTAAGGACCACCCTGTATGTGTCAATTTCAATTTGTATGTATATAATATGTATTTTCATATTAAAGAATTGTTTGACAAAGTCTGTGTACCATGTGTTTGGCACACAAAAAAAGTGGTCAGTATTTTTGACCAGACCCGCCTGAGGTCGGTTTAACCCATGATATAAAAAATAAAAGGTAGGATATCAACTGTGTTTAAAATAGGACGGTTTCGCGCATGACGTCACGCGTAGAGTTTGTATAGGCGCGAATTTAAAAATAATGATGAAGTGTGAGGAAAATATATGTTATTTAGAAATTTCATGAATATTAAAGGGTAGTTTTTTTATCAATTAGTTGAAATATCTAAGGACATTATTATGGGAGAGAGCTACGAAGGAAAATAAATGCAAAAACATATATAAAAGAAATATTTATTATAAGTAACAGTTTTTTTCCTTTTTCTTTTTATTGATTTATTTTTGCTATACAAATTCGAATGCAGGTTTTTAATTTTGAAGAACATTCGACTTCTGAAGAATAGTTTTTATATTCAGGATAATGAGAAAGATATATTCACAACTCGGAACTTCTTAACTTGGGATCCTGGGTAAAAATTTCGCATCTGGAGACGCCGGAAATATTTAACTGATTAGGATTCGCAACAGTTGATTCATTTACCTGCATTATATTTCCCAATTGAATATACTTCACTACTTCTTTTATGGAAAAGATGGGATTTATGTATAAATACGATACCAAAAATAGTTTTTTTTTTACATATAAAGCAGAACATAATAATAATGTAACAAATATAAATAACTACTACATGGTGGGTGCAAATACAAAAGTAAAATTAAATGTCACTGTATTTTCCTGGAAATAGCCACTGACAGGTTTTTAATTCTTCAATCAAGAGCATGTGAATTTTTTTTTGTGACATACAATTTTACCTTTGCTGTATATTGAGAAATTTTCAACCAAAGGGAAGAGTATCTAGTTAAGAAGTCCCGAGTTGTGAATGAACCAATGTGAAGTTCTGCTTTGAGGTTCCTCTTATAATTGGAAGGTTAAACGTGCTTGGAACACACATGACAATATTATTATTTAAATTTATCTGTACGTCCACTTGCCACTGAAAGGGTGGCTCCAGGTCGAATTTTCGGGGAACAATTCCCTTTGTAACATATTTCACCCTTGGGCCACTTCTGACTAACCTCTTACTGTTCAACAACTTCCTATTTTAAGTCCTTTGCTTTTATTGTTACTGTTAGATCCGTAAATTACGTACCTCTTTTTTTTATGTGTTTCAATAATATCAATTACAAAGAACAAAGTTTACAACATAATATAATACAAATATCAGCCTAAATGTTATAAATTCCTATAACTGACTTACAAACTACTGCAATGTGCATCTGTCATATGATATTTACTTCGTGCCAACTCTACTAACTCTACGCAAGATGTCAGTGCCGCCATAACACCATGCGCGATATCCCGCCCTGGGTTTAACCCATACACCTCTAAAATTTTGAGTAAATTGCAAAAAACCGCTAATGTTATTTTACCTTTATCATCCTAGGAGTGTTTGTAATTGGAATCACAATGTTTTTAATTGTGATAAAACACCATCTGTAAAACACTTGGGTCACATATGGGGTGCTGATTGTACATCTTTACTGCACATACACAGAGCAACTATTACTCGTAGATCAAAATTAGATT
Source organism: Psylliodes chrysocephalus (assembly GCA_927349885.1). NCBI lineage: Eukaryota > Metazoa > Arthropoda > Insecta > Coleoptera > Chrysomelidae > Psylliodes > Psylliodes chrysocephalus. Next base: position 21,645,246 of record OV651822.1, on the reverse strand, counting down.
ATTGCTCAAGAGTATACTGTACCGCCAAAAAAAGTCTATACTTAGAAACCTGAACTAAGTAATACAGCTATTAAAATCGCATTAGGAGCTTTCAGAACTTCTACTGTTGAAAGCGTCTAGGTAGTCTAGTGAAGTGCAGCTATATGTCGAACACGTATTACATTGTCCTCTATATTTTGCAGAAAGAAAAAGAGACATTACGTTTTAATAACACAGTGAAAATGTTGTATCCCAAGAATATAGACAATGTAATAAAATATCTACAACTGAGCAACCTACTTGACCAAATCTAGGCAACTGTACCTTATCTATTATTATTCTTCTAAATGTAAATTTTTATTTTTCTGAAATATTAATTTGCTGTAAAATGTTAGATCAAAATAAAGTTTCCCCGCAAATAACCGATCTAAGGTTGAAGCAGGTAATTAAAAAAAAATACATGATTAAAAATAAATTTCAAATATTTAAAAAATTAATATAATGACAGACCTGTTCAGACCACCTGTTTGTTAAGTTAAGATATTACAATTCTGAACAGACCACATAGATTATAGATCTTACCTGTGTAGGAATACGTTGATGAGCATAGTGTTGGGCCGGCATTGGAACAGCACTAGGAGCCGGAGGACCGAACGTAGCGAAAGTCTGGTGAGGGATGCATCCCGGAGGGAATTGTTGAGGTACGAGCGGTGGTACAGCAGCGTATACGTTGTGCAAGTGACAGTTGTGCATGTGGGGCGGTGCGCTCGGAGGTACTGTGCATATAGACACATGTGGAGAAGTCGAATAGCTCCATACTGCTTCATGGTTCACTGGAATCGTCACTGGAACCTGTTGAAAAGAAAATATTTGATTTATTTGCTAATAATAAAATTCACACAAATATAAAATACTAGAGATTAAAACTATTCTATCATTAACTCAACGACTGTAGAATAAATGAAAGGATATTTGTTATCCTTAAATATGTAGCTGGAGACGCAGGATTATGACATGCATGATGTCCAAAGTTGTAATACTTACTGGATTTGGAGTCAACAATTTGTCTATTCTGTGCCGCATATATACTGACGTACCTGTTAGTTGGGTTGGTCTAAATACGCTTCAATTAGCTACTAAGTGTCCTTTTTATATAGGTTTTTCCAATGCGCAACAATAATTCTTTCTAATGATATGACTGAAATGTTTATGAATGGACTTTCCTAAAATTGTATTCTATGTTTCTGTGATTTTGAGTTATTATATAATTAAAAATATTACAAATATTATGTTATCCCCGTTACCTGCATTGGTGGATGAGAAGTAGATGGTTGATGTTGTCTAGGAGAGCGACGAGGCGGTGAAGGCGGTTGGACATTCAAATCAATATGATGCCCAGAACGGGACAAACGCCTGCGTTTGCAAGATGGACTTTCACTCTTGATATACTCATCGCTGGACTGTCTATAGAACGGCGGAGAGTGCTGTTGGAAATGAACAGGACTTACACGCATATCTGAAAAATATTAATATTACTGTTGTATAATTTAAAAGTAAAAGTAGTAAAGAAATTAAGATTTTTAGAACTGCTCTAAGGATTCATAATCAAATCGGATTTAAAAAAAAGAAGCTTTTATTTAAAGTTCACTTTAATGTTTTTCATAATGGTTTTCCTGTCGTACTTTTACTAAAATATGCTTTAACAAAATTTTATGTTGATATTGCTTATCTATGTTTACTTCTAACATTTAGCAGAATATTAGCCACAAAAATGTTAAGTTTTGTGTTAAAAAATATTTTAAACTCTTATAAAGGAAAGACTTATCCAAAGGATCAATGACCATCATCAGATCTGTAAGAAAGCACATTTCTCAAAAAATGGAATCAGTGAGTGAAGTGAAAAATATAAAGCAGTTGATAAATTTTAAATGAAATATCTACTGTTGTTGTTGCTTTTAAATTTACTAACAAATACTACATTAGGGTATTATTTGGCTTATTTTCATAACTTAGGATTCTTTCCTTTTTACATTGAAAGATATATATATATTCTTAATTTTGATAACTCTTAACTTGCTTAATGATAAGGTTCACACTTCACACACTCACTGATGTTTCTTATCTTAACCAGCTAAGGATTTAATCCTTTTTACATTGATGCCAAGAAATGTAGCTTGACATACCTAAAGGCTAATTCAACATTTGGGCAATAGTGTATCTAAAAATATCCCTGATAAAATTCGAATCAGTCATATTATTATTCTCATTTTTGTTTTTTGAAACTTTTATTAAAAAACTATTGTTTCATTTAATTTTTAGGTAATTGTTAATTAAATTATCCTTCATAACATAATTTACAGTACATCAATTTTTTAAAACAAAGATATTTCATTTAAAATTTCCTATTTGTTTTATAGTTTCCCCCACTATATTATCACTTTTTTCAATTTTTTGACGAATGTACTTCCTTACAAACTGGCTGAAACTAATCGCTCTGCTCTGAATTAAAACATTTTATGTGGATAAGACTTTCTCTTTCAATTATGGATAGGTAAATACCAAATTGAAAACATGGATAAACTTCTTAGTCATTTTATATATTATTTTGAAATACAAATATTTATTTTGTATGATATGTTGGTTATAAAATGATAGTGTAAAACATTTCACCATCTTTGGGTTTTTCCAATATGCCAAAGCTAACAAATGTAGAGGAAATAATAGGCCAATTTTATTTTAAACTGAATGCATACAGAACAGGTGAACAGGTCCAATTTATAATGCAATCATCACAATGTTATGAAAATTGCAAATATTAAAAGATTAAAAAAATTACAGAAAACTATTTAACATTTTTTCTATATCTATGCTTTTTAAAATTTAGAAATACAAAGATGTTGTGCACTCAAAATGAGGACAAATACTTAAGGCATCTTTGGATGAGCGAATTTAAATTTTCAATATAATATCTCTGGGTCTGTAGTCATGTATCAGAACATTTAAACTGATATCAGATACTATACTTGGGTTCATATATCCTACCATTAATGATGTCAAATATAAATAGAATTGAGGCAAGTTCTCTACATGTACTGATTAAGGACTCAAAAACTATTTATCCTAGGGCTTCAAAAAATTATAACAAAATCAGTTAAGAGAAAATACAGTTAGAGGGCTTTCTCCCCTTTAAATGTTCAGTAATAATAATAAAAGAACGGTAATTTTGAGAAAATTTTACAAAAGTTTTATCCAACACTTTTTGCTCTATTCAATAAAATAATGGTAGGGGCGATTACCAACCTTAATTTAATAAAACTATTATAACTATGATTTTGACAAATTTAGAATCGATTAAAAGCAAATCGATTATTTAGAAAAATATTTTAATATGTCTGATATTTAAGTCGAAATGCTGCATTTATGAGGTATGTCAATTTAATGACAGCCTTTCGTGGACATTTTTTTATTGCTTCAGTAATAAGGTCATATCCTGGGGCTTCCTGAGGGTTGTTTGTCTAAATTTCTTTCGCAACTTCATTGGGCGTAAATAGCCTAATTTCAAGTTGTTCCATATTATGGATCGTCTCGTTAGGAGTGTCTTGATTGTCATCTAATTGGAACGTCGTTTGTAGGTGATCAGCGAAAATATCAGCTTTCTATTGATTGTCTTCTTGTCCATTTGTTATCTGCTATTCTGATAGGAGGGACAGTATTTACACGAATTTTTTACTTTTTACTTCCAGAGCGAATAATCAGTTTCTTTATCACCTGTTGGCCCTACTAGGTATCTATTAAAAGGTTCTTCTTTGTGATTTAGAATTTCTCATCTGAGTCTTTGGGTAGCCATATTTAGTATATTTTTAACTTCTGGTAATCTTGTCATCCGCCATTTCTTTCTTAATTTTCATTTGTCTGTTACTAGTTCTCTTATCTCTACAGGATAGTTTTTACAAGCTGTTAATCTTCTACTTTTTGGTGTGTTCCTCCATGCAGTTTGCTGGATTTTAACTCTAAAACATTTCCAGTTTTTTATCTAGCTGATTTTTTATTGTTTTTAGTGTTATGGTCAGTGGAATAGTATTTGTTAAGTCCTCTTGAAAACCTTCCCAATTAGTTTTCCGATTTGCTAGGGTCGGTTTTGCTTATTTTTAAATAACATTATCACTTAGAATGGTCTGAATCCATGTCAAAGTTTCCCTCTACTTGTGTACAATTTGGTTTCTCAGAATAAAGAAATCCAAAAGGTCTGGATTCTTATTTGGGTCGGTGGGCCAATAGGTGGGTTTTTCAGAATATTGGTACAAGGTTTTGATGCAGCTCGGTTCAATTTTTTTCCTTTGACTGTGGTTAATCTTGAACCCCAGATGGTGTTTTGGGAGTTGTAATCTCCACCGATTATAAATTTGTTACCTAGTTTATTTGAGTACATTGAGACAATTTTCTTTTTGCTGGTTGTAAAGGAATATAAATAAATATTTTAAATGCCCGGAGTACCGCCTAAATGCAATCGAGGGATTAGGTTTGTAACCAATTTTATTGCAGGTAAATATACTAATCATATCTAATTACGACCACATTAAAATATAAATTTATTTTATTTGCCCCTTAATTTATAAAAACTAATCGCCTTTCCAATTAAAAAAATAATGAAATGGAGTTTTTATTATAGGTAGCTTATTATTTATTTAAAATACACATCGTAAACTACAAAATTTTTAAATATATATCAGTAAATTTTAATCGACCCCTTTTATTTTGTTGCAACATCAGTTCATGCATTGTCCAGAATTGATAAAATAAAAAACAGACATCTTATTATTTTTCTATTTCACTCTACCTACAATACACACAGAGATGAGATTAATAGGAAAATTAAAGTAGATATTCGGTAACAAAATTTAAATTCTCTGGATTTATTGGTACACGTCATGGGACATAGGGGACATACAATTTTCAACTTTAACAATGATTTCTTCGGCCTCCAGTGATATCTGAAAGGCAAAATTTTGCCTAAAGTACTTTTTCTATTTATTATACTAGAAAAAAACATACAATAGAAAAATATACAGTACATACTGTAATACAAATATTTACACACTACAATAACACAAACCTATTGAGATCTATTTCTATTTTTTTTAAGAATATAGACTGACAAAAAAAATCGATATCTAACTCATCGGCCTTTCTGACAATTCTTGACAAATTACTAAAATAGCCATAATTTGTTGATTGAAAGGACACAATAGACAAGTCTTTGTTTCTCGTACATCTTTGAGGAATATGCAACTGAATAAGTTGAAGCATGTTGCTGCAATTAGTTAAACCCAAAATCAATTTAAACAATACAAAGTCAACAGTTAATCTACGAAATTCCAGCGATTCTAAATTCAATAATCTCTGTATATCCTCATACTCATAATTCCCATGACTTAATCCCAATTTGTATCCACAGTATCTTAAACTATTCTGAATAGCATCAATAGAGGAAATATGGACATTGTAAAAAGGTATTCAGATGGGCAACCTGTATTCGAGGGATCTGACATTTGTATAATATACTATTTTCACTGAATTTATCAAGAAACCACTAAAGTTTCTCAGTATAAATCCAAGAGTTCTTAAATCTTCACCAGTGATCTGATTAATATGTAGATTAAATGCCAGATTCTCATCAACAAGCACTCCTAAGTAGTTTATCTTAGATACTCTATTGAAGATTGTATCGCAAATAGAATAATCAAAGATTATTTTGTTGTGATTCCTACCAAATATAATCGTGTAACATTTAGAAATATTAAAAGGCATACAGTTTTTCACAGGCCAATTATGGAGAGCTTGTACATCAATTTGAAGAAGAAGAAGACAATCATTTATATTATGAATAGCCATGTAAAGTTTTAAGTAATTTGCAAAAATTAGAAACTTGGTATATTTGAAAATTAACAGTAGAAACAACAAGGCTCCTCCAGAAGAAACCACACTGTGGTCTAAAGTACTGCTGCCAATCTTTACTATCTGGATCATACCAAGAAAAATAGCTTTTTATCCATGAAATCAAAGCATCAGGAAAACCTAAAAGATTAAGTTTGTGTAATAATATTAAATGGTTCACACAATTGAAGGCTTTACAGAAGTCAGAATAAATTGAATCCACCTGCAGATTGACACCAAATTGGAAAAGAACATCCTGCTGATAAACCATCAAGTTTGTAACTGTTGATTTACCTCTGGAAAAACCATGTTGTTTATCGATTATCAAATTATTACAATAACGATCACACAATTAATTTTTCTAAAAAGTTTAGGAATATTGGATATTATACTAATAGGTCTGAATATCGTTTTCGTTTTTGTTGCCATTTTTGAAGATAGGTACCACACTACTTTTCCAGATGTCTGGAAAATAATTTTAACTTTATCGAGGATTTAAATAGTAAAAATAATGGACGAGTCAATGTGAAAATACACTTTTTCTTGTACCGAAAAATTGATAGAAATATAAAAGGTGTTTTTAATATCTAAATTAATATTTGATAAGTCTGCTTTTTCATGACTGTAAGCACTAGAAAATAAATCACCGATGTGTTGATTGGTATCACCTGCCTTATCATTTAAGAACATAGTGCCAGGCAAAGAAGAGTCATTTTTTAAAGATTTTATCTCCAAAAAAATTTGAGATTAACATGGATTGTGCTTTCCACTCGGGATAAGTAATTATTGTAAAATTGTCTAGATAGGAACTTACACTGTGCCCTTAAGTTTGAGAAAATACAATAATCATTGAGGTTGCATGAGGATTTATATCTTGCGTGGGCTATTTTTTTTTTCTTAGTAATCAGCTGAAAACCATTTTGGAAAGTTAGAGCTATTCAGTTTGGAAGTGGAACAAAACAATGTATTGCATTGCTAAGTATTTGGTAACTTGGTAAAATTTATGAAGAGCTGAATCTAAATCATTAACAGCAAGAAATTGATCCTAATTGATCAGTGCAAAAGAATTATTTAAACTAATGTAGTCAGCATTTTTAAAATCAAGTTTTTCAATGAATTATCGATATTAATGTAATAACAGGTTAATAGGTTCAACCAAAACTGCAGATTCAAAGCATTAAGAAAAAAACAAGTCCAAGAGAACATTATTTTGATTCCTAATATAATTCAACTGTTTAAGGTTATAAAATGAGAAAGTTTCAGATACTCTTTTTGCTGGATAGTTCGCTGGACAACCCGATAACATGCCATGGTCTTCTGAAGCCATGTCATACGTCCCATCAGCATGTGGTAGGTTGTAATCACCCATAAGACACAAAGAATTATCAGGGAATGAATTCAGAACATATTCTACAGTGCGACAATGATTATTGTAAATTTCAACACTGGAATTTGAAGTAATGTAGACCCCACCATTAGAATTATCTTTTCAATTTTTAATGACACAAAGATTTGCTTAACTAAGATGCAGATAAGCTTAAATTAGTAGGATTAAGGAATTATTTTACTCCTATTAACTTTATAAGTGGAAAAGTTTAAAATGGACTAATAAAAAAATTTGATTGCTACAGTCCATTCTCAGTATAAAACAAGGAACATCGATTATTGTTTTGTGATTAACCTTTATGGTCTTAATGGCTTAACGACTGAATAAATATCTTATTTGCAAATTGTCTTTATCTCTTGTTTAGTTTCATTTTTATTATAAATATTATAAAATTTATATTATATTTCTAAATAAACACTTTTCCAAATATTTTGTTTAGTATTTTAGCATAAATTAGTAAACATCCAATATTAAATGGTATAGAAAAAATTAATGTTTATTTATTCTAATGTAAAAATTTCATTTACTTGTAATACAAAACACAAGCATAATGCTACTAACTATATTGTAGATAGTAAGATCATAATATGAAGGTGTGCTAAGAAGTGCGCAAATTATATCCCACCATAGACAAATTAATCCGCGCCGGCTGTACCTGTTTACGGAATATAATTGTTGGTTTATCATTTATATAACTTTATTTAATAATAATATAATTTTTTTGTATAATACTTAGCTGTTAATCTATAACCAGAATCGCCTACCGTCAATTTAAATCAAGTTACGTTTAAGACTAACTTCAATTTGGTTGGTACACCCATAATAAATATTGATTCACAAAAATTGTTTCTAATGTAGTCCATTACCGATAAAAACAGAGATGAGTCACGTCCGTGATAACTACGCATGCATACAAAATGACACTTAAAAAGAAGAATTGAACGCTCCGACATGCGTTAATTATTAGAAACATTTTTGTGGATCCCTCAATACAACAAAATTATTATGTATCCATTTTACTATTTCAATATTTTACTCAAGCAGAATTACATAATTCTCATAAATTTGGCAACGTGGCATAAATCGTCAGCTCCATCGTGTTTCACAGTGACACATATCGCGGGTGTTGCTATTCCTCTCCATCTACTTCTGCACATTTTTAGAATATATTGCCTATTTTTTATCAAACTGTCTTATTTTTAGTAGTATTTAATATAAGACTTTAATAAAGAATAAAAGGATACATAAATACATTTTTAAATTTCGACCATAAAACACAGGTATAAACTAACTTCAATATGTTTTTAATTTTGAAATGCTTAAACATTAGTTAGGTTAGACCAAGGCGAAAATGTGGAAATAACATATTCTTCTGATTGATCAAATAGTTAAATAAAGTTTCCTCACCTATTCCATGTCTTCTTCTTCCGTGAGAAAAGTCCATCATTGCCCTCTGATGCATCTGCATGCCCTCTGCCGGTGGCGTGTTTATATTCATCATACCATTTGTATTTTCGCATATGTTGATGTGCAGTGGTGGAGATATATGCCGTCTGTCCACCAAACTTGGCATGTGCCGACGGTCTCCATTATTTACAACTGGAACACCAGCACCTCCGCCATGGTAGTTCTGAGCGCCGCCGTTTCCTCCATGGCCCATAGGCATTGAGACTACTCGAACTGCAGGATGTTGGTGCCCTGAGTGAATACCTTAAAAAGAGAAAGTAAAAGTTGATAATTTGGCAGGGAATACAGATTTCGTTTACATATAATTGTCTTGTTTGAACCGTCAAAAGAAAATTTCGATGAGTTAGTCTAAAAGTAGGTTTTATTTTACTTACTTACATTTTGTATTTTATAAAAAAAGTTAAAGTCTCTATTCGTGTGTGCACTACAAAAAAAATTTTTAGAATACAAAGAAAAAATATTGATAAAACGACATATACCTACCAGTACCTTTGTAGTACGAATTACAAATAGAAAATTGAATTTATATGTATATGGCAGAAATTAAATACTACAGAAAAGTGCTAGGAAAATAAATTATACACAGGATATCTGGAAAAGGCTACCAAAGATTTATGGGGAGAAAATAGGTTGATTTAACGAAACTTATCTACATACCAATTTGCTTTATTTGGCCGCTAGAGGTCAACAAAAATTAAATAAAAATATATTTTTTTAATCTCCAGAATTCACCCATTTTCTAAGATCAAACTTGTATGAATACTAGGCGTTTTATGACTGATTAAAAGCAGTAGGAACAATGTTTCATCATAGGCGTCTCATTAGGGGGAGGGCAACGCACATTATCTTTATTTATTTATCACATTTTGGCATTTCTGACATGAAACTATGGAGTTTTTACTCAAAAAAATTACATCTTATTCGAAAAAAATAAATTAATAATGGAATTGAACTTTTCATATCCCCATACTTTGTACTATGAAAGATGGTATCAATGATATAATAATTATGCAGCATCAGTAGCGGCTCGTCGTTCAAATGTTCTGCAAGATTCTGTCTTACAGCCCCCCAGAAAGAGCCCTTATTATTTTAAAGCTTTTATTCACCTATTTTTTACCTTAATTCTATTCTCTGAGCTCCTTTTTATCAGCAAACTACTCATAGGCGTTATTAAAAAAAATCTCTTTTCTTTTATTAATTTATAAACTACATCCATATCTTTAATGTACAATGGAAACGCGCGCTGGCGAATTAACACAAACTAAGAATTTATAAAAAAATCGAAATCGAATCACATCACATATGCAACAGACTATAAACAAAGCTCTCCGATCTGGCAAAAAGGCAGTTCAAAACATGTCTTGGCGTTACTTTTTAGGGCCGCGGAGAAATGAGACGATGAGCACGGACGGCCCAAGCGATACATAGACCGTTCCGAAGCGATTCAGCTGAGAGATGAATATTGCTTGGTGAGCTTTTGTCAAATCTTCCACTGGTCCCCTATGGACTTATTCTCAGCTATGAACTCACAGTAGAATGTATTCGCGCGCTATTTAATAATTAAAATTAATGAGATTATCCATAAAATTTATCTTACATATATTTGAGATTGTCTATTAATTTCTGTGAAATGTAGTTGAAATACTCTTATGCACCAGCCGCCACTGTGCGACATACAGAACGCTGCCTTTAGGAATCTAGGTACTGAAGGCAACAAAACTTTCATTATTTCATTAAGACCATCTTTCATAGTACTAAATAGGGATATTAATAGTTCATATACATTTTTTAAGGGTGCATCATCTCGAGTAAAATCCCCACAGTTTCCTATTTTAATGCCAGAAATGGCAAAAGTGGCAAATAAAAAAGTTAAGGAAAACGTTCATGGCCCTCCCCATAATGAGAGGTTTATAGTCGCAATAGAAAAATTGTTCCTACTGCTTTTAATTGACCACAAAACACCCAGTATTGGAACCAAGTTTAATCTTTTAAAATAGCCGAATTCTGGAAATTAAAACAAAAAAAAATTTTTATTTAACTTTGTTGGCCTCTAGAGGCCAGCCGTGGTATGTAATCAACTTAACAGCCCATACATCTATGGTAGCTCCATGTATACGCAATTTCCGTACACTCTGTATAAAACAAATATAAATAATAGGAAATTAACTAGAGATAACGTTGAAGTAGACAAAGTGTGAAAGTTGAAAGACAAGTAATAAAAAGAAAAACCTGTAAGAGGTAAAACAGCTTGAACTAATTAGTTTCTTCTAAGAAATTATATTTCTGTTTTTCGGAAATCATTTTTATTTATATGGAAAATTTGAGTTTTTCCAACGTTTTTGGATAAGAATCGCGTATTGTCAGCTATCACAATGACCGCCATAAAGGATACTATTTTTAAACCATTAAAAAGTCTTTGTAAGCATCAGAATTCCCACTGACACCGACCCAAACTACAGTGGCGTGTCTATGCATTTTTAGCTCAAATATTCCATCTTCTCATTATTATTTTAGATAAAATTCAAGTTAAAATACTTCTAGACAGAAACAATGTGGTATTACAAAAATATAAATAAATAGTCTTTAAAATATATTATTATAAATTCACATAAACACATACTCAACTAAAATATGCGAATATTATCCTGTTCAAAATATACTTCAATTAATCTAATGCTTGAAACTTTGAGGTGGATGCCAATCAAAAGTCTCTTATTACGGAATGCGTCAATTTTTATTTATAAAATCAAACACGAGTTACTTACTTCCAATGTACCTAAAAGAGAAGCTTAATTATCACTCTAATGTGCACAATTATCCAATGCGGAACAGAAATAACTTTTATATTTAAACAGTTGTTAAGAGTGCAACACAAAATTCACTATTTTTTAAAGGTCTAAATCAATATAACGCACTTCCAGAGAAAATTAAATCAGTAACGTCTGTAACTACATTTAAAGTCAAAGTGACAGTTTTCTTAATTGATGAATATTTCTCCAGAAACAGTAACAACCTATATAATTTTAGTTAGTTTTAATTGTATCTAAATTATCTATGTTTTGACTTATATGTATATGTATATTTTTACTAAATTTGTATATTGTGATATCAGCGAACTAGCTAAATAAAGGAAATAATAATAAAATATAACACATTACATAATGATTCGTCATTCATAAAATTCTGTAAGATCATTAAGGCTTAGTTAACAGAAATGTCCTGAGCAACTCTCTAAAACAATGTTTTCTACATCCACATGGATATTAGCTTTTCTATGCACAGACTACAAAACGAAAAAGTATGCCATTGCATTCAACTGAACAAATATATTTTATATCCATTAGTAAGAACACTGCAAACTAATTGTCAGTATATTTTTTAGTTATTAAGATTAAATGTACGTAAAAATGAGTTATGTAGAATCAATAAATAATAGCATTTCTATTTTTATTTTGTCCATATTTACAAATAAATCATAAATTTTAAAAATATTACGTGAAACTAATTTAATTACGAGTATTAAAACTAAAATGGTAAGTGTGGCGACGGAGGTGAGAACAGGGCGTTTGGCTTCCATGCGGGAGGACTGGGTTCAAATCTGGGCTGGGTACTAATTAAATTAAATCTTTTTTTGTGTTTATTTTATATTATAAATTAGTAAAAGTCAAATTATTTTAAAATTAGTTATTTTGTCTTAATAACCTAAAATAATTTTTGCAATTTGTGATTTTCGTTACTGGGTCGTAGAAAAAATATACTGTAGAACTCGAGTGGATTTTCCATATCCACTCTTGTTGCACAAAGTACTATTGTGAATCAACATTTGTCAGAGTATGCGATAGCCTGTTGTAAGAGTATTATGAGTTCAGTTCTGGTGTAGCATATGTCGCACTCAGCTTACAAAGACTTTTTTAAATGTGATACATTTCCATTTCTTAGTCTATAAATGAATTATCCAAAAATTTCCCAGAAAATTAAAATGTTAAAAAAATGAGGGTATTCCATGTATTAATAAAAAATTAATTGTAATTTACAGTAATTTCCGGAAAAGTGAGCCATGGCATCATTGAATAATAGAACCTATTAGAAGAAACTAATTATTTGAAGATTTCAAACAAAACAAAAAATTATTCCGATACCTCAATTAATAACCAAGGTAACAAGATCTGCAAGTAAGAATTTTAATGAACTCTTAAATTTTCTAAATGCTTTGACTATTATAGTAAATTTCTTATTTGTAAAAAAAATCTAGTCCACCATTTAGATCTTTTAAAAAAACAATACAGGAACATATAAAAATGAAATTATAGTTTTAACTGTGTATTTTTGTAAATTTTTTATTACAAATTAATGTTTCTCATTTCTCATATTGGTATAGAATAAGTATGTACACCTATTAGGATTATTTCAAGTTCTTCATTTCAAATTCAAAAATTCAATTTTTCTGTTCAGAGAAAAGTAACCACACAAGAATTACAGCATTAACTCTATATCAACATTTACTAAGTTGGAAGGCTTACAAAATCTGCATTGTTAATTTGAAATGAATAATCAGTATATTTATATTTAAAGAAATGGTAACACTAGATTAATTAACTTGTATGAATTTATTATCATTAAACAATGTTTCCAGATAATCTACGCATGACTCAGCATTTATTAATGAAATATAAATAAGTTTTTATTAATAATTTAATTAAAAAGACCAGTGTGAGATTTGGAAATAACCAAAAATGAGTGTAAATTATATTTAACAAATTTTATTATAACACTGTTTTAAATTGATATCAACCTTCTAGAATAAATAACATCCAACTCGATGACTCTGCTTGATCCTATTTATATAAGTGATTGTAGTTTAGTAAAAAACCAGGTGTAAACCAAACAAATTTTTCTGAGCATGGGTACTCTTCCTGTAGTTTGGAATTTTCAAAAATAAGAAAAACCTAAATTTTATACGTTTAGAGATTTTAAAAATGTTAACTGTGGCAGTTTTTACTATGATTTAAAAAATACTCCATTTCATGAAATTTTCAATATTGAAAATATTGATGATAAAGTGCAGTTTCTCACAGAACAAGTTATTTTCTTGTTTTATAAACATGCGCCATTAAAAACTATATAATATAATATAATATAATATAATTTATTCTCAAAAATAGAAGTACATGTTAATATAGTAAATTAGAATAAATTATTATGCTCGATAAGCGATTTAACACTTGTTTCGAAAATAATTTAGAATAAAAAATACATACAATATACAATATAGTAAATCTAAATACAAATATATACTAGACAATAATTAAAATTAAATGACTATATTTTTAAATAACATAATATGCATAAAAATACATTGTGAATAAACATTTCATACAATTTTTATATATTGAACAAACAATACACAATAAATAACTTCACTAAGAGACAAATTTAAAGATAAATTAAAAAAATAAATAATATGTATTATTAAACCTTATGCACCCTGGTTAACTTATCCAATCAAATTACTAATTAAGGAAAGACATTTTGCTTTAAGCAAACAAGATTTATGATTTATGGACGGTTCTAAATAAACTTCAGTCCAGAAAGCAAGAAATAACCCTACCTATTTCGCTGCAGAAACCTGAAAAAATAAAAAAGTACTTTTGTTCTGTTTTTGTTGATAATGAAGTAGATGATGACCTATTAGAATATTATAATAATTCAACACTACCTAATTTGCATGGAAACAAACTAGCATTTGATTTTATAAATGTCAGAGAATTTCATAAACTACTCCATAATATAAAATCTAATGTCATGGGTTCTGATGCTGTGTCAATCTCCATGCTGAAGTACTGTAGTCCGCATATTGATAATTACATCACGCACCTTCTAAACTGTTGTTTTCAAAGAAACTACTTTCCAACATCTTGGAAAATTGCAACAATTAGATCACTTTGTAAAGTTGCACAACCTCAACATTTTTCTGATTTAAGGCCTATTAGTATTCTGACTGCGATGTCCAAAATTCTTGAAAAGGCTATCTATAATAGAATTTCCCTTTATATTGATGAAAACAAAATACTTCCGGATTGCCAGGCTGGTTTCCGAAGTGGAACAATACATCTGTTACACTTTGTCAAGTTACTGATGATATTGTAAGAAATATAGACAGAAGACAAATTGCAGGACTTGTTGCTTTGGACTATTCCAAAGCATTTGATACTATCAATCACAATCTACTTTGTTTCAAACTAAAATATTTTGGTTTTCTGAAAATTCTATTCATCTTTCATTCATATTTGTCTAACTGTAGTCAAAAAATTCTTTTAAATAATGAATTTTCTTCATTAAAAAACGTAAAGACTGGTGTGCCACAGGGCTCAATAGTAGGACCAATGCTTTTTATTTTATATACCAGTGATATCTTGACACCCAACTTTATTACAACATTGATAGTAATAATTATCAAGTTGCTGAACAAGCCTTAAATGAAGATCTTGATCTTATTCATAAATTGTCAATTAAACATAATCTTAAGCTCAAAAAAATGTCATCTAATTCTATTTGGAAACAAAAAACAACGGAATTACCTTAGTCAAAGTCTTTCCATAAAAATTTATCAACTAACTTTACCCTATAGCGGAATCCATAAAGAATCTAGGCATTTTGTTTGACTCTGATCTCAATTTTCACTCCCATATAAAAAACCTTTTAAAAAAATCATTTTCGACTTTAAAAAAGTTATATTCCATAAGGCACAGTCTGTCTTGGAAGGTGAAAAAAATGTTATCAGAGTCCTTAGTTTTGTCTATTTTCTCATATGGTGATGTCGTCTATGCAAATTTTATTGATTCTTATACCCAATACTGCATACAAAAAGTACAAAATTAGATTTATTTATGGACTTCGAAAATATGATCGAGTATCTCATAAAATTTATGTACTTAAATCACATACTTTGATTTTCTTTTACTATACGGAGAATGGTCGCACTGCGCAGCTTTCTGAGTGCCTTTTAAAAGGAGACAGAAAACTCCGCCATTTTGATTCCTTATTACGTGTTGTCTACATCTTGGCGCAATATTTTTAATAGGTACGTTTTAATCATCCGCTTCTGCTTTGGAATAGTCGGTATTCTTGTTTAAATCTGACAGGTTAAAACGACTAAACCGACAATTCCGGAAGCAGAAGCGGATGATTAAAACGCACCTGATATTTTGCTTGCTGCTGTCAGTATCAGTGAATATTATTTTTGGAGTCACAGTTTATTGCTAAAGAATCAGTTAGCTCACTCGGACCAGTTGAATGTTCCAAAATAACATCCACTCCAGGGATACAAATTCAGGATACGCAGGAGACTGCTGTTTTATTATAGGCGGTTGTCATATATTGTATTATCCGAGTCGCGCAATGTATAAACTGGAACATTGAGATCAAAAGTGCCGACGCAGAGTGAGCGATCTGATTCTTTAGCTATAAACTGTGGCATAGGAATCAAAATGACCGCGCCCTATGTTGGGCGTGTCGGACCTCTCTCTTGCACCGTATAGTATTCAAAGTATGTGACAAATGGTTAAAAATGAAAAATAAACGTCAATATAATTTTATTAAGTTCTTGTATACCTAATATCATAAAAGGAAATAAACCAAAAACTCTTTTGGAAGGGTTAGTTGTGAGATCAGCACTGCACCCTCTAAATGTCCGCACTAGAAATCTTTTTCACATTCCTCATCACAATTTAGCCATCTACTCTCACAGCAATTTTTAATTCTTTAAACTTTACTTTTCAACTATTTTTAAATTAATACAGTGTATATTTTGTTTCTACTATTTTTTTTTTATTTTTATTTCATATCTAGTTTTATATTTCGAACTTTATAATTATTATTTTGAAATTTAATTAATGATAAAATCAGTTAAAATCTAATTTTCTTTATTATTTTATTAAAAGCATTATGCTTCTTTTTATATTGTACTTTTAGGTTAAGTGTAAGAATAGCTTGTAGTTAAACTACGCCTATTTATACAATTTATTAATAAAGACGATTTATTACTATTATTATTATTATTATTATTATTATATAATTAATTTGATTGAAGGGTGAAAATATATTATAGTAGTAGGAAAGTGTCAATACTAAAGAAAAGGAAGAGAGGATAAATGAAAAGATTTTGCAATGCCGAAAATATTAAAATCAAAATAAGTCTGGCTATTAGTCAAAGTACGAATTTGGAAAAGTGTATAGTTTCATTCCAAGATAATTTTTATTTGTTTGTGCAATTTCAACACCACAAAGGACCCAGCCAGCCATACTGCATCTTACAGGCAGGTCCAGGATCGAACTTTAATTGGATGTGACGATTTATATTGTGTTTATGTTTATAAATATCAGAAAAGGGGAAGAAAGTGTTATAAGTACCTAAATATTATACTGAATATTAAAAATCACAGGAGGATGTTACGAAGATTAATGCTTGGCCAGCATTTTTTAAGTTCTTTGTAGCCTTTTAATGTAAGAAATCTCAAAAAAAAAAAAATGAAAAATGTTAAATGAAAAACTTTATAAATTTTCTACTTGCCTACCAATGTGAACGAATTGGAATCTTTTGATTCTTTTCACATTTTCTTATCCTAACCTTTTTTAAGCGCATTCGAATTTATAAAACCCGAAAGTAAAGATGTAATACACTCTTCTGTCTAAATTTTTTTTGTGTTTAAAAATATTTCTAATGGGATATTAAAAAAAAAAAAATACAAATATGCTAAAAAATTATGTCATACATAACCTGACTTTTTTGCGTCACGGTGTATTGCAAAGCGAACCTTTAAGTCATAATATAATAAAAATTACCTGAAACCAAAACAGAAGTGGGATGTTAAGAAAATTGTGATTGGAGGAAGTTAAGCAGGACTTGTGAATAATAGAAGTAGATGACTGACATATAGGACAACCATTTAGACAACCATGCAGAAGGTCCATGAAAAGATTAGAAGCAAATCACTATTTGCCAAATACTTGTAGGTCTACTAGTCTATAACACTGTTATAATTTGTAATTTTGAGTGAAAAAGTTCTATGGAATCATGAATCACCTTGTAAGTGACAATATTTTGATTACAGTAGTTAACACGATACACATACTAATGGTATGCTGACTTTCGATTCAAATTTCGTCCAAACCGCGCAGTGACGTAATGCGCGACGAACTTTCACGTTATTTTGACACTTTTCGATTGAATAGTGTAAAATATTGTAATAATTTATTTGTTTTTGTGTTAGTAGTGAATATATGTTCCTCTATATAACATAAAAGAACTGAATTAATGTTTAAAATGCCGGACTGCGCTGTGGCGACTTGCAAAAACCATAATACGAAACATAAAAAAAGTGTAATTTAAAATATTCCAAAATGGCACAAAATGTGGGTAAATTCTTATCGAAGAAAGGACAAACAATTTAAACAATGGTTAGTAAAATGCCCAAGTATAATAGGTTTAGAAGCAAAGAAAATAAATAGGTATTTTAAAATTTTAGTAGATAAAACAGTAGTTTCATGTCCCAGTACAACGGTCCCTTTTGTAATACTATGCATGAGCAGGACACGAACAAATATAAGAATAAGATAAATGAGCAGAAAAATTAGTATTTTCAAAGTTAACTTGACAAAAAAAATGTTTAAATATACCAAATAAAAAGTAATTTTTTTGTGTACTTACTTTTTATAAATAAATAATTTGTTTCTGCACACTTATTTTTATTTCACAAAATAATAAAATGGATTTCAAGAGAATCACCACGCCCAGAAAGTACAATTTGAGTCAAACTTTTAGTCTATATTCTTTACTTATCTTATGGTCAGATTATGGATTTTGTCACAAAATACCTATAATTTATGAGAAAAATTAATATTTTTATTAGTATTATTTACCTTATACCTTCATATTTGTAAACGAATATATTACAAAATAACCAATAAAGCTTAAGTAACTGAATAAAATCTAAAACCAGCGAAATATTGAATTTCAAACACTATCTCTCATTTAATGCTAATAATAATTCTATGTCCCACGTGACGTCACCGTCAGTCAGCTTCATGCGCAGGAACATACCGTTAGTCTGTGTATCGTGATAGTTAAGTAATTTAACATAACAAAAATTCAGACATTTTGACGGTACCTACTCCCGTTTGCACAAGAAAAGTGCGTGGTCCTTTTTTTTCAGATATATCTATACTATTTGTGCGAATTCAATAATAATGGGTATGATGGGTATCTGACTTACCATGTTATCAGAAACTAGTAAAACAAAAAAAAACGCATTACTTTCACTGCAAATTGAACACTACATTCTTAGATTTAAAAAATCTACAAAACTATAATCAGAATTTAAAGCTGAGAGACAATAATTGAAAATTGTATATTTAACTTTTTCTGCATTGAAATAGTTGAGAACAGTTCACGAAATTTGTAATGGCATCTGTAAACAAGTTTTTAGATAGATTGTTTTATATTGCAATTTCAAATTTTCATCAAAACAAAATATAAAAATCAAATGTATCAAATGTAAATTAAATGAAATCATTAGAATTGATACCTACTTACATATTAATATTATATATTGATTAATATTTTAAATTGAATAATATTAAATTGTTTGATTTTAAAATTATTCCTTTTTTCTTTCCTACTATTAAAAAATATTTGAGAAATGTTCAAAGTGAAGGCAGCCACAAGTTTTCTGCTCATACTGGCTAACCGACCGCCGGCGGTGCTTGCATTTGTTGAAAAGAAAACCGTCTTCCGGCGGCATGGTCTTCTCACATATAAGAAAGCCGCCGCAAATCTAAACTGATTTGTTGATCAGGGCGGCATGCCATCAGGGAATTGAAAAATGCCGCCCGACGACGGTCAATTGTATTTAAAACATTGAATGCCGGTGGTAAGAAAAAATACTTGTAAAATCGTCTACATTTTTGTGGCAAATGATCAATGTCGTACGCGTTTTATTTGTACACCGGTCTCCTTTTGACAGACTAGATGAGCTGTGTCCAGGCCGTTGGTGTTTATGCCGGTCGGCGTAGCCAGGTATGGATTGAAATTTTATGGTGGCGGCGAAGCCGCCACCCTACGATAAGTCGTTGCTCCGTCTTCTTGTTGTCACGGCATTATTATTATTTGTTCATGTATGTGAAATTTGCTCCTAAGGTTTATAAAATACTACTGCTAGTCATGGCGTAAATGAAAACAAACAAGACGCATTCACACCACAGCAATTACAAATGATTAGTATTGTCACCGATACGCGAGTTTTTCCGGCGGCATTTAATGTTTTAAATACAGTAGACCGTCGTCCGGCGGCTTTATCAATACTCTCATAGCCTGCCGCCCTCATCAACAAATCAGTTTAGATTTTCGGCGGCTTCTTATATGTGAGAAGACCATGCCGCAGGAAGACGGTTTTCGTTTTATTAAATTCAACTACCGCCGGCGGTCGGCTAGCCAGTACGTTTTCTGCTGTGTTCTTGTTGCACTAGATCTCATAAAAGACTTTGAGATGAGTTTTATTATACATTAGAAAATATTGAAATAACTGGAACATCATTGATATCATAGAGGTAATCCAAATCAGAGTCTAAATAGATGAATACATTTGTATTATTTCTGATTTACAATTTAATACCTAACATCATGTACATACGGAATATAATAATTCCTTGTCTTATTTCATGACTAAACATTCTTACAAACATAGGTCCGCAAACGCCTGTTAACAGATCTACAGGGTGTTGAAATTTCAAGATTTTTTGTTTTTTTATAGCTTCTCCAGTTTTGGAGATTGTTAGCTCAAATTTGGAATCATGCTGTAGGGCATGCGAAATGCTTGTGAGAATCTACAGCGTGATATTATTTCTGGGGTAATGCCACCTATTCTTTCCCCTGACTTTTTTGTGGTGCGTCACTGGTAGAATATAAAATACAAAATGAATTTTCTGTTTTAAGAAACTTTTTGGTCTTTGTAGATTTTTAAAAATGCGAACGTTATCGCGAAAAAATAAAATAAAAAAAAACATTTATCTATAATTCGCTAAATGAAAGTAACATCTTTAAAATGGTTTAGTAGGCTCTGGCTTTATTCTGCATAATTTATTGTTTTAATTAATTTTGACAGTACTCGTTTAAAGTCGTTGCGTGTGCATGTGTATATTAATTAAAGAAAAAACAAACAAATAAATCTTGAATTTGTACCTGTTTATATAAAATTTTAGTAATGAAATAAGCAAAAGAATTACCCCTTTCATATCGTCGGTCTAAAGCACACTTATTGTATATCCAAAAACGCATGTTTGGACAATCGCAAATTTAAACTTCTAGAAAGTGTAATTAAATGCCTTAATTCTCAGTTTTAATTTAAATTTATTGTAGTTTGGTTGGGTGTTGGAGCCATGTTGGAGCTACAATGTTTGTGCCCAATAAAGAAGACTAAAATGCGATTTAATTGGTACCAAGATAACATTAAATTTGGAGTTACAATATGTGTGCTTTAGATCGACGATATGTACTTGATGTTTAGGATCATCCTGTTTAGTAGGTGGGCTCTGCTTAGTGGTCTCATATGGTATATAGATGGTTTTAAAACTAACAAGGGAACAGGTTCTGGAGTATATGGAGTTAAATCCAAATGGGACATCACTGTCTCACTAGGAAAGCATAGAACTGTATTTCAGGCTGAAATACATGCAATCGAATTCGGTGTAAGAAAGAATTAAAGAAAGAATTACAAGAAAAAAACCATCTTAATACTCTCAAACAGCCAAGCAGCCTTAAAGGCCCTTGGTTTAAACAGAATCAAGTCAAAGCTGGTCTCGAATTGCCTTGGAATACTTAATGATCTGACAAATCAGAATAAGGTAAAACTAGCGTGGGCACTAGGACATAAAGGTATCCAAGGAAATGAAAAGGCTGACGAACTCACTAAAGAGGGATCAGAACTACCATTCACAGGACCTGAATTTATATTTAGGATAGGCAAAACATCTGCTTGACAGGCAGTGAACAGGTGGATTACCACAAAACACCAAATTCACTGGCAACAGATAAGAGGACACGGAATCAGTAAGCTCATGTTGAAAGGACCAAACCCACTCATGGATGCTAAGGTACTACTGCTCTCAAGGCCTCAGATATCCACCGTTGTGGGATTACTAATGTGCCACTGCTTCCCGAAAAAACCTTCATGGGATTACACCACGTGTAGACTCTGCATGGAAGAGGACGAAACCTCATACCATGTTATCTTCGGGTGCAAAACTTTTGCTAGGAGGCGACTCACCCTTTTCGGCCTAGAACCGGAAAGAACGCTGTAGGAACACTTGGTAGGGAACTTAGTAAAAATAGCCAAAGACATAGGACTATTCCAACGATAGTACCTGAATATGGGGAAAGCACAAGAATACAATGGCCGCAATTTTTTGGGGTTCAATCCATTTGAAGTGATCCAAGTTGGTTGTTTGACCATTAAAAAAAAACTGAAACTTTCCAAGATGGTTCCATTATGTCTTAGGACCTTAAAACCATTTTTATAAAAAATTATCTTAAGCTTTTTGCCTTTGGCGGCCATTTTTGTTTTACTGCGTACGCCTATTTTTGCAATTGTAAGGATTTTCAAAATAATTTATGACTCACAAAGTATTTTTCCTAGAATTATAATTATCAAAATACATAATAATACAATGAAATCTCTTGCAGCAAGTGTAATGTGCCGAAATAACAACAATTTCAACAGTTTTTGGTGACTTTTCACGTGTGACTTTTTTTAGATGCAATACACAAGAATTTTTTTTTATAAACATATACGAAAAAACTGTAGATTGTACAAATTTCAGATGTTTGTTATTTAATATCAAAGTTGGATATTTTCAAAAAAAAACCTTTAAAAAATTGATAATCAATAAAGGGTTGGTATGCCACTATTAATATTATTTATGGTGAAACTGCCAACATATATGAACACATAAAAAAATTAATTAAACTGTCTTAACACTCCTATATAAAAAAAAATACAAAAGATTAAATTTCACGGATTATTGTATTGGATTTTAACTGGGGTTTTCCTGTAGAAGAAAGAAAGAAAGAAAGGTGAGTACAACACAGGATGTACCTGAAGTTCTAAACGTTTTTCTTTTAAACGAAAATATAAAAAAAAAATTCATGATTGGCTAGCATCTCGCTAGAAATCATCACATAGCTTACCTGCGGTTACCAAAAGGTAGACAAAATTATATTTTGCTGACAAACCTGAAATTAACCCCTACACTTAGATAAACTCACCCCGTAAAGATGTAGAAGCTACAAAGAAACATAATCAGGGGTAATATCATCCTAGAAATTCGAGAGAATCTTCCTCGTGCTAACCAAAGGCTAGAAAAAAATCATTATCGACGTAGGGTTACGGGAACCACCCCTTTATTTAAATAAACACCCTTTAAAACCTTAAAAAATCCAAACAAGCCTAGTATCGACCTGAAAATTTATAATAATCTCTCTCGTGGTACCTTCAAGCTTGAAAAAAATCATCATCGACATAGGGCCACGGGAACCACCCCTTTACTTGAATAAACACACCCTCTAAAACCTTAAAAAATTCAAAAAATCCAAACAAGCCTAGTATCGACCTGAAAATTTATAATAATCTCTCTCGTGGTACCTTCAAGCTTGAAAAAAATCATCATCGACATAGGGACACGGGAACCACCCCTTTAATTAAATAAACACACCCTTTAAAATCTTAAAAAATTCAAATAAATTCAAACAAGTCTAGTATCGACCTGAAAATTCGTGGCAATCTTTCTCGTGACACCTTCAAGCTTGAAAAAATCATCATCGACATTGGGCCACGGGAACCACCCCTTTACTTGAATAAAGAAACCCTCTAAAACCTTAAAAAATTCAAATAAATTCAAACAAGCCTAGTATCGACCTGAAAATTCGTGGCAATCTTTCTCGTGACACCTTCAAGCTTAAAAAAATCATCATCGACATAGGGCCACGGGAATCACCCCTTTAATTAAATAAACACACCCTTTAAAACCTTAAAAAATTCAAAAAAATTCGAACAAGCCTAGTATCGACCTGAAAATTCGTAGCAATGCCTCTCGTGGTTCCTTGAAGCTAGAAAAAAATCATCATCGACATTGGGCCACGGGAACCACCCCTTTAATTAAATAAACACACCCTTTAAAATCTTAAAAAATTCAAATAAATTCAAACAAGTCTAGTATCGACCTGAAAATTCGTGGCAATCTTTCTCGTGACACCTTCAAGCTTGAAAAAAATCATCATCGACATAGGGCCACGGGAATCACCCCTTTAATTAAATAAACACACCCTTTAAAACCTTAAAAAATTCGAACAAGCCTAGTATCGACCTGAAAATTCGTAGCAATGCCTCTCGTGGTTCCTTGAAGCTAGAAAAAAATCATCATCGACATAGGGCCACGGGAACCACCCCTTTATTGAAATAAACACACCCCTCAAAATCTAAAAAAATTCAAACAAGCCTAGTATCGACTTGAAAATTGGTGGCAATCTTTCTCGTGACAGAAAAAATTTCTTGCCACAAGAAAATTCTGTTCTTGGTGTTCAACTATCCCCCACTCCAAACTCCAGCAGTGAAAGTCCGGCCTGAGTTTAAACTTATGTAGATAAAAATAGCTTTTTCGTGGGCATTGGCGACTCAGCTCAGTGGCTCGCGACTCTGTTTCGTTCGATCCCAAGAGAAGTCAAAATTTTCCAATAGCATTTATTCTTAGAATTTAATTTTTAGACCTCTGAGGGTCCACGAAATAATATATTTCAAAAATTAAAATTTCATTTTCTTCCGACAAAAATCTTGAGGCAAGACTACAAATGTTCTTGAGACAAGAAAATTTACTTGAGCCAAGATATAAAGTCTATTGGAGCAAGGATCTAAAATTTCTCAGGTCAAGAAAATCCGTTTGAAGAGTATTTTTTACTTGGTTCAAGGTACCACGAGAGGGATTGCCACGAATTTTCAGGTCGATACTAGGCTTGTTTGAATTTTTTTAGATTCTGAGGGGTGTGTTTATTTAATTAAAGGGGTGGTTCCCGTGGCCCTATGTCGATGATGATTTTTTTATAGCTTCAAGGTACCACAAGAGCGGTTATTATAAATTTTCAGGTTGATACTAGGCTTGTTTGGATTTTTTTAAATTTTTTTAGATTCTAAGGGGTGTGTTTATTTAATTAAAGGGGTGGTTCCCGTGGCCCTATGTCGATGATGATTTTTTTCTAGCTAGATTCAAGGTACCTCGAGAGGAATTGCTACGAATTTTCAGGTCGATACTAGGCTTGTTTGAATTTTTTCGAATTTTTTAAGATTTTAGAGGGTGTGTTTATTCAAGTAGTCAAGTGGTCCCATGTCGATGATGATTTTTTTCAAGCTTGAAGGTACCACAAGAGAGATTATTATAAATTTTCAGGTCGATACTAGGCTTGTTTGAATTTTTTTGAATTTTTTTAGATTCTAAGGGGTGTGTTTATTTAATTAAAGGGGTGGTTCCCGTGGCCCTATGTCGAAGATGATTTTTTTCTAGCTAGCTTCAAGGTATTTGAATTTTTTAAGGTTTTAAAGGGTGTGTTTATTTCAATAAAGGGGTGGTTCCCGTGGCCCTATGTCGATGATGATCTTTTTCAAGCTTAAAAGTACGACGAGAGAGGTTATTATAAATTTTCAGGTCGATACTAGGCTTGTTTGGATTTTTTTGAATTTTTTTAGATTTTAAGGGGTGTGTTTATTTCAATAAAGGGGTGGTTCCCGTGGCACAATGTCGATGATGATTTTTTTTTAGCTTGAAGGTGTCACGAGAAAGATTGCCACGAATTTTCAGGTCGATACTAGGCTTGTTTGATTTTTTTTTAATTTTTTTAGATTCTGAGCGTGTGTTTATTTCAATAAAGGGGTGGTTCCCGTGGCCCTACGCCGATGATGATTTTTTTCAAGCTTGAAGGTACCACGAGAGAGATTATTATAAATTTTCAGGTCGATACTAGGCTTGTTTGAATTTTTGTGAATTTTTTAGATTCTGAGGGGTGTGTTTATTTCAATAAAGGGGTGGTTCCCGTGGCCCTACGCCAATGATGATTTTTTTCTAGCTTGAAGGTGTCACGAGAAAAATTATTATAAATTTTCAGGTCGATACTAGGCTTGTTTGAATTTTTTTAGATTCTAAGGGGTGTGTTTATTTAATTAAAGGGGTGGTTCCCATGGCCCTATGTTGATATTGATTTTTTTCAAGCTTGAAGGTACCACGAGAGAGATTATTATAAATTTTCAGGTCGATACTAGGCTTGTTTGAATTTATTTGAATTCTTTAAGATTTTAAAGGGTGTGTTTATTTAATTAAAGGGGTGGTTCCCGTGGTCCTATGTCGATGATGATTTTTTTTAGCTTGAAGGTGTCACGAGAAAGATTGCCACGAATTTTCAGGTCGATACTAGGCTTGTTTAAATTTTTTGGAATTTTTTTAGATTCTAAGAAGTTTGTTTATTTAAATAAAGGGGTGGTTCCCGTGGCCCATGTCGATGATTATTTTTTTCTAGCTTCAAGGAACCACGAGAGCCATTGCTACGAATTTTCAGGTCGATGCTAGGTTTGTTTAAATTTTTTTGAATTGTCTAAATTTTAGAGGGTGTGTTTATTCAAGAAAAGGGGTGGTTCCCGTGGCCCTATGTCGATGATGATTTTTTTCAAGCTTAAAAGTACCACGAGAGAGATTATTATAAATTTTCAGGTCGATACTAGGCTTGTTTAAATTTTTTGGAACTTTTTTAGATTCTGAGGGGTGTTTATTTAAATAAAGGGGTGGTTCCCGTGGCCCTATGTCGATGATGATTTTTTTCAAACTTCAAGGTACCACGAGAGAGATTATTATAAATTTTCAGGTCGATAATAGGCTTGTTTGAATTTATTTGAATTTTTTAAGGTTTTAGAGGGTGAGTTTATTCAAGTAAAGGGATGGTTCCCGTAGGCCAATGTCGATGATGATTTTTTTTTAGCTTGAAGGTGTCACGAGAAAGATTGCCACGAATTTTCAGGTCGATACTAGGCTTGTTTGAATTTTTTTAGATTCTGAGGGGTGTGTTTATTTCAATAAAGGGGTGGTTGCCGTGGCCATATGTCGATGATGATTTTTTTCTAGCTTCAAGGAACCACGAGAGGCATTGCTACGAATTTTCAGGTCGATACTAGGCTTGTTTGAATTTTTTTGAATTTTGTAAGGTTTTAAAGGGTGTGTTTATTTAATTAAAGGGGTGGTTCCCGTGGCCCTATGTCGATGATGATTTTTTTCAAGCTTGAACGTACCACGAGAGAGATTATTATAAATTTTCAGGTCGATACTAGGCTTGTTTGATTTTTTTTGAATTTTTTTAGATTCTGAGCGTGTGTTTATTTCAATAAAGGGGTGGTTCCCGTGGCCCTACGCCGATGATGATTTTTTTCAAGCTTGAAGGTACCACGAGAGAGATTATAAATTTTCAGGTGGATACTAGGCTTGTTTGAATTTTTGTGAATTTTTTAGATTCTGAGGGGTGTGTTTATTTCAATAAAGGGGTGGTTCCCGTGGCCCTACGCCAATGATGATTTTTTTCTAGCTTGAAGGTGTCACGAGAAAAATTATTATAAATTTTCAGGTCGATACTAGGCTTGTTTGAATTTATTTGATTTTTTAAGATTTTAAAGGGTGTGTTTATTTAATTAAAGGGGTGGTTCCCGTGGTCCTATGTCGATGATGATTTTTTTTAGCTTGAAGGTGTCACGAGAAAGATTGCCACGAATTTTCAGGTCGATACTAGGCTTGTTTAAATTTTTTGGAATTTTTTTAGATTCTAAGAAGTGTGTTTATTTAAATAAAGGGGTGGTTCCCGTGGCCCTATGTCGATGATTATTTTTTTCTAGCTTCAAGGAACCACGAGAGCCATTGCTACGAATTTTCAGGTCGATGCTAGGTTTGTTTAAATTTTTTTGAATTGTCTAAATTTTAGAGGGTGTGTTTATTCAAGAAAAGGGGTGGTTCCCGTGGCCCTATGTCGATGATGATTTTTTTCAAGCTTGAAAGTACCACGAGAGAGATTATTATAAATTTTCAGGTCGATACTAGGCTTGTTTAAATTTTTTGGAACTTTTTTAGATTCTGAGGGGTGTTTATTTAAATAAAGGGGTGGTTCCCGTGGCCCTATGTCGATGATGATTTTTTTCAAACTTCAAGGTACCACGAGAGAGATTATTATAAATTTTCAGGTCGATAATAGGCTTGTTTGAATTTATTTGAATTTTTTAAGGTTTTAGAGGGTGAGTTTATTCAAGTAAAGGGGTGGTTCCCGTAAGCCAATGTCGATGATGATTTTTTTTTAGCTTGAAGGTGTCACGAGAAAGATTGCCACGAATTTTCAGGTCGATACTAGGCTTGTTTGAATTTTTTTAGATTCTGAGGGGTGTGTTTATTTCAATAAAGGGGTGGTTGCCGTGGCCATATGTCGATGATGATTTTTTTCTAGCTTCAAGGAACCACGAGAGGCATTGCTACGAATTTTCAGGTCGATACTAGGCTTGTTTGAATTTTTTTGAATTTTGTAAGGTTTTAAAGGGTGTGTTTATTTAATTAAAGGGGTGGTTCCCGTGGCCCTATGTCGATGATGATTTTTTTCAAGCTTGAACGTACCACGAGAGAGATTATTATAAATTTTCAGGTCGATACTAGGCTTGTTTGATTTTTTTTGAATTTTTTTAGATTCTGAGCGTGTGTTTATTTCAATAAAGGGGTGGTTCCCGTGGCCCTACGCCGATGATGATTTTTTTCAAGCTTGAAGGTACCACGAGAGAGATTATAAATTTTCAGGTCGATACTAGGCTTGTTTGAATTTTTGTGAATTTTTTAGATTCTGAGGGGTGTGTTTATTTCAATAAAGGGGTGGTTCCCGTGGCCCTACGCCAATGATGATTTTTTTCTAGCTTGAAGGTGTCACGAGAAAAATTATTATAAATTTTCAGGTCGATACTAGGCTTGTTTGAATTTATTTGATTTTTTAAGATTTTAAAGGGTGTGTTTATTTAATTAAAGGGGTGGTTCCCGTGGTCCTATGTCGATGATGATTTTTTTTAGCTTGAAGGTGTCACGAGAAAGATTGCCACGAATTTTCAGGTCGATACTAGGCTTGTTTAAATTTTTTGGAATTTTTTTAGATTCTAAGAAGTGTGTTTATTTAAATAAAGGGGTGGTTCCCGTGGCCCTATGTCGATGATTATTTTTTTCTAGCTTCAAGGAACCACGAGAGCCATTGCTACGAATTTTCAGGTCGATGCTAGGTTTGTTTAAATTTTTTTGAATTGTCTAAATTTTAGAGGGTGTGTTTATTCAAGAAAAGGGGTGGTTCCCGTGGCCCTATGTCGATGATGATTTTTTTCAAGCTTGAAAGTACCACGAGAGAGATTATTATAAATTTTCAGGTCGATACTAGGCTTGTTTAAATTTTTTGGAACTTTTTTAGATTCTGAGGGGTGTTTATTTAAATAAAGGGGTGGTTCCCGTGGCCCTATGTCGATGATGATTTTTTTCAAACTTCAAGGTACCACGAGAGAGATTATTATAAATTTTCAGGTCGATAATAAGCTTGTTTGAATTTATTTGAATTTTTTAAGGTTTTAGAGGGTGAGTTTATTCAAGTAAAGGGGTGGTTCCCGTAGCCCAATGTCGATCATGATTTTTTTTTTAGCTTGAAGGTGTCACGAGAAAGATTGCCACGAATTTTCAGGTCGATACTAGGCTTGTTTGAATTTTTTTGAATTTTTTTAGATTCTGAGGGGTGTGTTTATTTCAATAAAGGGGTGGTTGCCGTGGCCATATGTCGATGATGATTTTATTCTAGCTTCAAGGAACCACGAGAGGCATTGCTACGAATTTTCAGGTCGATACTAGGCTTGTTTGAATTTTTTTGAATTTTGTAAGGTTTTAAAGGGTGTGTTTATTTAATTAAAGGGGTGGTTCCCGTGGCCCTATGTCGATGAAGATTTTTTTCAAGCTTGAACGTACCACGAGAGAGATTATTATAAATTTTCAGGTCGATACTAGGCTTGTTTGAATTTTTTTGAATTGTCTAAGGTTTTAGAGGGTGTGTTTATTCAAGTAAAGGGGTGGTTCCCGTGGTCCTATGTTGATGATGATTTTTTTCTAGCTTGAAGGTGTCAAGAGAGAAATTATTATAAATTTTCAGGTCGATACTAGGCCTGTTTGAATTTATTTGAATTTTTTTAGATTCTAAGGGTTGTGTTTATTTAAATAAAGGGGTGGTTCCCGTGGTCCTATGTCGATGATGATTTTTTTATAGGTTCAAGGTACCACGAGAGAGATTATTATAAATTTTCAGATCGATACTAGGCTTGTTTGAATTTATTTGAATTTTTAAGGTTTTAGAGGGTGTGTTTATTCAAGTAAAGGGGTGGTTCCCGTGGCCCAATGTCGATGATGATTTTTTTTTAGCTTGAAGGTGTCACGAGAAAGATTGCCACGAATTTTCAGGTCGATACTAGGCTTGTTTGAATTTTTTTGAATTTTTTTAGATTCTGAGGGGTGTGTTTATTTCAATAAAGGGGTGGTTGCCGTGGCCATATGTCGATGATGATTTTATTCTAGCTTCAAGGAACCACGAGAGGCATTGCTACGAATTTTCAGGTCGATACTAGGCTTGTTTGAATTTTTTTGAATTTTGTAAGGTTTTAAAGGGTGTGTTTATTTAATTAAAGGGGTGGTTCCCGTGGCCCTATGTCGATGAAGATTTTTTTCAAGCTTGAACGTACCACGAGAGAGATTATTATAAATTTTCAGGTCGATACTAGGCTTGTTTGAATTTTTTTGAATTGTCTAAGGTTTTAGAGGGTGTGTTTATTCAAGTAAAGGGGTGGTTCCCGTGGTCCTATGTTGATGATGATTTTTTTCTAGCTTGAAGGTGTCAAGAGAGAAATTATTATAAATTTTCAGGTCGATACTAGGCCTGTTTGAATTTATTTGAATTTTTTTAGAATCTAAGGGTTGTGTTTATTTAAATAAAGGGGTGGTTCCCGTGGTCCTATGTCGATGATGATTTTTTTATAGGTTCAAGGTACCACGAGAGAGATTATTATAAATTTTCAGATCGATACTAGGCTTGTTTGAATTTATTTGAATTTTTAAGGTTTTAGAGGGTGTGTTTATTCAAGTAAAGGGGTGGTTCCCGTGGCCCAATGTCGATGATGATTTTTTTTTAGCTTGAAGGTGTCACGAGAAAAATTGCCACGAATTTTGAGGTCGATACCAGGCTTGTTTGAATTTTTTAAGGTTTTAAAGGGTGTTTATTTAAATAAAGAGGTGGTTCCCATGGCCCTACGTCGATAATGATTTTTTTCTAGCCTTTGGTTAGCACGAGGAAGATTCTCTCGAATTTCTAGGACGATATTACCCCTGATTATGTTTCTTTGTAGTTTCTACACCTTTACAGGGTAAGTTTATCTAAGTGTAGGGGTTAATTTCGGGTTTGTCAGCAAAATATAATTTTGTCTACCTTTTTGTAACCGCTGGTAAGCTATGTGATGATTTCTAGCGAGATGCTAGCCAATCATTGAATTTTTTTTTTATATTTTCGTTTAAAAAAAAAACGTTTAGAACTTCAGGTACATAACACAGGAGCTTTATTTTTCCTTAATAACAAACGAGTGGTTTTTGTTTCAAACTTCTAGGACAAATATTTTCTGAGCTATGAATTATTTTGTAAATCCCTACAATTGCAAAAATAAGCATGTGCAGCGAAACAAAAATGGCCGCCAAAGGCAAAGGGTGTAAGATAAAATAATATAAAAATGGTTTTAGGGCCGGTCCTAAGACATAAAGGAGACCTTTAAGAAAGTTTAAATTTTTTAAAAAATGTCAAGTATCCATTTATTTTTTTCTTGATCACTTCTAATGGATTGACCAGGTGCTAAATCTAATCCTACATGCTTATTACTTAAAAAGATAAAGGTGAGCTCTTTTGAAATTTGTAAGTATTTACTTCTCCTTTGTTTCAATCTACTCTTAGCAAAATAAATAAATTTCCTGATATTTAATTTTAAACAAAAATAAAAAATTGTTTCACTATTAAAATTTGATATAAATTATATTCCTTATATAAATAAATAAACAAACAAACAGTGTTTGTACCCCCTTTAAATTTAAAAATAACAAACTGCAATAGTCACGTATTCTTGTAGTTGCTATGTTGTCTCAGCCACTCTAGAAATGCTACATTTGAAATGTACCTCATTGAGCAGAGCGAGTAGATTTTTTGGTCACATGACATCGAGCAAACCATATCAGTGGAGCAAACGGAGCAAAAACGGCAGTATTGAGTAAAAAAAAAGCAAAATGAGGTAGGTACTTTTCAAATGCAGCAAAAGAACTTTTGTCCCTTAGGTAGAGATTTTTATGCAGTTTAAAAGTTTAGATTAATAATTATTCCTTTTAATAATGGAACATTAAGTTTTTTTGTGTACCTTTACACAATTAGAATATAATTTTAAGCTGTTTACAATAAAACTATAAAAACTAGTGTTGGTTTTACTTCTTAAAATACTGTAATTCAAGGTGCTAAAAATCATAATGCTGAAGGTTAGTGAGTTGAATTGTTGAATCAAATTTCCAAGGTTGTAACAATGTTTTGAAAACAAAGAATTTCAAAAATTAAAGTAATTATGGCTTGGTTAACAAAATAATGTTATATTAACATCATCTAATGACCTCACATCAATGTCACTTACCTGAAGCTTCATTGCCATAATGACTATGGTTGTTTCTTGCTCCTGGACTCAGCTGAGGGTTTTTCGGGTAACTATGCAAATGATTTGGCTCTTTAGGACTACCATTGGGAGGAACAAGGCATTCACTAAAAATTAACAATCTACTAAGAAAAAGAAAAAAAATATTACGTCAAGGACTCACCGTCTTGTAAAATTAGTTTCATATTCTCTATTATACTCTTTAGGGTATCTGCTTGGCCATTTTTGGTGATTGTGAGGATGATTTATAGGATGATTGGAACGATTCGGGTGGTTATTGTTGTGTCTGTTGAAATTAGAAGAATTTCTGCGATGTGGGTTGTGGTTATTGGAATTCATTATGGTACCTAAAAGCAAACAAGCTAATAATAACTACAAGCTACTAGCTAAATACTAATACTTACAGTATTTCAACACCAATATTGCTTTGAATAGTGACGAACAATAAAATTATTCAACAAAATCTATCACCATTCACAATAATCACTAATTATTGAGCAAGAGGGGAAACAGTCATTTCACTATTATACATCATGCTATTGATCCACAAGCATTTCGCAACTTTTGCGAAGGTATACAATCAAAACTTAATAATATTATTGCTGGATATATTTAAATGAGAAAAACACTAACAACAAGGTATTGATCTCTTAAATCGAAAAATTAGAGACGTAGGGCACCACTATTTTTTCGTTTTATTTATCTTGTGCTTATCTTTTCAGTGTAGCCAAATTTACAAATACTTGTCAACTTATACACTTACCACACCCGCCAAATTTGAAATACTATTTAACTTTAACGTCCTTTTTAAAATTTAATTTTATTAAAGTTTTAAACTAGTACGTTATAATATAAAATGAAATAACTAACTACTTGTATTTAATAAGAATATACATTTATATAAATTTAGTGAACTTATTAGATTTTTTTTTATTGACAATTAGTTTTGTCTCATTCTCACTCAATTGTTTGTGTGGTTATTGCATGCACACATAGTATTCTCACAAAAATAGTCTGCTCTTTCATTCATGGTAAAACAGTGAAACAGAAACTGAGTATTTATATTTAGTTTTATATTTTAAACGTAAAACTATTTAATTACTTGTTTATAATCTTTCTTTTATTTAGAGTTTCTTGATGTTACATGAATTACTTCAACGAGAAAAAACGAACAAACCTGCTTGAATCATTTGTCAAATGTCATCTAGAACTCGATAACTAGAATGTCAAATATGTCATTTTAAAATATTTGGTATTTGAATTTTAACGTTCGTTCGTTTATCAAGTTGTTCCAGAGGTGTTTACTTATTATATTCTTTCTCCATGGTTATTATATATTTCAAATAAAAATGTCTAATATTAAATCAAAGAAACAAGAACAACAAGTCGAGAGTTACCTGAAGAGGCTAAAAATACCTTCAAATTTTGAAAATGAAACAAAAGATTTAGTTAAAAAAATGGTTCACCATGAAGCTTTTGGAAAGCAGGAGTATGTTCCATATCTTTTTTTTTTTTTTTGTTAAAACCCATGTTATTTTTAGTTTCAAGTGGTCATTAGATAATTTTGAACTTGCATACAGATTAGGAAGAGGAAAATTTGGTCGAGTTTATCTGGCAAGAGAAAAAGTTACAGGTTTTGTTGTAGCTATTAAGACTCTATTCAAAAAAGAAATAGTCAAAGGACGAGTAGAACGACAAATCTTAAGAGAAATTGAGATCCAAAGTCACTTAAAGTAAGCTACTTTATAAATATTTAAAATGTTTACACTCAGAGGGACTTTACAAATCTGTTATGAATAAATATTTATTGCTTAAGCTATGCAATATTTTTTGTTTTATGGATAATCATTATTAAATTACGTATAAATTATACAAAATAGAAAATAGTATTAAAAGGCTCAAAGTAAGTACTGAGGGGTATTTCACACTGGGCAATACATTTATGTTTTATGGAATATTAGTGAGAATTATGTAAGATGGTAAAACTACTAGGTATTACAACTGCATTACTGGTAATATCTTAGTATTAAATGGAATTAAATGACCAATACTAGGAATTACATTGACGTTATTTTAAAGGCACAAGCATCAACATGCAATGTATATATTCATGACCAAACTTAAATCATTTAATGTCAATTTCCTGTAAAATGCAGTTATTTTGAGAGGGTATACCATATACAGTGCTGTCAAGATCACACCCTAACCAGCTACCAACTGGTAAAAGGCAACATTGATAGTACATCCATCCATGCTTTCCTGCAAATGTAAACACTATTTATTATTCACTCCCAACACAATCAAAGTGGAACTAATGGTTTGATCTGGCCAACACTATACAGGTTCCCGCTTAAAATTAATCTACATAAGGGGATTTTAGAAAGTGGTTAGAGACACAGATTTAGTTAAATAGGATAGTTAGTTATCCAGAAAAACTTAGTATGAAAAGATACCACATATCTTCAGGACCATTTTCGAGTTATTTAGAAAAATTGAAGTTTTTGGATTGTTTTTTGTTCTAGTTTTTTAGAAGAAAAAATCTTTATTGGGTAGTACTTAGGTCTCGTGCATATAAACAAAAAAATACTAATTATATTTCCCATGGTGGTTTTTCAGAGTACTTTCTTTTTGGAGCAATGTTGGGGTGTCTATGGATAATCATATGGTTCAGGGGTTCTGTATGTCATTTATAATGGCTAGCTCATTAATCCTTTATTGAATAGAATACATAAATACAAGCTAATTTGTTTATAAAAAAAAATATTTACTTGCATTTTAAGCGAGTAAAGATTTTTTAAATGTTTAATATAAGGGGTTGATTTGAGGGTGATTTACAGCCCTGCAAAATATTTTGAGATATACATTAATAATATCAAATTTATATAAAAAAAGTTTCATTTTATTCCAATTTAAGCAGGCCAAGATTTTTTAAGTATTTAATAAAAGGGCTGGATTTGAGGGTGATTTCCTGCCCGGCAAAATATTTTGAGATATACATTAGGTTGAGCACATGAATATTATCAAAATATTCTGATATATACATCAAATAGAAGGCTTTAATACAAGCTAATTTGTTTATAAAAATATTAATTTACTTGCATTTTAAGCTAGTAAAGATTTTTTAAATGTTTAATATAAGGGGTTGATTTGAGGGTTATTTACAGCCCGGTAAAATATTTTGAGATATGCATTAGGTTGAGCACATAAATATTATCAAATTTATATAAAAAAAGTTTCATTTTAGTCCAATTTAAGCAGGCCAAGATTTTTTAAGTGTTTAATAGAAGGGCTGGATTTGTGGGTGAGTTCCTGCCCGGCAAAATATTCTGATATATACATCAAATAGAAGGCTTTAATACAAGCTAATTTGTTTATAAAAATATTAATTTACTTGCATTTTAAGCTAGTAAAGATTTTTTAAATGTTTAATATAAGGGGTTGATTTGAGGGTGATTTACAGCCCGGCAAAATATTTTGAGATATGCATTAGGTTGAGCACATAAATATTATCAAATTTATATAAAAAAAAGTTTCATTTTAGTCCAATTTAAGCAGGCCAAGATTTTTTAAGTGTTTAATAGAAGGGCTGGATTTGTGGGTGAGTTCCTGCCCAGCAAAATATTCTGATATATACATCAAATAGAAGGCTTTAATACAAGCTAATTTGTTTATAAAAATATTAATTTACTTGCATTTTGAGCTAGTAAAGATTTTTTAAATGTTTAATATAAGGGGTTGATTTGAGGGTGATTTACAGCCCGGCAAAATATTTTTATGATATGCATTAGGTTGAGCACATAAATATTATCAAATTTATATAAAAAAAGTTTCATTTTAGTCCAATTTAAGCAGGCCAAGATTTTTTAAGTTTTTTTATTTATTTATTTATTTATTTATTTATTTATTTATTTATTTATTTATTTATTTATTTATTTATTTATTTATTTATTTATTTATTTATTTATTTATTTATTTATTTATTTATTTATTTATGTATTTATTTATTTATTTATTTATTTATTACAATGCTCTACAGGCAATCCCAATTACAGAGCAGGAATAAAAGAACACATACATTATATAGACTAGTGGTACAAAATATACAAAAATTAGTAAACAGCTAGTAGGTAAAATACAATACAATTTTTTTTTTATGTTAGGAAATGACATTTTATTTCCCTGAGTTTGCATGAGTTTTAATAGAAGGGCTGGCTTTGAGGGTGAGTTCCTGCCCGGCAAAATATTCTGATATATACATCAAATAGAAGGCTTTAATACAAGCTAATTTGTTTATAAAAATATTAATTTACTTGCATTTTAGGCTGGTAAAGATGTTTTAAATGTTTAATATAAAGGCTTGTTTTGAGGGTAAATAATTTTTTGTAATTTAGATACATACGATTTATTACAGTTTGTTTACAATAAAAATAATTCTTCACGGCCCAGGCATGGATTCACAGCCCAGCCATGGATTGATTACCGCTGGCGCTTCGGTTCCCGCCGTCAAACTCACGGCTGGAACTCGTGGCTGTTGTCACGCCGGTGATGTTATTTAGATTTTTTCATATACTTCTACATATCATTTGATTTACATTTTTTTGCTACTTTGATATTGATTCCCTTTTTTGTAAGTTAAAGTTCAGCAGCTGGCTCGTACACTGTCTTTCTTTTTTGTTAGGTATTTTTGAAATTGATTTTTTGGTCTAGTTCTATTGCTAGATATTTACAATGTTGAGTGGGTTTTAGTGTATGATTTTGAATGGTTATGATCGGATAATTTTCTGTGTAGCTGTGGTTAAATATGATGAATTTGTTTTTGGAAGGATTTCTCTTGATTCTCCATTTATTCAAAGAGGAAATTGTGCTATTGTATAAACTTTGGAGTTTCATATTGTGAGCTATAAAGGCAGCGTTCTCAGTAAAGTAAAGGGTATATGAAGACAGAATTTGGTTATTAAAGGGAAGATATGTCATGGCAGAAAAAGTTATATAAAAATGGTGATCCTTGTGGAACTTTTTGTTCCATTGAGAAATATCTTGAGATGTTATATTTAACACATAATAGATAGATAGATAGATAGATAGATAGATCTTTATTTAATTTAGGAAACCCTAATGTTATTAATTAAAAACAGTTTTAAAATTCTGAATAAAAACATACTAAAATTATAATAACAATTGGCGATTTGCTAAGGATTAGGTTATTAGATGGGCAATTGGCTGAAAATAGTTTGTACAGTAGGCTTGTATGTGTGTCACACACTATCAAACGTTTTACTTATGTCCATAAAAATTGCAACCAATGCTTTTCCTTGGCATTTGAAACCAAATTGATGTTTTGGAATATATTCTCCTCCAGCTGTTAATAATTTTTTTTTAATACTTTACCTAAAACTGGTAGTAGCGTTATTGGTCAGTGGTTTGTAACTTCATCTATTAGTGCTAGGTTTATTATAGGTGGGTTCCTTAAGAGTTTTTCTGTACCAGTCATTAATTTTTTCTTGGTGGTAATTGTCAAAATGCATATCTTCAAGGACTTTATGGTTGATTCAAAATTATTGGCAAATATATCTGCAATATCTTGTGGAGAAGTATACCAATGTCCATTTTCTTCTAGAGAAGTGGTGCTTGACTGTTGTTTGTAACAGTATAGTTTCTTGATCTCTTGTCTGATTTTCTTTTCCACTTGAGTTGTTGATTTGTGTACAGGATTCCCGCCATTTTTGAGTTTTATACTGAGAAACTAGCAATATGTTTTTGTTCACTTTGTTGAATTTTGTTTTGACTTGGGGTTGTTCTAATTTCTTTGTAAAGGCTCGCTTTGATTTGATGAATTTTAGGAAGTTCGAATTTAAAAAAGGATTTGGCCTTAGTTGGGGGTCCATTCTGTAACAATTCCTTTATCCGTTAAAATATTGGCGGCCTTTAAAAATATTTTCGAATGCGCAAATTTACTTCTGCCATTATTTAAACGGATTTCTTTAAGATAGTCCTTTAATGTATTTTAAAGGAATCCGTTTAAATAATGACAAGTAATTGAATAAATACGAAAATATTTTTAAAGGCCTTCAATATTTTAACAGATAAGAATAGAATAGACCCCTTTGGGTCTATTCTGTAACAATTCCTTTATATTTAACGGCCTTTAAAAATATTGGCGGCCTATAAAAATATGTTTGTATTCGTTAATTTACTTCTATCATTATTTAAACAGATTTCTTTAAGATAGTCCTCTAATGTATTTTAAAGATCCGTTTAAATAGTGACCGAATTAAAGAAGAAAATATTTTTAAAGGCCGTTAAATATAAAGGAATTTTTACAGAATAGACCCCAAAGGAATTGTTACAGAATAGACCCCTTGGTGTGTTTGATAAAACTATTTTTTGTACATGTTCAATGAAATTTTATATTTTAGATAGAATAAGTTCTGGATTGTCATTTATGTATAATTTCAAATTTTTATTTATGATTGCCATATCACATTTTTGAAAGATATGTTTAAGTTGTGACTATATTTAAAGGCCTTCTATCCAGATTTAGTGTTATAGTCTAAGATCCAAAGTAAGGTCGACATTCACCCATCTGTTTAATGGATGAATTTTTTTATTAAATAAAATGTGTTGACTTAGAAAATACTGTCAAGACTATTAAAAAAAAAAAAAATGACACCCAGATGCTTCAACTCTGTCCAAAATTTAATCAGCTCAATACAGGATGGATTAAAGCGTAAGTTTAAAATTTGGTGTTTTTCTCTTTATCTGTTTTTGAGTTATATTCGAAATTTGCACTTTTCCTTAAATATCTCGAATACGGTTCATTTTAGGGAAATCATGTATAGGATCAAAATTATAGAGAATGCAACTTTTATCAGGATTCCTATACTTTCCTTATCTGTATACAGAAAGAAAAGTAAAAAATAGCCATGACAGTATTTTCTTAGGCAACCCATTTGCGGTATATTTAGAAACATATTTTATTTAATAAAAAAAAACTTTCATCTGTTAAGCAGATGGGTGAAGGTCGACTTACTTCACAAAATTACATCGCGGGCATTTCCTGGCGTCAGATCCCTGTATACTTCACCCCAATATACATCTCATTTTAAATTGTCCCTTGCAATGGTCGGAACTTTCATAAAAAATATAATTGCACAATACACAAAAAATGTGAAATGTTTTCTGAACAAATCAACAAAAGTTAATGTAGTTATTTCTCAATTTGACTATAATTACCACAATAAACACGTAGTGAAAACAAAATTATATTTTTTCAAATTCAAATTGGTAACGAGTTTTGTGGAATAAACCATGAAGTTGATTTTTTTAAATATTGAGCTGAATAATTAGCATAAGTACCAAATTACTGCTCTGATGAGTTTTGAATTAGATTACAAATTTGAACCAAATATTCCATTTTTATTATTTTTTAGACACCCAAACGTTTTACAGTTGTTGGCTTATTTCCACGATTCACATAGGATTTATTTGGTATTAGAATATGCTGGAAGAGGTGAACTTTATAAACATTTGAAGGCATCTGAAGGTGGCAGATTTAATGAACATCTGTGAGTATTTTATTACGTAACATTTTTAGAGTGTCATGAATGCACATTAATTGATTATTTAAATTTCTCTAGCTTAGTAAGACTTTATACAACATGAATAAAAAAAAATCTAATAAAAACTGTTTATCTTTACTTTTTATATTATCCTAAACCCTAAATTTGTAATGTTAACCTTACAAGTATTACAATTATTATGCAAGCATTATTGTAAGGAATTGTACAAAATCAACTCTTGTATATGAGATGTCAAGAAACATCTTATAGAGTTAGTGTAAAAATAAGCCTTATCGAGAAATATCAGAAGGTATAACAAAAAGGGAATATGTTGCATATATTATATTTTCAATAAAGCATTTAACAGTGTTTAAATTGTAAGATGCAGAAGAGTTAGGGTTACAGATATATATTTAGCCATTTTTGATTACTATTGGCATTGATTACTTTTACATCTAATTCCAACTTTTCTTTCTAAACTATTATTCAAATCTTCTTAATTTAATTCTACTGTTTTTTTATAGATACCTGTGTATATTGTTTTTTTTTTTTTTTTTTTTTTTTTTTAATTGTGATTTCGATATTTTTTTTTAAATAGGAAAAATAATGTAACTATTTTTCGTGGTATTTCTCTTTGTAACTAAATATTTTTTATACACGAAAGACACTGGTGCAAGTTGAAATATTCAGAGCACCCCAAAAATTTAAACAATCTGTATCTCAGAAACGAAGCATTTTTCGACCTATGTTTATAGGAACTTGTTTAACAAAATCTTTCGCACTTATTTATAAACATTCTGTATATTCATAATAATAATAATGCTTTATCAGTTTTAATTAGGTATATTGCTCTATCAGTTTAAATTTTGAATTTTGTTGCTTTTATTTTTAAAATATAGATTTATTTAATTTATAATTGGAACACTTTTAGGTCAGCAAAGTATATATATCAGGTAGCAGATGCCATAAATTATTGTCATCAGAATGCAGTAATACATAGAGATATTAAGCCTGAAAATCTTTTATTAACTATTACTGGAGACATTAAACTTGCTGATTTTGGTTGGTCCGTCCATGCTCCTTCCTTCAGTAGAGTTACTTTGTGTGGTACT
Organism: Psylliodes chrysocephalus; assembly: GCA_927349885.1. Classification (NCBI taxonomy): domain Eukaryota; kingdom Metazoa; phylum Arthropoda; class Insecta; order Coleoptera; family Chrysomelidae; genus Psylliodes; species Psylliodes chrysocephalus. Next base: position 21,603,959 of record OV651822.1, on the reverse strand, counting down.
TTGGACTATTTACCTCCAGAAATGGTTACAGGCAAAGAGTATAAGCAGTACGTTGATCATTGGTGTTTAGGTAAGAAAAGTAATAAATACAATCAACATATTATTTCTTTATACAATATTTCTAGTTAAACATTTTAAAATGGATAAATGTTATTTGAATATCTTTAGGAATGTGTTAACAAAGAAGAATATAAAAAAAATATCTAAATAATATATATTTATTTATTTATTTACGGGTTAAAGCCCATTTTAGGGGGCGTCCATTAATTACGTGAGGTATTTTTAAGGATTTTTTGACTCCCCCTCCCCCCCTGGCGAGATTTGGTAAGATTTTCCTTAACTCCCTCCCCCCTTCCCTAATCTCACGTGAGATTTTTCAAAATTCGTGTTTTAGGTGTAAATGTGTTGGATTATTAAAAAAAAAAACAGTAGAGGTGTGTAATGTGACACTTTCCAACCTTCAATGACGTTAGTAATGACAACATTACATATATGGTTGTAAATAAACATAATTATAAGACTTTTCCATATTTTATTCTAGAAATACTTTTACTATAATTTAACTTTACTTTCACGCAATTTTACACCGTTTTATACTAGAAAAAAAATTACGTGAGATTTACGAAAACCCCCCCTCCCCCCTAAGTGAGATTTAGAAAGATTTAGTTTTATCCCCTCCCCCCCCTTGAACACCTCACGTAATTAATGGACGCCCCCTTACAGATTAGTATATACAGATCCATAACAAATGTAAAATGACTGACATTACAGCCAGTTATAAACTAATAATTAAAAAAAGAAATATAAATAAAAAAAAAAAAAAATAGAAAAAAAAAATTAAAAATATTCAACAATTACATATTAACTTTATTATTAGCTTTTTATGGCTCTTTTAAAAGCACGAAGAGAATTATTTATTTATTTATTTATTTATTTATTTATTTATTTATTTATTTATTTATTTATTTATTTATTTATTTATTTATTTATTTATTTATTTATTTATTTATTTTTTTATTTATTTATTTACGGGCAAAGTCCAATTCAGTTTACATACACTAAATACAATATAAAATAAAAAATACAATAAAATAGAATAGTGATTTCATAAAAATTAAGTAAAATATAGAATAAAATGGTTAGATAAAACAGTGGACATTAATGTACAGAACAGCAATTAAATTATAATGTGTATAAATGAAAAGTATGGAATTGCTTGAGACGTTCAAATATTCAGTGTAAGTGGTTCTTAAATCCTTGAACAGAACTGTCAAAAAGTAGAATATCATAAAGAGAGTTAAGTGTTCTAGGAATAAAATTAATTAAACGCATATTTGTAACGGTGAAAAGGTACATGGAGTAACGGTGAAAAGGTACATGGAATGTTTGAATTTGTCTAGTAGTATGTGACGGCACAAAAAGATTAATTCTGGAAAGGAGGTCTGGGCAATTAACCTGCCATTGATAATATTGGACAGTATGGTAAGATCTTTTCGTTTCCTACGAACTTCCAGAAAAGGTATGCTTAAATATTGTTGCAATTCCGCATAATTGTAGTAAATGTTAAACTTAAATGTTATGTATCTAAGAAAATTATTTTGAACTCTATCCAGTTTACTTTTATGAATTAAGTAGTGTGGGAACCAGACTGAGGAGCAATAATCAAGTTGTGCCCTAACTAGAGAGAAGTATAGCATTTTAATTGTGTTTATATTAGTGAACTCATGAGTTGTCCTCTTGACAAAGCCCAGCATTTTCATTGATTTTTGAACTGTAGCAGTGATATGGCCATTAAAGCTCATGGAAGAATCAAAGGTGATCTCTAGATCCTTGATTTGATCGACAGGGTCCAAAACATGTTGAAATAAACTATAATTATAAGTTATTAAATTATGGCTGCGACAAAATCGAATGTGACATTTGTTAGTATTTAGATCCATGCCATTACTAGAGCACCAACTTTCTAGTTTATTTAAATCCGACTGCAAAATCTGAGTGTCGGCATTATCATGAATGATCTTGAAGCATTTCAAGTAATCTGCAAACAATAGGGCTTTAGTGTTAGGAAAGCAAGTTGTGATGTCATTAATAAACAGGTCGAATAGTAGTGGTCCTAAGTGAGACCCTTGAGGGACACCCGAAGTTACTGGGGAAATTTGCAGGGTTTCGGAGGATATATATATCAAGTGATATATATCACGAAATATATCATGATATTTATATCTTGATATATATCCGATATATTCGATAATTTTATTTATTAAATTAAAAATGTTTTACACTATTCTGAACATCCGAAAATGTCTCAATACGCCCCTGTATAAAAGTATAATAACTAGCGATTAATATGTGTTTGTGTTAAATATTAATGGTCACAAAATAATGTTAAAATCTGTTAATTTTATAAATTATTTTTGTTTTTTCTTTTTAATTTGGGTTAGAATAAACGGTTTTGTTATTTAGAATATAAGTTTTTGTTAATATGTTTGTGTTAAAATTTAAAATATAGTTTGTTACCGTTTTCAATTAAATAATTAAATTTTAAAACTGATATATATGCGATATATCAGATATATATCATGTGATATGATATTTATATAAATATCATGATATTTTCGAACCCTGAAAATTTGGGAATAATGATGATTTACTCGAACCTGTTGAGTCCTATTTGTTAGATAACTACCGAGCCACTGTAATTATGGACATTTTGTCCGTAGTTAGTGTGATGAAAAATTATACAAAATAGTTCAACATTCCACGTACGTCTTTCATTTACATTGAAAAGTAACAAGTTCAATTGTTTAGAATTGGATATAACACCATTTAAAATTTTACATGAAAAACATAAGTCGAATACTATTCTCCTGTGCTCAAATGTTTGCATGTTTAATTGGAGAAGAATATTTTCCCAATTAATATCTATTCCGTTTATGCCCATTGATTAATGTAAACATAATTGCGGGACCAAATAGAGCAGCAATATTCTAAGTTAGACCTGACCAAAGTCGAGTACAGCAGTTTAAATGTGTTAATAGAAAATTGTCTACTGTTCCTCTGAATAAATCCTAACATTTTAAATGCCTTAGAGGTTATTTGACTAATGTGAGTGTTAAAGGAAAGCTTACTGTCCATATTAACTACCAAATCGCCAACATTGTCATTGGTTTGTAGCACACTATTATTAATTCTGTATGAATAGTGAACTGATGACATTTTTTAACATTTAAGTACAACACATTTACATCACACCAACGGAACAATCTAATTAAATCCTCTTGTAGTAACAAAGCATCTGTTTCATTGGAAACTGATCTAAATATTTTCACATCATCAGCAAACATGAGATATTTACTGTTAGAGATGACACTAGACAGATCATTAATAAATAAATTGAATAACAACAATATTTTAAGATATATTATTATAAACTTGTTTTATTTGGTATTTTAAGGTATTCTGTGTTATGAGTTTTTAACTGGAAACCCACCTTTTGAAAGTAAAGAACAGGAAGAAACTTACAAAAAAATTACAAGTGGCAATGTATATTTTCCTGATTATATGTCTGCAGGAGCCAAGGATCTGATTTCTAAGGTAAATGTTGAATTATAAATACATAATTATTTTATATTGACAATTGAAGACATAAGTGGATAAAGGTGTCATGTCACAAAAAGGATTATTTCAAGAAAAACAAGTTTAAACTTTTACAATTGCATTATGATATATGGCTTATGACACCTTCCTATCTGATGAATAGCCGTTATTTATCAAAATTGGAAATCAGAACTATCGCAAACAAAAAATATAGTATATTTTAAGTATATTAGGCAAAAATAATTTTTTTAGTAAATGTGACATGTCACTTTTATCCATTTGAGTCTTCAATTATTTTCTTTGGTTCATTTTTTTAATCAATTATTAAAGTATACATCTGTATGTTTCTTTTATGATTACCTACAAACAATTTCAATTCAGATCTAAATAATTCAAAATATTTATGATATGAAATTTTTAAAAGTGTCCAGTTTTAGATCAAAATAGATTGCAAATAGTTATAAATACACCCTTTTTGTCAAATTTTATTTTAATATTAAAAATGAATCCATCCCATCTTTATGCTTTCATAAATTGCATACATATCTAAATAAAGGGTGTACCACTATAAAGTAATACATTTTAATAGCTTATAACTCAAGAATGGAAAAAAATATCGACGTGTAGTTTTCGCTAAACTTATTAATTTGTTTTTTGTTGACATATTTGCCAAATTTATATTTTTTCCCTAAACTGCTGAAACAAATGAGTTTTTTAAACTAAATTATCGGTTTATTTTAAATAGAACACCCTATATTTTTTCATACCATCTGAAAAACAATATATACATTGTGATTATTTATTAAAGGTTTGGAGGATACATTTTTTTATGAATCTACTTCGAAAAAATATTATTCTAAGATTGTTATAGTTCTTCCATTATCAATTGCAGAACATAAAAACCCGTTCGGAACCTTTACCGACAATTTTGTTTGATCTGCCATAGGCGTAGATACCTACCTCATTTTATAAATTTATTTTATAAATACTTCTAATATATATCATATGCAAGAAAGTATTTGTTAAAAGGAAATCGAATCATTATAAATTGAACGTTATTGTATGCCTTAATTTAGACAGATGCACATAATTGTAGTCTTACTTGGACTTAAAAAAAATCATTATAGCTCGTTAACTTGCTACAACTGAATATTAAATTATAAAACGTAAAAAACCGAGTAAAGTGTACCTGCCTGTAAGGGCGTTTGGTTTAAACAGGGTACCAGACGTGAACTGAGCCCTTTTTGTACCCCATTCGTTTTTTTTTCTGCAAAACGAAATTTCAAAGCAAAAACCATAAAGGAAAATAAATTCTTTGCAAATAAAACAAAAGAAAAAAAAACAATTCAATTCTAAAGTATCTTTATAAATAATCATGGCAGTCTAAATCCTCTGAACTAGAGTCATCATTTGGTTGAATTATGATGGGTTGTAAAGAGGGTAATACTACATACTCATCTTCTTTATATTAACATGTTCGACACAGTTTTTCCAAAGCTCTTGGCGGTCTGCTGCTAGAACTTTCTTTACGAGTTCTACAACCTCTTTACTCAGTTCTGGAGACTGATTACAATTTCGTAATTCTGATTTTACGTTTGCCCATATTAACTCTAGGGTTAAATATGCAATAGTAAGGAGGTAGTCTGAGAAGAGTATGACCCTGTTCTTTGCACAGCTTGTCAATATAATAAATTTTTCACTTCATGCCTTTAATAACAGTAAGCAATTCTTTGTTTGTTGGGCCTTTTTTACGATCACTGGCAGGAATAGGAATATTTTTTTCAGACATAAACGCTAAAATTTGAGCTTTGTTACTGCTACTATTTGGTATTTTAAGGAGTTGCCGCGAGTGGTAGGATGCATTGTCCATAACGATTACTGACTGTGGTGGAATGTTAGGTAAAAGTTGTTCAGTAAACCATTTTTCAAATAATTCTGCTGTCATATCTTCATGATAATCAGCTGCACAGTTTTTAATTTGTTTAGCAGATAATAATAAAGCATTAGGCACGAAACCGTCTTTGCTTCCAGCGTGTACTATTATAATACGTTTCCCTTTAGAACATGGACCATTCAAACAGCAATTTTTACTACTGTCAACCCAACCGAAATTGACTACATCGTGACTGTCAAACCATGTTTCATCTAGATAAATTATGTGTCTTATTAGAACTTCTGTACTCTTTTATCTGACGCAAATAATCTTGTCGTCATTGAACTATCCTTGACGATTCGGTGATTGCCATCCGTTTATTCAATTTTTTGTGTTTAAAACCACATGCTGACAAAACTTGACGCACTGTTTCCAAACTGGTATAAGTGTATCCTGGAAAATCTGCTACCTTTTGCTGTATTACTTCCAATGTCGGAACCCTGTTCTCCTTATATAAACTATAAATTGTCCTTCGTATAAAATCTTGGGTAGCTCTGTCAACTGATTTCAGTTTTTCTTTACATATTTTTCGGTTTTGTGAATGATCCACAGCAACCCCTTTTGTGACTACGCGATAAATGGAAAATTTATTTACTTTAGTTAATTCAGCAATTTTTATTATGATCGCATTATCAGACTGCTGAATATTTTCCTTTTTTAAACATTCGAATATATTTAAAATAACTTGTTGTGTTTGTATATCTAAATCCTTATTGTTAAAGCCATACCTGTCTTTAATCTCACTACACTGTGCAATTTCATTTTCTTCATTCGCCCATGGTCTAAAGAACGCCATATTTATATTTATTAAAAGAAATTTAAATTAAACCAACCACACATACAAAACACACCGCACGACAGTACTCCACTGATATCGCAGAATTCGCAGACTGTCTTCCAGGAATATTTTCGAACACTCCGTAAACCTTCGGCCAATACAGTGCATTTAAGTTTACGATTCGATGTTTTCATTGGTAAACAACGGAGATGATGGATTTTGACACATATATATCAAGTACACGTGGACTGACCGTTCGTTTAATATTTACCGCATTGTATAAGGGGAGTAAACATTATTTTTCGTTCATAAATTTGGCATGAGTGCCGTGCGTATATATTAAATATTGATGATTCCCCACATAAATATGTTCTGCAATTGATAATGGAAGGACTATAAAATTTTCTGTTAAAGTTTATTTATTTTTTATAAATTTTTATGGGTTTTTTTCTGGTTTACTTCATATTATAAAAGATTAATACTCTTATAATTAACTGTGTCCTTTTTCCAAAGCCGCCTGACATATTAGACACCATTTTATCAAGGTGGTTTTGAAAAAATATAACTGACATTAAGAAACGTCAAATAATTTATATGAAGTAAATCAAAAATGAACACACTCAAATTTATTGATCGAAAATGTAAAAAATGCCGTTGTTTTCGGCAATTTCAGGAAAAAATATACATTTGGCAACTATTTCAACAAAAACTTAAAGCAAATGCAAGAAGTTTAGCAAAAACTTCACGTCAATATCTTTTTCCATTCTTGAGTTTTAAGCTGTTAAAATGTATTATTTTCTAGTGGGACACCCTGTATATTGTAGCCATGTATTCTGAATTGGCATCAGTGATACATTACATTTCATTAATATTCAGGTTAAACTTTCATTATTTAAACACAAAATAATTTAATGTAATTTTGATTTTGATTACTCATACACGAAAATAAATAATATTAATAAAAATAATAATAATAATAATAATAATCGACTTTACTGTTTTTAATAAATCTTGTTATCCCCCAAATGTAGCATTGTTATTGATTATCTTCTCTGAATTCCAATTTTCCTTTCTTATTACTATCATTGCCTTCCCGATAATTTTTTTAAAGCTATTGTTTCATTGTATTCAAATATAATTTTCAGTTTATATTATTCACACACTAATGATTAATTTTGAATATTTTTTTTATAGTTTCTAGAGCTTGTTTAACAACATTGATTATTTAAAACTTTCTTGTGAGCAAATGTTATTATTTTGAACAATATTACCTTAATTTAGTCTATTTGTTAGAAATTTGATCAAATCCATACTACTTCTCAAATACTCTTATCTACGTTTTTTTTTACATTTTTTCAGTTTGTAATTATACGTCCCTTTTTAAAACTGATGTAATTAGTAAGGACTATATCTGATACTCATTTCCAAGTAAAATTTACAAGCAATTAGAAATCTGTTTTAAGTTGCACAGGAATTTAAACAAATATTTCATTGTATTGTTTTATAAAATATAGGTAGAGGAGCATATGTCTGCCTCCCTGCCTGCTTATCCATAATAATTTTTTTTATAAACTTAAAAAATTAAAATGATGTAGGTATTTATAATATTTTATATAAACAAAAAATTCCTTGGTTTATTCGGTCATATTGCTAAAAAATAAAAAAATGAAAATAAAATGAAAAAAAAAAAAATAATAAATAAAAAAAACAATATGACCGAATAAACCAAGGAACAATTTATTTATATAAAATTCTACTGGTCAGGAAATTATCCTTATAAATATTTGTTTATGATTGTTGACTGATTCATCAGTAAAATGCTCCCTTGGGGGTGGCTTGTTCAGTAAATTATCTTACTATATCTGAATATTTTGAAGTAGTGTCTTTTGAAATGTATTTAATTTAAATTGTTTGTTTTTATAGCTTTTAGTTGCTAAAAGTGAGAAAAGACTGTCACTACCTGAAGTAATGCGTCATCATTGGGTTGTTGAACATAAAGACAAAAAGATTTCTTCCTAATGGTTTTAATTTGGTTTTGTTTTTAGTTAATTGACTGTATTATTTAAAATTGTCTTATGTGTATGCTTATTTAAAATATTAAAGTAGATAATAAATGTATCTTTATTATTCGTTTCTTTCTTCTAAGAGAGGGAGGGAGGGTGGTTTTATTACACAGCCTTAGACCTCCTAAGTCCCATTGTGCATCCTCCAGGGTATGTCCTGCCACTCAACTTGTCAAAACCTGCTGATTGGCTATCATTCGTTAAAATAAATGTTACTTTGTAACACGATACTGAAAAATCATGTCCGTGAAGTTAGCACTACCAGTTTGTAATTTTTCATTTTTGAATATTGGAAAATTGTCACTTTTTGGCGTGGAAAAAGAAAATTTGTCGCTCATCTTCTTTTCAAAATAACCCCTGGTAGTGCTAACCTCACAGTAAAGTTAGCACTACAAATCACCAGAATGAGCATAAATTACATTTTTTATATGAATAATTTGTCGTTTTTGTTGTAAATTTGTGGTAAAAATAAATTGTTACTTCTCCCCTTTTAATGCTAAGTTTACAGTAAATATCTTGGCTCAGAAATTTACGGATACCAGTAAAGTGTTAAATATACGAAATAATTTTTAGTGATCAATTAGTGCTTAAAAAATATTAAATGAGTTCAACAAGGGGATAAACCCCATGACCCCGGGCATAACGACTCTTTTAACAAAAATATTGGATGATGACATGATCTGAATGGATTTTTTTTAAATGGAACAGCTATATCACAAGCTAATTCTACTGTAAGTACAACTAATGAAAAAAAGAACGAGAACAATACACCCAAAAATGGAAGTGGAAGGAAAAAACCAAAATAGTTATTTATGTATAAACAACACAATAGCGGCTCATTTCCTAAGGCTATCCATGATTTTACTGACACAACTGCAATTAAAATCCTTTATTGTTCACTAGTCCGACCTCACCTAGATTATTACTCTTCTGTTTGGCCTCCATATTAGATAACGCACAGCAGAAACAAAGAAAATGTCTTTAGATACATAGCCTATAAATTATGATTTTATAGAGAATTTTCTGAACATCCCCTCTTTGGAAACTAGGAGGAAACGGAGACACCTAATATTACTTTTCAAAATTATCAATGGCAGATGCAGCTGTACTGAATTTCTAACAAAAATAAATCTTTATGTTCCAACGCACTCAACTCGACAGCAACAAACATTTTATGTACCTTTTTATCGTTTAAACCATACTTTGAGCAGCTGTATTCCAACAATGTTGTTAAGATTAGCCAACACTCGTAACGATCTTGAGATATTTAACACCCCCTTTCATAAATTTATAAAGCAATTACTTAGTACTGAACTTTGATTTTTAATGTAAATATTTTATTCAACCTTATTGTCTTTTTAAATCTTTTAAATTCTTTACCTATTTTAGTCTATATGTAATGAATTGTACCACGATTGTATTTGAGCACCATATATATTTCACTACATTTTAATTATAATTTTAAAATTGTAATTTATTTTTCAAATGGGCTTACCCGTACATAAATAAAAATTAAAATAAAATTTCATGTATATGTGGAAAATAATCAAGTTAAATTTACAGATAGAATAAATGCATTAAAAATAGGTGATTATTCTAATGAAGGACCACATACTTTTCTTTTGCAAACGGGAGTACCGTCAAAATGTCTCAGTTTTTGATGTTACATAATTTGATGTCCCTATCCTATGGCTAAGTTTTGTGATACAGGGTGTTGAAGTTATAAATCCCTATTTCTTTAAACTGACTACCAAAAATCAATTTTATTATTATTTTTGAAGTTATACATACTTAAATAATGTAATCAAAATATTGTCACTTACAGGGCGATTCATGATTCCGCAGATCATTTTCGGTCAAAGTAGGTATTTCTACCGAACAAAAATAGCTGAAATAACAAAAAAAATCAGCTCCAAAGTCTCTGAATATTTGATATTATATAGTTCTCGGTGTATTTTTTTGAAATTATTATTGGCATGACTAGTTTTCTATATACAACTTAATATGTACCTAATATTTATGAATTTTAAACAAGTATATACTGACATAAGGATATGTTCAAGAGAAATTCCGAAAATATATATATACCCCTTCTATTTGGAGCCAAACAAAAAATTTCGTTCTTACAGGGTATTCGCGGTTGAATAGGTAAGATGAAAAAGTCAACAATAAGTGTTGAAATTGTTGCCAAAAAATAGAAAATAATTGTCTTGTAAGTTGCACCTTGTTCATTAAAAATATCTTGACCTAATACCCTTAACCTTGGCATAAATTTAGTCTAATAGATCCCCACGAATTGATGTTAAAAAGACCCCCAGAATTACGTTTAGAGTTCAATGTAGCTGTAATGGAGGAAGAACAAAGTAAACACAAAGATTAATTTTGAATACTGTTTATTTAACATTTATTCTTTTGTACAGCCGGACATTTAGATTATGTGCCGTTTTTAGGCTTAACATTATGTAGGCTTTCCAATGTGTCATTTCTAACCTCAGAGCTTTTAGTTCCCATAAAAGGGCAAAATAAAAGTACGGAAGTACTTTGGTATATTTGTTTGTCTCCTAATATACAATCACACCTTTCCATGGAAATACTGAATAACGCATTGTACAATAAAAGAGTACAGCGGTAGTACGCTGAGTTCCGCGAGATATAGATTAATATATGTAATATGTGTAAAAACCGAAGTGTGTCACGCCTCTTACTACTATTCCATTGCCGTAATGTACTGATATACTCAGTTCTGTAAGGAAAACACTAAAATGATCGATCGTAGAACACCTGATATAAAGGGGGACGCCCGTCAGGCCCACTTTTGGGGTATTTCAGTAGAGATCTATCCTGCCTCTATCAGTCTTTAATTTACATAGCCGCAAGGGAAATACCATTTTCAGGCCCTTACTATTGAGGTCCCTGGCGGTGTATGGTGGCATAAGTTCTGAGGATACGTTAGGTAGTCCACAAACACAATTTCACCTATTTATTCTAAATAAATAACAAACATACCGACTACTTCCGCGTAATGTCCCGCTAAAGGTATGTGGATATGAACAAATGAATCCTACCCTCCTCAATATTAATGATTCTACTCGCCGCTGTACATATCCCCTTTTTCCAGAAAAATTGATATACAAAACTAACACCCCTTACGGCTAAAATGACACATTTGTCTACTCAATTTTGTTTTACAAAGTACGACAGAAACATATTTTTAACCGCAATCTAACTTTAAAATATACACAAATCAAGATATTGACCCTACTAGTCTACATCTGTTTGCCATTTAAAAGTAAAGCCGAAAGTGAGTTTCCTCTTTACTGAAAGGGATAGGTACTGTTTACAGACAAAAAAACTTTACAATTCGGCCCTTTGGCTATAAATCTAAATGACCTTAATTTATTACTTGAGAATGTTGACCGACTTTACAACAATTAATATTTATGACAACATCACTATTGATTCTCTAAATAGTATAATTTAGCACAATATAAAAACCCTATAATTTTTCCCACAACAAACGTTTATCAATGAATACCAAAAATATGACAATAACACAGACGCAAATTTTCCCGCTAATGAATATAAAAGTAATAAAGTGATACCTGTAACCAGTGTAACCCATCAATGTTAGTCTAAACTCTCCCCTCGAGTATATGAATATTAAATACTAGTTTTATTACTTTAATATTGCGATTATCGTTTTAATTCTACGTAAAAGAAACCTTACAGAAAAAAAGTATACCGCTTTTAAAAGCATCTACCTGGCGGAAGTTCGTCGGGTCAGCCTTAAGGGTTTCGAAATCCACTACGAACGTCGCCTAGAGTAGTACTTTTAATCATTTAGTAACACTTTATAATGTTGAATCGGAGATACAAAATATTTGACGTTTAACTATACTAGCGTGGTCTCACCAGTATCAGTTACGCCAATATTTTAGTCGCTCGGTAGATACAACCTTACAAAACAGTTATAGGAGCGAAATCTGGTTCTATTCAACGTGTATCTACTTGGTAAACCTGACTATATATCTCCTTTTACTTATATATAAAATATAAGAAAAAGGTGGTCATCCTAAGGACAACTGGATATCTATGCAGAAGCCGTCATTTATAGAAACTAATTTCACTACTCCGTCGATATCTTTTATTTCCGTTCTCAAAATATAACAAAAGAGCGGCCACCGTAAGGGTAGCGATAGCTCTTTTTAATAATTATATTTGAAGAAGCGGTAACGTGAATATTTGCGTTTTTTGTTAACTTGGCTCGGTGAAGATGAAAAAGCTAATTCCCAATCCACAAAAACCCTGGTATTTATACTTAAATTTCCCATATATGCAAATGTATCGGAAAGAGAACGACTGTGAATTCAGTGCATAAAAACTATGAAGCCCTGTATTAATTCCTGAATATAGCCCTATCGGTTTACATCTGGTCTTTTAGCTAGCGGCCGTTACAGTTTACACGTCGATTTCTTTTCACAGAAGTAATTAAACGGCGCCTACGAGTCGGGAGATGCTGGGATGTTGTTTGAATTCGAAATAAAAATTTGATTATAATATGTAATATATAAGAATTATTTAAATTAATTATCAATCCCCGGTTGTCGGATTTCATTATGATCTTACCTACTTCGATAAAGTAGTCTATTTTCGCGTTTTTCCATATAACTAGAATGTACATATTGCCTGGATATTGCTTGCTCTAAAGATATTGCATAGATGTGGATTTAACACATCCTTACCCTTCCCCCGGGATTTGTACGGCTTGAATTTGTTGATGGCCCAACCAATCCAGTCTAGTTGAGTTGGTCTAATCTACTTTTGACTAGCTCCCTTGATCTCTTGAGTCTAGACCTGTTAGGATTGTTGAGAACGGAAAGTACACCTGAAATAGTATCTCTAGACTTTCCTCTAGTATCATAGTGTAGGTATCATCCTCTTTTTTGAGAGATACGACTTGGCTAGATGAATTGTTTCTGCTATAACCCTGCGGATTCTAGTACTTGCAGTGGTCTCTGTTACCTTTATGCAGAATTTTATGAATTTCTTTTAGCCTTGTGTACTTTTGTTGTATTCTGTGAGCTTATTTTTAAAACTAGGAGTTTATTCCACCAGACTATTTTTCATTTAGAATTTATCTTTTTCTGGACTTATTTCTTGGTAAGCATCAGTAATTGCCTTGTTTACCAATTTCCAGTTTCTAGTGTTTTTGCTACTCTTACATTGACAGTTTCTTTCTTGAGAGATTCCTCGACATCTTAAATCAATAGACACATAATGTATTTATGCAATAAATTATCTTAATTCGTTGAGAACATAATAGTGATAAAGATTTTTTTCTATATAAATTACGCGGATTACTGATATCCATATCTCTATGTGTCAGAATACCAAATTCCCTAGATTATCCAGAACGCTGATAACAATATTCAAAATATTTATTTTACTGTAGGTACATAGTGTGCAGTGGTGTTTTAAAATTTAATATAAAATGATAATTTGAAATTTATTGGATTATAGAAACGAGGTAAGTCACATACAATTCAAGATAGTTATTTTTAATATTTCCCTTTGAAATCGGTAAAGACTGGATCACATGAATAAAAATGGAGTTTTTCTGCATCATAATAAAAGTTCGAAGAGAAGCAAATTTTCAATTTGTGTGAATAAAGAAATGATTTTGTATTGGAGGATAATGCCACCGGCCTGTCACCCCCTATACTTCCCATGGCTCAAATATCAACGACCTCGGTACCTCTTCTCTATATTGGTCTCGGGGTATTTTTGACAAGTCTGGGGTCACCAATCAGCAAGTTGGTTGCTGTTACATTAGAAAAATGACCTCTAGAAAATTGATTAGTATTTTTGTAGTTTTTGACTGCACATACCTACATGATAAAATTTATATTAAACAATACAGATCTATAACAAAATTCGATTATAAATAAATTAATGTTTGCACCAAAAACAGAAATGGTCAGAAAGCTGTTATATGAGTGCCCTAGATGCAAAACACGCTTTTCGACAAAAATGCGAAAAATGAGTTAAGCACGCCATCTTGTTGCTTTAGTAAATACTGATATTGTGTTAAGGGACAAAACTAACCTTTTAGCACGAGAAACCAGGTTTAAAAATCGCAGTTTAATGCAAAACTCGCTTTTTGTTTTGACGCGCCAGATGCAATCACAGTCCGCAATTTTACACACACGTAGAGTCGTGCTGTTTGTAAAACCGGCGTTATGATCCAATTAGTTCATTTTGTTTTGTTGTTCAGTGAGTACGGTGTGTTTTGTTTACAATTAAAACATCTATTAAGAGTTTAAAAAATGGAGATAGACAATGAAATGTATGAAATTAATGACAGTATGAGTTCAAAAATACAGCCTTCCCCGAGGAACATGTGTAGAAAAAAATGTAAAGGGGAAAGTAAGCGGCAAAAGCACAAAAGATTAAGGTAAATAAAATTATATTGATTTTGTATGAATAAAAATGACAAGAAATTGTATTATTTTAGGCATACCCCAAAACAATTGCCGGAATTTCCCACCTGTGGACATAATGGTCAGCCAGGCAAACCGTATTATTGTTCCACATTAACAATGCGGCAAATTTGAGATTTTCATGCAAAACTGTATTCTCTTAAAGAAAAATGTAAACAAGATAGTTTTGTAGTTGCATGTTGTGAAGGGAAAAAGTGTAAAAGATCCAAAATTGCCAGGGAAAAAATATCTATTAAGTATTATGTTCCAACAACTTCTGCTGAAAAGATCCGTGTTTGTAAGACATCTTTTTTAAAAATCACCTCATTTAGATCGAATCGAACGGGTTATGAAAAATATTGTTTTAAAACGCCATGCCACAAGAAAATAGGGGAGGTGATCGAATTCTTTATTAGAATGAGGACAAAAAGTTGGCAATAAAATTGTTTATTGAATCTCTACAATGTGTAGAAAGTCATTATTGCCGAAGTCAAACCAGTACTCGCGTCTATCTTCCATGTGAACTAAACATAACAAAACTGTGGAATATCTACCAATCAAAGGTTCACAACCAACAACTGCGTGTCAAATTGGGTTTTTTTAGGTCATACATAAATACCCATTACAATATTGGATTTGGTTCCCCAAAAACCGATGTATGCTCAACGTGTTTAAAATCCAAAAAAAAATTAAAAAGTAGGGACATGTCTAGTTCTGAGAAGAAAGATGTTATCACAGAGCAACGTGTCCATAAACTTAAAGCAAAAGCATTTTTTAACTTATTAAAGAGCCCTCCAGAAAATGTAGCAGTTTGCGAAAAAACTGCGAAAAAACTTACCGTTGCCGAAGCTTCCGGATCAAGCTAGTTATTTTGCCCAACAAATTAACTACTACAATTTTACAGTCATCCGTGGATCATCAACAACATCCTTGGTTCCTGAAAATGTCTATTCCTATGTGTGGACGGAGGTAGATTTTGCCAAAAATTCAAACTCAATTGCTTCAGCCATCTGGGACGCATTGGTTAAGTCCTCGTTTTCGGGGAAATTGATACTATTCATTTGTTTGCTGATGGTTGTGGGGGGCAAAATAAAAATAGTATGATGACGATGCTTTCCGTTTGTCTTATGAAGAAAGCTCCCCAGAACGTTAAGTTTCTCACCTTAATATTCCCAGTAGTAGGGCACTCTTTTATACCTCCCGATAGGGTGTTCGGTATGATTGAAAAGGAAGTGAAAAAGAAATCTGTAGTTGTAAAACCTTCTGACTACGAAAAGATCATAGCACATAGGTCGACAATACGCAAATTGGATGTAGACTGGCAGGTGTATGACTGGAAAAGTGAAGCCCAAAACATCAGCGTGGCACTTTCAGTTTAACAAGGCCAAGAGATTCGTTTTTACTAGAGGAAAAGCTAATGTACTAATAAGTGGTGAACCCCGAATTATTATGCTGATTCGGCGAAGCAAAATCTGTTCTGAAGAGAGGGAAGAACACTTCAGCTATTAATCCTACTGAGCTTGATATTGGTTGCAAATTGAAGGGTGATAAATCTACAATAATTTCACTTCTAAAGAAACATTACGGAGATACCTGGGAAGAAAACCCTGATTTAAGTTTCCTTATAGAAGCTCTTGTTACCCCTAGAGCAGAACAAGACAATATGCCTGAAACTGACGTTGAGAGTGGCTGCCGTAACATCAAACCATGCGATATTAATTTACCAATATAAATGCCATTTTTTTGTAATTTTAACAATACATTTTCATAAAAAACTCTTTCTTTTAATTTTATCTGGAAGCAAAACTCGCTTTTTGAAAATGTTCGGAGCAAAACTCGCCAAATGCTTTTGTTTTTATTAATTAATTGAAAAAGTGCTTGTTATATTTTTAAAATACGATAGGACCTAATAGGAGGCATTTGTATCAAAACGATCCCAAAATTTTGAGGCGATTGGTATAAAATTTCTACCGAAAACATTTTTTTGTGATTTTCTCAAAATGACCTTTTGTGCATAAAGCGAGTTTTGCATCTAGGACACTCATATATTAGATTAGATACATTTACCCGTGTAAAATATTTTAAATTTTCAAGGTCACAGACTTTCAGATCGATTGACATTTGAGTGCGATCCCTTGTGTTAACTGTACTCGTTGAAAATACTTTAATTCCTGGTTCAAATGCAATTATTAAGGATGTTTTCTTGGAAGATATATTACATTTGCCTATAAATTCACAGCTTGATATAATTGACCTCGATCGTAGATGAAATTACCTCGCCTCCCATACCAAATAGAAGAGGGCGATCTCCCCAATTTGAAGGCCCTCTAAAGTATATATTTCCTTGGGAAAATAGGATTGGAATAGTCGTTGTAGGCATTAAGACTATTCCCTTAATGCATTAGCGACAGATCTCTTGGATCGCAGCGTATTAATACCCCATACATAAGTTCTTTCCCATTAAATTCGAACCAAAAATAAGTCAGGAGTTGTAAATTTCAAGAATTTAAACGTTTCTGAAATCCGTCATAGATAGTGGCGTATTTTTCCGATAACTTGGCCAAAATAGAAAAACAAAAAACTAACATAATTGGAATTTAAAAAATGTTTTGACAATCGCGGACTGTACTTGGTGTTCTTGTGCTGTGCTCGCTCGTCTCGTGTTCTTCAAAGAATCTCGGGAGACCGCGATGCGATCGAGACTAGCACGGGACCGCGATTGCTTAGTGCGTTCCCTCCCTTAAGACTGTGAAAAGTGAAGAAAACAAATCAATAGTCAAACATTTTTTTTTCCAATTTTGACATATAAGGTGACATTTTTGTAATAGCAAAATGTGTCAAAATGATCTACTTTACGCAACCAGTTGCATAATGTTGAACATTATAAAACTGATTACGAAATGGTTATATTTATGAAACCAGTTGCAAAATGCCTTATTTTATGTAACGAGTGAATATTTTTGGAACGAGCAGAGCGAGATCCCGCAACATGGGACTGGATCGGCCAAGATTTATGGAATTTTTTACTTTAAAGTGGGAAATGGAGGGGAACTGTAAGAAAGTTCAAAGACTTTCTTTTTGAAGTCAGAAACATTAAGAATTGAATTACAGCTATTTCTTAGCACCATTTTAATGCGTACAAAAGTCTAATTTTTTCAATTAAAGAAGAAAACCTCAAAATCAATACATCCATACAGAAGCGACTAGTTTCGGCCTCACAGGGACATCTTCAGGCCTGTAATACAATAATCCTGAATTATAATAGGAACAATATAAGAATAGGTTGGTCACGATTAAAATTAAATAGTATAAGCCACAAAAATGGATCCTTATTGAAGCGTTACAGTATTGTAAAATTAAAGCTGTGGAAAAGGAAAAATAAAAGTGCAGTACACACTTAACTAAAATAAGAAAAATGGGCACGAAATCTACAAGAGAAGAGGCGAAAATGAGCGATTACGAATGCATTTAAATTGCTCGGGATAACAAATAAGGCTGATAATGTAAAGTAGTGGTTTAGTCCCCGTCTAAGAAGGTCCGGATATGTGCAAGAGGACTCTGCGTTTTTTCTGTAAATGTTGAGAATGTAAGTATGGAGGAAAGACGAATCTTGCTAGCTCAGGTGTAGCTCAGGCTAGAAAATGGAGAATGTAGATGAAAGCTCCAGTAAATATCGCCATTTTCGCCTAATTTTTTATTCTCACTCACCGTTTTGGCTTTATCTTCGAAATTAATTTTCAAAAGGAAATAAAAGTAATTATTCATGCAAGCATATAATAAAACAAGGTGAATTCATTATATTTAATAAGCCAATAAACGTTTGTTTCAATGAAAAAACATATATGTGAATATAAAAAAATAGAAATAGATAAGATTACTATCAAAATCAATTTGAAAATACAACAAACAGAGATAAAATGAAATAAATTAATACATGTACAAATAGTAAGTTAATAACATATCTTCTAAAAGTAATACATTTTAAGTAGGTAAATATTTAAAGAGTTGATGATTACTGAACATAACTAATATGACGTTTTCCCTCTTTTTAATATTATGAAGATTTTGTAGTTGAAATAAAAATTATAATTTATTTTTGGTCCTAATAAAAATTTAAACATAGGCTATCAAAGAGGAAAATATATAATGAACTTCATAATCTTAAAAAATAGTACATTATATACCTAGGGTGAGAAGTGAGCTATTATTTACCGAGCACTAATGTGCGAGGTAAATAATAGCTTTCTTAGCCGAGGTATATATAGAATTTTTTTTACTACTAACATTAATATATTAGCAATTTTAATTTTGACATAAGTAATTTCCTAACAATTTGTTAAATATTTCGAAATATCAAGCAGACTGGAGCATGTTTCTAATTTGGCATGTGTCAAATTTTGGTATGCTTCTAAGAAATATCCCATTGCATTTTTGATATTTTAATGACATGGATTTATTGGTATTAATAATTATTGAAGCCGGTGTTGAATTTCCTAGTTAATATATATTTTTACTGTTTACACTGATATATATTATCATATTTGATTTGATTAGATTTGATAAACCCAGATTTAGTTATTTCCTACTTATTTTTCAAATATTTCAAAATATCAAGTAGTCTGGGAGTTTAGTTGTCAAATTAACAAAATGAAACTAATGAAATTTAGTTTCATTATTTACCTAGGTTTTTTTTTATTATCATTATTTACCTAGGGTGAGAAATATTACTTCTCATTAGAGGAATGGAGTAAATAATGGTGATTTCTCATGTTAGTAGTAAAAAAATATATTAATGGTTAGACTTGAAATAATAATTAGATTCTTAAACAAATTTCTTGTTTTTGTTTTGCAAAAGACTTTTTTGGCTTTTTCGGTTGCCTCTGCCACTCTTCTTTTAGTAGTTTCGAGGATAATTTCACTATGGAAACCATGAGAATCATCAATTGGTTAGTAACATTTTGATATTTTGTGTCTGGTAAGAGGCAAAAGTCTTGTTAAACTTTTTTCTTAGGTAGCTGTAATCTTTTGGAGAATAAAAATTTAATGTTAGATCAACAGCTCTTAATTGAGAATTATATTTGCGAAGGCCGTTTTAATAATATTTTCAAAAGTTCTTGGAATCGTTGTTAACAGAAACCTGCAAAAAATATATTATTTTATTTCTAAAATATAAGATATAAAATATAAGATATAATGCACATTCATACAATATCATTGTGCTAGAACAATAGTAGGTAGGTACTGGGACAATTTAAAAAAGTAATTTCGACATAATCAACTTTTAATATCAACATTATACTTAACTCTTTTATTGCTAAATTATTAATAATGTCATTTTGTGTAGTTGGTTGTGATTTGTATATTATATATATATATTATAAAAATTGTATCGTCAATGTTATTAGGTGCCGACTTTTTTTAATAATAATTTTGTAAGATATCCTTGTAAAAACACATTTAAACACGTTTTTAGAAAATTTCTGGATTTCTGCTTTAGGTTATCGTATAATTGAATTGACTAATTGTGTGTTTAACTAAAGGTATATCTCTTTATTGTTAAAACAGTCTTTTTATTGTTCTATTCTTTTGATAATTAGAGAAAACAGTAGGACATCTTTTCACCAACAAAAATGTAGAATAATGAATCAATCTCACATCATAAGGAAATATATACATTTTAGGATGTCCTACTAGATATTAACATAAAAACGAATTAAAATGTATATCGCAACTGTGCTCAAATAAATGAATGTTTTTATACCTGGCCATAGCACCAGAAAGATACTTTTTTAGATCATAATGATCTGGATAACTTAAAATAGTCAAAATCCACATTATTTAAATTGTTCTAGTATTGTTTTAGCATAGCGATATAAACTCCAATAATAAACATTCAATGTTTTTTGGGACGTCTTTTAGTAAATAAAAAATACATGAATAGTGTGATATTATCGTTTAGTTTGTTACTACATAATATAGTTTATTAGTGATTTAGAAGCAAATTACGTTTTATTTATAGAATAAAAAATCACTCATAATATCCAAATATTTATACCTATATCTTTATATTTCGGACATGAAGACTAACTAACTATTTTATGTTTTTGGCTCTGAATAGTTTTCTTAAGAATTTTAAAACCTTTCTTTGCTCTTTTGGGATACTCCAATGCATATCTTTGAGGTTTAGTTTGTTTAAACCTAACATTAATTAAGAACCTAATATGAAAATTTCAACAATATACAAAATTAGTCGATTAAATTACAGTTTTAAAAAAATTATCTACAAAAACTGGCATTATCTTTTTACTTAAACATTCTTTCAAAGAAACTTAAGTTTAATAAAGTCACAGGTTTAAATTTTCTTTATTTATGTTAATAAGTAATTAACCATTACTTTAACATTATAAGACGGATGAAGACGAACTTAGCTGAGGTTTATTTCCTATTAATTTTACTTTTTCGATAAGAAATTAAGAAAGTTTAATTGCAAATTAAAGGTGATTGCCTAATGCACCGCCTCTGATAATTAGATTGGGTTCAGGGCCGCCGAGAGCCAGGTCGGGCCCCCGGAACAATTCTCCAGATCGGGCCCCGCGAGAATTAAATAAAAAAAAATCTAAAAAAAAGTCTTCAAGCAAAATTACTTCAATTTCTCTAAAAAAAGGTCTTCAAGCAAAAACTTCTTTACCTCTTTACTGAATCTCTCTACAAAAAAAACTTCTCCTCTTTACAGAATCTCTCTACAAAAAAAACTTCTCCTCTTTACCGAATCTCTCTAAAAAAAAGTCTTCAAGCAAAAACTGCTTCCCTCTTGTGCCGAACTTCTAAAGAAGTAAAAAACCTAGTCCGCCTAAGTTTCCGGGCCCCCACTTATACCGCTGCCAGTCCCCCCATATACCGTTGCCGAGTCCCCACTTGAACCCGGCCGGGGCCGGAGAATGGTCGCACTGCGCAGCTTTCTGAGTGCCTTTTAAAAGGAGATAGAAAACTTCTCCATTATGAACCCTTATTACGTGTTGCCTACATCTTGGCGCAATATTTTTAATAGGTGCGTTTTAATCATCCGCTTCTGCTTCGGAATTGTCGGTTTTCTTGTTTTAATCTGACAGGTTAAAACGACTAAACCGACAATTCCGGAAGCAGAAGCGGGTGATTAAAACGCACCTGATATTTTGCTTGCTGCTGTCAGTGTCAGAGAATATTATTTTTGAAGTCACAGTTTATTGCTAAAGAATCAGTTAGCTCACTTGGACCAGTTGAACGTTCCAAAATAACATCCACTCCAGGGATACAAATTCAGGATACGCAGAAGACTGCTGTTTTATTATAGGCGGTTGTCATATATAGTATTATCCGAGTTGCACAGTGTATAAACTGAAACATTGAGATCAAAAGTGCCGACGCAGAGTGAGCGATCTGATTCTTTAGCTGTAAACTGTGTCACAGGGTTCAAAATGGCCGCGCCCTATGTTGGGCGTGTCGGACCTCTCTTGCCTCGTATAGTAATCAAAGTATGTGCCCCACCCTCTTTCTTGTCAGCCCTGGTTGTGTGTGTACTTACTTATGATATAATCTTAAAAAACCATTTTCAACAGGCCTTTTAAACACAAAGCATATGTTTTCACCATATTATTAGAGATAATAAATCTTAAATATACATTTACAACCCTTACAACACTATAAATAATTATATTTTTTGTAAAATACAAATCGAAAATTGACATGTGTCAGAAAGGGTCAGAATTACAGGAGTAGACGTTGATTACAAAATTTAGCGCGAGGAAGACTCTCTAGTAGTAGTTGCTCGGAGAATCGGTTACAGAGAGATTGTTTATTTTTCTCGTACCGCTAGTTAATTTATGATGAGAGGGGGGTAAGCCGATGGTTAGCGGTTCACTGCTTCATTGATACTCAATGTTAATGTGCGACACTTTTCACCCTGTATATTCAACTGTTCATGAAATCCTCTCATTCTCAAGTATACTTTAAAGAAATTAAAACTACTAAATCAACATTTTTATGTCGAATAGAACACATTTTTGAGTTTTAATCAAGGAATAGTTTAAATCCAACAGCACTCCCTAGGTCACGTGACTCTCAGTGCACTGGCGCCGTAACACAGGTTCTAATTTTGGCGCGTTTTGAGCAGCATCGACGTCACGACGCTGATTCCTGTTCGGAATTGAAAAGAAGCGTCGTCGAGAATTCAGTTTATGAAATTGATGCAAAGTATCATGTCGGGTGGCGGTGTTTTAAAAAGTTTGTTGTAGACGTTGCGTATTGGTTTTGTTAATTTTGAAAAAAAAAAATAAGGACTTTTTTGAAAGGTAAATTCAGTTTAATTTACTTTTGAAACAATTTAAATACTACCTATAGGAGCACGAATACTTTTATAAATTCTAAATGTAGTTGGTTCCATCAAGTAATTGGTACGTTAATAGAATATTTGGAAAATAATCTGAGGAAATATAGATTCTGTATTAAAATATATAAAAGAAAATCGATTCTACAAATTAATAAAATAAAATTGAAAACTTTTCCAAATATGTAGCCATATTTTTTTTTTGTAGCGCTCTGCAAGAAACTTTTGTTGATAGTTTTACAGAAATGGTATTTATACTAAAAAGCCTAGCGCAGAACACTTGAAATGTAAAATAATTCTAACGTGAGCGCATCTGAAGGTTCCACAAACAGATTTTACTGTTTCACATAAAATATTTTTAAAATAAGTTATTTACAATTTTATTTTGTGTGGAAGATTTTAAAACAAGTGGAGTGAGTTGAAAATGTCTTGTGTTTCATTGTTTTTTCTAAAAGTAAAAATGTTTATGTTCTAAAATTTAACGTTCTCAAAATTTAAATACATAAGTGACAGGAGTGCATTTAGAAACCTCGCAAGGCGCGTCTGGACCCTATTCTAATGTAGGGGAATCCGGGGTAGAACGAATTTTTTTTTTTTGAGAAAATGTACCTTCAGATCCTAACAATTTTTCCTTGGAAGTCATATTTAATATTATTTCCAACACTTGTTACAAAAATATTTTATTATTCCCTTTTCCTTATTTTGTTATTAATTTGTTTGTTAAAATTTGCCCAATTCCTCATTTTGCCTCACATATGGGGCACATCGGGGTACGTTCGAACCATCTAGAAAAAATAATATATTTAGGATAATAATGGTTAAATGTTGCTGCATAGAGATCAAGCTTCACGGCTACAACGTATTGAAAAGAGTTAACATTATTAAACAACATTTATAATAAATTATAGTAGTTCAACTTATACGTGGGGCGAAACGTGGTATGCCCCGTTCTGCCCCTCCCCATTCTGCCCCAGGAGCATGCGTTCCGATTGTGACTAAATAAATAACAAAAATGTTTAACTAAATAATTTGGTTTTATGAGGAAAAGGTACCCTAAGAGAGGGGCTATCTTCCTATTCCCCACAAAATATAAGGCTAGTAAAATTAAGCACTTTCCGTTGTTTCCAAATTCGTCAATTTTTACAGTGGGCTTTCTTAGATCATGCATTCGACGTTATAGCTTACACAGTGTCTAGGTACGTACACGCTAACTTGTACGCAATTCAAAAAGTTATATACACGCGAAACGTCTTGACTACATATACTCCATCAGGGCTTTCCCACTTCCGGTACGATAGGCCATCGGGAAGATACAGGGAATCCCACCGAGTCCAGTACCCTTTAATAGCTTCACTGTATTTGGATATCTCTTACCAAGTAGGTGTAACTTTATTTTTGAGCCATTCTCGAAAAACCTTCAAGTCATTGTCTTTCTTCTGCCCCTTTCTCAGGCTTTCAAGGGTGATTTCTTCTTCGTTGCCCTTTGGTTTGATAGTGGTTGCCCGAAGAGTAACTTTATCAACCGGTTCCTCCCATTCTCCGAGCCCCTTACTGTATCGGCATTCTCGTTCTAAACGGTCGCCTCGAGAGAATGTCTGCGTTGCTATGAAGACGGCCTCTCTAGGATGTTCTACTTCCTGATTATTGCAAAAAAGCCGGCTCGGTGTGGGTGATTGACTTCTTCGGGATGCATAGCTGCTGTCACTATTTCTTATTGGACTTAGTGACGGGCTTCGGAAGATTGATCTAGGTGAATTTCTGGTATCATTCCCCGATTCTCGATTTATAGAACGAGCTCTGCTTCGACAAGTTCTTTGAAGGTGTCCAATTCTTCTACAATTGAAGCATCTCCTGCTTCCATTTTGGCTGTTTCGTTGCATATTTTGCAGGATATTTAATATTTACGAGAGGGTAGGTTGGGGTATAGCATTACTATTTGCCTCCTCACTTTCCTGGGATTTAATTTCTTTCACTCTTGCGCGAAAATAACTGGAAAGAAATTTTATCGCTTCATATTCCTGGGCTGCAATCAGTTTCTCTCTCAGTGTCTTGTGATGTCGTAGACGAAGGGCTTGCTGCATTTCCACATCTTGACGTCCATCAATAAATGCCTGTATGCCGATTTGTTCTTGGAAATCTTTAGGTGCCCGTGGATAGGCCAGATAAATCAATCGTTTTATATCGGCCTCGAATTCCTGTAGACTCTCATTATGTTTCTGACTGCGAACCTTTAGCTGGCTTTGAAATACCCGTTTCAAATGCTGCTGGCCATATCCTCTCTCCAAAGCTTGGACGAGAGATGAATAACTGGGTTCTTCTTGAGGGAGTAACTGTAAAACGGTTGCTGCTTGTTCTCGCAGCGACACTATCAATGCAGCCGCCATCTTCTTTTCAGCCCAGCCATTGGCTCCAGCTGCAACTTCAAATTGGAGGCGATACGTTTCCCATGTTGTCTGACCGTCAAACGTGGGTGGCTTAATGATCTTGCTAGTATGGGTTTGTAAAACTGGGTTTTAATTATGGCTTGGTTCGATTACAGATGAGGGCAAGGTAGTGTTTTCAGTTTATCTGTTGCTTATCGAAGCTAGGCTACGAATTCTTCTTTCTAACTCAACTAGTTCAGTTCTAATTTGCCTTTCAAACTCTACTCTAACCTTTTCCTGTTGTTAAATGCTCTTGTTGTTGCTCTAAACGATCTACTCTAATTTTAAGCTGACCAACCTTTTGCTTGAAAGTTTTCTGGATTTGTAGCAAACCATTCATAATTTCTACCTCAGCTTCCCTATGCCTTTCTTTTTCCTTCCTACGCCTTTCCTTTTCCTCTTCCATCTTTAAAAACCATGCTGGTGGGCCTGAAGTAACCATGCCTGCTTCGTACTCAGTGGATCTAGTATTTACCATGAACTTCTACTTTATATTCCACCGCTGTCACCAATGTTACGCAGGTTTTTGGCGTCTCATTTTATTGCAACTCAACTTTAACAATAACAATTTAACTGATAACATTAACATGTAACATCTATCATAAAACTGAAAAACTATAACGTCAGGATCCCTGCTTATTTAGCTTATATAGCTTCTCAAACATTCTCGAACTGTCTAGACTTTTACTTGATGTGGAATGATATTTCTAGACATTTCTGGACTATTTATTCTATCTTCTTCTGCTAGCACTTTGTGGATGTAATATTTTTTTGAGCAGCATTTTTAGTACTCGTGGTTACTAAATTCGGTATTCATATTGATTAAAGATGTCTCTACTGATTAATGATACATGTAATGTAATCTGAAATCTACACAGATAAGCCTAAAACAAAAAAATGTTGTGATATGGCAGTACTGTTGATGGCGCCTCGCGCGGAATTTATTAGAACTATTGATATGGCACTTTTATATATTGTAGGCATGTTCATAATGAATACGTTGGGCAAAAAAAGTCAATTTAAATGTTTTTAGGGATATGGCACTATTGAAAAAGGGGTGCTATATCTAGAATTTCTTTAATCATCTATTGCTAGATTTTTTGGTTAGTTACTTGAAACCTTTCGTGCAATTTCCATCAGATACGCCCATTATGAAATTAATTTCAACAGCTTACCCTCTATATAACAAATCTCTTGAACTTTTTTCAGAATAAATAAATAAATATTGATCCTAAATATCCTATATTATTTAACAGACAAAACTATATTCTAACGCACTAATTATTTAGAAAAGCCTTTTATTTTCAGTAATAATGTATGGAGGATTAAATGGAACTTAAGACAGGTAACTTGAGAATGTTTCACATCCCCTAATAAGTTTTCAGTTTACACTTATTGATAACATATTATCCTAAGTCTAAGATTGTATTACCAAATTGAGAAGATATAATTACTCTATACGAAGGCCACATAATAATGAGTTGTAAAAATGGGTCGAAGTTTTAAGGAGTTGAAAAGGAGTGAAAATGGTATTATTTCGATTTACGGCGAAAGTTGAGGTCAAAAATAAAAATTTGTAATGCAAAAAAGTAAATCAAGCAAAAATCTACAGCTTTTGTAGGGGTCACTTCAAAATTTTCGATAAAAATTCAAAACTTTGTTTTTTTTTGTTTTTTATTTTTTCTTTTTCCAAAAATAATATAATTTTGATGAATTTGTACCTCTGTGTGTATTAAATAAGCAAACTTTTTTTTAAATGAAATTCTACGGTGACATGTAGTTTTTGATAAAATAAAAAAAATATAGTCAGTATTAAAAGATTTTTCTAATTTTCAATTTTGCGATTTTTCGATTTTTCGATTTTTCGATTTTTCGATTTTTCGATTTTTCGATTTTTCGATTTTTCGATTTTTCGATTATTCGATTATTCGATTTTACGATTTTTCGATTTAAAAACCAAAAAAGAGGCATTTTTATTTGTCAAAATTAGAAAAACCAATTACCCTTTACGTCCTTTTAACCGTGTTGAAAATCCTACAATTATAAACTTAACATTACGATTATTATTTTGAAGTCCCCACTTGCCACAAATAGATAGATTGGCGATATAAAAATCGTCCTTATCCGTATACCACTTATTTTAAGGAATTCATGATAAAATTTCGTTACATGCTGGGTGACATTGAAAGTACAACACCCGCTAGTAAACATCAAAATTGTTTCTTATATTTTTGTTAAATAAAAGGAATCTAAAAGCAGTGGTCGTAGAAAAAATTTAATAAATGTAACACGAGTTGCAAGCTTATTACGCATTCAGGATAACCTTTGCTCGAATGGTTATAGGTATTTGTTGAATAAAATAAATTCTGCAAAAGAAGAAATGCTATTGAATAATACCAGCGGCCATTTTTATCTTCCAATAAAATTCATTTCCATCCACTTCAAATGCCGGAAAACCTTCAATTGCCAATATACGCATTAAACAAAAGCAAAATAAAAAACAGTAAATCAAAGTCGCCCTGGGAATTTTTATAACTAAAAATAAACCGAATGGGAGTGTTTGTATGTGTATACGGACGGCATGGGCCTCCGTATGCCTGCATGATCTGTATTTGTTTGGGATGATATTTTTAACAGAATCAAATAGTCTGTAGACCAGTGCCTCATGTTATTGGGTTGTAGGTAAAATAATGCAATGGAAGGTTTATTAATTGAAAGGTGGGAACATACCTAGTAACAATATTACACAAAAAACTATCTTCAAATTATTTCACTTTTTTAAACAATTTTTTATAATCAAAGTAAACTGTATGTCGTTAAATAGAGGTTAAATTAAAAGAGACCAGATGATGGTTTTCCACATATAGATATTTATTTTTGCCTGGAGATCTATTCTTAATTTTAGATTACTTGCTCTTAGCCCTGCGCTTTTTATTAAACATGCAACACATCCATATTCACAAAGTATTTCTAAATAACCTATAATATGTCGTTCAGTTTCTTTTTAAATCTAGGGTGGCTGTGAAAGTCAAACATCCCTCACTCTGTATAGCTATACTGGTCCTGTCTAACTTTGCCATGTCGCTTTCCGTTTATCCTTATATTCTTGTATTAAAACTTTTCATTGGTGAATCGGGTGAATCTCACACATTTCTAGAGTACTTTATAAGCTAGCGAGCTAAATGCAGTTTTCTTCGATTGTACATAATAAAATTCCACTTTCAAAACTAAATACATAATCTGATTTTTGCGAAGAAAACATCCTTATAAAATCCATATAAAATATGAAGTTAAATGAAAGCACCTGGAAAAAGCACTTACTTTACCAATGCCTGTATTTTGTAAGAATTTTACGAACACAAAATGTACTACATATTAAGCATAAAAGTATAAAAATATAATAAATATGGATACTAATTAAAAAAAAAATAGATATATAAATAAAATAGAAAACAATAAAGAACTTTTTAAAATACCCTACTGCGTAGCCAGCAACAAAATTTTATAATAATTTTATAAATAACTTTTAGAGTGAAACTTTAGATCAACTGGTATATTGGGCCGAATTAATAAAACAAAGGAAAACTTTTTACTTGCGAAATATGGAGCAAATGTTTTGAGTCATATTATTAGAAATTAAGCAAAACATATTCCTCTTTAAGCAAAAGCAAATGCTTATCCAGTAGATGTTTAAGTAAACGGGTATTAATAATGTATACCCTTTTATTAAATATTGGAAATCTAGTCAGTTGCAGACTTATCATGAATAAAAATGGAGCATTTGCTCGAAGTACAAAGTAAAAGCAAAAGCAAATCCTTCGAAGCAAAAGCTAGAAGCAAAAGCATTTGCTTCGTTTCTAATAAATAATGATTTGCTTTTGCTCCATAGTAAATGCTTCGTTATTTAGACCGTTTGCTTCACTTTTAAATAAGTCTAGACAGGAATGATGTTTGGTTGAAATAAAAGGCATAAGGCATGCATTGTAGTTAATAGAGAAGTTAATGTGGAAGAATAAGCAACGCTATGAGCTTCGACGAAGAAAGTACGACCTGTGAAGGGAACGATCAAAATTGTAAGGTGGTACTAGAAAAATCACAAGTACCCACTATAAAAAAGCGAAAGATAATGCGTTAATAAAGTTACAAGCGGAATGGCAGGCAGTGACAGGAAAAGCGATTAGTGTAAAGCAATTATCTAAAAAAATCAATAACTTGAAAATAAAAATCAAACAGAAAGCAGATATAAATAGAACCGGTAACAAACAAATAAAGTAGAAGCCATGGGAACACAAGGTATTTTGGACGTTAATGGATGATGACAGAAACCCTACTTTGTGCAAATTGCCATTTAAGAATCGTATGTTTATCCGATTAAAGTTCATTACATGGAATTAAATTGCATCAGGTGGTGTGCAAGTGGGCGTATCACCACCCATACAGACTGCTGCTTTGGTGGACATCTCCTTGGAGTCTGACTCATCTGTTCCGGTTTCAGAATCTGCAAAAAGCACGTCATCAAAGAAAATGAAAAAACCTCGCCTTCCGGAAACAACGGAAACAGCGGAAACACAAAACTTATCAACAGCTGAACTACAGAGGTTAGTTTTGTTAGAATAATTAGAAGCCCTGAGGCTTAAGAAAAGAAAGTTGATGAGAGAGAAGAAGAAGAAGAAGAAGAAGAAGAAGTATTAGTTAAAGAAAATGATAAAGTGTATACACAGTTGTAAACTATTCTAACATACTTTGATAGTGCAATATTTATGTTGAGGTTTTACATCTAAATTTTTCTTCTTTATTAGGTTTTAAATAAGTTTTGTATTCGTTTTCTTGGATTATGATTAGGTTTTGCATTTATGACATTCGTTATGATATTTTACTATAAGTTTTACTTACCTTACAAATTTTGTTGAAAAATCAGATGGACAATTTCGTCACGTCTTCGAGTTCCACTTCTTCTAATGTTAATATCGTTATTTGCATTTTCCCCAATACGGTTATTTGCGTCGTTATTAAGCTCCACTTCTTCCAATTCGAAGTCTGGATCGCGTAGTGTTTAGCGATGTTGTGTAGAATAACGCAGCAAACTATTATTTTAGGGATATTTTCAAGCTTCACTCGAACTTTATACTGCAATATGGAAAATCTTTGCTTCAATTGTCCAAAGCAACGTTCAATGCACCCTCTTTCATTCTTCAACAAATTATTGTACCGGGTTTCTTGTGGTGTATTCACGGTTCGATAAGGACTCATTAAACACGGCTCTATTCCATACCCTTCATCTGCCAGGAGCAAAGCTCGTTGTGTATTGCGACGCATAACGACACAAATAGCAGACGATTTCCAGATTCTACTGCCATGGGTAGAACCGGGCCATTGTAGGTCTACACTTGTAAATCTCTGCTGCGCATCGCACGTTGCTTGTACATTGATGCTAGCAAAACCTTTTTAATTTAAATATTCATCCCCAAATTGGGAAGGCTTTCGAATGCGGACATGTGTGCAATCCAGAACTCCAACTGCGGCTGGAAACGCATAAACTTGCTGCCAAAGATGCTGAGCTTCACGTATTTCCTCATTAGATGATGGAAACTTTATCCATAGATTTGTTTTCTGCCAAATTTTGTCCGTTACTACAGCAATTATTTTTGACACAGTACTTTGCTGAATTCCAATTATTTCCCCCACGCTGTTTTGGTAACCTGAATCAGCGATGTAACGCAAAAACACTTTAATTTTCTGAATCGGTGATAATGCACCACCTCGTGTCTCATTATTCTCCTCACCAAAGAAATGGTTGGCTAACCAATGCACGTTTGCATTGAAACAGGTGTCGAAAATCATTCGGTGATGTTTCTAGGCGTCTTCTGTAACGTTTTACGGCTCTTGGATTATTCATAAACGCCATAATTACCACACACGTGTCGCTTCCCCGGACGCGAAGTCTGCAATGGAGGTAGGTACCTTCGAAAAAATGAAGCACTTACTAGCAAAAACATGACTTTATTTATATAAACTGAAGTATTTGCTTATGGTGCAGCAAATGCTTTTTCTGGGGTTGTAAAGCAAGTGCTCCAAACTTATTTATCCTATACTTCGAGGGTTTTGCTTCATAAATTTGAAGTAAAAGCATTTGCTTCGCTTTATTCATTGTAGTTGAAAGTGTGTATGTGTATTTCCGTATTACTATGGCACGTCAATCATTATAAACCACGTGGTAATCTACACAGCAGGGATTTTAAATAAAAAGTTATTTCGCTTTGAAGAAAATAACGTTGAATGGCACAAACTAATTTCTAGATAAAGTAGAAGAGTTCAGAGGGGACACATTGTCGGCTCTACAAAAAATAAAGATATGTTTGTGGATATCTAGCCGATCCCGGTTATTAAAGTGAAATCAGAGAATAATTTGGAGTGCCTCAAGGTACGGTAGTAATAATTTTTTTTTGTTAGAGTATTGTTACTAGTCATTACTGACTAACCTACAATTTTAATCTAAAAATCTTACAAACTAATTACTTATCTAAGAAGTCCCCATTGGGCTGTCTTAATTGTTTCTGTAGGAAAGCATCACAAGTTGGCGTGAAGATTTATTACACTGTTTTACACTAGCACTAACATTAACGTTCACTGCACTAGCTCAAATGGCTTCTTCCTTTTGAGCCTTCTGTTGAGTGTAGAGTTGTCCAGTAATTGCAGCGCTTCTTCGTTGACGTGGGAGTGGAGTCGACCCTCATGTTTCGCAGCAAACCTCTTTATTTCTTCTTCGATTGTTGGCATCTTCAGGTCTCTATGAAGATAATCGTTACGGTAGAACCAAGGTGCATCAACAATACATCTTAGGACTTTATTTTGGAAAACTTGAATCATGTTGATATTACTCTTGCTGGCACATCCCCATAGCTGTATGCCATAAATCCAGATTGGTTTTAGGATTTGTTTATAAATCAGCAGTTTGTTGTGCACTGTCAATTTGGATTTTCTTCCTAGGAGCCAATACATTTTTTTGAATTTAAGTTCAAGTTCTTTACGCTTTTTTTTTACTTTGCCTTATTCACCTCCTTACGAGTGAATTTTAACCCCAGAAGTCGACTGAGCTCGTTTGGAGAAAGAACAGCTATTATTATTTACCGTGACGTTCCGGGGTGACATAAAGATGATTTAATAGAGCTATTTGACTTACAGTTGAAGAACACCCGGAAAACTTCACCCATCATCAATGAAACGATAACGCACTGCGATTTGTAGTCTAAATGCCATATTAACAGAAATAATTTACAACCATTAAATCTTACATATACAAGCAAATTTTTTAAAATGCATATGGGCTACTCTAGAATTCGAAGACGTGTTCGTTAAACCACCAAAAGATCTGTAAATGAATACTGCGCTATCGAGTCAAATAAGCGTTATTTCCTACTTAACTTTTTATTCTGTTGTTTCCTTTAAGTTCGTTTTTTCTTAACCCTAGTCCTTTTTCTAGCTGTACCTCTAACGTGTGGAGGGTGAATTAAAACCCGGCACTTAGGCCTAACTATGCCGATTGTGCATCCTCCTAAGTAGATTGGCATCTCCTAGCTCGTGAGCCAGCCTACAGATTTAATGTAGTTGATAACGTCGCCAACAGATGCTTCTCTTTTTTTTTTTTTTTTTTCTCTCCTGGGCTCGTCTGACTATGTGTCTCCGAATAACACTGAAGCCTATTTATTGTGTTTTACCCCATGTTAGTTCATAGCACCCACTCTATCACCTTTGTACCTTGTACAAGTTTGTACAGATCCTTGGGTGAGTGGGTTCTATACGTTGTTGGATCAACCTGGGGTTGTCCAAAAAGAGCCTGTCTTTTGCGATCTAGAGCTTCGCATTCGCACAGTATGTGTTTGGCCGTTTCTGGTTTCTTGTGACATAGTCGGCACATGAGTTCCCCATTGTACATGCCAATTTTGTTCAAGTGTCCCTTTACTGGGGCGTGCACAGTCATGAACCCTGTTATCACTTTCAACTGGTTCCTATTCATTAGGAGTAGTTCTCCAATTCTTTTGGGACATGGTCTGCCTATGAAGGCTTTTCCATGTGCCTGTTTTG
Organism: Psylliodes chrysocephalus; assembly: GCA_927349885.1. Classification (NCBI taxonomy): domain Eukaryota; kingdom Metazoa; phylum Arthropoda; class Insecta; order Coleoptera; family Chrysomelidae; genus Psylliodes; species Psylliodes chrysocephalus. Next base: position 21,570,242 of record OV651822.1, on the reverse strand, counting down.
GTAGTTGATATGTTGTTCCCGAATCCAGTCATTTATAAAACCCCGGACTGTACTTTTTGGTACTCCTGGGTTTGTGTCTGCTTAAAATTTTGTAATTCTAATAAAAATCATTTTTGGGCTAAAATATGCGCAAATATATTTAGTTGAAATTCTGAAATTTTGGGTTCTGTATGTTGAACCGTTTAAGCACTATAGGTTTGGTTCCATCTTTAACAGCTACCCTGTATATGGGGAATAACAATACAATATTATGACAACCATATTGGACCTAATGGTTATAGTGACGACGCAGTTCGGGAAACTTGGCGAAAAGTATTTTCAATTGCAACTCCAGAAGTGTGGCGGAACTGTATATCCAAGTGCGAGAAACTAATAGAAGATTGGTGGACTCGTGAAAATAAAATAAACTAAATAAAGTCCAATCATAATTGATGATGATGATGATGATGATGACGATTATGATATTTTGGATGATAATGACTGATTTTCATTTTTGTTGGCAAGTTCAATTTTTTTATTTTTCATTTGAAATTCTCTACATGGAACAAATTTTTATGTTAGAAAATATTTTATTTGACCTAAATAACCCTCTTATTATACATAGACCATATTTTTCGCGTGAAGTGTAATATAAAATTATTATTAGGTTTATAATAGCCACATTAGACTCCATTAATGAAGAAGTTTAATTCTGCTCTCAATTATACAAAAGATTCTGCATTATTATTTAATTAAAAAGTTGTACATTATTTTTCATTTCATTTAACCAGTTGATATTTCCTCAAATAACAGGTCAAACTTTCGGGTACTTACCTGGAAATACTCATAAAAATTTTTAATCCGAAACTCGCGTAAGTATTGCGCACTGATTGTACGTGTTCTTTCATAATGGGATCAAATTCAGATAGCAGCTCAACTATTTTTAATAAGTTGCCGTTGTTATGCCCGAGCAGCTTGTCATTTGTACCTTGGAAAGCCAGATAATTTTGCTACGATTCTTAAAAGCACGTCCAATAAGTTTTACACAAGCGTGTGTGTGAAAACTACAGAGAGTTATCATTAGGGCTAGCAAGAAACGAATAATATTAGAGTTGCCAGTATATACGGCCCGACCAACGTTACAACACGGTCGGGCCATAGAAAAATAAAAAGGGTCGGGCTGTATAAACTGGCAACGCGCATTGGAAAACGTTTAGAAAACGGCTGACACTGTATATGATTCTAATAATGTTAGCAAATGGAAACAAAATCGTATCCTCATATAGCAACTAGTTTCGAATGGTTTGTTAGTGTCTTGTTTACATTGATATATAATAAAATTTTATTTTGTAAAATAAAAAATCTATATCTGTTTGTAAGACTATAAAACCAACGCTCTTGTCTAAGTACCTAAGTAGCATATATATATCTAAAGTTAGGACCTATAAAAATATACGATGTACTATAAAAATGTATGAAAAACATTTTTCGTGTTTTGCTAGACATTGATTTATTTCTAAAATATTAAACACAACCTTCTCCTATTCATCATTGAAAGTTTACACAAAAATATATTAATGTACCCAATATATGCTGTCAGTTGTGCGATTTGGGATAAATTACAAACATATCTTGTGTCACTATTTGATCATTGAAATTGTATTATAATTTATTCTAATTTTGACATATAAAGTAACATTTTTTGTAATCGCAGCTGGTGTCAAAATGATCTACTTTACGCAACCAGTTTCATAATATTGAACATTATGAAACTGGTTACGAAATGGCTATTTATAAAACCAGTTGTGGAATGCCTTATTTTATGTAACGAGTGAAATTTTCGGGACGAGCAGAGCGAGGTCTCAAATATTCAAATATAATCCATTATTCATTATCTCACGTATTGTTTATACATCGTTTCTCGCAACCCCTTAAATATACCAACCCTTCCCACTGACAGTTATTTTGTTTGGAATGCCTAATTTTGATGTTTACCAAGGATTTAAGAAGTTGTCGTATATATTGCTACAAGAAGAGAAACATTAAAAAAATCAAGACACGTAAGAGATGAAGTTAAAGATACCTATAAAAACGACACGTGGTCTATATCATGGACTAAATAACAGTATAACAACCTTTTAATCATGTATACGGATATGTGCCGTGAAAAGCCATTTCCATTCCATCCAGTTTCATCCTATCGAAAAATTGTCTTGTTTATTCATCCCAAAGATTTTACGATTTCCAAAAATAAATATCGAATTATATAATGACAAAAATAACACCTGCTTCCTGGTTTTATATAATAACGATGTATCAAGTCAGATTGTTTTTGATAAATTAACTACTATATAAAAATGTATATTTGACATGAAATATTTGCCATAAATAAATATTATAATAGCAGTTTATATTACAAGGACGAAAAATTGAGATTTTCGGGCGACTACGAGCAGTTTGCCATGCAATATGTGTAGTCTAGAAGAAAAAAACACTTTTCGTACGTGTTTCATGCATTTTTTTTTGTTCGAATGTGCTTATAGATAAAAAAATATATAAAATGTAATCCAAAAGGATTTTACTTCCAATTTTTCTTATAACTGAGATGGCTGTGACAAAGACAGAGATGCGAGACATGTTCATGATAACCACATATAGTTAAATTTAAACTGACATTTTAACAGAAGAAGAACCTAATCTCCGACATGCGTAAATTTACCCAAGGCCTACTTTATTTACATTTTTTGTGGATCACCTCATAGTATATTGTTTAACTTACAAGGAATGGAACATATGATTTTATTGAAATAATTAGAGAATGACTACCTTGTCTTATACGAGTAATACCTTGTGTCATAATAATAATAATAATAATAATATAATAATAATACTCTCCCTAATTCCTATTCAATTTTAGGGGTTGAGGGGAGGGGTGTGTAGTTTTTACCATCTCTTTCGATCCTCTATGCATCCATGTACTCATTATTACGATTAGTCCCAATAAAAACCTAGCTCAAGTTCGCTTTAGATCAAGGGCAGCTCCAAGACGAAATTTCGGGGGGGTGGGGGGGGGGGGGGGGCATTCCCGTTTTAGCATATTTTTTTGAATAAAAGGCCCATAAATCGGAATAATTTTTTTTCATCTCCGGGGGGAGGGGGGGTGGCATGGCAATTCAAACAAAACTGACCCAATATTACTATAGTCCCTCAGATAGTGACAGGTTTAGGTGCCCCATTTTCGCCGGCAAGCCTCGAAGAGGGTTGAAAAGTACATCGATTTTAAGTAGAATGAAAGGACATTTTGGAGTGGCTGCTGGGGATAACACATGGAAAATTCGATTTTCTCTAACAAAAACGAAAGGTTATTTGTTACCCATTTTTCTACAAGTTTGCACTATAAGATTAACTAATAGGCTTCGGAAAAGCAAAAGCTTTAATGTTGCAAGTGGCTAAAGGGTTGAAATAAGGGCGTAATCTTCTAAGGAAAAAAATCGAGATTTTGCCCAATTTTTCCACACAAGCCCATCGAATGTCCAAAAAACATATTTTCTTGAATGACCCGAATGTGGGGTTGGAAAATTTTATGATAAGGAAAATCGAATTTTCCATGTGTTATCCCCAAGAGCTACTCGTAAATTTTCTTTTATTTTACTCAATATCGATGTACTTTTTAACCCTCTTCGAGGCTTGTATGCGAAAATGGGGCACCTAAATCGGTCACTATCTGACGGTCTACTAGCTGAGGGTTTTACATTTTACTGTGCAGGTTCCTATCAAATAAAAGATGGACTAAATAGTATTAAAGCCATGTGGCAAAAAATAATTCGAGCGACCGTTTCCCTAAAGAAAAAAACTACTACTTTGGCTAAAACAACATCAGCAGATATATTATTTTTAACCCTTTTGTTTTTTTTTTGTTTACGTCTTGGTCACATTTGAGTTTAGAATGATTTTCCTTTTTTTCCTATAAAACAATAATTAAACTTTTTAAATGAAATAATTTGGCAATACTTCGCTTAATAGTTACCAGATTCTTGACTCTATGGGTCATGCATGTAAAAAGAACTTTCAAAATCACATATTTAGCATTTCAAGTTTAAGGTTGTTGCAAATGTGCCAAAATGATAATGAACTTTGTTGAGATAACACTCATGCGTCAAGAACATATATTAAAATTTATGTTTTTCTTTTCTTTTTTTCAGAAGAATCAAAATGATAAAAGTTGATGAAGATGATCCTGTGGGCGGTAAGTTTAATTACTTATACCCATATTATCACGATATATCTGTCACCATAGTGTGGGATTTATTATGGGGGTTTAATATTACAAATTGGACTAGTTGTGCCCCATGATTAAATAACAAAATATATAATTTCGGGTCTCGATAATGTAAGCAATCTTTGATACTTCAAACTTGGATACGTAGGCAATGAATAGTGACATTTCACATTTGACATTAAGTTTAACAACAAAAAAAAAAAAATAAAAAAGCTGTAAATTGCATTTTATTTTTGAAATAATTGAACACCGTTATTGAAAACTACCCAAAAATGTTGAGGGTAAAATTTTGATGTACTCATTAGAGTAAAACGAGTAAAAACTTTTTTTTTTTTGTATTTCCCGTGGGTAATGTCAAAAATCAGATCGGCAACACTGCACATGTTCTTTATTATTATTACTATTGAAAAAAAACCTTGTAGGACAATAAATTACAACAATTTTCTGAAAGTACCTACAAAAGAATGATTTTTTTTTAACCAAACACAATTTTATATATAAAGTCAAAATTAGAAAAAATCTTATATGTAACACGTTACGAAATGCTGTTTAGTGTAACTCGTTTATTTTGCGAAACCTCGTCTGCTCGTCCCGCAAACATTTAGTCGTTACACAAAATAAGGCATTTCGTAACTGGTTACATAAATAGCTATTGTCTAACGGTTTTAAATTTAATTTGAATTATACACTGCTGTATGTATCTGTTTCTGTAACGTGTGGAGGGTGGGTTACCTCCACAGCACTTAAGCCTCATTAGGCCCATTGTGCATCCTCCTAAGATGATAGGCACCTCCTAGCTCGTGAGCTTGCATACAGATTTACTGTAGCTGACTACGTCGCCAAAATGTGCTTCTCTTATATCAGTCGGTGTTAGCCGATACTCGCCGAACACAAATCTTCTAATAAATGAGAGCGTCGAGCAGTCGTAAAGGATATGCTCGATGGTTTCATCTTCTTGATCGCACCCTCTACAGAGTGCGGATTCTGACAGCCCCATGATATAGAGATGCTTCCGTACTTGGCAATAACTAGTCAAAAAGCCTGTGACTAAGCGCAGATTCTGTCTAGTCATAGTCAATTATTTGTTTGCTGCAGTGTTGTCAGGATAACTTAGAAGCTCCCTGGCAACTCTGCAGTTTCTTGTTTCATCCCATCTTTCCATGAATTTTACAAGGGAATGTTCTTTAATTAGGTCTGTCACTACCGATTTTGTCATGCCAATAGAAGGGCCAAGTCCAAAAAGTATTTGGTTGGCTGCTTTCTTGGCTAGTGAATCAGAAAGACGGTTACCTTTCGATGTAGCGTGACCTTCGATCCATCTTATTAAGGTGACCACATTGTTGATGGATACTTCGGCCAAAGCTTCACGACATTATAGTACTAACCCTGAGTAAATTCGTGGTCTGCTCAGGGGTAGTAGTGCTTGTCTGCTATCTGTATAGAAGAGCATGTTCCTTCCAGTGATATTGTTTCTGGTTATTTCTTTTGCTGCTATGAGAATCCCCGTTAGCTCTGTTTGAAGTACACTGGCAATATTGTTCACAGCCCATTTTATGTTAAGGTTTAAGAATCTGGAGTATATTCCACATCCTGAGACTTGTTTGTTTTAAAACCGTCGGTGTAGATATGAATCGTACCTGCCACTTCTGGCTCTTCTATTTGTTCTATTATAACTTTATATGGCTTATGGAAGATACATCTCGGTGATATGGAATCCATGTTCGCTTGAAGCGGTGGGAGCGTATCGAGCGCCTCCTGCCAAAAGCGACGTCTCGCCTCACCAGATCCTACATCAGGTTCAATTCCAACCGTGCAGAGGCATGTCATTGTCATTTTCATCCTTTTCCTTGTGAAAAGGACCATTTCTGTCTTCTTAGGATTGATAGACAGTGAATGGTCCTTGCACCACTGTTCTATAATTTTTAGAGCTACTTGCATTCTTTCGCAGAGTATGTTCTCAAAATTCCCTGTTTGCAGAATGACCAGGTCATATGCATATGCTATTGTGTAGTGACTGTCATTATTGAGGCGGCTGATGAGGGTGTCGAGGACCATATTCCACAGTAGAGGTGATAGCGTCCCTCCCTGTGAACATCCCCTCGCAACCAAGCCTCTTATATTCACATCTTCTATACTTATGTTTACTGCTCGCTTAAGGAGCATGTTAGGTCTTCACCCACTAACCATTTATGAAATATTCCTGTTGGTTAGTGAGTGTATTATCTTTGGGAAGGTGGTTTTATCAAAAGCACCTTCTATGTCTATGAAACCACCCAAGGCGGACTCCTTATTGTCCAGGTATCTTTCTATCCGGACAGCAACTAGATGAAGGGCTGAATCAGTAGATCTTCCTGGAGTGTATGCATGTTGGTTTGGGTGTAGAGGTGTTGTAATCACCGCATTCCTCATGTACCTTTCGCATAGTATTTCCAATGTCTTCATGGAAAACGATGTCAGACTAATTGGTCGGTATGTTTTTGGGACAGTATAATCCATCCTTCCAGGTTTGGGTATAAATACCACTTTTACTTCTCTTCATTTTTTGGGGATATATCTCAGAGCCAACGAGGATATGAATATACCCACCAGGTGCGGCGTGAGTTCTTCCAGACCCCACTGAAGTAGGGTTGGATAGATACCGTCAGGTCCTGACGATTTAAATGGAGAGAAGCTGGATATTGCCCATCTAATTTTTGTATCGTCTACAATGTGTTTGGCAGTTTGTCAGTCATAGACAGATGGATTGTATTCTTTATCTGCCCAGTCGGCCACGTTTGTGATGACCCAGTGATGACCGTGTGTTGACAGCAGAAGTTTGATGCTATCTTTAAGGTTGGTAGTTTTAGTGCCATCCTCTTTGATTAGCGCACCAATGATTCGGTGTGGATCTTTTGAGAGAGCTTTTTGAAGCCTTGCTGCCTGCGGTAAATCTTCGATTTCTTCGCAGTAGGATCCCCATGCATCTCTCTGTTTTTGTCTGACGATTTTTTTGTATTCTCTGAGGTGAGATGTGTAACTATCCCAGTCCTCTTTGAATTTTGTGGTTCTTGTCTATTAAAGAATTTCCTAGCTATCTTCCTGAGGTGATCGTGACACCACCATGCGATAACAGGATTTCTTATGTTTATTGTGTTTTGGGTAGTGTTCGAGTACTTCTCCAAAGCATTGTTATTGTTTGGTGTTTCGACCTTCATCTCTCTCAGCGCCTCTTGGAGAATGTGGGCATAGATTGGCCTGTCCGTCTTCCTAGGGTTCCGAGATAGCGTGGAGGGTGTCGAGGTGAATATTAACCGGTGGTTAAGCGGTGGTCTGACATCGAAATGTTATCAGACACTTACCAGTTTAGAATTGATTTATAGATATCAGTTATGGATAAAGTGATATCTATTAGTGTTTGACTGCGAGAGTTTAAAAATGTAGGTGTAGTACCTTTATTTAAAATACAAAGATTTTTGGTAATTATATAATCATAAAGTGACTTACCTCTAGAGTTGTTATCCTTACTGCCCCAACTGAAGTTATGAGCGTTTGAGTCGCAACCTATTACCAGCTCAAACGTCTATTCCAGGCAGTATGCAATCAGATCATCCATCTCTTTACTGGGTGGTGGCGTGGTTGCATCGGAAGGAAGGTATGCAGATACCAGGATTAACATTTTCTTTTCCCTTTTGATGGCGTATTCCATCCTAACCGCAGTTAAATCGGAGGTGGAAAGGTGCACCATTGAGTGGGCTTTGTATTTCCTAGGAATATAAATGGCTGCCCTAGGTTGTTGGTTGCTAGGAAAGCTACAAATTGCTGTATGTATTTGCTTTTTGATTGCCCAATATATTTAGTTATAAAACCAAAATTTCATTTATTTACGGGACATAGATTCAATAGTTTCTGCTCTGGACAAGTGATAATACCAAAATAATAGCCATTTATAATATATAAAATATTTTACAACTTAGGGCATTTATTTTAAATGAATAGCCTCACTGATTTACTTTTTATAATCGTAGGTCTTTCTGTTTCTATTATTTGTGCTGCTTGAACCAGAGTATGGTTATTAGTTTCTGCTTTGTGTTTATTAGTTTATTGTCTTATTGATCTCAAAATATGTATATCATTCGCTCCTTGTTTTCTTTTTACTTTCCTCAATAAATTTTTAATTCTGTCAAAATAATTGTTATTGAGATTAAATATACATTAAAATAAGTTATTCTTGTGTAGAATCGATAAATAATAGCATTTGTATTTTTATTTCGTCTGTAATTATAAATAATTTATTAATTTAAATAAAACTATAAGAGTCAATTTAATTAGGTATTAAAGCAAAAAAAAATTAAGCGCTTAGATGGTTGTGGAGCCAGCGTTCTTGAGTTTCAGAGGGAAATGTCGGATGGGGAAAAGTGAAATGAAATTTTTTACTTTTTTTCTTGTTTATTTTATTTTACAAATTAGTAAAAGTCATAAATTATTTTTAAATTAATTATTTTATCTTAATAACCTAAAATAATTTTTAAGATTTGTAGATTTTCGTTAGTGGGTCGTAGAAAAATATACTGTACAACTCGAGTGGATTGTCCATATCCACTCTTGTTGTAAAACATGTACTCAATCCATTTTTTTTGTAATAAATGCGTTACTTCTAATTTATTCAATTAATTTTATTATGTGATATATGGAATGTTCATTGTTTGAAAGTTGTATAATTGAACTAGTTCCAGTTGGCAACAATCCTAAAGGAAAATTATAACATTAACAAGCTTTGTTCTTTAACCAAAAATTTGCATCTCCGGTTAATATCATTTAGTTTTTCTGAGTCATGGTTGCCAAAAATATTATAGGTACTTGTAAATAAATAATGAATGTAACAACAGGTCCTTTTCACATTTAATGTATGATTCAAACTGATTAATTAAAAATATAAACAACCATAAACGTTAATTGACCTTCAGTTCGATTTATAGGAAAATATGAAATTGTTGTGAACGACAACGGGCATTGTCGCGACAATTTATATCAATCGCAGTTCCAAAAACAAGTAATGAGCTAGATAAGTCTCCTTCCTTCGAGACCATCACAACATTGACTGTCGAGATAACTCTATAGAGCACCGGATTTTTGAGATTTGTTTCCTGATTTTCAAATTATTTAGCAACTTATTTCAGATATTTCTCTGACTTTCCGGAGTTTAATTTGCGATTTTACGATAAATAAATTCGCAATTTTCAATTATTAAAATAAAATCAATAAAAATTATTTAAATTTGCCAATCCTTCGATAATGTTTGACATAAGGGATTGATATACACTACTTATTTTTGCTTGTCTGGCAGGCGATTTTAATGTAGGTAAAGCGATATAATTGGCTGAATTGGCATTGATAAGAGACATTTTTTTAATAGTCTCATATTATTTAATGTAGGTATTTAAAATACCTAATATTTTTTTTAAAAATGTCGTTAGTACCGGCATGGTGCCTTAATAAAGGGTTAAAATAATGGTCACTTTCTACATAATAATAAATAAGATATTTAATTATACAAATATACCTACGTAATATTTGCATCAAGAAAGCAATGATTAGCTGAAGTTCCTCTTTAACTTTTTACTTTTATATGGTTAGTATCTATATTCTACAAATATATTGCATTCAATATGGTTTAGAAAACAAATTATTTTAAACGTTTGTACCTTTTTTTTATTATTTACAATTCAAGATCATAAACATAGTAAAAATTTTAGGGAAAAAAACATTGAAACAGTTTTTATTAGAACGATGTAGATGAGGTCGAGTTTAAAATCGTCAACTAAGTGGGAAAATAAAAGGCATTTCTTTTATCATACTGGCTAACCGACCGCCGGCGGTGCTTGCATTTGTTGAAAAGAAAACCGTCTTCCGGTGGCATATGGTCTTCTTCATACAGGAAAGCCGCCGCAAATCTAAACTGATTTGTTGATCAGGGCGGCACGCTATCAGTGAATTGAAAAATGCCGCCGGACCACTGTCTACTGTATTTAAACCATTGAATGCCGGTGGTAAGAAAAAATACTTGTAAAGTCGTCTACATTTTTATGGCAAATGATCATATGTCGTACGCGTTTTATTTGTACATCGGTCTCCTTTTGACAGAGTAGATGAGCTGTGTCCAGGCCGTTGGTGTTTGAGCCGGTCGGCGTAGCCAACTATGGATTGAAATTTTATGGTGGCGGCGAAGCCGCCACCCTACGACAATTCGTCTTCTTGTTGTCACGGCATTATTATTATTATTTGTTCATGTAAGTGAAATTTGCTTCTAAGGTTTATAAAATACTACTGCTAGTCACGGCGTAAATGGAAACAAACAAGACGCATTCACACAAACACCTCCCACCACAACAATTACAAATGATTAGTGTTGTCCCCGATACGCGAGTTTTTTCCGGCGGCATTTAATGTTTCAAATACAGTAGACCGTCGCGTCGTCCGGCGGCCTTATCAATACTTTGATAGCCTGCCGCCCTCATCAACAAATCAGTTTAGATTTTCGGCGGCTTTCTTATATGTGAGAAGACCATGCCGCCGGGAGATGTTTTTCGTTTTATTAAATTCAACTACCGCCGGCGGTCGGCTAGCCAGTACGTTCTTTTACAGAAACACAATTAAATAGCTATAAATGAATTAATAAACCTACATCACTAGGAACTTTTTTTTTAGTAAATTACACAGTTAATACTCACTAAATCTAAAATCACTAAGCGCAAGTAAATAATTCACTAAGGGTCTATTCTGTAATGTTTTAGTTAATTTTAACCGCCAGGTTAAAAGGTTGTTTATAACTATGAAGTTTAAATTTTCACTTAACTCTTTATTCGATATTCTATCAATTTAGTCATGTGATATTAGCTTTTTATAACCAATCGCAAGTTAAAATAGACATGGCCCCTTTACCTCTTAAGCCTGCTTATGTACAATATTTGGGCTCCTTACTTCGACTATTTATCTAATAATATTTGGTCCCTTTTAAGGAGGTCCTTTCGTCACCCCTTTCGCCACCAATGTTAAATAAAAAATATTAAATTATGACTAAAATTTATTTTTTTCTTCTAATAGTTGAAGTCCTTATTTATCTAATAGGGAACTTTTAACTATACCTTACCGTGCAAATTTTTGAGATTTTTTTTTAAAAATGTGTTTTTGTACAGTGTCTTACGAGAAAGTAAGACCTCAACAACAATTCTCGAATTATACTATTATTTATTGATTAGATGGAGTAGAAAAAAACTAAAAATAAGGTTGTTTTGTTTTTTACAATAAAAAAAAAATATATATATATATATATATATATATATATATATAATGAAAATTTTCGATTTTGTCAAAAATAAACGTACTTTACTCTTGAGCAAAATTCATATTTTTTGACAAACCTCGTATACGGCTTGAAAAATTTGATATGTGATGACTGTATTTTAGGTGTTGGGTCATGTAGGACTTTTTATCAAGAATAACTTTTTTTCCTAAAATCAATAATAAAAATGTTTTCCATATGGTTCCAACTTAAGTAGACACACTGTATAAAAATAAATATATATAAATAAATAAACCTAAAACCTAGTAATAATTTATTATAGTCGTTATTTTCCATTCCAAACCTGCACAAAATAATCAAAACATAATACACGACAAAGTAACACTTTCTTGAAAACTAAATAACTTTTACAAGTGGTTGTTAATAAATTATATGATTTTTTATTTTTCTAAATAAATATGAAAATTAAATAAATGAAGTTATGCCACTAACAATGCACGAAAGTTATATTGGTTGCATAGATTTTTTTTTGCTTGGGCACTTGCCATTCAACCAGTCGCGGAATATATTGGTTGCATAGATGTTAGTAATGTTTTACCAAACACAATTTTATAAATAATCTAGTTAAAATTAGAAAAAATATTGTAGTCCAATTAAATAACGAAAAAAAGCCCCTTCGAGCTTACATTAATTTGTAATTGGATGAAACAAAGTGGAGCTTGTGTATTTTGATATGATCTTTCGGAAAAAAAAGAAAAAAATTATGTAGCAGTTTTTCAATTTTTTTTAAATTAGGAAAAATCGGGTTTTCCGGAATTTTCCATGGTAAAAATGCTAATTATCTGGGCAAGTATCATTCTGATAGTAAAAATAAATGCACCAATCGAAAGAGGAGGCAAAAATAGTTCGGAATTTCATTGCACAGGTAGTTTTAATGGCGAATTTCTCGCCGCCAGAAGTGCTTTTACCAAAAAGTTGGTTTTTCGTTTCTTTGATAAGAATCATGAACATGAAATTTGCGATGAATTTGTGGCGAAATTATAAATGTTAGACATATGTGCCCATGAGAGAAGTTGCGTATTTTTTTGTGGGCTCTCAAATAAAATAAGTCCCGCGGCGAAATCTGCCATAATTTTTCGGAAATTCGCAGGAAACCGGAAGGCGTAATTTTTTTTTAATTTTTTCATATATGATTTTCTCCAGGTTTTCCGGAAACATCTAACAAAAAATATATTTGAAGAAACTAACTGCGCCATCGGAAAGTGCACAAAAAAATATACAAAAAGGTATACTTTAAAAATGTTAGGAAATTAATCCTAAGCTTGAGTGTAAGTTCCAACTTGGTGATAAGCTTGTTTTTTGTTCTCTAATATCTGGTTTTCTTCTCGGTTGATGCTCCATCCTCCTTTTTTTTGGCATTGTCAATCGTGGCCCTTTTATGCCTATTCCAGGTTTTATAAATAAACTCTTTTCCGTAACGTCGAGCTACGTTATGTTTGCGACACCTTTCATGCAATATAAAACCTGGTTCTAAAGAACTGAAAAAATCATCCCCTCTCTCTTTGCTGACCATCTGCAGACCTTTCAATCCTGTCGGTCTAATTGGGGTAAGTTCACCCTCTGCAAATTTATGATGACATAATAAACACAGTCCAGCCAGTGCAACCTGGAAACAAAAAAATTATAGCACTGATAGAATTTTCTTAATTTGAGAACGTACTTAATAAATTGCTGAAGAAGTCCGAAAAACGACGTGTACACAGAGCTTGCTTAAAAATCTATGCCGATATACACTATCAAGCGATTCAATTTGTAATAATATGACCGTTTCAAGTTTAAACTTGTCTAATAGCGAACGCCGAGACCATGACTGTCCTTGATACGACGTCCGGCTAATTTTGCGGTAATTCTATTTTTTGCACAAAACTCAAGAAACGTCTTATAACAAGTCAGTAAAATACAGTTTAATAAATTTTAGGCCTAATAAATTTAGGTATGTAAGAAATTTAAAACTGGAAATCACAAAAAAATCAAATTACAGAAATGCACGAGTTTTGGATCCCGCGGAGCGCGTGTAATGGAACTTTTGTCGGGAGAATTCTACAACTTAGAAGAAACATACACACTTTAAACTTTGTATACACATTCAGAAGACATGAGATTTGAGTTTGCTCAATTTTCAGATCAAAAAACTGAAAATCGTCAATTTTAGGCAACTTTTCTCAAAAACCGTGTTTTTTTGTCGTCACTCAATGAACAGTGGTCAAAAAAATAGATAAAATATTTTTGCAGAATTTTCCGTAATGTAATCGTATTCTAGACATAATAGAGTATTCAAAAAAAAAGTTTTGAGTCATTGGATGCATTTTTGGCATTTTTGTGCCACTTCAAACTTTCGAAAAAAAATTTAGTTTTTTTTTAGGGAAAAAAATTTGTTAAATTGTTTGATATCTTGGCCAATTATAATCCGATTTCGGTAAAATTCACACACGTATAAGATTTCATATTTACGAGTAAGCTCTGTAAGTGGTATTAAATAAATTTAAATAGTTTGGCCGTTATAGACAAACAATGAAAATAGGCTTGCGGTACACTTTGCCCTTCCGCCATATGCCCAATTTTGGAATTTCTCTTGCCCGCTTCTGGGGATCAATAGTCACATCCTTTAAGTTCAAAACGAAATTTTGTTTCTTCAAATATCTTAATTTTTACCAAAGTTATGAAGGATTTAGTATTTGAACATTTAACAAATTCAATTTTTCGACCTTCGCCCTCAAAATACGAAACAAATTTCAATCGTCCATACCGCGAGAACGGTGCATCCGATCAAAATTTCTCAGGAGACATAAAAATTAGCATTTTTTCTAAGCTTTCAAATGTCGTAAACTGCGTTTTAAAAATAATGATTTATTTGCGACATGCCCATGCGCAAAATTGAAAAATTGACAAAATCCAAAATTTCGGCACTTTCGAAAAACTGCTATATTTTGTTTTGCCTTTTTTCGAAAAGATCACCTCAAAATACATAGAATCCATTTTGTTTCATCTAATTACAATTTAATGTAAGCTCAAAACCGGTAATTTAATTCGATTATTGTATGTAATACGTTACGAAATGCCGTTTTATATAACTCGTTCATTTTGCGGGACCTCACTCTGCTCGTCCTGCAAATATTCACTCGTGACATAGAGACTAGTCGCGAGAATAGTCTGCATCCACATACTCGCAACAGTGAAACTGTAATCTCTTCGGTCACGTCGTGGATGGGTGGCCCCTTGGAAGTTCCACTATGCGTCTTATCATTAGGAGACTTGGGGCCGATTCCACCGTTGTGTTAAACGGAGATTAAAATGACATTGTTAATGTAAAAATGTCATTTTAAACTTCGTTTAACACAACGGTGGAATCGGTCATTAGCCGACTAGAATAATTGAACCATCGACGACATGGGATAAATGTATGAAGACTAGAGATAAGGAGGCGAATCGGCCTTGGTCTAATTTCAAATTTCCGTCCCTATTTTTATGGAGTTCCAAAAAACTACTGTAGTTGGCGGGTGGCAAAATAACGACGTCTATTTTCTATGCAAGTCAATGGGAATTAAAGTGATTTTTATAAAATTTAGTGAAAAGAATAAAAATAAGCTGAAATAAAGAACCTGACTACAAGTAACAATGAGTAACAAAAAACGACAAAGCAGGATTTTCTTCGTGTCGGGTTGCAAAACGGGATATAAATCCGATATAAAATTAAAGAAATGACAAGGAGATAAAAATCCAAGTCTTTTTAAAGCTCCTAGTGTAAGTAAAATAAAGTATTTATTTCTAAATAATATATATTTATTGTAAAATAGTCACAACCCGTACCTTACGGAGTGTAGTTTATTTAATTACAAAATTCTATAATAAAAAGTAATAAAGTCATAAATCCTGACTTACAAACAACAATAATTACACATTAAATTTGCTTTTTTATGTTTTTTGATGTTAGATGAAGAGTTACTACTGTTATTTTTCTTTATTGAACTGCAATTTAGTCATTGCAAATATTTTTTATAGGATCCTAAACGTTTAGAACAATGGCAGCATGTGATTCCTAGGGCTAATAAAGTACTGTCTAGTTATGATTCTGCTTGTGAGCTACACTTTTTAGAATATATTTTAAAATTTGATGAGACTATTTTAACTAATGGTACTGTTAGCAAAATAAAAAAGAGACAGCTGAAATTAAAGGATGAGGTAATACCATGTACATTCCTAAATCTCCCTTTATACTTGTATTACAACAATAAAAAATCTGTTAACTGTGTTTTAGTTTACTCTTAAAACTATATATTGGTTCAATTCAAAAAAAAAAAAATTGCCACAAAATTGTACTTATCAAATTTCAGCAATTAAGAAACCTTTTCGAATTTGGTCATAGATACCAAAATTGTATTTTATATAGATAAAATTAAATAATTTATCAATTAAAACATGCAAGACTTATTTAGAAATAAATACAACAGTATGTTCTGTGTTTTATTTAGCTGTAAACAAGTTTATTTTTATTATTTTGACAAAATTATGTATAATTCCCATAAGAAGCCATGTATTTTGAACTACGTAAACCATACCAATGCCCATGCGGTTAATTATAAAAGCTCAATTGACGTGTGATTTTTGGGACCGTATTTTAAACATGCCGATTCGCCTCCTTACCTCTAGTCTTCATAGATAAATGACAATGAATTGGTGAGTGGAAAATAAGTACAACTTCAAATGGTGATACAATAAGCCACAGGCTGCAATGCTGCCAGGCTTCAGACGGATTAGGATCCAAAAGGTGTAAAACTAAAAAAAAAAAATAGTCACATAAAAATAACCATTATATGATAAATTTTCTTTTGAGTGTCAAGTTTTCTTTTAAATAAACAAGAAGAAACTGTATGCCGTGCCCACAAATATTTAAAATAACTTATTTTGAAACTAAATTACGTTTGTTTGTTATAAAATATAGCGAAAAGTTGGAAATGGTTCAAAGTATTTTTATGAGTTTATATCCAATTTCACGATTTTTTCTTGAGGTATATTAGTGAAGTATTTGTCATGGTTTTTTAAAATTTAAATGAATTATGGGCTTATCATGTAATAGTGTACATTCATAAAATTTATTGGTTTAAATTTGAATCTTTATCAAGGGGATCAAATTTAATTTTATTGGATGTTCTCGTTATAATAGTAATTTATGAAAGCAGATACCAAATGTCTTTTTTTTATGTAACAAGCAAATATTTGTGGGTCGAGCAGAGCGAGGTCCCTCAACATGAACGAGTTACATAAAACGGCATTTCATAACGTATTACATACAATATTTTTTCTTATTTTGACTAGATACAATTGCGTTTTGGAAAAACATTACTGACATCTAGGCAACCAATATTACTTTTTTGTATTGATAGTTGCATATGCATCATTTTATTGACAAATAGGACATAGAATATCATACTAATTATTTATCCTCAAAGACATGTAGTGTGCTTTAATTGCATATTAAGGCTATTTAGTTTTCAAAAATGTAGGTTATTTTATCGTGTATTGTGTTTTAATTATTTTGTGCTGATTTAGAATGGAAAACAAGGATCAAAACAACATTATTACTAGGTTGTAGATTTGACCAAATTCTATTTTTATTATTTTTATTTGTTTTCTTTCCGCAACTAGTACCATAATGCATTTTTTGATATTAGTTCCATATTGTTCAACATTATTCAACTGGTTACGTAAAGTAGATCATTTTGACACTTGGGATTACAAAAAATGTCACTTTATATGTCAAAATTAGAAAAGTTCCTTTTATTACAATCACTGGAAATGCAATATAGGGTTATTGGGATAGCAATTCTCGACGAAACTCTTTGAAAATGTAATTTGTTGATGCGGGTTTTTAATGATTGGGTATTAGGATGATCAGGAAAGTTTTGTGGTGGACAAGAGTTCAAATGTTTATTTAGTCTAGGTATGAAAGAACGTACGTAATATAATATTTGTGATGATAGAAATTGGTTCAAGTACGTCTTATAGGAATGGCTTATTACTCTGACCGGTCTGACTAGTTATCGGATAATGGAGCAAGGCTATTGAAGTATTTATAGAATAAAGAAAACTATCGGCATGTCTCTGACAGTATCCTTCGACAATATGGTCACTTTAAGATGGATCAAAGGTCACGCTATATCGAAAGGTAACCGTCCTGCTGATTTACTAGCCAAGATAGCAGCTAACTAAATACTTTTTGGACCTTCTATTGGACTGACAAAATCGGTAGTGACAAACCTAATCAAAGAACATTCCCTTGTGTAATTCAAGGAAAGATTAAATAAAACAAGAAGCTGCAGAGTTGCCTGGGAACTCCTAAGCAAACAAATACTAGACAGAATATGCGCCTGATGACAGGCATCTAACTGGTCATTGCCAAGAAGTACAAAAGAATCTTCATCAGAATACGCACTCTGCAGGGAGTGCGAATAAGAAGATGAGACCATGGAGCATATTCTCTACGAATGCTCGATGCCCTCATTTATAAGATTCTTGTTCAGCGAGAATTTGCTAACACCGGATGATATAAGAGAAGCCAAAAGCTGCTAGAACTGTTTAGCTAGAACAGCTTGATTTGAATGTGAATTCTTAATATTATTATACTTTTTACACAGAAGTCTGTGAAGAGTATTATAGGTTTCCTTTCAAAAAACAAACATTTTTAATATTGATCCAAATTTATAAAATTTTAAACAACTTTTCAAAATGTCCGCCGTTCGATGTCACGTTTATTTTCCGCACAACTCAAGAAAAAATATATCAACCTGAAATATTTAAAGGAAACCAAGCTCTATAAAAGGATGAAGGCTATTAATTTTGAAAAAAATAAATCTATTAAATGGGGAGTTAAAAGGGAATTGAAATTAAAATAAAATCAAATCAAATATGAAAAACGATATCAAATTAAAATTTTCAGAAAGGACAAGTTATGTAAGGGAACGAAGCCTATGAATAATTTTTTTTTAAGTTAGTGGCACTGGATATAAACCAACAGGCCAGTCAATTGTTAGGTGAACAAATAAAAATATCATATAACAAACTTTATTATTTTACAAATTATATTAAAGTTGCTCTACCTTAATAACTAAAAATAACCTCAACTTAATAAGGTTTATATGTTTTGTTTATTTTTGTTTTTTTTTATTTTTGTTTTTTTTTTTATTTTTTTTGTTTTTTTTTCTATTTTTTTCTATTTTTTCTTTTTCCTCTTCTGTCTTTATTTTTTTTTTTCTTTTCTTAACAATTTTTTCGAGTCAGGAGTACAAATTTTTTTATTGGTAGCATCGCTACTTACATTTTTTATTTCTATTTCCTAATTACAATTTTAATTTGAGTGTTTTGACAAAATTATAGAGTATGTAATATATACTGTCAAATGTCAGTAGATTTTTTAAATTTATAGGTAACTGAATTTTGTTGTTAATTAAGTTTTGGTATAATAAATTAATTTCTAAATCGTTTAGAATACAATCCAAAAATATATGTTGTAAGTCAGCAATCTCATCACAAATACACAAATCATTATCTATTAGACCTATTCGCTTCATATATTGAGGGTATAAAGCATGATTAGTTCTAATTCTGCTAATCGTTTGGATTAGTGGTCTATTTGACAGCTTATCAAACCACGGTTTTACCCTTATATTAGGTTGAATAGATTTATAAAAATTACCTGTTTCCTTCTCTACATATTTTGCTTGCCAATTTTGATCCCTTTTATATTTGAAACAAGTATTTAGATCGGATAGTGGTATTTTAAAATTACTTATGTAATTAAGTTTTGTTGCAGTTTTAGCCAAAAAGTCTACTTTTTCATTATTAGGTATTCCCATATGGGCTTTGACCCAAGATATGTATATTAGTTTATCCTGATTTCTTGCCTCAAAATTTAGTTTTAAAATGTCCAGAATTATGTAATTAACTTTAGAATTGAAATTAAAATTTTGAAACTTTTGAACTAAACTTTTGCAGTCTGTGAAAATAACAAAATTTAATTCCTCTTGATTTAGACATAACGAAAAGGCTTCTCTAATTGCTAATATTTCTGCATTATAAACTGACATACAATTTGGCAAACGTTTTAAAATTTGAATCTCTTTATTGGAATAATATAAAGCGTAACCTGATTATTTAATTTAGAACCATCAGTGTGTTTCATAATGTTTCCATTTTGTATTTAATTCTTCATAAAAATTTGTCTTTATTAGTAAAGGGTTGTCACCGTCGAATTTATTATTAATATAACTATTAACTGGAGGGAGGAGGTTGAAATCTAAAAAAAATCATTATTCAAAAACGAAAAGCGATAAATTTTTATTAAAAATCAAGCTGTTTAAGCAGATGAAGCCCGTTGACTCTAAAAAAAATTAATAAAAATGAGAGGGTTAAGGAAGGTTGAATATTAATTAAAACTCAAACTCAAAAAATGATATCGACTTAAAATTTTTTGCAAAGATCAAGTTCTATACCACTTATAGAAGCTATCGATTTTGAAAAAATCTGTGTAAAAATGGAAAATTAAGGGAAGTTGATATTAAAATAAAAAATAAGAAAACGATATCAACTTGAAATCTTTAGGAAAAATCAAGCTCTATGAAGGCATAAAGCCTATTGAATTTGAAAAAATCTGATTAAAAGTCCCCCTTTTTAAGAGAGGTCTGTCAAACTGCCAGAAGTATAATATAGAATGCCAAGTTTTTATCTTCATTCTTATTACTCAATGTATATTATGTTATTCCGAAAATTTCTTGATGAAATAGAAATAATCGGTTGGGTGGAAAAATATTGAGACTCTCCAAGATTTATTCTCCTCTGTTTTTCAAAAAAATCTTATTTATTTTCCTTAAAAAGATTTGATTACATCCACAACAAATGGTTTTACTATGACTATTAATCAATATCTCCGAAAATATTTTGGTATAGTTTACAATAAACAAAAAGTTAGCGCTGACCTTGCGCCATCTCTGTCTTGTCAATTAAAACTCTTGGCGGTCAGCTTGTTGGGGTTAACATTTATTAATCACGATACTATATCTAGGGTTTCTGAGATCTATGAATTGCTATAACAAATTTCAAGCTACGCCACTGAAATCAACAAAAATTAGATTCCTACAGGTCTTCGAATGGTTGAGTTCGCTAAAAAATAGTAGTCTCATAGACTCAAGATTTGCATGCAGAGTACTGTAATCTACATAGCTGTGGATAGGGATAGACAAAGCTGAAAAAAAAAATCGTTAATATATAAAAGATATAAAACCTGAACATTTTATTTTCCTCTTACCCATACAGCACAAACACATTTCGGAAATATTTCAAAAATATTACATTGAAACATTTGTAATGTTGTATAAATATTATGAAACATCCCAAAAACATTTCTTAAATGTGCCTGAATCGTAAAAATGTCCTGTAAATATAATATTTCACAGTAATATTTCTGAAATAAAAATTTTAAATCTTTTATAAATATTAAATAGTAATATTTCATAAATGTATTCTAGTTTTGACATTTCAGAAATATAAAATCGCCATTTTTGTAGTTACAGCATTATTTTTTTAAATGAATATGATTTCGTGAGATAGCGAAAATGAATTTCAAGAAACTCCACCTGAAATTCTTGAAAAAGCTGCCAATACCATTGAAAAATTACTGCCAACAAAATCAAGAACAAGGTATGAAATAGTATACCAAAAGTTTATGGACTGGCGTATAAAAAACAAGATTAATTCATTTTCTGAAAATGTGCTTTTGGCATATTTTGGGGACCTAATGGAACAATTTAAACCTTCATCAATATGGGCAATATATTCCATGTTAAGGACCGTCATTCCCATAAAAAACAACGTGAATATTGAAACATACCCAAAATTAAAGGCATTCCTAAAAAGGCAATCGGAAGGTTTTAAAAGCAAAAAATCAAAAAAATTTTCTTCTGATGAAATATGTAAATTTTTAAATGAAGCTCCTGATTCACAATACTTATTAACAAAGGTTTGTATCTAAAGCAATTTTCCTTCAGTTAATTTAGTATTGGCTAGTGATTTTACTTTTCAATATTTTATTTAAGGTGATTCTAATTATTGGAGTTTGTGGCGCATGTAGGAAACAAGAATTAAAAAAATTACAAATCAAGGATATAAGAGATGTTGGTGACATACTGATTATTGAAATACCTGATTCAAAAACTAAGATAAGCAGGTCTTTTGTGATTAACGGAACCTTTTATCAAATGTGCAAACAATATATGCAACATCGCCAGCAAGTGCAAAATCTTGATACAAATCAATTTTTCATAAACTATCAAAAAGGAAAATGCACCAAACAAGTGGTCGGTATAAATAAAATTGGAAATGTACCCAAACAAATAGCACAATATTTAAACTTGCCCAATCCCAATTTATACACCGGCCATTGTTTAAGAAGAACTTCTGCCACAATTTTAATTGATGCAGCTGGTGATTTATTCGCATTAAAAAGGCATGGAGGCTGGAAATCCTCAACGACTGCTGAAGGATATGTTGATAATTCATTAAATAATAAAACTTTAACGGCTCATAAAATTATCCAGTCAATTGAAAAAACAGATTTTCCACCTAGCACATCAGAAATAAATGAGAATATTTCTACTTATAATATGCTTCAAACCATAAATAACAGCAATCAAATAGAGTCTAATTCCTCTGTACCATCTACATCATCTCTTTCAGTGCCACCTACTTCTTATAAAATACCTCAAAAATACTAACGAACCCATAATTATTCAAAATTGCCAAAATTTTACCGTTAATTATTATTCTAAGAATCAATGATATGTTAATGAATTATTGTATTTAATAAATGTTATAGATTATGAAAGCTTTTTTATTATGAATGTATGAATGTGGTTGTAGATAAAGTATAGTACATAACTCGAGTTGTAAGAGCAATTACATGCTCGTAGAATTACTACACTCGCCGCTAACGCGGCTCGTGTGCAACTTTTCTACTCGCATGTAATTAGCTTCTTACTACTCTTGTTATGTAATATACTATTAAACATTATTTCATAAAATATAAAGGCAAATCGCTTCATTTCCACAAATTCCTTTATATGCACTAATCTGAAACAAATAGTTTTTTTTAATAAATACCCCAAGTAAAGAAACATTTACGATTATTTCATTCTGATCATTAAGATCAATTAGCAATTGTATTCTAATGTAACTTATCAAGGGATGAAAAACTTTATAAACTAATATTCTACTCACTAGTATACCTTAGAGTCTAATTATTTAGTTACACTACCGTTAACATCATTGAACTAACTTAACAGGCTTGGTTCTCTTGAGTCTTCTTATTAGATTGGCATTGTTGATGAGCTGGATAATCTCGAGGTTTCCATGTTGGAGCAGTCGTTGTTGGTGACTACTGGCAAATTTTTGTATTGAACTTTCAACAGTCTCCACTTTAAGGTCCCTATGAAGATCAGCATTGTGGCAGTACCAGGGTGCATCGACGATGTTCCTTAATAGTTTATTCTGAAAACGTTGAATAACTTCGATGTTACTTTTACTGGCACATCCCCAAAGCTGGCTAATTGCTTCATTTTCAACAATTCCTTTAAATGCACTAATCTGAAACAAATTATAGGTAATTAAAAAGGTCTATTAATATTGTTTTAAATTAACTATAATAAAACAAACAATACTCATGCATAATTTTCAATCAGCTGTAGAACTGATAAATAAAACTGGTGGAGGGACAGCAAATGTAGGTTATATTTAAATAGAAATAAGAATATAAAATGCCTATAAATTTGATAAATGAAATGGCGTCACTCGTTTCAGAGAAGAGATAAAGCTGATAAACCTAACCTAAACAAGTATTGTAATACTCGCCTCAATTTCTTAAGACATATTCTGCCTATTCTGCTTCCCATATAACAACGGCAAAACGCATAAATAACAAAAAAAGGAGATGACAAAAACCGACAACTCAAATCTATATTTAGAACATAGAGTTGTCTCTGGCTGGACAGGATGAAATAAAATTACTACAGGTTTGTTCCAACAACGATCTTGGAACAATACATAAACCAGTCCAAAACTTATTGTTGACAATTTGTCGATGACTAGTAATTGACAACTTGTCAGGTACTGGTCGGGGTGGGATTCAACTCGGAACTCAATTATGTTGGAACACATTTTTTAAATTCAACAGATGCATTATTACAATAATAAACCACAATAGTATATTATGCAACGATCATGTAATGATGGTTATTAATACACGAGCATTAACCGGGATACGAAACGAGCCAAAGGCGAGTTTCGTATGGTTTATGCGAGTGTTTTAATAACCATTACATGAGAGTTGCATACGCTATTTTTTCTACACCCGATAAATAATCAAGACCTATAAATATTCTATTTATATTGGCATTGAACACAATAACAGTAATTACTCGTATTTCTATAAAAAATTCTACAAAATTGTAATTAATGGTATTACCTTGGGTATTGGTATTACCACAGATTTTTGGGGCAAAATATTTTGTACTGCATTTTCTCCTTTCTCCGATATGTGTGGAGGAGTCTTCTATATCGCTGATATCAGACATTTTAATATTATAATTATCGAAGTTTAGCTATCTACGAAAATTTAATACGTTTTGACAACTAAAACAATTACATAGGAATTTAGGACAAACGTCAAACATCATGCTTGATTGAAAAATTGTAGGTTTCTATTGATTAAAAATCTGTATCATAATGAAAATCTGTATCATAATGGGTATCATTATGAAACGGATTATGGGCATATAAGTGCATTATTATAATACGGGTGTAGAAAAAATAAAATAAATGATCATGAACAAAAACTATGAAGACTAAGCTCGATTAACAAACACAAATCAGAACTGTCAGAGACAATAGATACAAATAATATAATTACAATTACGAAATGTTCAGTTTATTGCGGCTTAGCGCATGTCTTGACAATTCGTTCCTATTCAGACCCAGGAACTGATTTGACAGTACACAAATCGGTTTGTGATTAATTTTGGTTGTGTTGGAACACTATGTTTTTGTACAGTTTCGAGTCTACGGTTTGTTGGAACACAAATTCTAGACTGCGCAGAATCCCGACAGTAAACAAACTGATTTGGTTTATGTTGGAACAAACCTAATATATCACATCTTGATCTTCTTACAAATCAGAAATTCTTCATTAAATATTGGCCTTTTACAACATAACCCGTTTAGTAACCTCTTGTGTAACATGTATACCATGTTTTAGAAACATTCTCAGTGAACTATTTAACTAAAATATTTCAGAAACTTGGGCTTGAAATGTTATATATTTGAAACGTTTGAAATATTTCTGAAACATTTCTGAAATAATGTGTGCTCTATGGGTAATTAGATCTAAGTTATTAGACAAATAGAAAAACATCTAAAATGTTTTTGTTTTAGTAATTTATGATCCACTATTTTGTAACTTTAAATTTAGTAGACGCCATAGTGTTACTTGTATGTATTTTAAACTTTTTTTTTTTTTCAGAAATCGACTTAAGTTTTCCTCATAGAGAAGTACAAATTCAGAGAGGAATTGACCCCAAAGATTTATTTACATTAGAAGAGGAAATAGGAAGGTAATTATATCTAGTTACTATACAAATAATTATACAAGTAATTTTATAGAGTCGATAAGGTAAAACTGCAATATTTGTAATTTATTATTTGTTTTCGTCGCCGTCAAAATATTTCCCACACTATCGCATTATGTCTTTTAATTACAACAATATGTCTAAAAATATGAATCTCTGTCATAAACGTATATTTATACAAAATCATAATTATTGTTGTTCAATAGCCCAATTGGAGAGGTCCCAATTTAAATTAATATGTGATTGATAGTTTGTATAAAAAAGTTTAGGACCGGAATTTTGGGTGAGACATGTCGACGGAAGTCGGTAAAGCAAGAGTAGAAATTGTATACACATCATTGTGCAGAGCACTATATCGTATTCTCCTTTTAGCCGATGATAAGTCATGTACATGTAAAAGGATTGAATGTACAAATCTTGTTGCTGTTATTGCTGCTGGAACAGCAAAAAAGAGGAAAGTACAAAGCACAATACAAATTTCTGTCACCTCTGCTCCCACAAATTACAACCATTTAAGTTACTGGTACGTTGAAATTAATTCACTATATAAGTCAAATATAATCTATTGTATTTTTATTGCACACCATTTTACCCTTATTTCTTCTAGTAACTACTATGTTTCTAATGTTCTCAAATAAAATGAGCAACTTAGTTATAAGGACGAAACTGATATCAAAACTGAAGAGTATTTTTTTTTTTCAAATCCACTCTCAAAATCGCAAATTTTTTGTTTTTAAAGCTATAGAATGTATAAAAACTATTACGATCAATATTATAAACAAAAGTTTATGTGCCTAGTATATTATTATTTGACGAATTAGAGGTTCTCTTCGCATGGGAGCGAGTTTTTAACTGGATTTATGACAGTTGACAGATTATATTCTATTCATAAACAGTCAGCGGAATAAAAGATGCGCATCTTGTTTATTTATAGTGATCTTCTTCCCACCTAGGGAGTGTCATTACTGATTGCTGGTTAAACCGGGGTGGGGTATTAGTTTGACTATATTCGCTACAATTATCTTCTTCATAACAGAGACAACAGAGACGTGTAACTTAATAGGAAAATATGTTCGGTGGTCCATTTAAATTACATATATGACCCTCTTTTTCTTTTACATTGATCTTTACATATGTCTATCTCTCTCCAATAAAACTAACACCATTTTCAGAGGGCGCTGGTGTTGCTGGTTTTTTGACGTAGAAATATCGATTAAAAGTATTAAAACTGACAACTGACAATGTTATGAATGTTGTTATGAACATGTGCATTTTATTAAAATTAATTTAATTTGGGCCCCGTATATTTCTTTTAGTCTGATTTTGTTGTTTAATTAATTTTCTTTGGGGGGGAATGTTTATTTTTGCATATTATTTTTTGCATGAAGCAATTTCTGGAACCAAACTCGCTTTTTTGTAAACATTTCTTTCTAGAGGTAAGTAATTTCCAATTAATTAAGAAAACCACTGTATAATGTGTGTGTTTAATAATATATTAAACAATGACTATAATTATTTTAGGTGAATTGGAACAGAGATCCATTGTTACAGCTACTTGTGTTCATTAAGTAGGTAGATGAATGTCTGGACAGCTTTAATGGCAGCACAAAGTTCCTATCTACTAGAAAAGTAAAATGTATGCTGAGTAAAAAATCTGCACATGTAGTATTGGCAAAGGACTTTTGAAATGATTAGAGATTAGCTATTTCTTACATACACCTACCTCTAACAGCCACTCTAAAGGAAGAAAAAAAAATTGAATCACAAAAGGGCAGAATTTTAAATCAGGATGCATTGGAAAATAAATTTGGGGACATCAGGTCGGTTTTGGATTTTATAGAGAGATCAATCTCAAGAAAAGTTAATTTATCCTGCAGAACAACCAGTAGTTTAAGTAGGATTTGCTATAACTTTATTAGAAATTTTCTTTGATAATAAATTGTAATATAGGTACCAATTATTGTTTCAAATGAAATTGAAAAAGAGTTAAATATGAAATTAGATTTTTCATTAGTAAAATGGTATATTCATTCGAACATTGTAAGGTAATCTATAATTAAGGGAATATGGAAAATAGGTATACCCTGGTGGTGTAAGAGAAAGGTAAGGGGCAATGACAAAAAAATAAAAAAATGTATTTATCTTTAAATAGTGTTTATTATTAATAATATTATTTGCTATGTTTGAAAAGTACCTCCTGCTTCCGAACAGATTGAATAGATTAGACTACTAGTTGAAGAAGGTCCACCTAGTAACCAAATTAGGAGACTAGGAAAACTTTTACATGACTGGGGACACAACAGGAATGCACACACACACAAGATATACAAACAAACGAAATAACAGGGGTAAGCCTTCAGCAACGTCCTGTTTAAATGATGATAGTATGTCATCCTTCATTCCCTTTTAGAAGGCATGGCATATAAATATATTGATCTTGATTACTATAAGAGGAGTTAGCAGGGGTCTAGCAGGTTTCGATCCAGTTTACAGGATGGGAACTTACTTGACTCCGGCCTTATACATTTGTGTTGAGTGTATGTGTGTTTCGTTTCCATGGTTTCTATTAAAATAAACAGTCATAACATATCCATACCTTTTTGCCAGACTAACATAAGTGATATTTGTTCAAATGGCACTTATGATAGTCTGGCAAAAAGGTATCGATACTATACTTTATAAAATATTTGTTACATTAGTTTTTAAATATATTATGAATATATAACAACTGTTACTTTCTTTGTAATATGTCACAAAATAATAGGAGGTACTTTCTAAACGAAGCAATTGTAGTTTGTTTTTCTGTACCTTTTCAAAAATATAATTTATAGAAAAAGAGTTTGGTGTATTATTTTTCCAAGTTTAAATATTTAATAATCAATAGAATTTTCAAGTTTTTTTTTAGCGAAATTTACAAGAGTAATAAAAACTATGTTCACTGTTTATAATAAACTGATTAAAACTTCCTTTATTGAAATGATTATTTGTGATAAAAAATTTGATGTTATTGGAAGCTTTTATATTTTTTTAATATACAGTGAAACAATAGTTTTTGTTTCTCCTGTAAATTTGTATAGAAAAACTTTATTTCTGAATCCATGTTTGAATTTCCCGCCCTAAAGCATTTTTAATTTTCCCGCTATTTACTAGTGGCGCCATCATAGACTGGTTGTGGTTACAATTGCCCAAATAACTTTTACCGAACAAAAAAAATACATTGAGTTACACGTCTCGCTGAATTGTCTCTGTTCATAATTATTGACGGTCCTGCAGGCACTGCTGCGGTAGCGGACACAAACAGCTGTGTGAATAAGCCCTTACGATTGATTCAAACATTTAAATTATTGCTAACCTAACCTAACCAAGAACCAGAACAGATATTTTTTGAATGCTCCGACTATATTTCAAAATTGTTTAATTCCTATGAAAATGGAAGCTGTTATTGTATGTTTATCACAAAGGTAGGATACCAACAGCATATTATACTGAACAAAAGCGACATAAAAAATTCAATTAAACAAATAATGAAAAATCGATTTATTTTCACCGGTCATGATGAAGAAGAGAGGTATTTGCAAATGGTATATTCCGTTCATGGCAAGCGATAAATAATATTGAATTGAAAGCTGGTAATTAATTTTTAAAGCAAATAAAATTCGATTCGATACGAGTATAGCCGGATTGGATTGACTCTATAAGTAGAACTAATGTCAATAAGTGCACTTTCATAAATTTTTTATTATGGATGTTTCATAGATAGATGTGGGTACCTACGTTCAATGGCGTTGATATGGGGGGGTAGTCATGGTAATTCCCCCCGAAAAATGTTATAAATTTGTAATAAACTATTGAAAATTTATTTATTACTAAAATTTAATTATTATATATTTTGTATACAGGGTGTTTCAGAGTAAAGTACCGTAAACTGGGGATTTGTAATTCTTAACTGATTATTAAAAACGTTTCAGTTTTCTACGGGGTTATAAAGTGAATTTAATAAATACATAATTTTCATCTTGCGGTATACATGTTAACTTAAAAATATTTATAAATATTATGTTAGTTAATCGTCATTATTAGTTAACACTCTATTTCGATAAATTGCGATAACCCATTGACGTAGAATCAAAGGCTAAGAAAACAATTTTAATCCAAACTATATTTCATAAAAGTTGAGAATAATGATTATTGAAAATTTTAATTTAATATCCAGAAATCGCAAATCGAAATCCGAAAAATCAATATATCTGAAAATTAAGTGACTGACATACTTTGAAAATTCAGAAACAAATCTCAAAAATCCCCCTACGAATTATCAAGACCATCCCCAAAGTTGAAAACAAATACTTGGAGATATGAAAAAAAAAGCCTGTCGACGCTGAGACTCGAACCCATCAGGCTTCTTTGTTCTGTACACAAATGCCCTACCTCTAGACCATCACGACATTGACTGTAGAGATTTCTAGACGTGAGTTTGACGTGCTAATTCGTGTCAAGTACCGTTTCAGTCTCGTTCTCAAATCTTCAAATACCTCTATACAGCATCGGTGTATATGACAAATGCATTAATGCATACTAAGTTCATTTCTTTGTCTGCGTTTTCAATGTATGTTAAGAGGTGTAAACCTGCG